>CM035146.1:29869819-30525096 GCA_020205605.1 Panax ginseng | reverse complement strand
CTCTTGTCATGAATATTCCCTCATCACTTTCAGAAAATGAAATGCTGGAAGACAAAGTGATAAAGAGAGCAAATGCCAATGCCCGTCAGGATTTTGCCAACAAAGGGGAATTCACATATCTGGGCCAACCTATGGAGGAAATCCTTCAGATGCTAATCAATGAAGGAAGAATCACTTCCCTTCTACATCCAATCAATCACCATTCAGGACAGTACAATTCTGATGGAGTATGTCAATATCACTCCCATTCTCGCGGTCACAGCACAGAAGAATGTTGGGCACTCCGTTACCTTATCCAAAATCTAATTAATAGTGGTGTCCTGCAACTAGCAGATAATGATACTATGATACGTGCAAGTGAGAATACATGTCCTACTAAGTGGAAGAGTTTGGTAGCAGCCATATCCACTGAGACTGATGAGAATAATAAATCACTCACAATACCAACAATTCAACTCAGTGGAAGCAACAATCCTTTGAAAGTGGCCGCTCCCGAGCCAGTCAACTTGCCATGCAGAGCACAATATCCTATTGTTAGATTGCGTAAAGTGCCATGGAATTATGGAGAAGGTGAAGGATCCACCTCACATACCACTGCTATAGTGTCAAAGGAAAATTCACTATATCTTCCCCAACGGGTGATGAAGTCTACCATCAAATCAGAGGGGAAAATACCCATGGAGAAGATTAAAAAATTCCTTCGCACCATGGGTCATAACGAAGCCAAGGTGGTTTTAAGCTTAAAAGAAGCTCCACACCAAATATCAATTTTGGACTTGGTCCTAACTTCCGAGGATCACCGGAAGATCTTGTTGAAGGTTTTGGAAGAAGCCTATCTACCAACATCAGTTGATACGGAAACATTTCAACACGTGGTTGATCATATTTTCAACAACAATGTGATATCCTTCACTGATGACGACATACCGTCTGAAGGGATCGGTCATTGCAAGTTGTTGCACATTGCGGTCTTGTCCTCCGGATACATGCTAGTTGGAGTCTTGATAGATGGAGGATCATCTCTAAATATCTGTCCATACACTACCTTGGTGAAGATGAATGTCAATCTCAACCGAATCCGGAGTAGCCATACAGTCATCAAAGCTTTTGATGGAGCCCGCCGGAATTCGGTCGGAGTAATTGAACTGCCAATCAAAATTGGTCCTCATACATTATGCGTATCTTTCCACATACTTAAGATAGATTCGGGATACAACCTGCTCTTGGGAAGACCATGGATTCATATGGAAAGGGAAGTCCCCACCAGCCTTCATCAACAGTTGAAATACATTATCAACAATAGCCTAGTCACGGTTAACGCTGAACCAGAGTGTCCTCAACACGGGGACATGCCATTCATCAATGCTAATCCAGATGTTGAACCGGTCAGTTTTTATGCCTTGGAAGTAAGCAATACCTAATACCATGCTATTGGAACGCCATTTCCCGAGCCCAAGATTTCTGTTGAGGTAATGTCGGCTACTCAATAAATGATATCATTGGGTCATCAGCCGGGACAAGGGCTGGATAAAGATCGCCAGGGTATCAAGTACCCAATTCAATTAACCAAGCAAACTGGAATAGCTGGACTAGGCTATTCTGCCAGTTCTAATCATAGGAATCCTCATAAGCATCAGAACATTCCTTCTGCTTCAAGCACGCAGTGTTTATCTTCGCCTTCAAACTCTGAGTCCGCACAACCTCCTGTAAAGGTGCCAGCCAATATCATGGCTATGTTACTTCCCAATCCAGTTCCGGTGAAGGAGAAAGAAATATTTCTTCCAGATCCCCGAGTGGAGGAAGAGAAATAAAGATTTAATAAAGACGCCATCTGAATGATGTCGGGCATACGCATCATTGTTCATGACGAACATACAAATGGATATACCGTAGACGATGATTGCCCAGACGTAATGGTCATCATTCGGGAGAAGGAGGACGATGACAGCCACTCCATCACTGCAGTCCATCTAGACTTTGCCCTTCCCAATTGGAACAGCACTCCTTGCATTGGTCGACAAGGGTAAAACGGGCAGAAACTCTTTATGCCCTGTAGATATCATAACTGCTTACTTTTTTGTAGAGTATTAGTAGTTTATTTTGTCAGTATATTCTAACACTATGTATGATCAAAACGTTTCATATATACTAAGTGAAAGCATATTTTGTTTCAGGACCCTGAATTTAGATGTGCCTGTACTTGCTGATACGGTGCCTCTTCTCCACAAGGATTGTACCTTTGATGTAGAGATGAATTCAGCCTTGATGGAAGTACATGAGGACATTTAGGTGCCTCCAGAAATTCAAGAATAGGTCAAAGACAAACCTAAACCCAACCTTGACAAAACCATTTCCTTTAATCTAGGAACCTTAGAAAGCCCTAAGTTAATCCAGATTGGTTCAGACCTTACCCCAAACCAGCGGAATGACATGGTTACGCTACTAACTCAATTACAGGATGTGTTTGCATGGTCTCACGAAGACATGGTGGTTTTGTCCACTGACATTGTTCTTCATCGCCTTCCCATTAAAGAGGGATTTAAGCCAGTCAAGAAAAAGCTTAGGCGATTGAAATCTGAATGGAGTTTGAAAGTGAAAGAAGAAATTGTAAAACAGTTTCAAGTTGGCATCATCATGGTGTCCACATATCCTGAGTGGATATCCAACATTGTTCCCGTATCTAAACCCGGAGGGAAGGTGCGAGTCTGCATAGATTACGGGGACTTGAACAAAGCTTGCTTAAAAGATAGCTTTCACGTGCCATTTACAACATTCTCATTGACAATACTGCATATACTCCTTCGCTGATTGCTTTACGGGGTACCATCAGATCATGGTTACTGAGGAAGATCGTGAGAAAACTTCTTTCATCACGCCTTGGGGAACCTTTTGCTATAGGCGGTTGTCATTCGGCCTTATCAATGCTAGTGCCACCTACCAGCGAGCTATGATGGCTCTCTTCCACGACTTAATTCACAAAGAGATCGAGATCTACGTGGATGACATCATTGTCAAATCCCGGAAGGAGGAAGACCACTTAGACCATCTCAGAAAATTGTTCAACAGGTTGTGTAAATACAACTTAAGGTTGAATCCAGCCAAGTTCTCATTTGGCGTTAAATCAGGCAAGTTGCTAGGATTTATAGTCAGCCACAAAGGGATTGAGTTGGATCCTACCAAAATCCAAGCCATCACAAAAATGCCCATTCCTTAGACAGAAAAGGAAATACGGGGATTTTTGGGAAGAATCAACTTCATTAGCAGGTTTATCTCTCAACTCACATCAACCTGTGAGCCAATCTTCAAGCTGTTAAGGAAGAACTCCTCCATGAAATGGAATGATGAGTGCCAAAATGCCTTCCTCGCAATTAAAGAACAGCTAATCAAAGCTCCCATTTTGGTACCTCCCAGGGATGATGTTCCCCAATTCATGTACATGTCCATAAGTAACAACGCCATGGGCTACATGCTGGGACAGAAGGATGACAGAGGCAAAGAACGAGCAATCTATTACCTTAGCAAAAGATTCAGCAACAGTGAACACAAGAACACTTTGATCAAAAAGACGTGTTATGCTTTAGCATGGGCTTCCATTAGATTACAATATTACCTCCATGGTCACACAACCCATCTCATATCCCGCATGGATTCTCTCAAGTACGTGTTCAATAAACCCATGTTAAATTGTCGACTGTCCAGATGGCAGTTGATCCTATACCAATTTGACATCGTATATGTGACTCAAAAGTCCATCAAAGGTCAAGGAATCGCGGATCAACTAGCCGTTGCACCTTCAGGGGATTTTAAACCCTTGGAGACGTACTTTCCCGATGAGGGAGTAATGATTCAGCAACACCATCAGTACGATACACGCCAAACATGGAAGATGTATTTCGATAGAGTCATTATTATGGAAGGTTCTAGAAATGGAGCGATTCTAGTATCCCAGATGGGGAGCAATATCCCGTCTCAAATCAAATTGCGCTTTGTCAAGACCAACAACACAAATTTGAATATGAAGGGTCATCTCATGGGACTAAAACTCATCCGTTCAATGGGTATCTGGCGGTTAACTGTCTTTGGGGATTCAGAGTTGGTAATTAGACAATCCACCAGAATTTATCAAACCAAGGAACTACATTTGCTGCCTTACCATCGGCAAATTTTACAGATGGTTTTGGAGTTCGAAGAAATCTCTTTTCTACACTTTCCTCATAATAGGAATGACTTTGCAGACGCATTAGCAACTTTGGCCTCCTTAATTCGCATATCAGACAAAGGACACTTGTCAAGCGTCACAATTTCTGTGCACAAGGCCCCAGCCTATGGGAATTACATTGGAGAAGTATCGGATGAGCTACCTCCCATCCAGCATCCTTGGTATCAACATATCAAAGAATACCTACAAGATGGATCTACACCCGCTGAGGCGAGCTCGGCTGAGAAAAGGCGGATCCATCGACTTGCTATGAAATTCTACCTGAATGGAGATGCACTCTACAAAAGAGATGAAGGACTAGGTCTCCTCAGATGTTTAGACAAAGATCAAGCCCAAAGGCTTATGTATGAAATCCATGGTGGAGTCTGTGGCCCCCACATGAGTGGCCCCCTCCTTGTCAAGAAAGTCCTCAAGACAGGACATTATTGGTTATCTCTCAAAGCTGACTGCAATGACCATGTCAGGAGATGCTATCAGTGCTAGATTCATGGGAATGTTATACACGCCCCTCCACGGGAACTCTACAATATGAGTTCACCTTGGCCCTTCTCAATATGGGGAATGGACGTTATCGGACCCATTGAGCCTAAATCCAGTAATGGACATCGATTTATCTTCACCATGATCGACTACTTCACCAAGTGGGTAGAAGCAGCCTCACTCCCCAGGGTTACCAAAGAAGTGATCATTGCTTTCATCAGAAACAATGTCATTTGTCGATATGTACAACCAGAGGTGATTGTGTCAGACAATGCTAAGAACCTCAACAACAAAATGATGGAGGAATTATGCAGTAAATTCCACATCAAGCATCTCAACTCTGTCATCTATCGTCTGAAGATGAATGGTGTTGTTGAAGCGGCTAACAAAAACATCAAGAAGATCATGCAAAAGATGTTCGCTAATCACAAAGAATGGCCTGACTTATTGCCTCTTACTCTGTTAGCCTATAGAACCTCAATGCGCACTTCCACTGGGGCAACCCCCTACACATTAAATGGGATGGAAGCAGTGCTCCCCATAGAAATTGAAATGGAATCCCTCAGAGTGTTGATAGACGCTCAGCTGGAGGAAGACCAATGGGTATAAGACAGGTATCACCATTTGTCTCTAATAGATGAAAGGCGAACCGCAGTTATCTTCCATGGTAAGTTATATCAACAAAGGATCGCCAGATCCTACAATAAAAAAGTCTGGTTACGGCAGTTTAGATAACATGACTTGGTTTTGAAGAAGATCCTTGACAACCAAGATCAATCTAAGGGAAAATTCGCTCCTAACTGGGAAGGCTAATTTGTTGTCAAGGAAGTATTGACAGGAGGCGCTCTCAGATTGCAAGAAATGGATGGCGATGAATTTCCACAACTCATCAACTCGGACGCCGTAAAACGGTAATATGTCTGAATTTTCAATCAAGCAAACATCCTGGTGTTGGATCATCAGATCAATAGTCATTCCGGTAATTTAACCCTTTACCACATATAACACTTTTCCACCCTCTACCCCTTAGGGAAACATACTTTTCAAGCCAAAGACACTTCTCTGCTGCTTCCACAACTTAGGTCATCCCACTACGGATTGAACCTCTTACATTTGCAGCTTATACCCATACATGGGATCAAACTTCGCATTCTGCAGCTTATCCTCAACCTAGGATTAAACTTTCTCCTCCCCGTAATCCACCTCGCACATGGGATTACGCTTTTCCACTCGCCTACGAGGCGAACTCTGTGGCGACCGATCTCCTCTTCAATAGAGAGTACGAGGCAACCATTTCATATGGCCCGGTCACAATAAAACAAAAACAACAAAAACATTTCTACCCTTTTCTCTTTACAAAAACAAAAAAAATTCCTACACCATTCCTGCCACATACAGCGTTGAACCTCTTACACCAGGTTCGAACTACACAGACCTGATATCCTCTTCAATAGGAGTACATAGGCAGCCATTCATGGTCCGGTCTCACCACCTAGCAAAACACAAACCCTTGTCAACTGGTACTGGGATCACCCTTCAATCCACTACATTTCATTGGCTTCAAACCAAAGGGATGGAATTACCTGAACTCCTCCCAAATAGAAGATTCAGCGACCATCTAAGTTGCAGTCATACCTTGAAGAGCAACACCAATCCATAAGAGATGGAATTAACTAGGCTTCTCCTAAATATAAGTACTAGCGACCATCTGTGGTGCGCTCAATCTCAAAGAGGAAAGCCACACCCCTCTCTATATTTCCATACATAACCCAGTCCCAAGACACGAAAGATGGTAGGGATACATACAGATCAATGATCCATTCTGAACTGTCCAGAGACATCTCAATGTCTATCCCTCAAGGAGGAATTCAGAATACATCAAGATAGAAAGCCCTGAGGCAGCAGGCAAAATATCAAGCAAGCAGCAAAGCATATCTAAAAGGGAAGTGCTCAAAAATATATTTCCCTACTATATATATAATGATATTTGATATACACAATGTAAACTGTACATGACATAATGGCTAAGCTAGTCTGTGCAGGAGAATACCAACTCGTCTACAAGTCCGGATATATGCGAGCTAACAAGCCCAACATGGCTTCCCTCTAAGAAGAAGGAGGAAAAGTTGTGGTCTCCCGTACGAGAATATCCACATGACCCAACAGATCTGCAGCCATCTGCATGGTGACCATATGCTCATCAATGTAAGCGCTAATCTCTGCGATCATGCCAGTGGTAAGGGACCTCACTACAGTACTATCTGTAATGGCTACATCCCAAGCAGATATGGCACTATCCAGCTCAACTATCACTGCATCTCTGGCTGATCTAGCCTCATCCCGCTCAATAACAGCGACATCTCGGTGAGCTAATGCCTCATCTCTCTCTAATAGAGTTGCGTCTCTCCCATCAAGGGCAGTCAACATCAAGGCTCTAGCCTGGTCTCTCTCGAAGGTCATCAGATGGAGACTCTACTCAAAGTATTGTGCCAAATGTTTGTATCCACAAAGGTTTGTCTTCGAGAGAATCTAAAGGAAATGCTGGCAACCCATCAGTTGTCTCCTCTTCGATGTAGGAATCAATATCCTCCATAAGCTCTACATCATCTGAATCACTACTCGGTAATGCGGATACTACCACAGCAGATGCAATCTCTGTATCCATCCATGTGGAATACTCTGCAGAACAACCCGAATGGCTCACAGAAAAAGAAGCTATCTCATGTTGATCCCAACAAGCATACACACGGGATCGGTCCTCTGATGAAAGATAATGAGAAGCGGAACGCTGACCCGACGCCCCCTCGAAAGGATAAAAGTCCTGAAACTGGTCAAACTGCTACATCACGGCCAGCGGATGGTAGGTAGTCAGGCCCCTCAAGCCAGCCAGAGGGAGATAGTCCATGCCCGGAGTGTGAGTAATAAAGCTATAAGGTGAGCTAAGCCCCAAGCACTGCAATATGCTAAACGGATCCCTGATATCCGCCAAGAACATCGACCAAGACATGGCATCTGTACACTCTGATGGATGAAAAGACTATGACATGGCTATATCATGGGTGAAACAATACCCATGCTGTCTAAAGGTGCCAATCGGTTTCAAGTGTGACATAAACCACACGTATAGCATGACCGAACTGCCCATGAACACTCCTATCGGATAAGTGCAGCAGTATGTGGCTGACCTCAGAGTCTTTGCTACAATCATCGGTATAATGGTACGACCCTCTCTGAGATCTCTCACTGCCATGATGATTCTAATGTCTATCTCATCCATGTACCGTGGCATATAGACAACAGATGCACAATATCAGTACATCCACCCTGGCTAGACGCCAATGATCCTCTGATGTGGTGAAATCCCCAGAATTTCGTGTATAACTATCCTCAGAGCCAAATTTGTCAAACAGAAAATGCTGGGATATAACGTGGCTCGATGTAAGCTCATCGTGAACAACTCTGTGCCTCAATCTAGTGAGGGTCATGAACCGTCGACTCATGTCTCCTAAAGCCATATGCACGCAAGGTCTGTCCAGCGACAGCATCATCAACCGTGCATACTCCTCCAGAGTAGGAGTCAACCCCTGGGCCCCAAATCAAAAAACCTGCCTCTCCGATAACCAATACTCTAGCATGCCATCCACAAATCTTGTGGGAACCTGAAACATCAACAAGGTCATAGTATGCTGCAACAAATGATCTACAGTCACCCTGTCTGATGGTGACATGTTATCATACCACAATCGCATACCTGATGCCACCAATAATGGTGGGGTATGATCAATCTGACTAATCTGTCAAGAAGACATCATGCAACGAGCCGTGTCATAAGACCATCCAGGGGTCAATGTTGAATATCTCTGGACATACATACATATGCATAACATGATACATGCATTGCAAATAATAGATGGCAATATGATATAGGGAATGAAAAACTGCGCATACATTCCTAAGTATATCAACATCTAATACATCATCTCTGTACAGCTACAAATACAGGGAAATGGGGCACAAACGCCCTATAATAATCCAAATTTTTGTTAATAATTACATATTTATTTTATTTTTCCTAAAATTATCCGGAGCGTGAAGCTACTTGGGAGATGATAGAATCTATTCGAGCGGAGTAACCGCATCTCTTTAAAAATTAGTTATGTTCTTTTCTTTTGATTCCGGGGACGGAATCCTTTTTAAGGGATAGGTAATGTAATACCTAGAAAAAAAAATAATGATAATAATAAATAACATATAAAAAAATAAAAAGAGGAAGAGATCTAGGCGGTAGTGGTAAAGAGCAGAAAACAAAAGGGTAGACTCTCTCTATTAAGGTAATGTCAGTATGTGATCTCATTGCTTTCTTTTTCTCTGATAAACGAATTATGATGAATGAATTATTTTAATATTGATATCTATCACATCAGGTGGAGATGATCATTTACTAAATAAAATATGTAATAAATTTATTTTGTTGGTGTACTTGCATGAGCAGTGCTTTGGTTGAATAACCCATGTAATATGTACAACAATTATGGTGACCAAGTAAATTTTTGGAGTGCAGGATCACATGTTCCTATGTTATCTTAGAATAAAAAGCTAATTCTTTATATTTGGTCAAATCATGTATATATGGAATCATGTATAAAATAAGTTGAATATATATATTACTTTTGAAATGGAAGGAGATGGTATTCATGTTTGGTATTTAGGTTGATTATGTATATATATATATATATTATATCCATTAAGAAAATTAATTCGTTAAAAAATGAAATGATGATTAAAAGATTATTTATAATTTAATTCGGGTTTATTTTATAAAATTGATGTAATTGGAGAAATTAATTTTATTTTAATATAATTTATAATTAGCAGGTAACTATAATTGTGTTATAATTACTTTTAATTAGATCGGACGGAGGAAATTTAAAGAGTTATATTTGGAATATAAATTTTGGAGTATTAATAATTGATATAAGGCGATGATTAAAGGAATATTAAAGAGATTATGAATTATCTTGGAATTATTAGTTTGGATTATTGTTAATTTGAAGTGAATATATTTAGGTTGTGAATAACGTTTCGTATTTGATATCGATGGCAATTGAGAGTAAGATTTTGTGGAGTGTGCTATAAATGGTTTGGAAGTATCAGGTACGGATTCCGTACTCCACTCCTTTGATTATTGTTGTATTCTTTATATCCCGTGATATCTTGTCTTTCGTTTCAGTTTTTTATAATTCTTTTGACACTCTTAAATAGAAATTTGATATTTGATACTTTGGCTTTATTCAGTAATTTGAATTCTTTTCTTTCTATTATAATTTGTACATATTCTATAATTTTTCAGCAATACTCTTGTTAAATTTGATTTGTTTGTTTTGTTCTTGTTTTGAATTTCGTTATTATTTCACATAACTGTTTCTTGTGAAATAAAAATATTAGTTTCATTTTGGAGTTGATACACATGACTCGTATTTGTACTCTTTGAATTAGGATATCATGTTTAGTATTTATTTTTGATAATTGTAGAGCAGTACATGTTGCTATCGTCTTTTTGAGACCTTGTGACTATAATTTGATTTGGTTCAACATGTACATATAGAACCCTTTTGTTGGTATTATCGCATGTGTTGTGACATAGTATTTTTGTTACAATATACCGTAGGGTATACTTGAGCTATAACCACCTGTGGGGGTACCACAGGCATGTCTTCTTGGCACGAGAGGCATGACACTTTCTGTGGCGGTGTGATTAGTCCACGGCATATCCGTTTTGGGCTCCGGAGGAAGTGGGCCATTTGGTGTTTTGTTATGGGAGGTGTATGGGTTAACCCTAGTTTTCTGTTCTGCGAATTTGTGATGTTGTGCCAAACACACCTATCCGATTTGCATACATTTGGATTCGTAGTCCAATGTGTGATTTGCCTGTGTGGCATTATTTTGGTTGCCTGTTTGGCATCATTTGACTTGCCTATGTGGCATTGTTTTGACTTGCCTGTGTGGCAATGTATATTTCTGAGCTCACTCGGTATGAAATAAAACTCAACCATTTGATTCAGCCTATTATTTCATTATATTAGTTTTGTTTGTTTCTGTTCAGTTCAATTCATTGAGTTAGTTCCTTCAGTTCGTTATTTCTTTATTCTTCTATTGGTTTGATCAATTCTGTTAATTCAGATGTATTCCATTAAGATCTTTAGAGAATATATTTTCGTCAGTATTTACACTTGAGGCTTTGTTTAGTATTTTGTTTCAGTTGTTTTCATATATCAGTTGTATATCTTTTGTATATTTATATCCGTACTGGGCAATTGGCTCATGTTGTGTTTTTCTTTCGGCAGGTTTACAGGGGTGATTAAGGGCTAGTGTGATGAGAGTGTTGCCTTTGACCATCTAGGTTGATTCAAATTTTAGGTTTTAATTATTTCGACTCTATGTGGAGAATTTCATTTAATACTATATTGATAGAAATCATTATTACATATGTGAAGTCATTTGTGCTATATTTACTTATTTTGAGGTTTGTTGTGCTTTGCACGTGACCTCCCTTTCCTATTCGGGAAGGGGTGTTACAGAGATGGTATTAAAGCTTAGGTTCTTTCTTGTAGAAAACATATTTAGGTTTGACCTGTGAGTTATGGGTAAACCGTTGGGTGGACGTAGGAGTTTGATTCGATTTAGTTCATTGTTTGGTAGGTCTCTATTTTGACCAACTGTCGATTTCTTTTCGATTTATAGTTGATTTGAGGAAAGTGGAATAATTTGTTAAGGTGATTTAGTAATGATATTAGTTAAGAATTGTGATTTAATCATTGAGGTGAATAAAGTTATACTTTGTACAGATAAGAAGTGATCTTATATGAGATATGATTATGATGTGAGTATTTGCATCGACGAGTATTTGATTTTGGAAAATTATTTATTAGAGTTATTTTTTTTATGAAAATTCTTATGATTGTTGAATTGAGGATTTGATTTGAGTTAGGTTTTGATATATGTTAAGTTGTGAATAATTTGAGGTATGTGTATCGGTGGGATAATACGATAAAGTGAAAACTATTAAGTACAGATGATCCCTTGTAATTTTGAATTATTGTAGAGATTTGAGGTAATTAGATTAATGTTTTGGAGTAAATGAATTTTGCGGTTATTTCCTAGTAGAATATTGTAGTTAATTTATATGAAATTTTTGTACTGAGATAGTAAGAGGAGATCTTGGAATTTGTTGGGTTAGAATTTGCACTAAGAGATGATTGATTTATTAAATGATTTAAGAGATTTTGAATAATTATAGTTTGCTTATTCAGATAGTAGGATATATGATTTGGAGTTTGGTATGGTGATGAAGAGATCTTAGTAGTAATATATTTTTGGTGTAATATTATTTGAGAACTAATTTGATTCTAGGTTATGATATTTTGAAACTCTTGAGGACTTAGTGAGAGTTGGTGATATAATTTAATTTGTTTTGTTTATCTGATGCCCTTAGAGCTTTGCATGACTTTATGTAAAATTAAATAAAAATAATTGGTTAAATCTTTGTCATGTGTGGAACGTAAACATTTTACGAGTTAAAAATAATTTTAAATATTTTAGCTATTCGACTCGTATTTAGATAAAGAGAATTTTTTTTGTAATTTCAAATTATGTTCCGAAGAGTACGTTTGCAAGACTGATTTAAAGAAATTGACACGATAGCTGACGAATCTTTTACAAGTTCATGGATAATTGCGTGGAACGATGGACTTACAAGACTTGATCGTTACAAATGGCAGCGCTACATTTTAAATTAAGTTTATGAATAATTATGTTATTTAAATTAAAACTAAAATAAAACTTTATGTAACTTATTTGAATTCCGAGGACGGAATTATTTTTAAGGAGGGAAAAATGTAATAATCCGAATTTTTGTTAATAGTTAAATATTAATTTTATTTTTCCTGAAATTATCCGAAGCGTGAAGCAACTTGAGAGATGATAGAATCTATTCGAGCGGAGTAACCGCATCTCTTTAAAAATTAGTTATGTTCTTTTCTTTTGATTCCGGGGACGGAATCCTTTTTAAGGGGTAGGTAATGTAATACCCAGAAAAAAAAATAATGATACTAATAAATAACATATAAATTTGTTTATCAATTTTTAATATTTTAATTGGACTTTACATTTTATTTGGGTCAAAGTGGTCATTTAATTTATGTGGGCTAATAAGTAGTAATAAGTGATGAATAAATTAAATTAACAAAATTTGGACCTTAATATTAATTGAACCCAATTAGAAGTTTATTAGAACAAGACCTCTTTATTAATAAGTACTAGACCTAATTTTCATACATCTGAATAAAGTAACTAAAAGAAAAGAGATAGCAGCCGCTGATATAGAAAAATAAAAAGAGGAAGAGATCTAGGCGGTAGTGGTAAAGAGCAGAAAACTAAAGGGTAGACTCTCTCTATTAAGGTAATGTCAGTATGTGATCTCGTTGCTTTCTTTTTCTCTGATAAACGAATTATGATGAATGAATTATTTTAATATTGATATCTATCACATCAGATGGAGATGGTCATTTACTAAATAAAATATGTAATAAATTTATTTTGTTGGTGTACTTGCATGAGCAGTGCTTTGGTTGAATAACCCATGTAATATGTACAACAATTATGGTGACCAAGTAAGTTTTTGGAGTGCAGGATCACATGTTCCTATGTTATCTTAGAATAAAAAGCTAATTCTTTATATTTGGTCAAATCATGTATATATGGAATCATGTATAAAATAAGTTGAATATATATATTACTTTTGAAACGGAAGGAGGTGGTATTCATGTTTGGTATTTAGGTTGATTATATATATTTTATCCATTAAGAAAATTAATTAGTTAAAAATTAAATGATGATTAAAAGATTATTTATAATTTAATTCGTATTTATTTTCTAAAATTAATGTAATTGGAGAAATTAATTTCATATTAATATAATTTATAATTAGTAGGTAACTATAATTGTATTATTATTACTTTTAATTAGATCGGACGGAGGAAATTTAAAAAGTTATATTTGGAATATAAATTTTGGAGTATTAATAATTGATATAAGGCGATGATTAAAGGCATATTAAATAGATTATAAATTATCTTGTAATTATTAGTTTGGATTATTTTTAATTTGAAGTGAATATATTTAGGTTGTGAATAACGTTTCGTATTTGATATCGTTGGCAATTGAGAGTAAGATTTTGTGGAGTGTGCTATAAAAGGTTTGGAAGTATCAGGTACGGATTCCGTACTCCACTCCTTTGATTATTGTTGTATTCTTTATATCTCGTGATATCTTGTCTTTCGTTTCATTTTTTTAATAATTCTATTGACACTTTTAAATAGAAATTTGATATTTGATACTTTGGCTTTATTCAGTAATTTGAATTCCTTTCTTTCTATTACAATTTGTACATATTCTATAATTTTTCACCGTTACTCTTGTTAAATTTGATTTGTTCGTTTTTGTTCTTGTTTTGAATTTCGTTATTATTTCACATAATTGTTTCTTGTCAAATAAATATATTAGTTTCATTTTGGAGTTGATACACATGACTCGTATTTGTACTCTTTGAATTAGGATATCATGTTTAGTATTTATTTTTGATAATTGTAGAGCGGTACATGTTGCTACCTTGTTTTTGAGACCTTGTGACTATAATTTGATTTGGTTCAACATGTACATATAGAACCCTTTTGTTGGTATTATGTCGCATGTGTTGTGACATAGTATTTTTGTTAGAATATATCGTAGGGTATACTTGAGCTATAACCACCTGTGGGGGTACCACAGGCATGTCGTCTTGGCACGAGAGGCATGACACTTTCCGTTGTGGTGTGATTAGTCCACGGCGTCTCCATTTTGGGATCCGAAGGAAGTGGGCCATTTGGTGTTTTGTTGTGGGAGGCGTATGGGTTAACCCTAGTTTTCTGTTTTGCGAATTTGTGATGTTCTTCCAAACACACCTATCCGATTTGCATACATTTGGATTCGCGGTCCAATGTGTGATTTGCCTGTGTGGCATTATTTTGGTTGCCTGTGTGGCATCATTTGACTTGCTTGTGTGGCCTTATTTTGACTTGTCTGTGTGGCATTGTTTTGACTTGCATGTGTGGCAATGTATATTTCTGAGCTCACTCGGTATGAAATAAAACTCAACCATTTGATTCAGCCTATTATTTCATTTTTGTTTTTTCTATTAAGTTCAATTCATTGAGTTAGTTCCTTCAGTTCATTATTTCTTTATTCTTCTATTGGTTTCATCAATTCTGTTGATTCAGATATATTCCATTAAGATCTTTGGTGAATATATTTTTGTCAGTATTTACACTTGAGGCTTTGTTCAGTATTTTGTTTCAGTTGTTTTCATATATCAGTTGTATATCTTTTGTATATTTGTATCCGTACTGGGCAATTGGCTCATGTTGTGTTTTTCTTCTGGCAGGTTTGCAGGGGTGATTAAGGGCTAGTGTGATGAGAGTGTTGCCTTTGACCATCTAAGTTGATTCAAATTTTAGGTTTTAATTATTTCGACTCTATGTGGAGAATTTCATTGAATACTATATTGATGGATATCATTATTACATATGTGAAGTCATTAGTGCTATATTTACTTATTTTGAGGTTTGTTGTGCTTTGCACGTGACCTCCCTTTCCTATTCGGGAAGGGGCTGTTACAGAGATGGTATTAAAGCTTAGGTTCTTTCTTGTAGAAAACCTATTTAGGTTTGACCTGTGAGTTGTGGGTAAACCATTGGGTAGACGTAGGAGTTTGATTCGATTTAGTTCAATGTTTGGTAGGTCTCTATTTTGACCAACTGTCGATTTCTTTTCAATTTATAGTTGATTTGAGGAAAGTGGAATAATTTGTTAAGGTGATTTAGTAATGATATTAGTTAAGAATTGTGATTTAATCATTGAGGTGAATAAAGTTATACTTTGTACAGATAAGAAGTGATCTTATGTGAGATGTGATTATGATGTGAGTATTTGCATCGACGAGTATTTGATTTTGGAAAATTATTTGTTAGAGTTGTTTTTTTTATGAAAATTATTATGATCGTTGAATTGAGGATTTGATTTGAGTTAGGTTTTGATATATGTTAAGTTGTGAATAATTTGAGGTATCTGTATCGGTGGGATAATACGATAAAGTGAAAACTATTAAGTACAGAGGATCCCTTGTATTTTTGAATTATTGTAGAGATTTGTGGTAATTAGATTAATGTTTTGGAATAAATGAATTTTGCGGTTATTTCCTAGTAGAATATTGGAGTTAATTTATATGAAATTTTTGTACTGAGATAGTAAGAGGAGATCTTAGAATATGTTGGGTTAGAATTTGCATTAAGAGATGATTGATTTATTAAATGATTTAAGAGATTTTGAATAATTATGGTTTTAAATTATTAGTTTGATAGTAGGAGGATGTATGATTTGGAGTTTGGTATGGTGATGAAGAGATCTTAGTAGTAATATATTTTTGGTGTAATATTATTTGAGAACTAATTTGATTCTAGGTTATGATATTTTGAAACTCTTGAGGACTTAGTGAGAGTTGGTGATATAATTTAATTTATTTTGTTTATCTGATGCCCTCAGAGCTTTGCATGAATTTATGTAAAATTAAATAAAAATTATTGGTTAAATCTTTGTCATGTGTGGAACATAAACATTTTACGAGTTAAAAATAATTTTAAATATTTTGGCTATTCGAATCGTATTTAGATAAAGAGAATTTTTTTGTAATTTCGAATTATGTTCCGAAGAGTACGTTTGCAAGAATGAAACTTAAAGAAATTGACGGGGGCCGCACCAGCTTTGGAGCATGTGGTTAAATTCAAAGCAAAAGGAAGAACCTTACCAAGGCTTGACACGATAGCTGACGAATCTTTTACAAGTTCATGGATAATTGCGTGGAACGATGGACTTACCAGACTTGATCGTTACAAATGGCAGCGCTACATTTTAAATTAAGTTTATGAATAATTATGTTATTTAAATTAAAACTAAAATAAAACTTTATGTACCTTATTTGAATTCCGAGGACGGAATTATTTTTAAGGAGGTAAAAATGTAATAATCCGAATTTTTGTTAATAATTAAATATTAATTTTATTTTTCCTAAAATTATCCGAAGCGTGAAGCTACTTAAGAGATGATAGAATCTATTCGAGCGGAGTAACCGCATCTCTTTAAAAATTAGTTACGTTCTTTTCTTTTGATTCCGGGGACGGAATCCTTTTTAAGGGGTTGGTAATGTAATACCCAGAAAAAAAAATAATGATAATAATAAATAACATATAAATTTGTTTATCAATTTTTAATATTTTAATTGGACTTTACATTTTATTTGGGTCAAAGTGGTCATTTAATTTATGTGGGCTAATAAGTAGTAATAAGTGAGGAATAAATTAAATTAATAAAATTTGGGCCTTAATATTAATTGAACCCAATTAGAAGTTTATTAGAACAAGACCTCTTTATTAATAAGTACTAGACCTAATTTTCATACATCTGAATAAAGTAACTGAAAGAAAAGAGATAGCAAACCACGATATAGAAAAATAAAGAGGAAGAGATCTAAAGCGGTAGTGGTAAAGAGCGAGAAAACTAAAGGGTAGACTCTCTCTATTAAGGTAATGTCAGTATGTGATCTCGTTGCTTTCTTTTCTCGATAAAACGAATTATGATGAATGAATTATTTTAATATTGATATCTATCACATCGGATGGAGATGGTCATTTACTAAATAAAATATGTAATAAATTTATTTTGTTGGTGTACTTACATGAAGCGAAGGTTTGGTTGAATAACCCATGTAATATATACAACAATTATGGTGACCAAGTAAGTTTTTGGAGTCTTATTAGAATCACATATTCCTATGTTATCTTAGAATAAAAAGCTAATTCTTTATATTTGGTCAAATCATGTATATATGGAATCATGTATATAATAAGTTGAATATATATATTACTTTTGAAACGGAAGGAGGTGGTATTCATGTTTTTGGTATTTAGGTTGATTATATATATTTTATCCATTAAGAAAATTAATTAGTTAAAAAATAAATGATGATTAAAAGATTATTTATAATTTAATTCAGGTTTATTTTCTAAAATTAATGTAATTGGAGAAATTAATTTCATATTAATATAATTTATAATTAGTAGGTAACTATAATTGTATTATTATTACTTTTAATTAGATCGGACGGAGGAAATTTAAAGAGTTATATTTGGAATATAAATTTTGGAGTATTAATAATTGATATAAGGCGATGATTAAAAGCATATTAAATAGATTATAAATTATCTTGGAATTATTAGTTTGGATTATTTTTAATTTGAAGTGAATATATTTAGGTTGTGAATAACGTTTCGTACTTGATATCGTTGGCAATTGAGAGTAAGATTTTGTGGAGTGTCTTTATAAATGGTTTGGAAGTATCAGTCTGGATTTAGTACTCCACTCCTTTGATTATTGTTGTATTCTTTATATCTCGTGATATCTTGTCTTTTCGTTTCATTTTTTAATAATTCTATTGACACTCTTAAATAGAAATTTGATATTTGATACTTTGGCTTTATTCATTAATTTGAATTCCTTTCTTTCTATTACAATTTGTACATATTCTATAATTTTTCAAATGAATACTCTTGTTAAATTTGATTTGTTCGCTTTTGTTCGGGTTTTGAATTTTGTTATTATTTCACATAATTGTTTCTTGTCAAATAAATATATTAGTTTCATTTTGGAGTTGATACACATGACTTTCGTATTTGTACTCTTTGAATTAGGATATCATGTTTAGTATTTATTTTTGATAATTGTAGAATGATACATGTTGCTACCTTTGTTTTTGAGACCTTGTGACTATAATTTGATTTGGTTCAACATGTATATATAGAACCCTTTTATTGGTATTATATCGCATGTGTTGTGACATAGTATTTTTGTTAGAATATATCGTAGGGTATACTTGAGCTATAACCACCTGTGGGGGTACAACAGGCATGTCGTCTTGGCACGAAAGGCATGACACTTTCCATTGTGGTGTGATTAGTCCACGACGTCTCCGTTTTGGGATCCGGAGGAAGTGGGCCATTTGGTGTTTTGTTGTGGGAGGCGTATGGGTTAACCCTAGTTTTCTGTTTTGCGAATTTGTGATGTTCTTCCAAATACACCTATCCGATTTGCATACATTTGGATTCGCGGTCCAATGTGTGATTTGCCTGTGTGGCATTATTTTGGTTGCCTGTGTGGCATCATTTGACTTGCTTGTGTGGCCTGAATTTTGATTTGTCTGTGTGGCATTGTTTTGACTTGCATGTGTGGCAATGTATATTTCTGAGCTCACTCGGTATGAAATAAAACTCAACCATTTGATTCAAATTTATTTATTTCATTTTGTTTGTTTGTTTCGCTGATTCAATTCATTGAGTTAGTTCCTTCAGTTCGTTATTTCTTTATTCTTCTATTAGTTTCATCAATTCTGTTGATTCAGATATATTCCATTAAGATCTTTGGTGAATATATTTTTGTCAGTATTTACACTTGAGGCTTTGTTCAGTATTTTGTTTTAGTTGTTTTCATATATCAGTTGTATATCTTTTGTATATTTGTATCCGTACTGGGCAATTGGCTCATGTTGTGTTTTTCTTCTGGCAGGTTTGCAGGGGTGATTAAGGGCTAGTGTGATGAGAGTGTTGCCTTTGACCATCTAAGTTGATTCAAATTTTAGGTTTTAATTATTTGACTCTATGTGGAGAATTTCATTGAATACTATATTGATGGATATCATTATTACATATGTGAAGTCATTAGTGCTATATTTACTTATTTTGAGGTTTGTTGTGCTTTGCACGTGACCTCCCTTTCCTATTCGGGAAGGGGGTGTTACAGAGATGGTATTAAAGCTTAGGTTCTTTCTTGTAGAAAACCTATTTAGGTTTGACCTGTGAGTTGTGGGTAAACCATTGGGTAGACATAGGAGTTTGATTCGATTTAGTTCAATGTTTGGTAGGTCTCTATTTTGACCAACTGTCGATTTCTTTTCAATTTATAGTTGATTTGAGGAAAGTGGAATAATTTGTTAAGGTGATTTAGTAATGATATTAGTTAAGAATTATGATTTAATCATTGAGGTGAATAAAGTTATACTGTGTACAGATAAGAAGTGATCTTATGTGAGATGTGATTATGATGTGAGTATTTGCATCGACGAGTATTTGATTTTGGAAAATTATTTGTTAGAGTTGTTTTTTTTATGAAAATTATTATGATCGTTGAATTGAGGATTTGATTTGAGTTAGGTTTTGATATATGTTAAGTTGTGAATAATTTGAGGTATATGTATCGGTGGGATAATACGATAAAGTGAAAACTATTAAGTACAGAGGATCCCTTGTATTTTTGAATTATTGTAGAGATTTGTGGTAATTAGATTAATGTTTTGGAATAAATGAATTTTGCGGTTATTTCCTAGTAGAATATTGGAGTTAATTTATATGAAATTTTTGTACTGAGATAGTAAGAGGAGATCTTAGAATATGTTGGGTTAGAATTTGCATTAAGAGATGATTGATTTATTAAATGATTTAAGAGATTTTGAATAATTATGGTTTGCTTATTCAGATAGTAGGAGGATATATGATTTGGAGTTTGGTATGGTGATGAAGAGATCTTAGTAGTAATATATTTTTGGTGTAATATTATTTAAGAACTAATTTGATTCTAGGTTATGATATTTTGAAACTCTTGAGGACTTAGTGAGAGTTGGTGATATAATTTAATTTGTTTTGTTTATCTGATGCCCTCAGAGCTTTGCATGAATTTATGTAAAATTAAATAAAAATAATTGGTTAAATCTTTGTCATGTGTGGAACATAAACATTTTACGAGTTAAAAATAATTTTAAATATTTTGGCTATTCGAATCGTATTTAGATAAAGAGAATTTTTTTGTAATTTCGAATTATGTTCCGAAGAGTACGTTTGCAAGAATGAAACTTAAAAAAAAATTGACGGGACCGCATTGACTTTGGAGCATGTGGTTAAATTCAAAGCAAAAGGAAGAACCTTACCAAGGCTTGACACGATAGCTGACGAATCTTTTACAAGTTCATGGATAATTGTGTGGAACGATGGACTTACCAGACTTGATCGTTACAAATGGCAGCGCTACATTTTAAATTAAGTTTATGAATAATTATGTTATTTAAATTAAAACTAAAATAAAACTTTATGTAACTTATTTGAATTTCGAGGACGGAATTATTTTTAAGGAGGTAAAAATGTAATAATCCGAATTTTTGTTAATAATTAAATATTAATTTTATTTTTCCTAAAATTATCTGAAGCGTGAAGCTACTTGAGAGATGATAGAATCTATTCGAGCGGAGTAACCGCATCTCTTTAAAAATTAGTTACGTTCTTTTCTTTTGATTCCGGGGACGGAATCCTTTTTAAGGGGTTGGTAATGTAATACCCGGAAAAAAAAAATAATGATAATAATAAATAACATATAAATTTGTTTATCAATTTTTAATATTTTAATTGGACTTTACATTTTATTTGGGTCAAAGTGGTCATTTAATTTATGTGGGCTAATAAGTAGTAATAAGTGATGAATAAATTAAATTAATAAAATTTGGGCCTTAATATTAATTGAACCCAATTAGAAGTTTATTAGAACAAGACCTCTTTATTAATAAGTACTAGACCTAATTTTCATACATCTGAATAAAGTAACTGAAAGAAAAGAGATAGCTGCCGCTGATATAGAAAAATAAAAAGAGGAAGAGATCTAGGCTGTAGTGGTAAAGAGCAGAAATCTAAAGGGTAGACTCTCTCTATTAAGGTAATGTCAGTATGTGATATCGTTGCTTTCTTTTTCTATGATAAACGAATTATGATGAATGAATTATTTTAATATTGATATCTATCACATCAGATGGAGATGGTCATTTACTAAATAAAATATGTAATAAATTTATTTTGTTGGTGTACTTGCATGAGCAGTGCTTTGGTTGAATAACCCATGTAATATGTACAACAATTATGGTGACCGAGTAAGTTTTTAGAGTGCAGGATCACATGTTCCTATGTTATCTTAGAATAAAAAACTAATTCTTTATATTTGGTCAAATCATATATATATGGAATCATGTATAAAATAAGTTGAATATATATATATATATATATATATATATATATATATATATATATATTACTTTTTTTGAAACGGAAGGAAGTGGTATTCATGTTTGGTATTTAGGTTGATTATATATATTATATCCATTAAGAAAATTAATTCATTAAAAATTAAATGATGATTAAAAGATTATTTATAATTTAATTCAGATTTATTTTCTAAAATTAATGTAATTGGAGAAATTAATTTCATATTAATATAATTTATAATTAGTAGGTAACTATAATTGTATTATTATTACTTTTAATTAGATCTTGATTTTAGGAAATTTAAAGAGTTATATTTGGAATATAAATTTTGGACTATTAATAATTGATATAAGGCGATGATTAAAGGCATATTAAATAGATTATGAATTATCTTGGAATTATTAGTTTGGATTATTTTTAATTTGAAGTGAATATATTTAGGTTGTGAATAACGTTTCGTATTTGATATCGTTGGCAATTGAGAGTAAGATTTTGTGGAGTGTGCTATAAATGGTTTGGAAGTATTAGGTACGGATTTCGTACTCCACTCCTTTGATTATTGTTGTATTCTTTATATCTCGTGATATCTTGTCTTTCGTTTCATTTTTTAATAATTCTATTGACACTCTTAAATAGAAATTTGATATTTGATACTTTGGCTTTTTTCAGTAATTTGAATTCCTTTCTTTCTATTACAATTTGTACATATTCTATAATTTTTCACCGTTACTCTTGTTAAATTTGATTTGTTCGTTTTGTTCTTGTTTTGAATTTCGTTATTATTTCACATAATTGTTTCTTGTCAAATAAATATATTAGTTTCATTTTGGAGTTGATACACATGACTCGTATTTGTACTATTTGAATTAGGATATCATGTTTAGTATTTATTTTTGATAATTGTAGAGCGGTACATGTTGCTACCTTCTTTTTGAGACCTTGTGACTATAATTTGATTTGGTTCAACATATACATATAGAACCCTTTTGTTGGTATTATGTCGCATGTGTTGTGACATAGTATTTTTGTTAGAATATATCGTAGGGTATACTTGAGCTATAACCACCGTGGGGTAACACAGCATGTCGTCTTGGCACGAGAGGCATGACACTTTAAAAATGGCGGTGTGATTAGTCCACAGCGTCTCTTTTTGGGCTCCGGGAGGAAGTGGGCCATTTGGTGTTTTGTTGTGGGAGGTGTATGGGTTAACCCTAGTTTTCTGTTTTGCGAATTTGTGATGTTGTGCCAAACACACCTATCCGATTTGCATACATTTGGATTCGCGGTCCAATGTGTGATTTACATGTGTGGCATTATTTTGGTTGTCTGTGTGGTATCATTTGACTTGCTTGTGTGGCCTTATTTTGACTTGCCTGTGTGGCATTGTTTTAACTTGCCTGTGTGGCAATGTATATTTTTGAGCTCACTCGGTATGAAATAAAACTCAACCATTTGATTCAGCCTATTATTTTATTTTTGTTTGTTTATGTTTAGTTCAATTCATTGAGTTAGTTCCTTCAGTTCGTAATTTCTTTATTCTTCTATTGGTTTCATCAATTCTGTTGATTCAGATATATTCCATTAAGATATTTTGAGAATATATTTTTGTCAATATTTACACTTGAGGCTTTGTTCAATATTTTATTTCAGTTATTTTCATATATCAGTTGTATATCTTTTATATATTTGTATCCGTACTAGGCAATTGGCTCATACTGTGTTTTTCTTCTGGCAGGTTTGCAGGGGTGATTAAGGGCTAGTGTAATGAGAGTGTTGCCTTTGACCATCTAGGTTGATTCAAATTTTAGGTTTTAATTATTTCGACTCTATGTGGAGAATTTCTTTTAAAACTTTATTGATGGATATCATTATTACATATGTGAAGTCATTAGTGCTCTGTTTACTTATTTTGAGGTTTGTTGTGCTTTGCACGTGACCTCCCTTTCATATTCGAGAAGGGGGTGTTACAGGCCCTACTACTAATAGAGGCCTATCAAAAGATATAGCGAGAATGGGGCACAGCCACCCAATAGCTAAAAGAGGCCTATCAAAAGATATAACGAGAATACACATCATAAGAAGACAATGGTATCAATGTCTACATCATCAATCATGTCCACCTGATGTAACTCCTCCTGAGTCACTGGATCTCTATCAACAGGGATGTCAGGCCTATATAGAGGAGGACCTGTGCCGACAAAACAGAATGGGTCGTCTAAGGGGCCAGTGCCTGAGCTGGAAGGATCAAACGAATCTGCCTCTGCTGGATCTCTACCCAAATGTCGGATAAAGAAATGTGACTGGTGTAGTCACCGGGTCAAGCTGTCAATCTGTATCACATGAGTTGGATCTCGGACACAGGCTATCCAATCCGTCATCATCACAGATCCTGGAACCATATCCCCCATTAACTGAGTGGCACGGGACTGGGCTCCAATATTACGAGGGAACCACCAACGCTGGAATATCTCCTGAGTGTAAGGAGCCTCTAATAATGTAAAGCCATCAAACCCCAACGATGGGATATCAGTGACGGGTGACTGCAATACAAGCTAATAACGCCTGGTAGGAGGCAAGATCGGCATACGAATCTCCCCTGTGGTGCTCCTAATAACACGCTCTCCTAAATAGAGTTCCCATCCTCCATCTGTAAACAGAGGAACTCTCCGGGTGGAGATCACATACTTGACACCAGTCGGGTACCCATCCTCAAAACCGATGGCCAAATGTTCCCCAGAATAGGGAATCCATGTGATGATATCACCTGTCAACAACTCCAGCTACAGGCGGCAGTGAGTGAAACCCTCAGCTACAGGGACCTCCGCCAAAATGGAATGATGCCATCGTCGTCCTCGTGGATAGGTATTTAAACCTAACACACTCACAGGATGCAAGCATTGAAGCCTCTCATAGGCCCAAAACTGCCAACATAATGGCAAAACATATGCGGTCACTAAACACTCTTAACCTATAAATGGGAAATGACAAGAGAAATACTCACCAGTAGAAATGGGTAGAATCCTAGCCAAGCCTTAGTTAAACCCTGTGAGCGTATACGTATGCCCCGGAGGAAATAGGCAAAGATGTAGGAACCCCAATCATACTCTCCAATACGGTCCACATGCGCATGGCGCTGATCAAAGCGAACGACACCGTAGAAGAGTTATCTGCTATGAAGCAACCCCTAATGATCATCAGGAACAATCGCCGAAGAACGCGATCCCTGACTCTGACATCATCAGGCATGGGCTCACTCAAAAGCCCGCTCATAGCATCTATGCTCGAGGACTGCTGCAGACGATCCCCGCCTTGAGCACCTCATGGGAACTCCCAACAAGGATCTGATGGCAGTAGGGGTAATATTTGCAATGCAAGGCACTGGCTCCCCTCCAAACTCCATATCTGTGATAAACCGCCAATCCATCGGCGTCAGCATCACCTCACAGTCCAACAAATGAAGTGATTGAGTCTGATGAAACCATCGCTCAGTAATGCCCTGAGGTAACCCCAGGGACAACGACAGGGAAGGATGAAGAAGAATGTCTCGAATCCCCAATCATGCACTACGGTTCTAGAGTCGGGATGAAGAGCCTGATACATGGATTGTATGCTAAACAAATTCCCTCGAGGCTGTGTAAAAGCGGGAACCTTCATGAAATGCAGATCAACATCAGAATCCTTACTCCTCGTCAATAGGAAAGAAGGAAGATCATGATCTAACGTCATACCTCGTTAGCATTCAAGCACATCGAGGGATGTCTGCTCAAGTCACCTAGAAGCTCTAGGTTTGCTACCTGAATACAAGGGAGCTCCCTACGGGGAACATGTGCAGTAGGAGCAGGGTCCTCAATCAGAATGTCCTCATCCTCGTCCTCGACGTCCCGCACATCGGCCGGATGGACGATCACCGCCTCCACCAATCGACGAGGTCATTTAATGAATCGGAGTCGAGGTACTTTAGAAGCCCTCCTCCGTATACCAGAAGTGGTCCTACGGGAACTACTCGGCTGATCCGGATCCATAATATCTGGACAAAAAGTCTCCAAATCACCTCAGAAAGGGTGTGGTATTTCTTAACTTGGAGCTTTTCAAAATACATTTTATGACTACATGCATGCATGCATTACTTTAACATACATCTACAGTGGAGTTAAAAATGCATGACTAATTAAATGCCTACATTTTGAATTTTTTTTGTCATAGTCCCCTTTGTAAATAAGACTATCCACATGCACATAGGCATGACTAGGTGGCCATTCAGTAGCACACCTGCCCCAAAGTCATATACATAATATATGCATTAAAAATCAAAATCGTCAATGCATAAGGTTAACCTCAATATCAGGAGTACTTTGCCTTTTTACCTTTTGCTCATTAGACCTCAAACATGACAAAAATAGTAGAAAAAAGGTGCCAATTTGACTGTATCAAAAGTCAAATTTTTTTACATCATTATGTTCAGCATGGTTTAATACTTACATTTACTATGTTGAATATTTTTTATCAAGTCATTTGAGCATACATAATCACTACTATGTGTTTATATGCATTTCATGCGATAATTCATTTTCCAACGGATAAAAACTGGAAAAAAATATATGCATACGTTACCAGGATAGTGCAAAACACTTGTACGGTGACAGAATTTGCAGAAAATCGCCCGAACTTAGCAAATCTGAAGGAGAGCTCGGATTTTCTTGAGACAAGTTGAAAGTGACTTGTGAGACCAACACATAGGATATTAATATCCACGGTTGGTAGCGCAGTCCATCTCAATTTGAAGAAGGTGTACCTACAGCACCCCTATGTGGGCCCCACCACTCCAGCTCGGTCCAGTTTGAGTTGCAAAGGAGTTCTTACGAACTAAAAAAGTCAAATCGGGAATAAAAACGCTACGCGATTGAGCAAAACAACATACAATCCTGGTCTTCTCAGATGGAACTTTAAGTCTGTACATCACTCATTGGTAGTCATCCAACACATGAGGTATAGAATGCCAATGATCTCATTTGTTACAAATCACATTCGGCAATACCTTGCACAGGTCCAATGCCGCCAATTCTGGGTCATTACCCTAAAGATCAACGTGGATCCCCAACGGGGGTTACAACGTGGAACCCCGACGGGGGTTACAACGCATGCTCATCCGTTGACACACACATCAATGAAGGTCAAGCAGCCTTGACGTTATTTCAGCCAATGGCAAGTAAACCCATCGAGGCATCAAAAGTTGTTCAATGATTACGTACGTTGGTATTCATAAGTCCCCAATGGATCCCTGGCGGGGGTCACAACGCAATGTTCTGTTGATTCACATGTCAGCGAAGGTCAAGCAACCTTGACAATATGCTCACAGAGTATCAGTTGTCGGTTCACACGTCAGCGAAGTTCAAGCAGCCTTGACAATCTACCCTACATGGTTTTCATCCGTTGATTCACACGTTGGTGAAGTACAAATCAACAAAGGTCAGGCAGCCCTGACAGCATATTTTGTTGGCAGTAAATCCAACAGAATCTTGACATATCCTGGCGATACAAACCAGGAAATGTTCAACATCATCAAGGAGGATCGATGATGGAATATGTTATACACATCCTCACACAGACAAAGTTTTATCCCCACAGATCTCTTACACATAAGAGGTACCTCTTCGAGATTAAGTCGGTATCAAGGATCCAGCACTTTGGTGATAACTCCAACATCAACATCCTAACAGATTCGGATTACACATCCGATCAGATCATATTTGCCAATCCTCGGTAAGCATTACAAGGATTCAGCAATCATTCCCAGCATGTTGGGCAACAACCCCGCACACATGCATTATATATCATACATTTGCATCATGTTGCTATATATTGTATCATGTTTGTCTTATGGCATTTTAAGTGTCTAGGATTCTTTATCCTACCCCTGCATTGCATTGCATGAGTATGATAAAGAGGGGCATCTGTAGACACTCAAAATTTTTCTCCACACCTGTCACTAATATTGCAGGAGGACAGATTTGTCTTTTAAGAGGGAACCCTGGAAGACAGTTCATATCCATTCTGGATACTACCGAAAGTTCCGCATCAACCCCGGAACACACACCGGGAGTAACAAATCTAACCTCAAAGATAACCCCGGCGGCAGCAAAATACCGAGAACACACCTTTGGAGAAGAAGACGATTAATCTCAGAGATAACCCCGAGGTATCCAGTCTTAGTCCCAATCATAGGAATATCTACAAACCTTGGTGATCAGCCCAAGGAATGCAGTTTCGGCGATAACCCCAGAAATGCTTATTTCAAATGCAACCAGTTTCAATCTCAGCGCTCACAACGAAACACCCAGTACAAACCCGGATATAACACTGGGAGGACAAGCACACCTAAGAGTTGACACAGAGGACCTTCAACACTTGCAGCAGTCCAATCTCAGCAATAACCCTGAGCAACGTCTGCTTTATCAACCCAAACGGGCAATAACTCCCGTGAGGGGCCAAGGCATCATCTCTCCACGATAAAGCCACATCACGTCGTCTCAACATTTCATACACACATCTCTACACAATGATGTACCATAAGAATCAAGGAAAACCAATCCCGAGTGACTATTGTGCGGGGTAACGGATAGAATTTGAAGCTTGAAGACCAGAGGGCGTCGTCCCAACTTCAATGACTTCGTACAAACACTAATCTCATGCCATTGTACAACTCTCGACAACGGCGGTCCGAAATAGGTCCTATATACCTCAGTCGAGTGGATTGCAATTCTGAAAGTTCGAGCGGATATTGCACTGCCAACGTGCACGTACTACGAGATGACCCAACCCGAGAAACTCGGGGCAACCTGGCGACCTCGGTACACCTGGGCTGGTCGTGAGGTACATCTATGGGCTCCCCTCTATAAATAGAGGGCTTGGGGTGGCCATTTTGAGAAGAAGAAAGAGGAGGAAGCCACATCAAATTTGCTCAGTGCTTACTTGCAATCTACCGAGTGCTTTCCCATTTTAAACACTTGTGAGCTCACATATAGCTACTTTTGTATGCCGTGGAGCGAGTTTCATCCACTTTAAAGATATAGAAGTCTTCTTTGGCAGCCCACCGTAAGCCTTCTCACACTTTAAAAGCCTTTCTCTTCATCTCTGCACACACCCTTTCTTCACGTTGAGAGTCGTGTTCAGTGTGTTTGCCCTTAACTTCTATCCCGTGGTTTTATTTCGATTTGTATATATATATATATATATATATATATATATATTTATATATGTGGACTAACATTATGCCTCGATTGAGCCTAGACTTCGGTCTGGAGCGTTTATTTTCTTTTCTATATATATTTATATATATATGAACTGTGTGTCGAACTTTGTTCGATGAGCCTAGACTTCGGTCTGGAGCGTTTACTATTATATATATATATATATATATATATATATATATATTCATCCCACCGGAGTTTTCTTCGTGGTGGTTGATCGCTTCTGACTTTCTTTACATTTAAATCTCCGCTCGGAGTTCACTTCGTGGCGCTTGATTTCTTCGTCATGACTTTATTTACATTTTGTCCCACTGGAGTTTCCTCCGTGGTGGTTGATAGCTTCTACAGACTTTATTTACGCTTTTCTCCCACCGGAGTTTCCTCCGTGGTGGTTGATAGCTTTTATAGCTTTATTTACATTTCGATCCCCATGGAGGTGCTTCGTGGTTGGTGATCATGTCTATATATATATATATATATTTACAAACTTTTATATATATACCGCTTCTTGCTTTTATAAATTGCTTTATCATGTACTAGGAATCATGTGATCACAGATTCACTTTTATTGGATCTAGATTCTGTTCCGTGATGGACATTTTCAAATGTAAGTAACTTGTAAATTATTCTGCGGTGTCTGAATTCCTCAGATGGTTTTCATACCCACAAGGAAGTCGGCATTATTTTGTACATTATTTTCTCACAGATGCTTCGCATCTCTAAAATAAAATCAATCAAGCTGAACACTTAATAAAATGGAAGTGTAAAAGGTCTCATTTACTATTGAGCATCAGGGTTTGAAAAACCTTTTATTTTAAAACATCATTGCTATATCTTGCTAAAAACTAAATTTTCACATAAATTCAAACCCTGTGTATATAGGTGCAAACGAGGCCTCGCACTACTTCCAAATAACAGCAAATTGACCCACACACACACACATTCTGATAATAGTTTCTTGAAAAGAGGCGGTCACCATGCTAACACGGATGTCGGGGGATGCCTAACACCTTCCCTCCACATAATCAAGTCCCCGGACCCTAATGAATCTTGTTTTCACCGACCCGTTTAGCAGTGTCACATCACTGGGTCAATATGCAAATCTTTTCTCGGTTGTGTTGGTACAACCATTTAAAAACCAATCAAGCGACTCTTACAAATCCATCGTCGACATTATACATGTTGGACCTTTTTCACTTGTTTTTTCAAACAAATCTCACCTAAAATGAGAACACCAAAGAACAAGTAACGGAAAGGGACAATTAAAAATTCTGACGTCGACAAAAGGTACGATTCCTCACTAATATAAATATGTACATCATGTTGCACCTCCTTATGAACTATAACAGTATTCTTTCAAGGAATCATAATCCACCTAAAAAGGTGAAGAGAGAAAGTACACTGAAGTTGGAAACTCAAATGCTTACAAACTTTCTCTCCTTCCAAGTTTTAGGTTGAAGATGACATCTTGAAAGAAATTTGAAATAGGTCATAAGCATATCACAGGTTAAATTAATTCTATGTGGAGTAATCCTTGCTGATTGGTTAGTATGTATGTACAAACCCATGTTCTAAGTGTTTGATAACACTCAGAGTATGATTAGTTCTACAAGAGTATCATGAAGATTCGTAGAAACTGATCACCTCTATGATTCAACCAGATACGCATAAGCAATAGTGTTGATTCTCACTCTGTGAACATAACCAAGCAAATGATGAAACCATCAAAGGAAAAGAGTGTTTTATTAAAATGGAAAATCTTACACACACTCATTCTCATGCAACTTAAAATGTCATATTTAAACTGGATACATGCATGAATATGATTGTTGGTGATCAATATGATGTTGATTCTAATATATGAGGAACAGGGAATCTGAAGACTAACCTAGCAGGACCCACTTAACTATGGGTACTAAAAATAGAAATTTATCTAACCTGCAGGTACTTGGTCTATCTGACCACACTAAGGAATGCTGAAGCAGAAGACTTCAGTCAAAGAAAGATTCAACTAGCAGAAGGCTTAAGACTGTTCAAAAATGATTCTGTCAAAATTCCGATATGTCAAAGCCTGTCCTTAAAGACTCTCTGAGATAATCTGAATGAAGCTCACAAGGCTGCTGATCTTTATATAAAAGAAGGCCATTCAACAAAAGATGAAAAGGTTCTTAGATGCTCAAGAATCAAAAGCTTGTCCTCAAGAAAGCTCACCAGAGGATCATCGAGCATCAAACATGAGGAACTCATTATGGGAGCAGAACTCCACAAGTGCACCAACTGTAAAAGAAGACTACGGTCATAGTGCTGTCAAATGATCGTAAAATGATCAGTCCTGGAGATATCCATGTCTATGATGTAAACAGATTTAATTATCAATGGTGATTAGAAAGAGACATACAAGGATGCCTCCTAATGCACATGAAGAAAAATAAATCATACCACTATGAAACGATAGTATCAACTATGGGGGAGCAGTGATCTGCTAACAGTACAGCGGCTCTAAAACATTAGAGATATACTATAAAGCAATGTACCAGAAATAGAGTCCCAAAACTTTGTGGTTGATGAACCAAATGAAAATCCATAGTCAGTAGGAACGTCTCAAAACGTACTACTGATAACCTATCATCCACCCAACTCAAAATCGTGGAGTGCCTACGATCAAACATCTGATCGTAGAGTAAGAGCAGGAGGACACCACGATTACAACAAATGCAATTGTCTAAATTTGACTGAGGACCTCCCCACCAAAAAAGGTCAAATAAGATATCAGTGCAAATCACCTCTAAAGTATTTCATCTGAAAAGCGCCTCAGGGACAAACCTGACCCTTAGTTCACTCTAAGAGGTTGGCCCTTCCTGAGCTACCTTAACCTTGAAGGATTGCTTAGTAAAGTTCATCTTAGGGACCAAGACAGTCAACGATCGTTAAGTAGAGTTTGAAGAGAACTCAACAATTATGGTGCAACCTCAACGCTCGTAGTGTAGACTCGACAATCGCAGTTCTACCAGAATACACTAGCTCATGTGGAGCTCGGAAGAACTAAACAGATGCTCATCTATTCAGATCATGAAGAGAAAAGTTTGAATCCCAGTTTGAAAGAAGTCATACAGATTCATCTCATAAATAGAGTCCTCAAACCTTCATGAAGTATATAAGTGGTTAAGACATGTAGTTTCAAAATGAGGAGTAATGTGGTTAAGACATGCAGCATCTCTCAAAAGAAGATCGTTGAGTCAACAAAGGAAAACGTAGAGTCCATAGAGGCCTTACCATGCTACTTTACGAACCAAAATGGTCAGCGGTCAATCCACGACGTTGACGCATATTTGTTTTTTTTAAAGGGACATTAAAACTGAAGAGGTAATGGGGGAGTTACAACTCATTACTGGGCATCGTGCAACCAATGTATGGTTGACACATCACTACTTATGCAGAGTCAGAGGGAACTGCCATAAAAACAAATTCAAAATTTGCAAATAGTTATCAGAAACTGTCGAACCTCTCTCCCTCCCATTTTCTAACCCTAGAATCCTCTTTGAAGCCAAAAATCAATTCACCCTCCAGAGCCTTGCCCAAATACCAATCAGCTATCTCTCATAAACTCCTCTGAATCAAATACCCATATTCCTTGAACTATTCAAATTGGAAGATTGGCGAGTAATCACCGGCATTAAGCTCAGAACCAAGTCGTTTGAGAAATCCGAGAAGAAGTTCAGAGACATTCTTGAACTTGTGAAGAAAGCTGGATTCTCAGAGTGTCTTGAGGCAACCACCCGAGTGTATACTGAACTGGTTAAGGAGTACTACTCAAATGCATCCATAAATGTCAGAACCCTTTCAATCAAGGTTAAAGGTCAGTCTCTAAAGCTAAAATCATCTTATATCAATTAATACTTAGGTTTTCCTAACCTAGGACTGAAAAACCTTGATGAGATTGACCTTGAGAAAGCAAAGGAGATTATGGGATACCAAAGAAACCCTAGTCTGAAGGACATGAAGAAAAAGGAGTTTCCTGAGGAATTCGAACTCCTTGCTGAGATAGTGGGAAAATGTATACTATGCAGGGATACTGCATATGACATTGTGCTTGATCAGCAATTGAAGATTATGTCTGCAATAGTTTTGAAGAAGTGAATCAACTTTGGAGCTATCTTGTTCGATCAGATCTCCAAATGGGTAGAAAAGGCTGAGTTAAAGAAGTCTACGGATAGACCCCTTACAAAGGTGTTTCATGGAAGACTGCTGAGTATTGTGATGAAGAAGAAGTTGGGAAGCAAGATCAAGGACGATGAGGGAGAGCCTCTGAATGTTCACAAAGTAATGTCTCCACAACTATTTGTAAACTAGAAGAAAAACCCAAAGGAAAATAGGACGTTGACAACAACTGGGAGCAGCAGAAAGAACTCTGCAAAAAAGAGAAAGGCAAAGGAGGTGGAAAGCTCTGAGTCTGGTGACTTTGCACCAGGAGCATCCACACCAGTAAGAAAGAGATCCAGAAGTGTGAAGAAAGCAGAGGCTCCACCAAAGAGTCTCTCCACTGAAGACAAAGATGAAGGTGAAAAGGTTTTAACTGCACCAGAGACCACAAAGAGAAGAAGTAACAGACTGCTTCAGGGGCCATCATGAGAGAAAGCTAAAGTGGTAGACAAGCAAGCCCTAGTTTCCCAAGAAAGTACATCTGACGAAGAGGAGAACGTAGAGCCAGAAGAAGAAAAGGGAACTGATGATGTCAAGACTGAGTCCCCAAAGAACAAATTCAGCGATGAAGGTGAAACTGGATTCATGGAAGAAAATGCAGACTTTGATGATGAAGAAGAATGCACAAGTCTTGTGGCTAACTCTCAGTGCATTCACTTTAATGATGAAGAAAAGCTACAAGATAACCTAAATTGATCTCCAAATGCAATTGCTTCAACAAGCCCAAATGATGGGTCAAATGATGTTGATTCGCAAGAAGAAGGACATGATCCTGCAAATACTGAACGTCAAGGAAATTTGCCTAAAGATTCAAAGACCTCAGAGTCAGAAGAGGAAGAAGAATCTGACTCTCCCATAGCTAAACCCCCAAGGAGAAAAAAGAGCTACAGACTGCTAGCTAAATTTGCCTCCAAGAAGAAAAGTCATCATTCTACTGCAGTCATTGAAGTAAGTGATGATGAATCTGAATCAAAGGAAGAAAGTATTGAAGATGGGACCAGCAGTGAAGAAGATGAATCCAAGGAAGATGTTGCTGAAGAAGGTTCTGGTAATGAAATTCGGCAAGAATAATTCACTGATGAATTTGATGAAAGGAGTCAACAAGATTTAAGTTCAAGAAGTGAAGAATTGGAAAAAGATTCTGGTTCTGTAAATCAGGAATCAGAGGAACCAGCAAACTATCATGTCATCTCTACAGCTAGGATTAACAAAAAAAAGTAGTGGAAGTCTCTAATGAACCACAATAAGTACTTCTAGAAATTCCAAGCCTAGAGCTGGTGGCTCAGAACTTCCCAAGGGAGAAGAATTATGCAACAATGAGGATCACAGACCAGCCCCATTACAAAGTCTACAGACATGCCGGCAACCACTATATTCTGTATGATAGTAGAGTGGACTCTGAAGGCAGAAGGATTATGGCCAAGGAGATAATCGTAGAGTCAGTTTACTCTACCATTGATGGCATTCAAATCCAAAATGAGAAGCCTTCATCTGCTCAAGCACTGTTGCCCGACATTTCTTCATCCTCCAATAATGATTGGTACTCAATAATTTTTCAGATTCTAAACACTTTCGAAAATTTGTCCAAGAATGAAAATCGTAGAGTCCAATCTGGTGCTCAACAATAAGATGCCCAACTAGATGACCAAATTCCTATGGAGAAGGAGCTGTTGAAGAATTTTGATGAGTTGGTCAAGAAGATTTCTCTAATCAATGAAGAGTCAAAGATGTTGACAGCGGGAGATAATTCAGTTCAGAACAGACTTCAAGCTACTATGGCTGATGTATCTCTCAAGATCAAAGAGAGAGATCACATCTATCTGAAGGCCATAAATGATCAAAAGGCAGAAGTTCTACGAGCACAGAAGGCCAATGAAGAGAAACTCCAAGTCCTCTCTGACAAGATTGACAACATGAATCAGTCTTTCTCTATGCAACTTGAGTTAAGTCAACAAGAACTCAAGATTGAAGTTGGTAACTCCTCTTATCTGATGGAGCAGCTTATGTCCAATATGGAACAGCTCTCTCACGTGATTAATGACAAAAAGTGGGAGAAAAAGAGGCATAGTAAGAGGCATTCAAGGCATAGTAAGAGGTATTCAAGAAAAGACAAGGAGGACAGAAGGAAAAAAGAGAAGGAAATAGCAGAAGAAGATGATGAGTCATAATCTGAGGGGGGGCCAGATGAAGAAGGAAAGAAGCATACATCTGAGGGGGAGCAGACAACAGAAATGAAGTCAACATCCCAGGGGGAGCAGAAGCAGGAAAATCAAATAGATGAATAGTTGATCAACAGACATCCTGGAAACATACATGGAGCCAAAGAGGTACATCTCTAACTAATTACGTATATTCTGGATCCAGGATGTAAGATGTCATAGTGTATTAAATTCCATATTATTAAAATGACATTCATAATTATCTATTTTAGAAATACAGTTGCTCACTGTATATAAGCTTCATTCATAACATGCATATGCACTTATTATTTTTGTCATAATCAAATAGGGGGAGATTGTCAGGAATAAACATGTGAATGATATTCCTATTTATATATGATTTGATTATGATATATATGAATAAATATGTAAGTATGCTTGCATTAAGAAAATCTGTAAAGTCCTCTGATAGATAATAGAAATATATGTACAAGGACTTAAAATGAATTGATCAAATATGTTAAGTTGATCCTACATAAGCAAAACAGCTTTGTAAAGTCTGTTAGTTCCCATTAGGCAATATAGATCTAGAGGGGGGGTTGAATGGATCATTTTTAATTTCAAATACTTTTCTTGATTATATTGTATAGCTAATGATTTAGCATATTACAAACATAAGAATCTTTCCAAGCACAGCGGAATAAGTAAAAGATCCCCTTCATTGATATATTCATAATCATACATATATTGTTCTTAGAGTTAGTTCGGTTGTTAGCAGTTAAAACATATATAGTAGTTATAGCAGTTAATATACATAATGTAAATGACATAATGTAAATGACACAATGGGTTTTAAGTGGTTCAAAGACTCAAGCTCCTAATCCACTCTTCTGCTTTCAACTAGCAGGATTTCCACTAAGGAAGGGCAGCACCCTAAATCACTAAGATTCCTTCAAGGCCAGCAGCCTTGGGACTTGATTCTCAAAAGAACTCTTCAAGGCCAAAGACCTTGGAACTTCTCTAGTTCCTTAGGAACTCTTCAAGCCCAGTAGGCTTGGAACTTCATTTAGTCCTTCCAGACAAGGACCCCTCAGGCCCTGGCTTCTTGTTGTTGTTAGTGGTGCTTAGCTACTAAGATGTCTTTAAGCTTGATCATCTTTTGTACTTAGCAGCTTGGTGTGGTCCTCTTTGCATTCTACTTTTAGACTTGACCACATCATCTTTGGTGCAGCTGATCTTCTTCTGTTCTGCTCATCTTTGTATATTGTCATTTGTGCACCATCACAATTTCCTGAACCCTTCTCAACATGTTGGCAGACATGGTTCTGTACTTGCTCTGCTTCAGCTTTGGGCTCATGGTGAATCGTAGAGTGGCACTTAGAATCTGCCTTGAGCTTTGCCACTCTTCTGAATGCTATCTTCTTGTCCTTCTCGGCTCTCAGCTTAGATGCCAATTCAATGGGCATTCTTATCTTTGTTGAGTGAAGCTTTAATCTGTTCAAGTCCATCTTCAAAGTTTCATCACTTCCACCTTCGTAGTCTCACTGTTACTGAGACTTGTTCTATTTGAGCTCAGGTGGAACTCGTAGAGTCAACGTTAGCATTTTAACCAACTCAATGATTCTTCAACATTGCAATCTGTTGGGATTATGCATATGTTGATTTGATGTTTAAATACAAATGCTCATGATTATTTGTAAAGTCCTTCAAGGAATATATATGTACAAGGACTTAGTGATAGATCAAATTTGTTAGGTTGATCTAAGCTCTTAATGTATAACATTCAGAAAATGAATGTATAGATAGAAAGATCAAAGCTGATGAAGTTGATCTTGAGATGTAATAGATAGGCTTCAAAGAATTCGTTGTGCATTAATCTGATCAGGATTGCAGAAGTCAAGGCAAAAATGTGGAGCTTCAAGAATCGTAGTCTGCCTGCCTTGAAGAGCCTCTTCGGAAGTCGTAGAGTGGTCTCAACGTTTACCGAGCCAACTCAGAGATCGTAGTGTGCTCTCGGAAATGTAGAGTTTACAACTCAAGCAAGCGAAGATCGTATTGTGCTCTCGGAAACGTAGAGTTTACAACTCAAGCAAGCGAAGATCGTAGTGTGCAAGTATCTAAGAGAAATCGTAGTGCTCTCGACTGATAGCATCAGACCAAGCACCAAGGCGACAAGTCACCATGATCTGAATCGTAGAGTACCACGATCTGAGTCATAAAGTACCACGATCTGAATCGTAGAGTATCATCTGTCTTGTGTCAGAAGCATCAAACCTCACACTTTATGTGGAGACAAACTCCAAAGAGATAAGAGATATCCTTAGTATGCAACAAAGAAGCGTATTGAAGAAGCTAAGGAAGGTACCATTGGTAAGGGGGGAAACACCTTTTCAGGTGTTAAGTGAGAAAGCAGTCTGCTGTGTCAGTGGTCCAGAATGCAATTCAGAAGATGTGCAGAAAAGTCTCCATCAAAGAACAGAAAGGTCAAACGCATTTAATGCTTCAACGGATGGATCCAACGGATAGTTTTCATGATCACATATATGCAAATCAAGCAGATGATAGAAGCATACAAGCATTGAACAAAAACGTACAAGAACTCTCAACGCTCAACTCTACGATCTGAGAAAAATAAAAGCTTGCTCAGCTACTCAGTTCTTTCGAACAAGTGCTTAAACAGGAACTGAGTAGCAACCATCAAGAACTCAACATCTACCAATCAACTGAAGAAAAAGTTCCAAGTCAGAAGGACTTGAAGAGTTCTAAGTGAACTGTAAGAGAGCCAAGTCTGCTGGACTTAAAGAGTTCAAGAGTGAACTAAGAAGTACCTAGACTACTGGTCTAGAAGGAATCTAAGTGATTCAGAAAGTGTAAAAGACATCCTTAGTGGATTTCCTACTCGAGAAGTAGAAGAGTGGAATAGGAGCTTTAACTTCTCTGAACCACTTAAAACGATTGTGTCTCTTACATTCTTACTATAACTGCTATATCTACCTCACTCTCATAAACTCACTATCTTAAGGAAGATTAAAACTAATTTTAATTCCGCTAAAGTTTTAATCATTATCTAACTAACAAGTTAAAACGGAAAGATTTTTAAATATCTATTCAACCCCCCCTTCCCCTCTAGATAACTATTGTGCCTCCGAAAACTAACAATTGGTATCAGAGCAGGTTCTATTATACATCCTATAAAGCTATAGTAGATCCAATACCACACTTACCAAGTGAATCAAGAACTGGAGGAGGCAGCAAGCCACCAATGTGCAATAAAAATAAATTTGCTAACTGGAAGGTTCGGATGCAAGCATACATGGACTCAATAGATGAAGATCTATTTGAGACCGTTCAAAATGGGCTCTATATTCCAACAAAGCCTGCACCAACTACAGACGATCCAAATAGAATACAAATCAAAGTCAAAGATGAATGGACTGATACCGAAAAGAGAGCTGTCCAACTTGACAAGAAGGCCAAGAACATCCTATTTCAATCCTTAGAAGACGATCTGTTCAAAAACATTGTTAACGGAAAAACAGCGAAAGAGGTTTGGGAAGCACTGCTCATCATGAACGAAGGAATGGAAGAAGTAAGAGAAAACAAACAATCACTCCTGACACAGCAGTATGAAATGTTTTCTCATGTTCAAGGAGAAAACGTAAATGCCACCTATGAGAGATTCAACATTCTGCTCAACTCTCTACGAGCATATGGGAAGATCTATCCAAATAAAGATCTGATCATAAAGTTCTTTAGAGCCCTACCGAGCAGGTGGGATGCCAAAACCACTGCTATTAGAGAGTCAAAGAATCTTCATGAGATGACAATTCAACAACTATATGGCAATCTTCTGACATACGAACTGGAGCTGACTCAACGAGCTGAAACCCTATCAAAAGGAAGAAAGAAGGATAAGGGTGTTGCTCGCAAAGAAATTGAAAGTGCATCCAAGGTCAACACTGAGATTGACTCAGACTATGACGAAGACGATGATGAAGACTTTGCTATATCTTGGTAAAAAAGACTAAGAAGGTTCATGCGTCGAGGTAAAACCAAAGAAGCCAAAGAAGGTCAAGAACTTCAAAGAACTGTGAAGAAATGAATGATCTATGCTACAATCGCAAGAAGCTTCGCCACTTCATTGCCAATCTGTAACAAACCTCTCAGAGAAAAACTAAAGAAGAAATCACATGCAAAGAAGGAATACAAAGGCAACAAAAGGCCTTAGAAGAGAGACAAAGGCCTGGTAGCTGGAGGATCGTGGAGTGATTCAGACAATGACTCCAATCCTGATTTTAGAGATGATGAAGAACCACAATGGCTAACCTGTGCCTAATGGCAAAACATGCAAAGGACAAACAAAATTCCAACATACATGAAGTAAGTCTCGATGAGGTATTTGACTTCAACTCTCCTGATGTAGACATTAATGATTTGAGAACTGCATTGCATGGCATAATAACTGATCTACATCAATACATGAAGTGGTTTAGAGTTTTATATAAGGATCATTCACTTCTTCAAGAGGAGAAAAAGAAAGTTCAAGAAGACCCAAGATTCACTTCAAGATTTTGGGTTAGTTTGCAAAAAGCTATGGGCACGGATTTACGATTTAGCTCGGTATATCATCCTCAAACGGACGGGAAATCGGAGAGGACCATTCAAACTCTTGAAGATCTATTAAGACTATGTGTCCTTGACTTCAAGGGAAGTTGGGATAAGTTCCTATCATTGGTGGAGTTTTCCTACAACAACAGTTATCAAGCAAGTATTGGCATGGCTCCATTTGAGGCGTTGTATGGAAGAAAGTGTCGTTCTCCAGTATGATGGGATGAGGTAGGTGAAGCAACATTGTTGGGACCGGAGTTGGTATGTATGACTACGGAAAACATTAAAACGATCCGATAACGTATAAAAACCTCACAAGATTGACAAAAGAGTTATGCTGATCTTCATCGAAAGGACGTGGAATTCGATATTGGAGATCATGTGTTATTACGTGTTACTCTATGGAAGGGAGTTACGAGATTTGGAAATTGAGGAAAGCTCAACCCTCGATTCATTGGCCCATTTTTAATCCTCGATCGAGTAGGAACTGTGGCGTATAGACTCGCTTTACCGCCATATATGTCTCGTGTTCATAACGTTTTTCACATATCTATGTAACGTAAATATGTGAAAGACCCGAACCACATTATTGAATTAGAACCAGACGAGGTAGAGGAAGATTTAACGTATGAAGAGTTACCTGTTAAAATCTTGGATAAAAATGATCATATTCTACGCTCTAAGGTTATACCTCAAGTCAAAGTTTTGTGGAGAAACCACAATGTGGAAGAAATGGCCTGGGAGCTAGAATCTGAGATGAAATCAAGATATCCTTACCTCTTCGACATACCAGGTATGTACCTTAATTTCGAGGACGAAATTTCATAAGAAAGGGAGGTTGTAAGACCCCAACTTTTTGAATAAAGATTAAATTTTCTCGAAATATATTTTTGAATATTATAGTGTGGATTTGATATAATGTTATAGTTGTGGGTAATATTTACAAATTTTGCAAAGTACGTAAGTTGTTATATAATATTCGATTGGTCGGGGAATATTCGTTTTAACAGGGAATATTCGTACAACGGCACAATCATTGGTGGACCACCACAACAGAATTATTGTCGGATTGAGAAAACGATAAAAATACTTTATGAAAATAACGGTGGAAGTTTTACCGTTAACTGTTAAAACACCCGGTGTTAAAAGTACAGTAATACGCGTGGTTGTATAGTAGCACATGGTATTGATTATTGATGCTTATGTGAGAAGTCACTCAGTTATACTAAATTATTGCTACAGTAATTGTTGCATCATATCTCTCATATTATTGATTTAATTATTGTCACAGTATCATTTGCATAATATTTTATATTATTAAATCAATAATTGAGACAACAAAGTTATTCATATTATTATTTGCAATATTGAGAATGTCTAGAAGTTCTGTCAAGGAGAGGTTTGGTCACCTAATTGCGCGCCAATAAGGAGAAATCCTTACCGGAAAGCCCCCTCTTTCTTGGGAACGACCTGGTTGTTAAATATTGTGAGTTATAATATTAATTATGAATAAGTTGTGTTGATTAAAAATGAATTTTGATAGTTCCATTGTGTTGGGATTATTAGTGTTAGTGGAAATCGACATCTATTCCGATGATAATTGATGTCTAGGGGTTATATTGATAAATCTGGTAATTTATCGGATAAATGAGCAATTAATTGCTACTAATTAACATGCTTATATAACTATTTGTTCACATGTGTGTACTATTGAATCACATTATTTACTATTAGGGGAGTTGGTGCAAGATTGATAATACTTGCATGACTAAGTTAAAAATGAAGGTATAGATAGAGGTACTAATATGGTAATTCATATTTTCACATGATTATACTATTGATTCACATGATTGAACTATTGATTCACATTATTTACTATTAGGGGAGGTGGTGCAAGTTTGATAATACTTGCAGGACTAAATTAAAAATGAAAGAAAAGTTGGAGGTATTGTACTGTAATTTTTCGAGCCCCAAAACGTGCAATTATAGAAACTATATTTTCCTATAAATAGAAGCTCATTCTTCTTTCATTTCTCACCAATTCACAAAAGCTTTAGAGCGATTATTACAGAGAGAAATTATAGAGAGAAAGAAGAAGAGAAGTCTGCTACCTCACTATTCTAGTATCCAGCTTTTCCAAGGTAGGGAGTATTATTTCTTTCTTATCCATGAAGAGAACTTCTGTTATTCCATTCTTTATTATTCTATTGGAATAACTCAGATACGCTGCCACCCTATACTTAGTGAAATTCTTCTATTATTCCATTCTTTATCATTCTCATTGGAACATCCTGTGCATGCGTTTACGCTTGACACTGTTCCATTATTTATCATTCATTGGAACATCCTATCTCGCATGCGTTCTCACGCACCACAGTTTCCGTTATTTATTATTCTGTTGGAATAACCTGCCTGTGCGGTCTATCGCATGCCTGGTGATTTCTTGTTCTATTCCATTCCTTGTTATACTCAGTTGGTTAAAGTTTTGACTTCTATACTCCATGAAATTAGTGGAATATCCTTGATATTTGCGCTTCATCCAATATCTTTTCATTGAAATATTCTTCTGAGCATTCTTGAATTTACTCCACATGCAAAAGATCATGTTGACAATTTGACGTTATTGATTCCTCGGATAAAATAATTCTTGAACTTGTTTTATTGAATTCTTATATCATTGTCATCATCCTCATGTTTATATTTTGTTGAAAGTCATCTGTGACCTGTAGTGCATAGATGGACTTGGTATGATTATGACCAGAGATTATTCGATGTAATCATAACCGTAATGTTACAAATGATGTGGTAAAAGTCCTCATTGGCCCGTAGTGCATTGACGGACAGTTGTTGGCATGATCATGACCATTAATGAATACACAAATATTCTTGGCCCATAGTGCATGGATAATTGTGGTCGTGATACTAAAGAATATCCTTGGCCGTAGTTCAGGGGTGATTCAGTGATGTAGATTATTTATTAAGTTGAGTCCTAGCGATAAAAGTGATGAAAAACCTTTTAAATCATAAAAGATAGTAGATTTTATTCTCTACTTGACTCTTTTAATGGATTGCTTGTTCCGCTGCAGTTAAACTTGATGGTTGTTATATTATATCAGTTTAACACTGTTGAAGGCTAACGATAATATATTCTGCATTATCATAGTCATAATATTTCCTACTAGGCTATTTGAGCTCACCCTTTTACTTTCATTGTTCTCTTCAGGAAATGAGAACGTAGCAGGGACTAGTTGGGGAACGGAGTGACAGACCAGATGATAGCATTAGTAGTCCTCACTATTCAGTGAAATAGTGGGAAAATAAATGTAATAATATTGAATTTGAGTTTGTATATTATCTAGACGATAATATTTGTATTAAAACTCACAGCTTATGTTTTGTCGTGCTTTTGCATGCGACGGTTTGTACAATTAAGTTGTATTTGTATTCTGTATCATGTATTTGGCGACTCAGAATAGGTGATGTATACCTGTTTTGGGGGTGTCAGGGTTGGTATCAAAGCTTAGGGATATGATCCCTGGCTAAGATGTGTGACTAGAACTAGGAGGGGAGAGACGGGGAATTTCTTCGCTACTATGACCTACCTAAGTTTATTTGGTATTTAATTGATCAGTCAGAGTGTAGGGATAATATGTTTCATGTCAATTAACCCTTGTTTTGTGGCAGTATTTGAAAATGCCATCCGAGAATGTTGAGAACATCAATGGAGCACAGGAGACCATTGAGTCTCCACAGATCAATAACCAGGACAATGTGCATCAGGAAGGCAACAATCCTCATGCAAACAACAACACTGACCAAATGATGAACGATGGAATGTTCCGAGGCTTCATGCAATTCATGCAACATCAGGCGAGAGAAGCTCCTGTTTAAAATGCAGGTGGAAACACTAGAAACTCTTGAACGGTCACCGGTAAACAGTTCAAGGAGCTGGGACCACCCGAGTTTATTGGAGAGCCAAAACCACTTAAAGCGGAAGAGTGGATAATGCAGATCACCAAGATATTTGATGTCTTGGGATGCTCCGAGGAGCAAAAGGTTCCCTTCGCCACCTTAATGTTGCGTGAAAAGCGATTCTTGGGAATCAGAAAACGCACTCACTGACGCCTCAAGATGTCTTGGGATAAGTTCCAAGAGCTATTCAACGACAAGTACTTTCCCAAAAGTATTCATCACATGAAAGAGGTGGAGTTTATCAAGTTGGAGCAAAACAATATGACCGTGTCGCAATACGAGGCTAAATTTGCGGAGTTATCCCGGTTTGCATCCCATTTGGTCGATAATGAGGAGCGAATGACACGAATATTTTTAAGAGGTTTGAAACCGGAGATACGTCAATATCTTATTTCTCATAAACTGTGTTTTGTACTCAGATGTTGTAAATAGGGCTCAGTTATTGGAGCGCGGTAACGAGTCAACGCAACCAAGAGAAAGCAGCCGGCAGCATTAAAATACCAGTGGTATCAGTCATCGAAGCAGTGACAACAAACGTGGAGGGAATCAACATGCCAGAAATGGTAACCACTTCGGTGGTAAATATGGTCAAGACAGTAAAAATGGATATTTCAAGAAAAGGAGATTCAACAATGATGGAAAGACGTCAGCACCAGCAACCGTGGTTAAGGAAGGAGAATGAACACCTATCATATGCTTCAAATGCGGAGGGGAGGGACATATCAGTCCAAACTGCGCGATGCCATCCAAAGCGTGATATAATTGTGGAAGAGAAGGTCACCTAGCCCGAATTTTTCGTTCACCGAAGATAAGTTCAGCTAGGATGGAGGCACCAAAGGCCGTCCCAGAAAAGTCAAAGTCGGTGGTGCAAGGGAGAGCATTTGTTGTGACCTCCCAAAAAGCAAGGAACCCGAACGAGGTAATCACGGGTAAGCTTATCATAAACTCTAGCGAAGTCTATATCTTATTTGATACCGGTTCTACCCATTCTTTTATTTCTCCTACTTGCGTTCAACGATTAAATTTGACTCCGGAGAAATTAGACTTTGACTTATCTGTTGAAACTCCGTTGGGAGAAACCTTCATTACATCCACTGTTTATAAGTCTTATTTGGTTCAAATTGGTACCCTCGCATTACCTGTCGATCCTATTTCATTGAAAATACTTGTATTTGACGTGATTCTAGGGATTGATTGGTTAACTACTCATCATGCAAAAATTGGTTATTTTCGTAAGGTTGTTATCTTTCATATTCCTAACCAACCTATTATTCGAATTCAAACAACTAAACCATTAAAATCAATCAATGTCATTTCAAGCCATAAAGCTATTCGTTTATTGAAAAACGGATGTCAAGCTTTCTTAGCTCATGTCACGGATCTAAACAAAAATACGTCAGTTTTGAATGATATTTATGTTGTTAATAAATTTCCTGACGTATTCCCCAAAGAACTTCCTGGCCTACCCCTAGAGCGTGAAATTGAATTTTGTATCGACCTTGAATCCGGTACAAAACCCATTTCCAAAGCCCCATATCAAATGGCTCCTATTGAACTTCAGGAGTTAAAGACCCAGTTACAGGAATTGTTAGACAATTGTTTCATTCGTCCTAGTACGTCTCCTTGGGGTGCTCCTGTTCTATTCGTGAAGAAGAAAAATGGGAGTATGCGACTTTGTATTGATTATCCGGAGTTGAATCATGTCACCATCAAAAATAGCTACCCATTGCCACGTATTGATGACCTGTTTGACCAGTTGCAAGGCGCCAAATTCTTTTCAAAGATTGATCTTTGTTCAGGATATCATCAATTGAAGATTAGAACCGATGACATTCTAAAAACGGCTTTCAGAACTCGATATGGGCATTATGAATTCCTAGTCATGTCCTTTGGATTGACTAATGCTATTGCTGCCTTCATGGATATGATGAACCGAGTATTCAATAAATTTTTGGATCATTTTGTGGTCATCTTTATTGATGACATCCTCATATATTCCAAAAGCCATGAAGATCATGAGCAACACTTGAGGCTGATACTCCAAAAGCTTCGTGAGAACAAGTTTTATCCTAAGTTGAAGAAATACGAGTTCTAGCTTGAGGAAGTTGCATTCCTTGGGCACGTAATATAAAATCATGGGATATCTGTTGACCCGGCAAAGATTGAAGCAATTCAAAGCTGGGAGCAACCAAAATCAGCGACCGAAGTACGTAGCTTTCTCGGCTTAGCTGGTTATTATCGGAGATTCGTAGAAGGGTTTTCTCGAATCACTACTCCATTAACTCAGCTGACTCGAAAAGACACAAAATTTGGTTGAAGCGTGGAATGTGAGAAGAGTTTTCAAGAACTCAAGAGGAGACTCATTTCAGCACCTGTTCTGACAATACCATCTGGCTCGGAGGGATTTGTCATCTACAGTGATGCTTCGGGCAAAGGGTTAGGATGTGTTCTCATGCAACATGGGAAAGTCATAGCCTATGCCTCACGGCAACTTAAAGAATATGAGAGGAATTATCCTACCCATGATCTAGAGTTGGCAGCTGTCATTTTTGTGCTTAAAATTTTGAGGCATTACCTATATGGGGAGAAATTAGAGATCTATACGGATCATAAAAGCCTCAAATATTTCTTCACTCAAAAGGAACTCAACATGCGGTAACGACGTTGGCTCGAACTGTTGAAAGATTATGATCATACTATTCAATACCATCCTGGAAAAGCGAACGTAGTAGCTGATGCACTGAGTAGAAGATCATATGCGAGTACGAGTGTAATATTGTCAACACAAAGGCCCATTTTGTATAACTTGCAAAGGATGGGGTTAGAGATAAAGACTACAGGGACCCATGTGATGATGGCGAATATACGAGTAGAACCGACTTTAATCGATAAAGTTAAAGCTTCTCAAGCTACAGACCTGGAGCTGATGCATATGAGGAAGAAAGTACAAGAAGGTGCTATACAGGAAGCAAGAATCGATGAAGAAGGAATACTTCGAGTCAACTCCAGACTTTGTGTTCCTAACAACCCTAATTTAAAGTATAAAATCATGATGGAGGCGCACAACACACCGTTTGCAATCCATCCTACGAGTACCAAAATGTATCGTGATCTTCGACATACATTTTGGTGGAGCAATATGAAGAGAGAGATAGCAGAATTTATCTCAAGGTGTTTAACTTGTCAACGAGTCAAAGCGGAGCATCAAGTACCAAAAGGTCCATTGCAATCACTTGAAATTCAAGAATGGAAGTGGGAACACATTACCATGGATTTTGTTACTGGTCTTCCCAAGGTTTCTCAAGGCATAGATGCAATTTGGGTCATTGTTGATAGATTGACCAAGTCTGCTCATTTCTTACCTATACGAGAAACTTATACACTTGAACGCCTTGCTCGTATGTACATAAACGAGATTGTAAGACTGCATGGTATGCCAGTATCCATAGTTTCTAATCGAGACCCAAGATTCACTCCAAGATTTTGGGTTAGTTTGCAAAAAACAATGGGCACGGATTTACGATATAGCTCGGCATATCATCCTCAGACGGACGGGCAGTCGGAGAGGACCATTCAAACTCTTGAAGATCTATTAACACTCTATGTCCTTGACTTCAAGGGAAGTTGGGATAAGTTCTTACCATTGGTGGAGTTTTCCTACAACAACTGTTATCAAGCACGTATTGGCATGGCTCCATTTGAGGCGTTGTATGGAAGAAAGCGTCGTTCTCAAGTTTGTTGGGATGAGGTAGGTGAAGCAATGTTGTTGGGACCGGAGTTGGTATGTATGACTACGAAAAAGATTCAAACGATCCGACAACGTATAAAAACCTCACAAGATCGACAAAAGAGTTATGTTGATCTTCATCGAAAGGACGTGGAATTCGATATTGGAGATCATGTGTTATTACGTGTTGCTCCATGAAGGGAGTTACGAGATTTGGAAATTGAGGAAAGCCCAACCCTCTATTCATTGGCCCATTTTTAATCCTCGATCGAGTAGGAACTATGGCATATAGACTCGCTTTACCACCATGTATGTCTTGTGTTCATAACGTTTTTCACATATCTATGTTATGTAAATATGTGAAAGACCCGAATCACATTATTTAATTAGAACCAGACGAGATAGAGGAAGATTTAAGGTATGAAGAGTTACCTGTTAAAATCTTGGATAAAAAGGATCATATTCTACGCTCCAAGGTTATACCTCAAGTCAAAGTTTTGTGGAGAAACCACAATGTGGAAGAAATGGCCTGGGAGTTAGAATCTGAGATGAAATCAAGATATCCTTACCTCTTCGACATACCAGGTACGCATCCTAATTTCGAGGATGAAATTTCATAAGAAAAGGAGGTTGTAAGACCCCAACTTTTTGAATAAAGATTAAATTTTCTCGAAATATATTTTTGAATATTATGGTGTGGATTTGATATAATGTTATAGTTGTGGGTAATATTTACAAATTTTACAAAGTACGTAAGTTGTTATATAATATTCGATTGGTCAGGGAATATTTGTTTTAACAGAGAATATTCGTACAATGGCACAATCATTGGTGGACCCCCACAACGGAATTATTGTCGGATTGAGAAAATGACAAAATACTTTATGAAAATAACAGCGGAAGTTTTACCGTTAACTGTTGAAACACCCGGTGTTAAAAGTAATGCGATACTGCGTGGGTGCATAGTAGCTACGGTATTGATTATTGATGCTTACGTGAGAAGTCACTCGCTTATACTCAATTATTGCTACGAAGAATTCACGATCATATCTATCATATTATTGATTCAATTATTGTTACAGTATCATTTGTATAATATTTTATATTATTAAATCAATAATTGAGATGGCAAAGTTATTCATATTATTATTTGCAATATTGACAATGTCTAGAAGTTCTGTTAAGGAGAGGTTTGGTCACCTAATTGCGCGCCAATAAGGAGAAATCCTTATCGAAAAGCCCCCTCTTTCCTGGGAACGACCTGGTTGTTAAATATTGTGAGTTATAATATTAATGATGAATAAGTTGTGTTGATTAAAAATGAATTTTGATAGTTCCATTGTGTTGTGATTATTAGTGTTAGTGGAAATCGACATCTATTCCGATGATAATTGATGTCTAGGGGTTGTATTGATAAATCTGTTAATTTATCGGATAAATGAGTAATTAATTGCTACTAATTCACATGCTTATATAACTATTTGTTCACATGTGTGTACTATTGAATCACATTATTTACTATTAGGGGAGTTGGTGCAAGATTGATAATACTTGCATGACTAAGTTAAAAATGAAGGTATAGATGGAGGTATTATACTGTAATTCATATTTTTCACATGATTATACTATTGATTCACATGATTGAACTATTGATTCACATTATTTACTATTAGGGGAGGTGGTGCAAGTTTGATAATACTTGTAGGACTAAATTAAAAATGAAAGAAAAGTTGGAGGTATTGTACTGTAATTTTTTGAGCCCCAAAACGTGCAATTATCGAAACTATATTTTCCTATAAATAGAAGCTCATTCTTCCTTCATTTCTCACCAATTCACAAAAGCTTTAAAGCGATTATTACAGAGAGAAATTATAGAGAGAAAGAAGAAGAGAAGTCTGCTACCTCACTATTCTAGTATCCAGTTTTTCCAAGTAGGGAGTATTATTTCTTTCTTATCCATGAAGAGAACTTCTATTATTCCATTCTTTATTATTCTATTGGAATAACCTGTATACGCGAGCTACCCTATACTTGGTGAAATTCTTCTATTATTCCATTCTTTATCACTCTATTGGAACATCCTGTCTGTGCGTTTACGCCAGACCTGGTTCCATTATTTATCATTCTGTTGGAATATCACATGCAATGCGCTTTCACTGGACCTAGTTCCATTATTTATCATTCTCGCTGGAACATCCATGCTCATGCGTTCTTCACGACTTTGACTGTTCCGCTCTTTATTATTCTCGTTAGAATATCCTGCTCATGCATTTTACGCCGACCGATTCTCGTTATTTATTATTCATTGGAATAACTTTTTTTGGCTTGATTACTATCGCATGCCTAGTGATTTCTTGTTCTATTCCATTCTTTGTTATACTCAGTTGGTTAAAGTTTTGACTTCTATACTCCATGAAATTAGTGGAATATCCTTGATATTTGCGCTTCATCCAATATCTTTTCATTGAAATATTCTTCTGAGCATTCTTGAATTTTACTCCATAAAGAAGTATCATGTTGACAATTTGGACGTTATTGATTCCTGGATAAAATAATTCTTGAACTTGTTTTATTGAATTCTTATATCATTGTCATCATCCTCATGTTTATATTTTGTTGAAAGTCATCTGTGACCTGTGGTGCATAGATGGACTTGGTATGATTATGACCAGAGATTATTTGGTATAATCATAACCGTAATGTTACAAATGATGTCGTAAAAGTCCTCATTGGCCCGTAGTGCATTGATGGACAGTTGTTGGCATGATCATGACCATTAATGAATACAAAAATATTCTTGGCCCGTAGTGCATGGATAATTGTGGTCGTGATACTAAAGAATATCATTGGCCGTAGTGCAGGGGTGATTCAGTGATGTAGATTATTTATTAAGTTGAGTCCCAGCGATAAAAGTGATGAAAAACCTTTTAAATCATAAAAGATAGTAGATTTTATTCTCTACTTGACTCTTTTAATGGATTGCTTATTCCTTGCAGCTTAAACTTGATGGTTGTTATATTATATCGGTTTAACATCAAGTTGAAGGCTAACGATAATATATTCTGTATTATCTTAGTCATAATATTTCCTACTGGGCTAGTTGAGCTCACCCTTTTACTTTCATTGTTCTCTTCAGAAAATGAGAACGTAGCAGGGACTAGTCGAGGAACGGAGTGACGGACCAAATGATAACATTAGTAGTCCTCACTATTCAATGGAATAGTGGGAAAATAAATGTAATAATATTGAATTTGAGTTTGTATATTGTCTAGACGACAATATTTGTATTAAAACTCACAGCTTATGTTTTGTCGTACTTTGCGCGACAGTTGTACAATTAAGTTGTATTTGTATTCTGTATCATGTATTTGGCGACTCAGAATAGGTGATGTATACCTGTTTTGGGGGTGTCAGAGTTGGTATCAAAGCTTAGGGAAATGATCCCTGGCTAAGATGTGTGACTAGAACTAGGAGGGGAGAGACGGGGAATTCCTTCGCTACTATGACCTACCTAAGTTTATTTGGTATTTAATTGGTCAGTCAGAGTGTAGGGATAATATGTTTCATGTCAATTAACCCTTGTTTTGTGGCTGTATTTGAAAATGGCATCCGAGAATGTTGAGAACATCAATGGAGCACAGGAGACCGTTAAGTCTCCACAGATCAATAACCAGGACAATGTGCATCAGGAAGGCGACAATCCTCATGCAAACAACAACACTGCCCAAATGATGAACAATTGAATGTTCTGAGGCTTCATGCAATTCATGCAACATCAGGCGGGAGCAGCTCCTGTTCAAAATGCAGGTGGAAACACTGGAAACTCTCGAACGGTCACCGTTAAACAGTTCAAGGAGCTGGGACCACCCAAGTTTATTGGAGAACCAAAACCACTTAAAGCGAAAGCGTGGATAAAGCAGATCACCAAGATATTTGATGTCTTGGGATGCTCCGAGGAGCAAAAGGTTCCCTTCGCCACCTTCATGTTGCGTAAAAGAGGCGATTCTTGTTGGGAATCAGTAAACGCATCTGAGAAACGACTCAAATTTGGATAGAAGCCATGCAAGAAGAACTCAACCAATTTGAAAGAAGCAAAGTATGGAGATTGGTACCAAGACCAAAGAGTCATCATGTCATTGGAACCAAATGGGTCTTCAGAAACAAGATGGATGAAGATGGAGTAATAACCAGGAACAAGGCAAGATTAGTGGCCAAGGGCTACTCTCAGGAATAAGGCATTGACTATGATGAGACATTTGCACCTGTTGCCAGACTAGTAGTCATCAGAATCTTTCTTGCCTTTGCTGCTCACATGAAGTTCAAGGTCTTCCAGATGGATGTCAAAAGTGCATTCCTGAATGGAGAATTTCAAGAAGAAGTCTATGTAGAGCAACCTCCAGGTTTCATCAATCCATCTCTTTCTAATTATGTTTATAGATTAGACAAAGCCTTATATGGTCTTAAATGTAATAACCCGAGATTTTCTATATAAAATAAATAAGAAATTTTGCATATAATTTTTTTTTTATTTAATGACAAGACTAAGTGTCAAGTAAAGTGAACAATAAATGCGAATACATTTATTACTTAAAAATTAGAAATAATTTTGGAATTATTAATTACCACAAATTATATGGTAATAAATTTCTGTAAGCTGAAATGTTTTTATTAATTATTTTCCATGAAAACGTGATTGGAAATAATATATGAAGTGATAATTAGATTTATATAATAAATATTTTATTATATGAATTGTTCGAGAATATTTAAGTTAATTATTTTAACTTGATTATTGATACCGTAACGAAGAATAAGTCGGGACATGAGATCCAAACCACGGATTGGGATTGTGATCAAGAGATGAGAATAATAATATTATATTATTTATATAATGATTTTCAAAGACCATAATCATGTCTGGGTATGTGCGGACATATAATATTGAGCAATGATGGTCAATTAGGTCATAGCATATTACCGTAATGTGAAACCCTAATTATTAAACTCGCTTATGGGATATTTACGAGTAGTACTGTGTATATATGAAATTACTTGTGAATAAGAATATCGGTAATTAGAAAAAACCCTAATTATCATTATACGTCGATAATTAGACAAACCCTAATTATTATAACCCTAACCTATTGAAATTAGAAATCATAATTGATTTGTGTTAGTAACATACACAGTATAATTAAAGAACCACTAATGGTCAATTAGAAACCCTAATTGATGACGTTGAGAAACCCTAATTTTAATTACACAGGTTTAATTTCGACGATATTCTTTGATAAGTGTTTTAATTTACCAAAGGATAGAAGTTAATTGGTAAATTATAAGAATTAAATCTAGTGATTAAATATTACATTTAATTGCCTTGTACAAGATTGCCCATACACTCTTAAACAAAGCCCAACCATCACCCATAGCAAATCGTAAGCAAGAATCAAGAATTTTTGGCAAAAGGGTATAAGAACACTAAACCTAGAAATCCTTTGATTCGATGTTATTTGATGCAATTAATTGTTTAAAATTGTGTAATAGAATATTAATTGATGATATGGGTTGATAAATCAAAGACCCATAACATCAAAGTGCACGAATTTGAAGATTTAACCAAGTTGGAAAAACCAAATTACATTATTTTTTTCACCAAATGTCGAGGCCATAACTCTTTGCTCGATCATGAGTTTTGTTCTTCAAAAGTTTTTATGTGTAGCCTGATATGTGGTCTTTAATCTTCAAAAAGAATCAAGTCCATATCATGTATAGATTAGAAGTTATAGATGGTCAAACATGGTTGAATCGATCATGATAAACTATTTTTGGGCACCAGAATGGGGGTATTCTCGTCCACTTTTTGTGCTTTAAAAAGGTCTGGGCTTTTGATATGTTGTAGTGCATCGAGTTAGGAAGCCATAGGCTTTGGAATGACCTCATTCCGACCTCGGATGAGGGAATTACGGTGATTGGAAGGAAATGTGTCAAATTTCTCAAAACTGAAAGTCAAGCGGGATGTGCTATTCGGGATACTGTTTTCGATTAGTTAATGTTTCCAAAACCTTCTGAGCTTTTGGTATGTTATAGTACACCAATAAGCTTTCCATAGACTCAAAAGCGGACTAACTCCGATATCGGAGGAGAGAGTTATAACATTTCAAAGTAATCTTGTCAAAACTTCCCAACAAGTGCGGTGCAGTCCATTTGAACGGAAATTCAGGCTGATGTGTTCGAATTTGAAAATGGCCAAAGAATAAAAGTTGTAGCCCCAGAAGTTAGCTTGGCATGGGCTCAAGAATCGCTCAAAAATGTTTTAAAATGAAAGAGTTATGACTATTTTAGCGAAAGAGGGTAAAGCTGAAATGAGATTGAAAACTGTTATGAACGTCCACTTTTGACGCACTGTTTGGGCTACCTAATGAACCCGAATTGGGTAATTCGTATTTTTTAAAAATAGTCTGACATACCATGTATAACATATCCAAAAATCAGATTAATCGGAGTTATGAGCAATGCGTTAGAAAATCGTAAAGTGAGCTATTGAAAAATTAGTATAAACCAAGTCCCACATCGACTAAATTGAGAACTTCACTATTTTCTAAACTTATAAATAAAAGGGCTTGGCCTTTGTTTCATTCACCAACAATAAGGCCTCCAATTTTTGAGAAAGGCTTTGTTGTGGGAGAACTTTTTATAAAGATCTCCTTAGTTAAATTTTGACGTGGAAGTGCGTATTCATCACGTGGAATTCAGTATTTAGGGTATATGTTTTTATTTAATTTTTGTAATGTTATTATTTTTAATTTTTAGTTAAAGTTTGAATTTTTGAAGTTTAGTTAGTGTTGTTAATAAACTAGTTAGTTTACTATGTTTATTTTGGCTTGGAATTGATTATGTAAATGAGTTATTTGTGATGACTTTTAATATTTTGTGATAAATTTTATTAATTAATAATTATTAATGATATTAAAGTTATTTAATGATTATATTAAATAATTTAGTTTAAAAATGAATTTAATATTATAAAAATTATTTTAAATGAAAATAAGGTATTTAAAAATAGTTTAAGTTATAAAATATAACTTTTAATATTTAAATGATAATTTTATTAATAATTAAATATTAATGATATTAAGATAATATTAATGATATTTAGTTTATTTAATGATTAATATTAAATAAATAGTTTTAAAATGGTTTTACTTATTTAAAAACCATTTAAAGAGGATATTAAGGATTTAAAAATATTTTAAGTTATAATTAATGACTTTTAATATTTGGATAAATAGTACATTAATATTTAAATAATAATGGTAATTATTTGGGTAATATAAATGTTTTAAAAATAGTTTGAGTTATTATAAATAACTTTTATATTTTGGCAATGGTTTCATTAATAGTTTAGTATTAATTAAACTAATAATGATAATGGAATTGTTTAATGTTTAAATCATTTAATTATGATTCCGATATTTGAAAGTTATAAATTACGTAAAATCTAAATGACTTGAGCCCGATTATGAAGTTACGAATTTGAAGAAGAACACCTATAGTAATGCTTATATCACTATAGGCCCTTTAGTAGCAGATTTGAATTTTTTAAATTTTTTAATTTACGAAAATTGCGAAAATGATTAAAAATAAGATGTCCGATATTTACAGATGTTGAGGTATAGAATAAGAGTCTTAGACTCGGTATTTACCCGATAAAGTCATCGATCTGACGACAAATGTCGAACTTTATAAAAGAAAGAAAAGACTCATCAGAAGAGCATGGATGAGATATTTGAAAATGCATAAAAATATTTCAAGTATGAATAGGAACTAAAAGTATGATCAACGTGATTATGTGATTAGACTATGTCTTTGGCTGTAATAGACAATCTTATGTGTTAAGATATATTGTTCTAATCGAATCGAATGATCTGATTATTGATAGGTTGTGATAAAGAGATAAAACCTAAGTTGAGATTTGTAATCAGCGAATTAGGCAAGTATCCTACCTTTACACTTCCTTTATGAAATGGACATGAGTAAGAAGTTTCAGAATTATTCTATCCTCGCATGCATTATGTACTCTTTGATTATCGACATATTTAGCTCGAGATATATATTTTGTTCATTGATTTCTATAAATGGTTATACAAGTGTCCCCACTTGGATAATCATGGCATTTGTTCACATGTTGATACACCTTTGTCAATTACCCGTATATATATGTTGAATTACATATTATTGTTGAAAGCAAGATTAAAACCTTCAGTTTGGAACTGTGCATGTATGAACATCCCTATATGGGAAGATTTTTGCGCAAGGCGGATAGAGTGAGGAGCGATGAATTTCGTTCAAGTTATGTAGTATTGATAAATCTGGTACAATGGGTGATCACCCTCCGTGTAGTAAGTTATGACGGTTTGAGGATAGAATTCCGCTAAACCTTTTCGAAAATGAAAAGAATGTTCATAGTATGTTTCTTAAACCCTATTCAAGGGTAGAGCCAGAGCCAAATTTAAAGAATTTGAAAGAGAGTTGTTATGTGAATTTTCATCAAGATGATTACTTCACAACTTTCAATTCGTTGTAGAAGTGTTATGTAAAGAGAATACTTATATTCTTTCGACTTATATATAATTTCTATTACTTGTTTGGGCACTTAAATGCTCATCCTTGCTTAAATTAAATGTTTTCGATTATGTATGAGCAACTTTGAAGGCTCGAGCACCTAACAAAGGAAAAGGAAAGTTAATCGAATAAGTGTGTATTATGAGTTAATGGTTATAGTTGTATTGGTATCTATTCAAGTATTGTAAGGAATGTATTTGAAGGTCACGTACCTGGGGAAGTAAACTTTGATGTATGTAAATTAAGTTCGAATTATTATTATTTAGTATTATTCAGCTTAAAGAAATGGTATCGTGGAGAACCGAGTTCGGGTTTCAAGTACCTGGATTTGGGGTCGTCACATTAAACAAGCACCTAGAGCATTGTATGAAACATTAACTAACTTCCTGATTGAAAATGGGTTCGCTAGAGGTAGAGTAGATACCACATTATTTCTTAGAAAGCATAAAGACAAAGTCTTATTGGTTCAAATATATGTTGATGATATTATTTTTGGTTCTACTGACGAAAAGTTATGCAAGAGATTCTCCAAGCTAATGCAAAGCAAGTTTGAAATGAGCATGATGGGTGAGCTGAATTTCTTCCTTGGACTACAAGTAAAGAAAACTGATGAAGGAATCTTCATAAACCTAGCCAAGTACATCAAAGATTTACTTTATAAGTATGACATGGAATCAGCCTCTCCCATGAAAACCCCAATTTCTCCTCCAACCAAACTTGACAAAGATGAAAAAGGTAAAAGTATTGATATAACTCAATACAGAGGTATGATAGGCTCTCTTTTATATCTAACTGCCAGTAGACTAGACATAATGTTTGCAACATGCATATGTGCTAGATTTCAGGCTAACCCTAAAGAATCACACTTATCTGCTGTAAAGAGGATTTTCAGGTATCTCAATGGTACACCTTACTTGGGGCTTTGGTACCCCAAGGAATCCTCATTTGAACTAACAAGATACACATATGCTGATTTTGCAGGCTACAAAATAGATAGAAAGAGTACCAGTGGCACATGTCAATTGCTAGGAAACAGACTTGTATCCTGGTTTAGTAAAAAGCAAAACTCAAATTATCTCACATCAACTTGCGGAGGTGAATACATTCATGTCATTGGAAGTTGCATTGTTTCAGATCCTATGGATGAAAAATCAGCTAGCTGACTATGGGTTTGATTTCAAATCCATTCCCATTCACTGTGATAACACAAGTTCCATAACAATAACTCATAATCATGTTATGCATTCTAGGACTAAGCATATAGAAATAAGGTATCACTTCATTAGGGATCATGTGCAAAATGGAACTATATCTTTACAATATATACCTACTGAAAATCAACTTGCTGATGTTTTTACAAAACCTCTAGATGAATCCAGGTTTAACAAGTTAATAAGTGAGCTAGGAATGCTTAATTTACAATCATGAGATATATGCTCTAGTATGTGCGAACTATACAGATACAAAGGCTATGGTTGAAATCGTAGACATGATCAAGGGAAGTCCATGATCGTAGTGCTGAAGTGACATGAAAAAAAATGATAGTAGCATAGACTCAACCATCGTAGTGCAGACTCAACGATAGCTGAACCCCACCATCAAGAGGAGCATCCTATGATGATAAGTTTCAAAACAAAGCAATCTCTCTGATAAGCACCTCAGGAACAAACCTAACCCTTGACTCACTCCAAGAGGTTGGCCCTTCCTGAGCTACCTTAAAAGAATGCTAAGTCAAAAAATCATCACAAGGATCTGGTCAGACTCAACGATCATAGTTTAGACACGAAAATTACTAAAACAGACTTGACGAATGTTGAACAGACTTGACGATCGTAGCTCCGACATGACGAATGCTGGACAGACTCGACAATCGTAGCTCAGACACGACGATCGCTGGACAGAATCAATGATCATAGTTCAAACTCAATGAATGCAAAGCAGACTCAACGATCACAAAAGCTACCTCAACGATTGTAGTCCTCCCTAAGGACACATCAGCTCTGCAGGAGCTAAGGGCAAATCAGTACAATCCTTCTCGATCAAATTCAGTGAGCTGCCAAGCGACACCACCCCTTTACTAAGCAAAATGGAGAGAGGGAAGTTACATGTACTATTTGAAAGCGCCTTTTTGAAATCAGAAGTTCAAAAGATTATCTCTCTCATCCTCTATCAAAATAGAAACCCTAAATCAGAAGAAAGCTCAGTCAATCACACTTCTTGCAAGAAAATTAATGGCGGCTTCCAGTGTTATCTCCGGCTACAGACTCTGCTTTGACGAGCTCAAAATAGTTGAATCCAAGTTTCACAAAACTCTATCGTAATGAAGAAGGCGGGTCTCAAAGAAGCTTTGGACACAGACACATTGATCAACCCGAAGCTGGTAAAAGAATTCTACAATAATGGTGTATTTAAAAACAACACCATCACTGCGAAAGTCAGGAACGTAGAGATCAGACTAAAGGCTATGGACATCAATCTAGCCCTAGGTCTCAAACCTGAAGGGTATCTGTCCATAGATGGCATAGACTTCTATAAGGGACTCAAAAAGATGCATCACAAAAAATCACCCTCTATCAAAGGATACAAGAAGAAGGAGTTTCCATCGAGGTATGAATTTCTAGATGATATTGTTGGAAAATGTATATGTTGTAAGAGCTCTGGTCATGACTCTATAAATGAGGTGCAACTCAAGCTCATGACTGCCATATGTTATGAAATACAACTTAACTATGGGGCTCTATTACTTGAATGGATTGGGAAGTAGTTAATCAGCTCAAAGAAGACAAAGAGCTCTCAAAAGATGCTCTACGGGCGATTCATAAGCATCATCCTACAAGCTGCTTTGGGTGATAAGATTAAGGACGACGAAGGAGAAGCCATTAATCCAAACAGGCGAATGACCCAACAACTATTCGTAAACTAGAAAAGGAATCCAGCTGAAAATGTATGAATGATGTCTGAATCCAGTGGAAGAACTGGTGAAATAAGGGAATCAGGAGTACCAGGAAATATGTCAGTTATCAGAGAAATTGAAGGGGAAGAAGAAGAAGAAGAAGAAACAAACAAGGGAGAACCCTCTGCCCTTATCAGAAAAAGAAAGGGCAAGAGGAAGCTTAAGGCTTGGATGGCAGAAGAACCCCAGGGATCCACAACTGATAAACTAGTAGAGTCCACTGACATTGAGACTCTAAGGATCCTAAGAAGCAAGCAGCGATGGTGAAAGCGAAATAACATAGAGCTACCATATCTCAAATTTCTTTGAAGAAGGATAAGATCAGCCACAAACCCAAAAGGCCATCTCTCTCTTCAATTGTAGAGTCTCTACTGATCGTAGAGACCAGACCAATCACCTCAAGCAAAGAAGCTGCCATACCTGATAGTCTGGGTGATCAACAGGACAAAATTGAAGTTCAAGAAAGTCCTGAGGCTGAGGCTCAGCCTAGAAAATCAAGAAGAAAACTGCTCAAGAAATATATCCTTGAAAATGAAAAAGTTCTCAAGGAGGAAGACAAGAGTATGGCTGCCAAAAAGGAAATGTCCAAAACAAGCCAAGAGGACAATGCTCCAGCTGAGGGGGAGACCCCTGAAGTTCTTATGATAGAGAATACACCAGCTAAGGGGGAGATGCCTGAAGCTCCCATCCTAGAAGATGCTCCAGTTTAGGGGGAGCTATTGATCGAACAAGAAGATGATCAAGTTGAGGGGGAGGCTCATGACGTCTCCATGGCAAAAGAAGAGGTCCCTACAAGAAATGAAGAAGAACTAGTGCAAGAACATCATGAGGCCATTGAGATAATGGAATCCTCAAACGAAAATAGAGAAGAGGATGAAGGTGACGAGTTCGAGATCATAGATGTGGGTATAAATGGGTATAGAAGAGCTAACTATGAGCAACTATTTTTATATCTACCCATGATGCCTTTCCATCAAGCTCAGATTCTAAATTCCTGGAATCACATGTTTTGGAGTTTCAAAGAATATCCGGCCATCTCAGTACTAGCCAATGGATTCCCAGGAAGATTCAACTTCGCCAAGAAGTTACTCACAAACAACTCTTCCTCAAAGTATAAACCTGAGGTATTGTCTATCCCAACCCTCTTCAGAGTTAATCACTTGCCATCATCCTCATTTAGTCAATTTTATGAATTCCCACGATGGTTGGAAGTGATTCTTCATCCACTAAATCAATTTCCGATTCTGAATACCAAAATTACATGAATCGAGGAACAAATGTGATCAACTTCATAATGCTCCCACAACCCATCATCTCTACGATCACTGACTCTAGCCTAATTGCGAAGTCTCCACCTCAAATCGTAGAGTCACCAAACCCAAACATCCAAACCCAGGCCCATCCATCAGATATTCCCTCTTCATCCAGCAACGAATACTTCAATCTTGATCTTGCCCTCTACTCCTTGCAAGATCAATTCAAGAAAACATTCCCTCATCTAAACAACCCTCAACTCAATGATCCACTCTCAAATCTGCCCACTAAAGATGACTTGAATGAAGTGTCCAAGAATATGATCAAGGGCATCGATGAAAGCCTTAAAACTCACTCAGAACACATTCATCTCAGGCTGACTCAAATGATCACTGCTGCAAATAATCTCTCAGGCACTCTGAATGCTGAGCTTACAAAGAAGCTGAGGGAAATTATCAAGGAAATGCTTCAAAGCATGAAAGACAAAGATGATATTCACTTCCGGATAGCCACTAAACAAAGAGAGACTGTTCTTGAATTACAGAAATCTCAAGAAGCCCAGAATAATCTTATGATAGAGAACATCATCAACTTGAAAACTGTAGTCAAAGACTTTCAAAAAGCCTATGTAAACCAAGAACAGCAAACTGACACTGTTCTAGCTGTCCTCCAGAATAGAGAAGCTCGGTCTGAAGCTCTGGCCAAGGAAAATCGAGAGGACATTGCTCAAACACAAAGCCAACTCAATGAGCGTGTCCAAGGAGTGACTCGACTATCTGATGACATTCGAACCCTTGATGCTGACATAAAGGGGGAGAATAAAGGGAGAGGAGTTCAAGGAAGTCAGGGAAGAGGCAGAGGACAATTTCACATTCAAGCTTTAAGAAGCCCTCCTAAAAGGAAATTCCATCAACAGACTACATGATCAAGTAATCAGACTCAATGATCTGATCAGCAGGAAGTCTTAATGGCTCAGCCAATAAGGAGTCAAGGGCCAACTACCAGCTCACAAAATGTGACCACTACAGGCCTAAGAATGCCAATTGGAGATCCTGCATTCATGAATAGGCATGATCACAACCCAAGGTTAAGCCCAAGTGAGCTGGAAGAGATAGCCAGAAGGGATGAAGCAAGTAGAAAAAGAAGGGCTGAGGAGTATGCCAATCCTCCACGCAAAAGACCAAAGAAATAGAGATAAGTGAAATTTTAAATTCTTATTGATGTAAAGCTAAATTGTAATACTCTTCAGTCATCAATAAATTCATGCTTATTCTCTAGAAATTTTAGCTGCTCACTAAAATACTAAGTCATGTTTAAATTTCCTGCAATTGCATCTAGATACTAATAATCATGAAAACAAATCTCCTTGGTTATGTCAACATCAAATAGGGGGAGATTGTTGGGAGAATGCATATGTTGATTTGATGTTTAAATACAAATGCTCATGATTATTTTTAAAGTCCTTAAAGGAATATATATGTACAAGGACCTAGTGATAGATCAAATTTGTTAAGTTGATCTAAGCTCTTAATGTGTAACATTCTGAAAATGAATGTATAGATAAAAAGATCAAAGCTGATTAGGTTGATCTTGAGATGTAATAGATAGGCTTCAAAGAATTCGTAGTGCATCAATCTGATCAGGATTACAGAAGTTAAGGCAAAAACGTAGAGCTTCAAGAATCGTAGTGTGCCTGCCTTGAAGATCCTCTTCAGAAGTCGTAGAGTGGTCTCAACATTTGCCGAGCCAACTCAGAGATCGTAGTTTGTTGTGCCAGTGGGCCAGAATGTAATTCAGAAGATGTGTAGAAAAGCCTCCATTAAAGAACAGAAAGGTCAAATGCATTTAATGCTTCAACGGATGGATCCAACGGATACTTTTCAAGATCACATATATGTAAATCAACTAGATGAGAGAAGCATGCAAGCCTTGAACAAAAATGTACATGAACTCTCAACGCTCAACTCTACGATCTGAGAAAAATAAAAGCTTGCTCAGCTACTCAGTTCTTTCGAACAAGTGCTTAAACAGCAACTGAGTAGCAACCATCAAGAACTCAACATCTACCAATCAACTGAAGAAAAAGTTCCAAGTCAAAAGGACTTGAAGAGTTATAAGTGAACTGTAAGAGAGTCAAGTCTGTTGGACTTGAAGAGTTCAAGAGTGAACTAAGAAGTACCTAGACTGCTGGTCTAGAAGGAATCTAAGTGATTTAGAAAGTGTAAAAGACATCCTTAGTGGATTTCCTACTCGAGAAGTAGAAGAGTGGACTAGGAGCTTTAAGTGCTCTGAACCACTTAAAACAACTGTGTCTCTTACATTCTTACTATAACTGCTATATCTGTTATAACTGCTATATCTGCCTCACTCTCATAAACTCACTATCTTAAGGGAGATTAAAACTAATTTTAATTCCGCTAAAGTTTTAATCATTATCTAACTAACAAGTTAAAACGGAAAGATTTTTAAATATCTATTCAACCCCCTCCCCCTTCTAGATAACTATTGTGCCTCCGGGAACTAGCACAATCATCAGCAGCTTTTGATCGTTGAAGCTCTGGCTTATTTATACTCCTTTCCAATCTTCCCGTTGAGAAGTAGCCGTTTAAAGCTCTTTTAAATGCTTCGCAGATCTCAAGTTATTTGGTGTAGACTGCAGATGTGGCATGTCATACTTTTCTCGACATCGCAGCGATCTCTTTCACCTTCCCTACCGTCAGAGATGTCACTTTAATGTCTTGGGCAGGTCAAAGACTTTATTTCCTTCTTTTGATTTCTCGATCAGAGGTTGTCCATTTACATCGATGCTCTCAATAATCTTTTGTACAAATATCAACCTTCAGATTGAACCGTTGCCAATGCTTCAATCCTCAGCCATTCGTACTATACGATTTTGATGCATGTCTTCATGGACCTGATCGTAGCGTCTTGTTGACTGGTAGAGATAACACTACGATCTTGAAGAGTGTTGATTGGATCTTCAATGTAGAACACCTCTTTCTTCTCTTATGCAGTGCTTCAACACTTCTGTTTGCCTCAATAGCTCTCAGATACTGATGGCTTGACTTCTCTATTCTGGCCCTTTCTGAATAGCAAGACACTTAACATTTATGGCGTGTCTAGCTCACTTTCTCCTTGTGATCTTCCGTTCACTTATCATCAATGGACTGACCTAATGCTGAATCACTTTAGCCTTGTTCTTCAGAAGTTGTTAAATATCTCTGTATGCACTCCATCAGTTCTTTCTTTGTTTGGCAAACACTATGATCCTGGTTGCTTCCAAGATCGTCGTCTTTTGCCTATGTGACAGCTACTGCACTTGCTGACTTTCCTTAGTCAGTTACTAAAGTCTTCTTCTGATCTCCTTATGGAAGACTTCATCCTGAATGAATTCACAACTCAATCTGGATGCTGGTTGGGTTGGTGCTTAGATCTTCTGTTAGCTTGCATGCCATTCGTTGAGTGCTCTTTGGTTTCCTTCAGCTGGGATGTATCTTTGCAGTGCCAACCAGAGGCTTCATTCCTTTGGATATTCTGGGAATGCTCATTTGTTGAGAATCGTATTTGCTCTACAATTCTGCCTTAGCATTGTGAGCACATCTGTTGAAGTCTCAGTTCTACACTCTACGATTTAGCTTCGGCTGTGCAGACACTACGACTCCAAGATCAGATCTTGACACTCTACGATTTCGGTCGTTGTGCTTGTTGTCTTCATCTGATCTTCCTCGACTACGATCTTTGCCTCTAGTATGATCAGTAGATGGGAGCTGTCGTTTACACTCCTAAATTAACCTCACTTTTACTTTACAAATTTAAACAATTAGCACAGTAGTAAGCAAGGATCGATCCCACAGATAATGATTTATTTTATATTTATCCTATGATTTCTAATGAAAAGGGGATTTTGAATTAATTAATTAAATTAACAAGAATAAACTAATAAGAATAAACAATGAATAAAAAGCTTGAGTTCTTGATTCAAGATCACCTTTTTACAATAATAGATTAATCAAAGCGTAACATTATTTACCCTTCAATGAAACTAATAGCCCTAGGTAACAACAAGCTCTCGCCACAAAAACTCCCCTTAGATTGTCACTTTCAATGAAACAAGCTCTTCACAAGATTCTAACAATTATATAACCTAGAATAAGCTCTCTAGATTTAATATAATAGCGACAGATAAGAACTAGGAAATTAGACTATTCCAAGCAACAAACACGAAAAGCTCGGATTGTTTAACTTGTCTTCCGATAATCATAGTAATACTCAAAAGCTTGTCCACAATCGATATTACTAATTACTACTTGTGATTAGAAACAATATCAATTACACGTAATATTATTCCTTGATCTAGCATATGATATTTGTTAACCAACTCAATCCTTTAGAAATCAAATCGCTTAAGCCAAATAGCATTCAAAATTAAATCGGATTATCAAGAATGAATTTCATGTGAGAAGGAATAAATAATGAATACTCAATTAACTATTAATTATAAATAAGGTTCAACATCCCTTAGAATTGAATAAAAAGAACTTAGCTCATGTCTTCAATCCTCCAATGTTGTAGATGAGAGAATGTAGTAGATGATTGAATGAATAAAACCCTGACTAGCATCCTCTATTTATAGTGCTAGACAAAGTCCTAAATCCTATAGGAAGTAGAAATCCAAATCCTAAAAGGAATTACAAATCATAACTAGTTTCTATAAAGAAATGGAATCCAATTTGGAAATAAATCTTAGTCTAAAGATATCCTAATTCTAATAGAAATATCAATCCAATTCCATGTAGAAATCTGTCAAAATATGCTTTTAGAAACTTTCCAAAAATCCAAGATTTCTCAATTTTCCCGCTCAAATTCGCTGGGGCAAATTTACATTTCCTGCTGCAACATCCTTTGGTAAAATGAACATAACTTTCGATCCGGGAAGATTTACGGGGTCTGCTACCTATCAAAACGAAGATATCGACGAGATCTACAACTTTTATTCTTTGATATTAGACAGATTCTAGCTGTATCAAGGTTAAAATCGGGATCCAAGTGACTGTTGTGTAAATTAAAACTTCCAAACTTTGAGGTTCAACGTCCGTTTAGTAAAAATATCATAACTTTTTCATATAAACTCCGATTGGGACGATTCAAGATGTTCCAAAAAGCTAAGGAAGAGCTCTACAATAAAATCCAAGTCCCAAGCCAAGACCATGCATCCAACTTTAATGCTAAAAACCCTGCAATTTTCCTTTTTTCCTCATTTCAGCTCCAATTCTTCCAGAAATCATTAAACACATTAATAAGCTCGTATACACATGAAACATGGAATAAAACTAAACATAAAAGAATAAAAATAAATGAATAATATGCACTCATCAAATTCCCCCACACTTAGCCTCTACACGTCCTCGTGTAAACTAAAAGTTTGATTTCCAGAAAAATTCTATTCAACTATTATGTCAAAAGATTTAAAGATACAAATCATGACTATCAACACTAAATTTGCAAAAATCTAATCAACGTCTTATCAATCAACTCACAATTACCAACCTTACCATTTCACCAATGAATTTCATTAAATCAAACTATAACCACATAAGTAACTTTCCCAAAATCATTATACTTACTTAACTTAGTTACCATAGAGCAAAAACCGTGCACACTGACTCACAACCAAGGACAAATTTTTCTTGCTTTTTAAGTTTTTTCATAGAACCTTCTTTTTAGCACAGATGAATGTATTTTCATGCTTCTTTTTTTCGTATATTTCTTTTTCTTTTCTTGACATGTACAATGTCTCCTTTTCTTAGGCTTTTCAGAGTTACCCATTAGCGAACTTTCCACCAACGACTCCCAAATCAGATGATCTTAGGGCGCTAGGTGTAGAGAAAACCCTAAGGCTTACTTATTCAAGTAACAAAGGCCACAAAAGTCGACTAGTCAAGTCGCTTTTATCCATCGCACTTTTCAAATGAATCTGGATGTGCTTCCCGAGGCTTAGATACCCAGTTATTTCGTACAATAGACATTGAAGCAGATTTTCAATTTTCTTTTTTTTCTTTTTTTTTCATTCATCATTATTTCACATGGTTCTGCAACAACATAAGTAAGTTAAATAGTTCTAAGTCATGAAATCAGTACACATAGACAACTTCACAAATAACTTAGCCAAATAAACATGCTTCTCATATTCAAGTACTCGTGTATCACAAATTCAATTTAAATCAATTACTATGGATCGTGGCTTAGTTTTCATCATTCATTAACCAACTAAACATTAAATAGATTTTGAAATTTAGCATTAATTGTCAATCTTTGACTTTAATCTTTTTAACACATAGCCAGATAGAATCATGCAAAATTTTTAAAAATTTTCAAAAGCATTAATTTTTTAAATTTCCCATCAAAATCTGATCAATATTCCTAAATAAAATAAAAACCTAAATCTTCCCCCCACACTCAAACCTTACATTGTCCCCAATGTAAGAAAATCATGCAAAGAAGAAAATACTATTAGCTAACATGCAATAAAAAAAACAAAAAAGTGAAGGGATAGAAAAATCAAATCTGAGATCTTGGGTTACCTCCCAAGCAGCTGCCCTTGTTTATTGTCATTGGCTTGACATCATCCTTCTCATTCTATGTAATTGGACTTGTGAACTTCAAGTGGACTGGTAACATCTTCAATTCTTCATTAGGAGCATCCTTCAGATCCTGATTTTGCTCCATTCCGGCCCTCAAATCCTCCTTGTATAATCGTATTTGATCAAAAGATTCTTGCACTATAGAGTCAACAACATCAGTAGAAAAAATAGAATTAATATTACCAAGATACCTTTTAACTTCATATATGCTGAACTGGACATGTGCCTCATCCAATTCCATAGTTAAGGTCCCATGGTATTTATCATGTAGTGTTTTTATTGTTTGCACCGATGTATCCTCTATATCTTCTTTGTAAATATCTGCAGAACTTATCAAATTGCTCTCATCTTCCTCGTGTTCATCCTTTTCAGACTTTGAATACCTGATTTCTTCTTCAAATTGTGTAGTAGCCTCAAGCACTTCCAACTGGTTTCCACTAGTGAACTCTTCATCATCTTTAAGTTCTTGTTTCCTATTCGAGATTTCTTCTAGGAATTTTTCATTAGACTCTGTGTACCACCACGTTGAAATCTTTCCAACTTTCCAATTCCTTGTTAGAACTTGTGGAAAAGGTAGTTTCGGTTCATAAGCTGAAAGAGGTGGAAATTTATGCTTGAGTACATCACTGCTATTCGTTTCACTATTGTCGGACTTTCTTTTTATTAACTTTCCTTCCTGATGATCCTCTGCACCACATCTCAATGTTATGGCCCTTACATTTTTAACAGTTTGAGAAAGTGACCTTCCTATTGTTGTTGCAAGCTGACCAACTTGGTCCCTTAAATTTTGAACAGAAGTTCTTGTCTGACACATGAACTGTTGTGTTTGGATAATGAATGCCTTGAACATATCCTCTATAGATGTCCCAGAATTGACAGGTACTTCTTGGTTTTCTATGTGGTACTAAGGTTGAGCTTGCTGAATAACTTGTGTATTCCTTGCAGCCATTTATCGAACTATAGCAGTTAATTCAGAAATTTGTTGCTCCAAGTCTCTCGTGCTTACCCCATTTACCCTTTGTGGTGTGTGATACATCTTAGTTCCATACTGCTGTAAGTTAGCTATTATGTTTGCAATTAAGTTCCTTCCCGCTTCTGGAGTCTTGTCTACCAGTGCTCCACCACTTGCTGCATCAATCATGCTTCTTTCCATTGGTAGCAACCCCTCATAAAAGTACTGGATCAAGTAATGTTCATTCATTCCATGAGGTGGACAGCTGGAACACAACTTCTTGAACCTTTCCCAATACTCATCGAGATTCTCTCCATTGAACTGTCTGATTCCACATATCTCCTTTCTTTTGTCGGTAACTCTTGATGCAGGAAAATACCTCTCCAAGAATAACATTTGCATATCATTCCATAATCGTATTGATCCTAAAGGTAGATAGTGTTAGGTTTGTAATATTCATGAACGCAATCAAATTGCACAAATAAGTGAAAACGTGTAAAAATCAGAGTTTAAAATTTTACAAACCATATACCCGGATCATCCTTTATGCACAATTATTAATTAAAAGAAAAGATATGAAGAACACGAATCATACCCTTGAAGATTCGAGCTTCCTCAGGTACAAGTTCACCTCCAATCTTTTTCGCGTTTAACTTGAATACACCGGGTTTGGTTCCTTCCTTTGATCAACGTTAGCCACCCAAGTGTTTGGCCTCTAGAGGTGATCCATCAAGGAAGAAGAAATATTCAAGAAGAAGGGTGGTTACCTAAACCCTAGTTTTCTATCTCTATAGAAAAAGAACGTACTCTCCAACTATTGGAATTGTGTATATTGATATCTAATATAAGACTCCTCTTATAAAGATATCAGTTAACCCTTCTAATCTAATTAGAAAATAGGGTATTATTTAATTAATTAAATTCTTTTAATTAATTAAGCTCCCTAATCTTATTAGGGATAATTAATTAAAATCTTTTAATTAATTTAACCTCCTAATCTTATTAGGAATATATGAGATACTTTTATTAATTAATTCTCAAACTCCTTTAGAATTAAATAATAATAATAGTAATAATAATAATAATAAGACTCCTCTTATTAATTTATATTTAATATTTCCAAAATATTAAATAATAAATATTAAGCTATTTAATTTATTCTATCACCATAGATTAAATTAAATATACTTAACTTATTATTACGATTATGCCATTAACTTCTTAAATAATTATTCTTCCTTTTATGGTGTGACCCTTTAGGTTCTCCATATTAAACCTATTGTGAATAAATTAATTATAACAATTATAATCTTATTTAAATAAATATATTAAATTAGTAATTTATTTAAATAAATAATATTTATTCTATAATAGGGATAAGCCTCCTAGCGATCAAATTCTTTCCGGATAATATAGATTTCAACATTAATCATAAAAGAACCTTTGAGTAAATAGTTACCAAAATGCAATTCAATCCTTCCACCATACAATGTCCTAATTAAATATAAGACATGGAATTACTGTCAAGTCTTATTTTATTTAATTATATGTATTTCAATCCTTAAATGCACAACTCAAAATAATGCAAATTAGAAACTCCTTTCTAATTTCATTCTGCCTTGGCCAAGAACTACTAGGTTGTCATTTATCGAATCACATAGGACATTTCTCTTCTTTTACTAGAAGTGGTAGATTCTTTATTGATCATACATTATCTCCATGTACAACTTATTACAACCAAGCATACCCTTTGATATACCCTAAGGGTCTTAAGGAATAAGTCAAAGTATAACTCATCATACACAAGATACTATGATGATCTCAAGTCCAAGGATCACTTGTACTACTATCACTATAGAAATTCCTATTGACAGACAAGTAAAACTCCATTAGGTATTCCTTAGCGAGCCACGTTCAGTGAACTTATTATCTAATAAGCACCAACATACTTGCTTTAGTGTCTTCACACAAATGATCATGAGATCAATCATCCTTATCCAATGAGCAAGCAACGTATATACCAATCTATCCAGATTCACTAATCCCCAATTTAGTAATCCAACGATTGGGAACTATTTTAGTTTTAAGCTTTCTAAGAATTTAGATCTCATTAGAATGATCATCATCATTATTCTAAAAGCATTGCTTAAAACTATGGGTTTATCACATATTATAAAACAATATCATGTAGATAATTAAAAGTCTTTAATAAATTAATTTATTAATAAATGAATAAGATTGTTACAAAGTATATGCTTTATCATCAAACATGATTGGCTTGTGTGCATACTACTTTCAGATAGTATAACCAGACTTTAGCCAAATCTGCTAATGAGAATGGAAAAAGTCTAAGCTTGATTTGTTCCTCTGCCACTCCTTGTGCTTTCATCATAGAATACACCACATGGAACTCCTTTAGATGCTTATATGGATTTTCACCTGTAAGACCACGAAAAGTAGGCAAAAGATGAATTAGTTTCGAGTTAAGTTCAAAAGCAACATCTAAAGTAGGATACTCAATACAAAAGGATGGTTGAGTCAGATCAAGAGTAGCCAGTTCTTTCAAAGTTCTGTTATTTTGTGGCACTGCCATCTCTTCCACTTCAAATGATGGAACAAGAGCTTCTTTTATATTTGCAATTTTCTCTATCTCTTGATCAAAATTTAAGTCAATAAAGTTAGAGAATTGAGTCATAAAACAAAAAGAAAAAGAAAATAATAAAAATAAACGAAAATAAAGAATAAACAAAACAAATAACACTCCCCGACAGCGGCGCCAAAATTTGGGAGTTGTCGTTTACACTCCTAAATTAACCTCACTTTCACTTTACAAATTTAAACAATTAGCACAGTAGTAAGCAAGGATTGATCCCACGAAGAGTGATTTATTTTATATTTATCCTATGATTTCTAATGAAAAGGGGATTTTGAATTAATTAATTAAATTAACAAGAATAAACTAATAAGAATAAACAATGAATAAAAAGCTTCAGTTCTTCAGTTCAGTATCACCTTTTTACAATAATAGATTAATCAAGTGTAACATTATTTACCCCTCAATGAAACTAATAGTGTGACGCCCCCAAAATAGGTATACAACACCCATTCTGAGTCGTCAAAATACATGGTACAGAAACAACTACAACTTTATTAATACAACATAAAAACTGTGAGTTTAAATACAAATATTGTCATCTAGACAATATCCACACTCAAATAAGTTCTCATTACAATTATTAATACACTATTTTACAGAATAGTGAGGACTACTGGAACTACTTCTAGAACCATCATTCCACATCCCGACTAGTACTCGCTACATTCTCGCCTCCTGAGAAGAAAAAATGGAACAACAAGAAAAAGGGTGAGCTCAACTAGCCCAGTAAAAAATATTATGACTAAGATAATATAAAACAAATTATAGTTAGTCCTCAACAGGGAAAAATCTAATAGAATACAATAGACAATAAGTTTGAAATCAATATTCGTAGCGGAAATAATAATTCATTAGAAGAGTTAAGTAGAGAATGAAATCTACTATCTTCTATATATGGATTTAAAAGTTCATCGTCTATCTTTTATCCCTGTAACATCAATCAATATATAACTGAAATCAAATATTCATCTTGGCACTACTGGCCCGAAGATATTCATCGATTAGTCATGTTCATCTAAACACTGCTTCATCTTTGCACTTACGGGCCAAAGATATTCATCGAAATCATTAATATTTGCACTACAGGGCCAAGATATTCAATTATATCATCATTTAGAATGGGAGGATGATGAAAATATTTTAAAAAAATGAATCCAGTGAAACAAAAGAATAAATATAAGGATTCGTATTTCAGCTATTCCATGTACAAAAATACCTCAAAAATAATCATAGTGGAGTAAAATTCAAGAATGATCAAAACATGGATACAATCAAAGCTAGTATCCATAATAGATATTTTGGACGAAAAAAGAAAATTTAATTTTTCTGTGAATAGTGTCGTATTCGTGAATAGTGTCATATACGTGAATAGTATCGTATATGTGAATAGTAACTCTGACACTAAAAGATAGAAATTTCATAAAAAAAAAACATTATGCTTCGTGAATAGTACTTGTGAATAGTAACTCATGAATAGTAACTCATAAATAGTAACTCATGAATAGTTACCCATGAATAGTAACTTATGAATAGTAATCCCGACATGAAAAAGTTCTAAATTTGATAAAAAGTTCCAACCAATATTTCGGCATAACGATATTGAAGAAATAATATCACATACGAAGAAAATAACATCCCTTACGTCAAAAAGATAGTACTTCTGACTGAAATACTGGATATAGTGCTGAAAGAACTTGCACCGTATAGCAATACTCAAAGTACTAAAATACTCACAAGAATACACTCAATATATCGAGAGAGAAAGAGAGAGAAAGAGAGAGAAGATTTCAGTTTCTGGTGTTATTTTCAATTCTAACCTAAGCACCCTATTTATAGGAAATTGCTTAGAACACCAAAGCAGAAAATTTATTAAAATAATTTTATTTAATAAATATTCAAGCCCACCACCCAAGAATCTGAATTTCAGCAATTCACACATGCTAACCTTCTAGAAAAAGTAAGAAAAAACGTTTTTCATAAAATAAATAATTAAAACTTCCAAAAATCAATTATTTCAGAACTTCGGAACTTCAATAATTCATAATAAATAGCCCTTTTGTCAGAAAAATTTGAACCACGTGTCCTTTCCATAGGAAATTTTATTCTCTACAACTTTGTAAGTTTAAGTTTTTCCAAATTCCAAACAGAAATTGACCGAAATCCACAAACGGGCGATTTTACAAGCTATAATCAAATTTCAGTCAAGAAATGGACCCACAGACATGTTTAACATGTTTTAAACAACTTTTGCAACAAAAATACTCTTTCTCCTCATATACTCACAGACATGTTTAACATGTTTTAAATATCGATTTTCAACAATTGTCACTTTAAAAATAGCCTTAGATTGTCACTCAATGAAACAAGCTCTTCACAAGATTCTAACAATTATATAACCTAGAATAAGCTCTCTAGATTTAATATAATAGCAGCATTAAGAACTAGGAAATTAGACTATTCCAAGCAACAAACACGAAAGCTCGGATTGTTTAACTTGTCTTCTGATAATCATAGTAATACTCAAAAGCTTGTCCACAATCAGATATTACTAATTACTACTTGTGATTAGAAACAATATCAATTACACGTAATATTATTCCTTGATCTAGCATATGATATTTGTTAACCAACTCAATCCTTTAGAAATCAAATCAGTTAAGCCAAATAGCATTCAAAATTAAATCAGATTATCAAGAATGAATTTCATGTGAGAAGAAATAAATAATGAATACTCAATTAACTATTAATTATAAATAAGGTTCAACATCCCTTAGAATTGAATAAAAAGAACTTAGCTCATGTCTTCAATCCTCCAATGTTGTAGATGAGAGAATGTAGTAGATGATTGAATGAATAAAACCCTGACTAGCATCCTCTATTTATAGTGCTAGACAAAGTCCTAAATCCTATAGGAAGTAGAAATCCAAATCCTAAAAGGAATTACAAATCATAACTAGTTTCTATAAAGAAATGGAATCCAATTTGGAAATAAATCTTAGTCTAAAGATATCCTAATTCTAATAGAAATATCAATCCAATTCCATGTAGAAATCATCAAAATATGCTTTTAGAAACTTTCCAAAATCCAAGATTTCTCAATTTTCCCTTCCAAATTCATTTGGGCAAATTTACATTTCTCTTTTGCAACATCCTTTGGTAAAATGAACATAACTTTCGATCCGGGAAGATTTACGGGGTCTGCTACCTATCAAAACGAAGATATCGACGAGATCTACAACTTTTATTCTTTGATATTAGACAGATTCTAGCTGTATCAAGGTTAAAATCGGGATCCAAGTGACTGTTGTGTAAATTAAAACTTCCAAACTTTGAGGTTCAACGTCCGTTTAGTAAAAATATCATAACTTTTTCATATAAACTCCGATTGGGACGATTCAAGATGTTCCAAAAAGCTAAGGAAGAGCTCTACAATAAAATCCAAGTCCCAAGCCAAGACCATGCATCCAACTTTAATGCTAAAAACCCTGCAATTTTCCTTTTTTCCTCATTTCAGCTCCAATTCTTCCAGAAATTATTAAACACATTAATAAGCTCGTATACACATGAAACATGGAATAAAACTAAACATAAAGGAATCAAAATAAATAAATAATATGCACTCATCAGTAGACTCTATGATTCTGAGTGTAGTCTACGATTCTTGACTTGGCTTTGGCAGATACTCGGTCGGCTCGTAGGTAGGCTATCTCTACGATTCTGACCATGACTTCCTCAGCTAACTACGGCCCTGAGGAAGTTCTTCTCGACACACTACGATCCTTCCTCGTCTCTCTCCTGGCAGTCTACGAACTCTGAGATCTACTATCTTGCAGACTAGGATTCTGCCTTGATAGCTCTCGAGTTTTCCTTAACTCTCCTGGCAGACTACGATTTCCGGTGCAGTGCTCGACGATCAGACAAGCCTATGTATTACATCATAAGATCAACCTAATATGTTTGATCTTTCTATGTTTATAGTCCTTGTACATCATTTCTTTTTAAGGACTTTATAAAGCTGTTTTGCTTATGTAGGATCAACCAAACATACTTGATCAATTCATTCTAAGTCCTTGTACACATGTTTCTATTATATATCAAAGGACTTTACAGCTTTTTTTAATGCAAGCATACTTGCATATTCATTCATGTATATATATCATAATTAAATCATATGTAAATAGGAATATCATTCACATGCTTATTCCTGACAAAGTCCTTAAAAAGAAATGATGTACAAGGACTATAAATATAGAAAGATCAAGTATGTTAGGTTGATCTTATGATGTAATAGATAGGCTTTTCTGATCGTCGAGCACTGCACCTGAAATCGTAGTCTGCCAGGAGAGTCAAGGAAAACTTGAGAACTATCAAGGCAGAATCGTAGTCTGCAAGATAGTAGATCTCGAAGTTCATAGACTGCCAGGAGAGACGAGAAAGGATTGTAGTGTATCGAGTAGAACTTCCTTGGAGTCGTAGTCTTTCGAGGAAGTCATGTTCCGAATCGTAGAGACAGCCTGCCTACGAGCCGACCGAGCATTTGCCAAAGCCAAGTCAAGAATTGTAGAATACACTCGGAATCGTTGAATCTACTGATATTGAAGCCAAGTTAAGAATCGTAGACTACACTCAGAGTCATAGAGTCTACTGATCATATCAGAGGCAAAGATCATAGTCGAGCAAGATCAAATAAAGACAACGAGCACAACGACAGAAATCGTAGAGTGTCAATATCTTATCTTGAGAGTCGTGAGTGTCGCGCACATACGGAAGGTTTGAATCGTAGAGTCGCGAACTAAGACTTCAATGATGTGCTCACAATGCCAAGCGCGAATCGTAGAGCAAATCGATTCTCAACTAATGAAACACTCCCGAGAATATCGAAAGGAATGAAGCCTCCGGTTGGTCTTTGCAAAGATACATCCCTTTGAAGAAAACCCGGAGAGCACTCAACGAATGGCATAAAAGCTAACAGAAGATCTAAGCACCAACTCAATCGACATCCAGATTGAGTTGTGAAGCCATTCGAGATGAATTCTTCCACACGTTGATCAGAAGAAGACTTCAGTAACTGACTAAGGAAAGTTAGCAAGTGCAGTAGCTATCAAGTAAACAGAAGACAACGATCTTGGAAGCAACAATGATCGTAGTTTTTTCCAAATAAAGAACGAACTGATAGAGTGTACACAGAGATACTGGTCAGCCTCTGAAGAACAAGGCTAAAGTGATTAAGCATTGGGTCAGTCCATTGATGATAAGTGAACGGGTAATCACAAGGAGAAAGCGAGTTGGACACTCCACAAATCTGAAGTGTATTGCTATTCAGAAGGGGCTAGAATAAGGAGTCAAGCCATTAGTATCTGAGAATAGTTGAGGCAAACAGAAGTGATTGAAGCACTGCACAAGAGAAGAAAGAAGTGTTTAACATTGAAGATTCAATGATCACTCTTCAAAGATCGTAGTGTTGACTCTACATGTTAATGAGCAACAGTCAAGAAGACACTATGATCAGGTCCAAGAAAGCATGCATCAGAATCGTAGAGTTCGGTCATCTGAAGATTGAAGCATTGGCAACGGTTTAATCTGAAGGTTGGTATTCGGACAAAAGCTTATTGAGAGCATCGATGCAAATGGACAACCTCTGATCAAGAAATCAGAAGGAGGAAAGAAAGTCGTCGACCTGCCCAAGACATCAGAGTGACATCTCTGATAGGGTAGGTGAAATAGTAGACTGCAGTGTCAGAAAGTCAGAAAAGGAGATTTCATGTCACATCTGTAGTCTACACCAAATAACTCGAGATCTACGAAGCAAATCCAAAAGCTTTCAATGGCTACTTTCCAACGGGAAGATTGGGAAGGAGTATAAATCAACAGAGGTTCAAAGATCAAGAGTGATGATAATTGCGAAGTTACAGAATCGTTGAGTTAGTAGAATGCTAACGTTGACTCTACGAGTTCCACCTGAGCTAAACAGAACAAGTCTCAATGACAGTGAGACTACGAAGGTGGAAGTGAAGCAGCTTTGAAGAAGAACTTAAACAAACCAAAGCTTCACTCAACAAAGATGAGAATGCCACATGAATTGGCATCTAAGATAAGAGCCGAGAAGGACAAGAAGATAGCATTCAGAAGAGTGGCAAAGCATAAGGCAGATCTTGAGAGCCACTCTATGAATCACCATGAACCTAAAGCTGAAGTAGAGCAAGTGCAGAACCATGTCTGCCGACATGTTAAGAAGGGTTCACTAAATGGTGATGGTGCACAGCTGATACTATATGAAGATGAGCAGAACAGAAGAAGATCAGATGCACCAAAGAAGATGTGGTCCCGACTCGAAGCAGAATGCAAAGAGGACCACACCAAGCTGCTAAGTAAAAAAGATGATCAAGCTTAAAGACATCTTAGCAACTCAGCACCAACAACAACAAGAAGAAGTCAAGGCTTGAGGGGTCCTTGTCCGGAGGGACTAAATGAAGTTCCAAGCCTTCTGGGCTTGAAGAGTTCCTAGGAAACTAGAGGAGTTCCAAGGCTGCTGTCCTTAAAGAGTTCTTAGTAACCTGAAGTCCCAAGGCTGCTGGCCTTGAAGAAATCTTAGTGATTCAGGGTGTTGCCCTTCCTTAGTGGAAATCCTGCTAGTTGCTGAACCACTTAAAGCCCCTTGTGTCTTTTACTTTACGTTATTTACATTATGTCCATTAACTGCTATAACTACTATGTATGTTTTAACTGCTTACAACCGAACTAACTCTAAGAACAATGTATGTATGATTACGAATATATCAATGAAGGGGATCTTTTACTTATTCCGTTGTGCTTGAAAAGATTTTTATGTTTGTCATATACTAAATCATTAGCAATACAAAATAAACGAGAAAAGTATTAGAAATAAAAAGGATCTATTCAACCCCCCCCCCCCCTTCTAGATCTATATTGAGCCTACTGGGAACTAACAGAACCTAAGGCTTAAATTGAAAGTAACAAAAAATCTCGATCCATATTTGGCAAGGGTTTTGAAAACCATGGTTTTCAAAACATCACTCCAAAAAGTCTTTATATCAAATTAAAACTAAAACGAACTTTCCTTCACGCATAGGCTAAAAGAGGCTTGTCGAGATCCATAAATCATATTTTAACTAGATTCTCATGATGGACATAATTTCTATTGTAATAATAGATATCCAAATTATTGAACATGTAACCTTCGAGCCTTAAAACGACATCGAGAGATTCGTCCCGAGAGATAGGATTTAGGCCTCATGATAATGAGAATTGTGATTGTGGGTGCTCGGGATTGTCGAGATGGCTTTCATGCCCACGGGCAGTCTCAACCCCTTTTCGATGCTTGATTTTGTATACGATCACCAAAAACGATTTTCAAATAAAACTAACAAAGATCTTGTAAAATTGAATCAACTCAGGTTATTAGACGAACCTAGGGCTAAAATTGAAAGTAACAAAGAATCTCGATCCATATTTGACAAGGATTTTGAAAACCATGTTTTTCAAAACGTCACTCCAAAAAGGCTTTATATCAAATTAAAACTAAAATAAACTTTCCTTCATGCATAGGCTAAAATAGGCTTAGAACTACTTTCAAAGTAATGCACTTAATATGATTTCGATTCGAAGCTAGATATCCTAGGCTTTCTCAAATCATACAAACGCACACACGCACACACTTGTGAAAAAAATAAGACGCGATAATCGTGTTTTTACGGAAGTCGGGGAGTGCCTAACATATTATCCTCACTTAAGAAAGCTCCCGAACTCTATGAATCTCGATTTCAAGACTAATTTTTCGGAGTCACGTTGAAATTCAGATAAGGCACACTTAGAAGGGGGGGGGTTGAATAAGTGTAGGAACAAACTATGACCAAATTTTAAACTTTAAATTCAAACTATTAAATATAGCCTACTGTATTGAAGAATGCAGCTTGCTGAATGAATGTAGTCTACCGAATTGAATTTCTATCTAAGAAAATATCTTGGTGAATTTATAAGTCAAATAGAATACTTGGTGTTAACACAATAACTCAAGATAAAGCAAGAGTTTATATTTTAATTATTGAGAAAATTAACTATCTTGAGAAATAATAAAATAAGCAATAAAATAACACCAAGATTTTTTACGTGGTTCAGCTATTACCCTCTATAATAATAGCCTAGTCCACGTCCAATACCAAATAGTATTGGAGACTCACTTTTATTTCTTTAAAAGACCCTTGTTACAAAAATAGATTCTATCAAATTGAATTACAATTAATTCACTTGAGCACACTTGCTTCTTGTGCACCAATGCACCCCTTAAGCACCTAAGCTTCCTTGAACCTGTTTGTAAATAAACCTTAATCCACTCGGATTAAAAACCTTTAGACAACACTTAGTTTAAAAATATAAGATTACAATTATAGAGGTCTAATGATCAAAGCAAATAAGCAATTTAACAATGCAAGGCTCAACTAATGAATGCAATGATCAAATAGTAAAAGTAAGAGATATCACCAATATGAAGCTCACGAAAATAGCTGAGAATAATATGAATATATTGTGCACAGCAGCTGGAAATTTTGCACCGAAAATAATGAATTTTCTTTTCAAGTATATGAGTGCAATAATTGATTCAAGTGTTGTAAATTTCCCACTGATATCAATTTCATTTTATAGCCCAATATTATTATCGTTGCTATAGAGTTCCGTTGTATGACATCAAACTATTTGCGTAGCCAACAGAAAATGATAAAGATAAATAACGTTCCAATATTTATTTCCGTTAATGGCTAAGGAATAATCAAAACCAATTATCTCTAGTTGTTATAAAGGTTTGTTGGACTCTTTCAAAAAGAAACTGTTTTAAGTAGATAATATATTTTGTTGAGACTTATCAAATTCCTATAGCAATTAAAGTCTGTCGCCACATATATAGTATTAATATAGGAAAGAGTATGAAAATCCTTTTTCAAGATAATGATTACCTTATATTTCCAAGATACTTATCCCACTATTTTAGAAAGTAATCATATCTCTGCCAACCCACTTCAAAAACTTTTTGATTTCCAACATATAAATTTTTCACACGTGTTATACAAATATTATAACATCAGTACACATGAAAAATTAAAACAATTCGGGCAATACTCTCTATACATGCATATATAAATACTAACCATGTATAGCAAAAAATGTTTAGCCATGCACAAATTATTTAACCATAATCCGGACAATACACTAAATTCATTTTTACGCATGCATATAAATACTAACCAACTTAGCAATGTAACATATTTAATCATGGCAAAAATATTTAATTTAATGCACAAATAATATGTCCTAGAGTCTTGTATTGAAAAATTAAGTATTTGCAATGACCTTACATATTTTTCTTAAGACTCAAATCTTCAAAGTCTCTAGTGTAATAACCCGAGATTTCCTAAATAAAATAAATAAGAAAATGTGCGTATAATTTTTTATTATTATTATTTAATGACGAGAATAAATGTCTAGTAATGTGAACGATAGATGCAAATATATTTATTACTTGAAAAAATTAGAAATAATTTTGGAATAATTAATTACCACAAAACTATATTGTTAAGATAATTAATTTATGTAAGCCGAAATATTTTTATTAATTATTTTTCATGAAAACATGATTGGAAATAATATATGAAGTGACAATTAGATTTATATAATAAATATTTTATTATATGAATTGTTCAAAATATTAAAGTTAATTATTTTAACTTGATTATTGATGTTGTGTAAGAAAGAGAAGTCAGATATGAGATCCAAACCCTGAATTGGGATTGTGATCAAGAGATGAGAATAATAATATTATATTATTGATATTATGATTTTACACTACAATAATTATGTACTGTGTATGTGTATGTGGTGACGATAATATTGAATTGATAAATGACAATTAATTAGGTCATATACGCGATCTTGTCTTTGTGAAACCCTAATTATTAAACTTCGATTATGAGAAATGACCGAGTAGTATTTGTGTATATGAAGTTTACTGTGTATAAGAATGTCGGTAATTAGAAGGAACCCTAATTACTATTTTTCGTCGATAATTAGGACAAACCCTAATTATTATAACCTTAATCGGTTGAAGTTAGAGATTGCAATGACTATGTTAGTAACATACACAGACAATTAGAGAACCCTAATGGTCAATTAGAAACCCTAATTGATGACGTTAAGAAACCCTAATTATAAAACCCTAAATTTTCAATCGAAAACTCTAATTTTAAATTACCGGGTTTAATTACGATGTTAATGTACATGTGTTTTAATTTACCAAAGATAGAAAGTAATTGGTAAATGATAAGAATTACCATCTAGTGATTAAATACTACATTTAATTGCTATGTACAAAAATGCCCTTGAAATTTTATGCGAAATTACCAAAATACCCTTTTGGTGTATTATTAGTTAATTATTGTGTATTATTGGTCACATTGTTGGTGGTATCTTCACAAATAATTCTAGCCAACATATCTACCCTACTGATTTAACATTTATGCAACACATTTATCAACTAGTACAAACACATGTTATCAATTATATGATAGAAGAGAGAGAAAGTGTACATTTTTGGCCTATATATTCACCCACACTTGGCCATATTTTTCCAAGCTCAAACCTACGAATTTCTCTTACCCATAAGCTCATAATCAAAGCCCAGCCATCACAAATTACAAATCAGAAGCATCAAGAAGTCAGAAATCAAAAATCAAAGCAAAAAGAGGTAAAAACCCTAAATTCTAGAAATCCTTCAATTCTATGTTAATTGATGCAATTGATTGTTTAAAGTTGTGTAATATGGAGTCTATTAATGTTCGGGTTGATAAATCATGGACCCATAACATCAAAGTGCAAATTTGAAGATTTAAGCAAGTTGAAAAACCTAATTACATTATTTTTCACCAAATGTCGGAGGCTATAACTCTTTTAATTCGATCATGAGTTTTGTTTTTTAAAAGTTGTTTTGTGTATCTTGTTATGTGGTCTTTAATCTCCAAAAGGAATCAAGTTCATAGATCATGTAGATCGGGATTTATAAGTGGTCAAAGTGGGTTGGCCAAGCATTGACCAGTGTATTCAAACCCGAAAATATTTTAAGTGTCCAGAAAAATAGTTTTTAATTATTTTGAGTATATTTCATAAATATTTAATATTTTTGGAATATAAAAGTATTTATTTATTTAATTATAATATTAAATAAATGATTTAAAAATAATTTTAATTTATGAAAATCATTTTATGGTATAATAAAATATTTTAAGTTATTTCCCATGACTTTTAATATTTTGTGATGAATTTTATTAATTAATTAATATTAATGATATTAAAGTTATTTAATGATTATATTAAATAATTTAGTTTAAAATGATTTTAATATTATAAAAATCATTTTAAATGAAATTAAGGTATTTAAAAATATTTTAAGTTATAAAATATAACTTTTAATATTTAAAGGATAATTTCATTAATAATTTAATATTAATGATATTAAGATAATATTAATGATATTTAGTTTATTTAATAATTATTATTAAATAAATAGTTTAAAAATGGTTTTAATTATTTAAAATCATTTAAAGAGGATATTAAGGATTTAAAAATATTTGAAGTTATAATTAATGACTTTTAATATTTGGATAAATAGTACATTAATATTTAAATATTAATGGTAATTATTTAAAATGATTTTAATTATTTTAAAAAATCATTTAAGGGTAATATAAATGTTTTAAAAATAGTTTGAGTTATTATAAATAACTTTTATATTTAATGAATGGTTTCATTAATAGTTTAATATAAATTAATTATTAATGATAATGGAATTGTTTAATGTTTAAATCATTTAATTATGATTCCGATGTTTGAAAGTTATATCCGGTCAAACTAGCTGACTTGAGAACCGGTTATGAAGTCCAGGATTTGATGAAGAGCACCTATAATGACATTTATGTCATTATAAATCCTTTTAGAGATAGATTTGAATTATTTGAAATTTTTCAATTTCTGGAAATTTCGAAAATAATTAAAATAAAATGTCTGATATTTTCAAATGTTGAGGTATAGAATAAGAGTCTTAGACTCAGTATTTACTCGATAAAAAAAGCATGATGCAGCAAACAAATGTCGAATCTCATAATAGAAAGAAAAAGGCTCTTTGTAAGAACATGGATGAGATATTTAAAAAATGTATAAAAATATTTCAAGTGTAGAATATGAACTAAAAGTATGATCATCTGCGATTATGTGATGACGTGATTAGACTACTTGATCAATCGTAATAGAGCAGTACTACTATGTGTTATGATATATTGTTCTAATCGAGCGAATGATCCGATTATTAATAGGTTGTGATAAAGAGATAAAACCTAAGTTGAGATTTGTAATCAAAGAAATCGGTGAGTATCTTACCTTTGCATTTTCTTTATGCAATGGACATGAGTAAGAAGTTTGAGAATTATTCTATTCCCCATGAGTTATATGCGCTTTGATTATCAACATGTTAGCTCGGATATATATTACATTAAGTTGATTTCTAAATGGTTATACAAGTGTCCCCACTTGGATAATCATGGCATTTATTCACATGTTGATATACCTTTGTCAATTACCCGTGTATACATATATGTTGAATTACATATTATTGTTGAGCAAGATTAAAAACCTTCGGGTTTGGAACCGTGCATGTATGAACATCCTATATGGGAAGATTTTTGCCCAAGGCGGATAGAGTGAGCGATGAATTTACGTTCAAGTTATGTAGTATTGATCAATACAGGAATGCACAACGGGGTGATCACCCTCCGTGCAAGTAAGCTAGAAGCGGTTTATGGATGAATTTCTGCTAAACCTTTTGAAAATGAAAACAATGTTCATAGTATGTTTCTTAAACCCTATTCATGGGTAGAGCGAGCCAAATTTAAATAATTTGGAAGAGAGTTGTTATGTGAATTTTTATCAAGATCTGATTACTTCACAACTTTCGATTCGTTGTAGAAGTGTTATGTAAAGAGAATACTTATATTCTTTCAAATTATATATATAATTGCTATTACTTGTTGGGCACTCAAATGCTCATCCTTGCTTAAATTAAATGTTTTCGATTATGTATGAGCAACTTTGAAGGCTCGAACCGAACAAGGGGAAAGGAAAGTTGTTGAATGAGTTTATATTATGAGTTAATGGTTATAGTTAGTAAGACAATGGAATCTATTATCGATATTATAAGGAATGTATTTGAAGGTCACGTGCACTGGGAAAGTAAACTTTGATGTATGTAAATTAAGTTCGAATTATATTATTATTTAGTATTATTCAGCTTAAAGAAATGGTATCGTGGAGAACCGAGTTCGGGTTTCAAGTATCCAGATTTGGGGTCGCCACATCTAGACAACAATTCTTTCATCAACTTCCTGAAATTTCACAATAAACAAATTAGTCCATAAAATCAAGTCATCATCAAAACAAAAAGGTTAGAATATTAACAAACCAACATTCTCCCCCTTTTTGATGATGACAACACCAAAAATTATAACTCCCCCTTAATTTATGCATATTAAAAATTTCAGAATTTTCAAACTAATTTCCACCATGCCTGTTGTTTAGGCATAATTAATCCTGCAAATTTGTTAGCTGAATATCACAAAATATAGCAATGCAGTCATAAGCAGTTCATAAGCAGTCATAATAGCTAACACTGGCTCCAGCCATATTGTTTTTTAAACAACCCATCAAAACAATAATTTAAACACATATTGGTTCCAACCAAATTATTTTTAACATAGAAAAAATAATCTTCACAGCAACCTTCATAGCTTCATAGCATGTCTCCCCCTTTGTCATCACCAAAAAGTCACGATAAGATATCAATATCATCGATGTGAATCACAGGTAAAGGTCGAATAGTGAAATAAGAACGGTGGAGAAGACGATGAATCCTTTCTTCCAGAGAAAAGTCATGAGCAAACTTATGAGGGCGAGGAAAAAAGGTTTCATTGGGTAGAGGCAAGTCAAGGAAATCTCCAATGTATTCGGCCATCAAATTACATCGAGGCCACTCAGGAACAGGAGAAATCATTATGTCAAAATGTAATCTTCTACCAACGTCATTCAGACGATGATCCATGAAATCAGCAAACTCTCCAATCTGATTACTCATAAACTTCATCTCTTGACTTAGTTGACATGAGTTTCTATTGATCTTGCGATGAAGAGATTCAACCATAGCCGTGGTATGCAACTCAAAACCAGTTTGTAAATCGATAAATTCATCCTTAATTTTTGAAAAACATTTAGTCAAATCATTTGCCCGTATAGGCAAATTCCCTTTTTCCAAAACTGAAATCATTTGCTTAATATCAACAATGTCAGAACAAATAAATTCTTGATTCTTTAGAATTTGTGACAACATTTCAACCACTACGGAAGATGAGATCAAGGAAGGAGGATGTGAAGAAGATGCAGAATTATCAGTCGGTAAAGCAGATGAAACGACACTTGGTGGAGTAGAAATAGGATCAGGAATGACACGTACAAATGAGCCATCAACAAAAGAAATATGAGATTGTTTGAGATTAGCAGAATTAATAAATTCATTATGGGAAACCACAATTTCATCATCAAGACAGATTTTAAAATGCTGAAACATCTTTGTCAAAAACAAACCATAGAAAGGCGTACACTTTTTAGTTTGATTTAATACAACTCATCATGTGGGATAACATCATAAGAGAAAAATTAAAACTGACTCCTTTTAAAATCATTACAATAACAACCAAATCTTGATAAGTAAATTCTGCTCCACGACCTAATCGGGGAAACAGATCATACCGAAGGATTTTTTGCAAAACACATGCAAATGGACAAACATCGACAGTTTTAAGAGTAAACAGAGTTGTCAAAGATAAATCATCCATCATTGTATGAAGTTGCTCAAGAGGTGGAAAGGGTATATTGGCAGCACCCTTAAGAGTAAATGGACAAGGACCAGATGAAGGAATATTAAAATTACTCCCAAAATCTATCACTGTGAAAAATATAGATTTTCCCTTCACAAAGGACGTATAAAAATCCCCATTACACTCTAAGTTAGTGTAAAATTGTTGTATTAAACGAGGATATGCCCTAGTTGGGGGAAAAAGCATAACAGAAATTCCACAAGACATGAAAAGCTTTTCCAAAGATGAGTTTTTGAAATAAACCAAATCTAAAATCTTTTCGTAAATAAATTGTTTAGTAGCAATGGAAGTTTTAAAACGTGCTTCGAAACTATGACCCCGAAAGAAATTATCTGGTAACTCAGAAGAAGTAGAGAAAGGGTTTACCAGACTTGTCGGTGAATCTAGTTGAGAAGGAGGAGGCTCCGAACCAAGAGAGTGAGAAGATTTCTGTAAGAAGGAAAAACTTGAATCAGATCCATCAGAGTCATCGGACGATACATGAACTGATGTCTGGCTTTTGGACTTCTTCGGTGAACGTGTAATATATGGAGATCGTGGATGATTTATGTCTTTGATTGTTACACTGGATGAACGCTTGTTTGATCGAGTCTTCATGCTTGTTGTTGAAAGTTGAACAGTCAAGAAACAGAGAAGAGCTATCAGAGAAGCAAAGTGCAAGAAGAAGATGAACGCTCTGTCTTTAATAATGAAGTGATAGACTCCGAAAAGACTCCTTGAAACAATAAATCTCTAGCTTCAGTCTTTTCAAATTTCTAATCTCATTATGATGAATCTAAGTGAATCGTGCCGGTCTTGAATCGCCTTCTTTCTTGGATTTACATACAGATAATGGTTATCAACAAAAACATAGTTAAAATATTAACATTCAGATATACTGTAAGTATGAGACATTAATGTATGAATTATTTTAGTACGTGATCATATTATACCAAGCATATTCCAAGTTCTCTTCTTAACATGCAAAATTTTTCTTCACTTAATGGTTTAGTAAAAATTTCAGCCAATTATTTTTCTGTTGGAATAAAAATTAATTTAATTAATCCTTTTGAAACATTATCCCTTAAAAAATGATTTCTAACTTCTATATGCTTTGTACGTGAATGTAACACAAGATTTTTATAAATATCTATAGCACTAGAATTATCACAGTATATAGGCACATTATCAAATAGAATATAAAAGTCACATAGAGTTTGTTTTAACCATAAAAATTTGAGAGCAACAACTCCTCATGACTAGATATTCACCCTCGAGTTATTGATAAAGCAATCGAGGTTTACTTTTTACTATGCCAATGTAAGGCGTGACTTAAAAATGTGCAAGCACCATCGGTACTCTTTCTATCAATTTGACACCTGCGTAGTCGACATCTGAATAACCCATTAGTACAAAATGATTGCAGATTGGATAAAATAATCCCAAATTGATTGTACCACTTAAATATTAAAAATTCTTTTAACAGCTTGTAAATGAGATTCTTTAGGTTTTGCTTGAAAATGTGTACATAAACAAACACTATATACATAATATCCGGTCTAGATGTGGTTAAATATAATAAACATCCAATCATACCTCGATATTTAGTTACCTCCACATCTATACCTTTTTCGTCAGACGTAAGCTTTATTGAAGTGCTCATTGGTGTAGCCTTTGAATTAGATCCTTCAAAACCAAACCTCTTGAGAAGCTCTTTTGTATATTTGGTTTGATGGATATACATACCGTTCTTTGTTTGTTTGATTTGGAGTCCCAAAAAGTAATTTAGTTCTCTCATTAGACTCATATCGAACTCCTTGTGCATGCACTTAGAAAACCACTCACAAAGGAAATTATTAGTAGCACCAAAAATTATGTCATCTACATATATTTGTACAATGATAATATCTTTATTTTCATGCCTAATAAATAATGTAGAATCAATTTTTCCTCTAATAAAACCATTTGAAAGAAAATACTTACCCAACATGTCGTATCAAGCCCTTGGAGATTGTTTTAGCCCATAGAGAGCTTTCTTTAGCTTATAAACATGATTTGGATACCTTTCATGTTCAAATCCAGGAGGTTGTTTTATATACACCTCTTCATTGATGTATCCATTGAGAAAGGCATTTTTTACGTCCATTTGATAAAGTGTGAACTTCTTGTAACATGAAAATGTTAACAAGATGCGGATGGACTCTAGTCTGGCGACTGGGGCGTAAGTTTCTTCATAGTCTATCCCTTCTTGTTGATTGTATCCTTGAGCTACTAGCCTTGCTTTGTTACAAGTGATAGTCCCATGCTCATCAAGCTTGTTCTTGAATACCCACCTTGTTCCAATGATAGAAACATCTTTAGGAGGGGGCATAAGTTCCCAAACTTGGCATCGTTCAAATTGTTGAAGTTCTTCCTGCATTGCCATTAGCCAGCTTTCATCTAGAATAGCTTCTTTAGCATTCTTTGGCTCAACTTGGGATAAGAATGCTAAAAAAGGACATTGATTTTGCAATCCTCTTCTTGTAGTGATTCCTTTGTTTATATCTCCAATGATGTTTTCTGGTGAATGGTTCTTGAGATATCTCGCAGTCTTTAATAGTCATACGACTATAAGGACTCCAAGGTACTCAGGGGATCAATCCTTCGTACATGTATTGTGCACAAACATTTCAGCACAAAGTATAAACTAAGCGTAACCCCTAATAATAGGGTTGTTCATCTCAGCTTTTCAACATCTGAATCCGCACCAAAACAATTTGGTTTGGCATAACTTCTCAAGAAACTCTTGAATTTCATGAACATCTTTCAATATTTGTCTAGCTGAATCAAATAGCATAGACCTCTACAACAATTCGGACATCAACCGAAATATACATATATATACATACATACATATGTATTCTCATATCTTAAAGAAATCTCAAAAATCTTTTTATGACGTCATGATACCGCACTATATTTACAGTCCATTGAGGATTCCGTCATTTGGTGATTTTATCATACTACATCATACCATAGTGGGCTGACGATCCTTAGATCACATCCAACACTAGGTAATACTGCATTGATGACTCCATCATTTTTATCATCTTTGCATCAGGTTACATGATGCATTAATGATATAAAATACATTTTGATATATTGCAAATCATTTTTGTCTAGCCGAAGCAATTAGCATAGACATACGAATAACAATATTGTTGTTAAAACTCATTGGTTCCATCAGTTGATCCAATGTTTTTCAAGAAAATAGAAGTGTAAACATCAGCACGAAGTCAATAAATTTCGAAAGTCTAGCATAGCTAGTAGATTTAGAATACCTATGCTTCCACCATCAACTCCACTTTCTATAATGATCCATTGCTTAATAGGTCTATCTATTCCTATCATCCTCAATACTCCATTCACACTTATCTATACCCAGTTCGTCAAACTTACCACACGTTATGAGTTCAAGAACTTGCCACAATCATATGAGTTTAAGAACTTATCCTAGTCAGACCATAGGCGTCCATTCGCTGAGGGGTTCAAAAATATACCATATAATTATGAGTCACGAACCTACCATAAGTATGAGTTTTAAGAACTCGCACTTAACCTTATAATATTCTCTAACTATACTCTACCTATCTGTTATACACATGAGAAAAGAATCACCTTCTCAATAGGCATATAGCAAATAGCGCGACACAAACATTCAAATGATTATCAATGTGATAAATTGAGTACAAGCACAAAACCCTCACCCATACAAAGGTTTATACAACTCAGCCACTACCTGAGTCCTCAATTAAAATCCCTCCTAACTCTATCTTTCTTATAACTTGCTCTTTGCTCGATAAGAATTTCTCATATCACATTATCTATAACTCCTCATGAGTTTATCTCGTACTATCATAGTACATTATCATCATAGCATCAAGCTATAATCATTCAACCATTACAAACCATCTTCCTTTTATAACTTAAATAGATCATGTCGTGATCTTATTCTATAATCATCTCCCTTAAAATTCTTTTGTTAACTCGTGATCGTTTTGTTTTACGATCTTTATTCTTTCTCTTTTTCATCATTTACGACATTATTCGTTATCTTGGCTATTGGAGTTAGGAAACTCCCATTTCTTATCTTTATATCTCTTCAAGATTCTTCTTTGAATCTACTTGTTTATATAACAATTCTTCCTTTAAGAATTTCTAACTTCATTTACATCGCTCAAAATTTCATTCGCGTTCTACACTTTCATCATACGTATCCATTTCTACACTTGGTACACATCGAGTCTCTAACAGTTTCAATATGGTACGCTGAGTGGTTTCCCATAAACAACTAACAAACTAGGCTCCGAGTTACTAGTTCGTATATACCTCCACTCTATGAAGGAATCGTTTAGCCCAGATACCATACATCAACTACTAAAGAGTACAATTGCACCATACTTAGATATAACTCTCTATTCTTAACTTCTTTATCATTCTCTTCTTATAGACATTGTCTATTTATTATCACCTTACATCCTTATTATTGGAGTTGGGTAACCCCACATTCATATTCCTTATAACTATGCGAGATTCTTCTTTGAATCCTCTTTAGGTATGTTTTAAATCCTTCTTTATAAATTTCTTAAATTACTTCTTATAATTCAAACTCTATTTGAGCTTATTCTTTCATTATCTTCACCTCTCTTCTCTAAGGTTATAGCTGGTACTCCTACCTAAGGTTTATAACCTCTGACTTTGATATCAACATATAACGACCCCAAAATTCATACCATTTAAATCTCCACTTCGGATTAACCATACATTAAATCTCTAATTTTACATCATTATTCGATATTAAAAACACTAAAATTGCGAAATATTTAAAACTTTTATACATTTCCTTCTTTCTTGCCCTGAATCGCAACCTTTAAATTACATCTCTTTGATTCAATCTTATATCATGAATCGTTACAACAAAATGACTATACAAGTCTTACATCATAACTAAATATCCATATACATTGGATAGCTCAACTTACAATTCAACAACATGTTATGTCCAAAATATGAAATACATTTCTCATAAAACATAAGTAATCTTCGTGAATATAGATCTCTATAACTCACTTAGCACATATCTTTACCTTAAAATCTTGACTGCAAAAAGTGGTTATTTGCAAGAGTGAGCTCGACAGACCCGAAGAAAGTCTAACAGGTTTTTCATGCATCACATAGCACATAATAACATGCTCGATATACATCTCATTAAAGTAACATGGCATACATGCTTTTAATTCACATAGTAAATATAAAGATTGAGTTCCTTACTCAATCATCATTACTTAGCCAAAATAATGCAGTCATATATTGACTTTAACATTTCATGATTTCAACATGCATAACATATCATGCAATTTAAAATAGTTCATCAAGTCCACGTAGAAAATAGGAACCGAAAGACTTGCCTTGATCGTTGTTTACCAATAACAGTTTAACAGCTTACAGTTATCTGCACTTCACGTGCCCTACACAATTATATAATCATACACATCAACTATTAGTCACATAACAACACATAGTAATTGTAATGTAAACTCTACTTCATATCTCATAATCTTTCCTATTAATTAAAACACAATGTTCAATTAGATTGTGTTAACTTTTCGACTTATGACTCACTATATTTATTCTTAGTCAAACTCAACGTTCATTCAAGTGCTTAAGTCTTGCCAGGACTACTTATTGGTTTTATATTAAATCCATTCCATATCTTATAATATTCGTTTCAATTGAATTGAAACACTTTTTAAGTTCATTAACACTTGGCACGGCTTTTCGACGTTCAATAAATCATACACGCCTGGATTTGCTCTCTTTGTGTATGCTTACTATGATTCTATAACTTATCTAATACATTATTTATTAATGTTAAGAATCATTATATTTACTAACATACATGTTTTTTAACTTAGGACATCATCGTTTATCGTCAGGAGCACTACACATGCATATGTGCAAGCCCAACGCCCTCCGATTGCCCCCAAAAACACAACAGTTCTAAAGATGACCCTTTTGACTACTGTTAAAGACCTTAAATTAAAACAATTAATCACGAAAGTTGTAGGTCTATTCGTCCTCGTTCTAGATCATCTTGAATAACCTCAATCGGAGTTCGTATGAGAGAGTTATGGTAGTTTACTACTGAGAAGCCAAAAGCGTCAGACTCGGACTTTTGTTCGAGCAGCCGCCACGAGAACTAAGTCATCTGATGGCTATTTACTGATCACGATATTGGTGTTGGGGCACGAATTTTGGCGCTGGAGCGCGAATTTTGGCGATGGGGCTCCATTTTTGGCGCTAGGGCGCCGAAACTTGCAGAACCCAACCACGAAGAACAGAATAACTAAATTATGGACTAATTACTTAATTTCTAACACTAATTAACATGTATAACTTATGCAAATTACACATACACATTACTTAATCATGCATATACCAATTAACAACAACTAAACAACGATTTTAGAAAATTTAAATCATTGAAAGCATTGTTTTAAAAACCAAACTCCATAACCGACGTTTGTTTACATAGTGAACATGGTAACCAAAATTTATAAACTAATTTGATTCCTTGAGACTACGATTCTCTGAATTTCATAACAAATTAATATACTCAATGTTCAATTTCATACTTAGCATACAATCACATACTAATTTTGTCATCATACAAACCATACGTTCATTCATGTTTTCATTGTAAAACCAAATTCTTTTCTTTCATACATAAATTATCATACAATCTTGTCTACATACAATTATACATACACATGACCCTCTAACCAATTATACAGACATGGTTTTACAGAAAGTTTGGTAAAAACCTTATACAGAGAACGTAAAACATAACAACACATGTAAAGCTTATTGACACATATACGAAATTATAACCTAAAGGTTATGGAAAAATACCTTTTGATGCTTGGTTAATCTTTGTTAATCACAACAAATAGTTTGAAGAACTTAGACTTTCTCTTATTACTTCTCCTACTCAGATTCTCTCTCAAATCTCTTTCAGTTCTCTATAGCTTTTTCTTAGGCCAAATGCCAATTCACATAAAACTAACCACACTTAAGCGTAAAAACCAACTAAAAGCAAACGCACGTCTAAAACGTACGAAACTACCATATACCTCATTACATGTCAGTTACACTATAATAAACGTGTATCCATTATAAATATTCATTATAAATATATTTTATTTATTTTATTAATTTATTATTAATCAATCAAATTTAAAAATTCAAAAGCCATAAGGCTCCGTTTGGAAAAACGTTTTAAAATTAAAAACTTAATATTTTTAAGCCTTGTTTGGCAAAATAAATTAAAACTACTTAAATTTATTTTAATAACCACTTATAATATAGCTATTTGTCACACTTCTAATTAATTAAGTTTTCATACTTAATTTAATTAATACTAATAACAATCTATTGCATAATATAATAATTTATTTAATCATTATAAACTCTCTAACTTAATTATTAAATTAAATTAGATTACTATTTCAAAATACTTACTTTCCTTAACTCATTAATTATTTATTAAACAAATAAATAATCAAATCACATCAAATCAATTAAACAAATACTTATTCAACGATAAACACATCCATTAAATATTTATATAATTCAATAAATATTTAAATATTTAATTAAAAATCTAGATTGTTACAGGTATAGAACCCTAATCTTCAAAATCGTATGATCTCATTAGATGTTAAGTTTTTGTGTTAAAACATGTAGTATGTAGTGTAAATAGGTGATCTGGGTTGCTCTATAGTGAATCCATAACATCTATATGCACGAAATATAAGTTTTCAAAAATCTGGAAATGATGAAAAAAATGGTCTAACAGTCGAATGTCAGAGGCCTTAGATCTTTATGTGTTAACTGTTTTGTGTGTTTTATGTTTTGAATATGTAGCCTGACATTAGGACTTTGATCTGAGACTTGAATCAACCTTAGATCATGATTAGATTGCAAGACACGATCGGTCAAAGTACGTTGATCGAGCACGACTTCTCGAAATCTGGAAAAACCCATAAACCCAGAAAGTCTGACAGTGAAATTGCAGGCCTTGATCTTGCTTTTCTGTTATGTTTTATGTCACGTTGTTGTTTTGTAGTTGTAGCCTGACATGAGGACTACATTGTAAAGCCTTAAGATCACCTAGATCCATAACAGAAATGATTTTATACCCGGTCAAACCAGGGTTGACCATCACGACCGAATGAATATTTTGGGTAACCCAAATCTTCATCAGCCGATTTTTGGGGCAAGGTTTGACCAGATTTCATTGTTCATTGGAGTTGTTGTTAGACAGATTTAATGCTTCTATATTGTAGCCTAATAGGCATACTAGAGGTATAAACGCTTAAATCACACAAACAAGCTCTAGAATCAAAGTTACAAAGAATCAAAATTGGTACCCTGCAACTGTTCTTCATTTCTGGAAAACCCAGAAATGAAGAACAGCTCTGACATGTTCTTCTGGAGCTTGGATCTTGCAGCTTGGTTATGTTTTGACCATGAAATTGATTGAGAATGATAGTATTACACCTATACTACAATTATAAAACAATTTATCAGCCTAGAAGAAACTTGATCCTAGATCTATTGATGGTCAAAGTAACAACCTTGAATTCTGACATGCAATTCTAGGTTTGGCTATGAACAGCTGAAGAACACTTTCAGCGACGGTTTTGTCACTAAAGCCACTTTTAGCGACAATTTATTTTGAAAATTAATTATTTTAATTAATAAATCGAATTAAATAGTTTTTAATTATTAAAAATACAAAATAAATTCTGAAAAATTATTTTAAATCTGAAAAATACTTTTTAATTATTTTAAGTATATTTCATAAATATTTAATATTTTTGGAATATAAATGGTATTTAATTTATTTAATTATAATATTAAATAAATTATTTAAAAATGATTTTAAAACATGAAAAATCATGAAAAATAATATTAATGTATAAGAAAATAATTAAGGATATTTTCAAAGACTTTTAATATGTTAGGATGAAATTCATTAATTATTTAATATTAATGGTAATTAGTTTATTTAATAAATATATTAAATAAATTATGGAAAATAGAATTAGTGATTTATAAATCATATAAAAATGATTTAAGTGTTAGAAAAATATTTTAAGTTATAAAATATAACTTTTGATATTTTTTCATGAAAATATTAATATTTTAATATTAAAAGCAATTATCGGATAATGAATTTAAGTGTTTAAAAATTATATAAATATGATTTTAAGGTATTAAAAAATACTTTGATATATTATAAATATATTATAATATTATGATATGTATTTCATTAATATTTGATAATAAATAAATATTAATGATAAAAGAATTATATGGTATTTAATTCATTTAAATACAATTCTAATGATTGAAAATACACTAAAATGGTTATAATTATGTGAAAATTATTATGAGACTTAGAAAATATTTTGACTAATATTAAAATTATTTAAGTTAATTGTTAAGTCTTGAGAGCAGTTTAATTGAACTTAGACTCGAAGAATTGTCCCAAGTGTAATCGCGGAGACGTTAGAACTTTAATTTAACTCATGTCAAATGAAATAGTTTGACTTGATCTTTGATTCTTATGTGTGTTATAGGCGATAGGGTTATGTGTTATGTGTTTAGGTTATTCTATGTATATATATATATATATATTATAGTATTATATTGTGATGATATTATTCTAATATTGAAGATCTATATTACTAATATTAGATCTTCGGATAAAGTGATATAAATTGCGTAGCGGTAATCAACGGTTCAGGCAAGTTTGTTTTTACTTAACTCTACTAAGAGTTGTTTCATTCGGATAAGCTTATGGTTAATCATTGCTAGTTGCCATGAATTGTACTCTGTACATATTGCATGTATAAGTCAGGTATGAAAGGTTGATCACCTTCATTACCAGTTGGTTCAGATATATTTGTTCATGTATAATACTTGTTCAGTCTTAAATTTGTTCCTACTAGTTCACAATTATATTGTTGAATTATAGCCAGCTTATTATTCAGAATCTTTCAATCATGATATATCGTTATATTATTGAACTTAAACTTGTTGGACAATCCTTATGCTCACCTTTGCTATATCATGATAAAACATTGCAGATTAAGGCGAATGCGTCGGATACAAGTAAAGGTTAAAGATAGTTTCAGCTTAAAGCGAATGTACGCGATTAGATTTGTAATAGTATGGTAGGATAATAATATTATGTGTTAGTTAAGTTATGAATTATGTGTAAGTTAAGGTTACTCGACCTTGGGGAATAGTGTGTAATGTATTGTATAAACAATTTATGTATATATCTTCCGCAAATATAGTAATAGTGATAGAATGATCGAACCAGATCCGCGGTGATTCGGGACCTCGGATTCGGGGCCCTCACAGTTGGTATCAAAGTTATTGGTTATAAACCTAGGGTAGTGATACCTTAGACTAATGACCACAGTGATTAGGATAAGATCTAACTCACATAGAGTTAGTGTAATAACCCAAGATTTCCTAAATAAAATAAATAAGAAAATGTGCGTATAATTTTTTTATTATTATTTAATGACGAGAATAAATGTCTAGTAATGTGAACGATAGATGCAAATATATTTATTACTTGAAAAAATTAGAAATAATTTGTGAATAATTAATTACCACAAAACTATATTGTTATGATAATTAATTTACGTAGTTTTAAATGTTTTTATTAATTATTTTTCATGAAAACATGATTGAAAATAATATATGAAGTGACAATTAGATTTATATAATAAATATTTTATTATATGAATTGTTCAGAATATTAAAGTTAATTATTTTAACTTGATTATTGATGTTGTGTAAGAAAGAGAAGTCAAATATGAGATCCAAACCCTGAATTGGGATTGTGATCAAGAGATGAGAATAATAATATTATATTATTGATATTATGATTTTACAGTACCACTGTGTATGTGCGGACAGATAATATTGTGCAATGACAGTCAATTAGGTCATAACATATTACCGTGCTGTGAAACCCTAATTATTAAACTCAGTTATGAGATATGACTGAGTAGTATTTGTATATATGAAGGTTACTGTATAAGATGTCGGTAATTAGAAGAAAACCCTAATTACTGTTGTATGTCAATAATTAGGACAAACCCTAATTATTACAACCCTAATCGGTTGAAGTTAGATGTCGTAATGACTGTGTTAGAACATACACAGATAATTAGAGAACCCTAATGGTTAATTAGAAACCCTAATTGATGGCGTTAAGAAACCCTAATTAGAAAACCCTAATTTTCTATAGAAAACCCTAATTTAAAATTATCGGGTTTAATTACGATGTTAATGTACAAGTGTTTTAATTTACCAAATATAGAAAGTAATTGGTAAATGATAAAATTACCATCTAGTGATTAAATACTACATTTAATTTCTATGTACAAAAATGCCCATGAAATTATATGTGAAATTACCAAAATACCCTTTTAGTGTATTATTAGTTATATTATTTATGGAATTTTAAAATCTAAAGTGATAAACCCTAATGGTTATGGGTAATGTCTATAATGCCCTTACTAGTGAAAGAGAGAAGTCCAAAATGCCCTTGTGCATTATTAAAGGAAGGAACCAATTATTAGGGTGGAAATGACTATTTTACCCTTTTGGTCTTATTAATGAATTATTAGTGTATTATTGCTAGCAATCTTGCAAAATCAGGACATCTAACTTTATTCTAGAATTTACCATGACACTATAGCATTACTACCACCAATAATCAGCCATTACATGATTGCATACATGATTTATATGATTAAAGAGAGAAATTGCTCATTTTTGGCTAAATTGTGCAACAACACTTAGCTTCATTCTCTCTAGACCAAACCTCCAAATTTTCTTACCCATAAGCTCATAATCAAAGCCCAACCATCACAAACAACAAATCGTAAGCATCAAGAAGTCAGAAATCAAAAATCAAGCTTGAAAAGGTAGGAAACCTTAAATTCTAGAAATCCTTCGATTCGATGTTATTGATGCAATTGATTGTTTAAAGTAGTGTAATAGGGAGTATATTAATGTTCTGGGTTGTAAAAACACAGACCCATAACATCAAAGTGCACGAATTTGAAGATTTAAGCAAGTTTGAAAAACAAATTTCTATTATTTTTCACCAAATGTCGGAGGCTATAACTCTTTGTTCGATCATGAGTTTTGTTGTTTAAAGGTTGTTATGTGTAGCTTGTTATGTGGTATTTAACCTCCAAAAGAATCAGGTCCATATATATTATGGATTAAGAGTTATTTAAGGTCAAAGTGGGTTGATTTAAGATTGACGGAAAAATTAAAGCGACCTGCAATTTTCTAAGTGTTTATTTTTTTTTTGATAAGGTTTGACCATACTTTAGATGCTTGATTTATTGTTGTTATGATGATTTTAAGTGTTAGAGTTGTAGTCCTACATGTTTGTCTACACAATAATCGGAATTGATAGATCACGTAAAAGTTGCACGATCATCAAGTTATAGAGGTCCAAAGTAGGCATCTCGAATCTGCTTTCTTCGTGAAGAAATGACTTTGGTAGCTACTTTGATGGTGATTTCTCCCAGATCTGATGTTGTTTAGTCATGATGTTTCTTGGTAATTGTAGTATTACATGAGTACTACAGTATCCAAGTACTAGATTTTCCAGAAACGTAATGGATTGAGAATTATTCATGGTCAAACTAGGCACCTTGAAACTTCCTTGTCGTTGTTCTCGAGGCTCAAGAACACCTAAAATGACAATTTACATCATTTAAAAAGCCTTTAGCGACGGATTCTATTTATTTTTAATTTCTGTAATTTCTGAAAATGATTTAAACATTAGAAAAATTAGATTTTAATTATTAAAAATACTTAATAAATTCTGAAAAATTATTTTAAAGTCCTAAAAATAGTTTTTAATTATTTTGAGTATATTTCATAAATATTTAATATTTTTGAATATAAAAAAATATTTATTTATTTAATTATAATATTAAATAAATTATTTAAAAATAGTTTTAATTCATGAAAAATTATATTATGGTATAAAAAAATATTTTAAGTTATTTTCCATGACTTTTAATATTTTTTGATGAATTTCATTAATTAATTAATATTAATGATATTAAAGTTATTTATAGATTATATTAAATAATTAGTTTAAAATGATTTTAATATTTTAAAAATCATTTTAAATGAAAATAAAGTATTTAAAGATATTTTGAGTTATAAAATATAACTTTAAATATTTAGAAGATAATTTCATTAATAATTATATATTAATGATATTTAGTTAATGATTTGTGATATTAAGTTTATTTAATATTTATATTAAATAAATAGTTTAAAAATAGTTTTATTTATTTAAAAATCATTTAAAGAGGATATTAAGGATTTAAAAATATTTTAAGTTATAATTAATGACTTTTAATATTTGGATAAATAGTACATTAATATTTAAATATTAATGATAATTATTTAAAATAATTTTAATTATTTTAAAAATTATTTAAGGGTAATATAAATATTTTAAAAATAGTTTGAGTTATTATAAATAACTTTTATATTTTGGTAATGGCTTCATTAATAGTTTAATATTAATTAATTATTAATGATAATAGAATTGTTTGATGTTTAAATCATTTAATTATGATTCCGATGTCCTAAATGCATGATAAATTATTATAAATGCTTTAATATTATTTTAAGTCATTTAAAAATAAAATGACTGATGTTGAGATACAGAATAAGAGTCTTAGACTCAGTAATTATCCGATAAAGTCGCTTCGATGCGGCAAAACAAATGTTAGACCTTATAAAAGAAAGAAAAGGCTACTGTAAGAACATGGATGAGATATTTGAAAAATGTATAAAAGTATTTCAAGAATAGAATATGAACTAAAAGTATGATCATTGCGATTATGTGATGACGTGATTAGACTATGTCTTTGTTGTAATAGATGCATATTACTATGTTTATGATATATTGTTCTAATCGAACGAATGATCCGATTATTGATAGGTTGTGATAAAGAGATAAAACCTAAGTTGAGATTTGTAATCAAGGAAATCAGGCAAGTATTTTACCTTTGCATTTTCTTTATGCAATGGACATGAGTAAGAAGTTTCAGAATTATTCTATTCCTGTACAGATTATGTACGCTTTGATTATCAACATGTTAGCTCAGATATATATTCTGTTAAGTTGATTTCTAAATGGTTATACAAGTGTCCCCACTTGGATAATCATGGTATTTATTCACATGTTGATATACCTTTGTCAATTACCCGTATACATATATGTTTGAATTACATATTATTGTTGAGCAAGATTAAAACCTTGGGTTTGGAACCGTGCATGTATGAACATCCCTATATGGGAAGATTTTTTTCATGGCGCGATAGAGTGAGCGATGAATTTCGTTGAAGTTATGTAGTATTGATCAATCACAGGTACAACGAAATTTGATCACCCTCCGTACTCGTAAGCTAGAGCGGTTTGCGGATGAATTTCTGCTAAACCTTTTCGAAAATGAAAAACAATGTTCATAGTATGTTTCTTAAACACTATTCATGGGTAGAGCAAGAGCCAAATTTAAATAATTTGGAAGAGAGTTGTTATGTGAATTTTTTATCAGTACAGATTACTTCACAACTTTCGATTCGTTGTAGAAGTGTTATGTAAAGAGAATACTTATATTCTTTCAGCTTATATATATAATTTCTAGTACTTGCTGGGCACTCAAATGCTCATCCTTGCTTAAATTAAATGTTTTCAGTTTTGTATGAGCAACCTGAAGGCTCAGGCACGAACAAGGGGAAAGGAAAGCTGTTCAAATGAGTTTATATTATGAGTTAATGGTTATAGTTAGTAAGACAATGGAATCTATTGTCAGATATTGTAAGGAATGTATTTGAAGGTCACGTACCTGGGGAAAGTAAACTTTGATGTATGTAAATTAAGTTCAATTATATTATTATTTAGTATTATTCACTTAAAGAAATGGTATCGTGGAGAACCGAGTTCGGGTTTCAAGTATCCGGGATTTGGGTCGCCACAGCTTAGTTAATTGAGGTAGATTCAAAGACGAATCTCGTGAGTTATAAAAATACGAGTTCCCTAACTCTAATAATAAAGTTGAACTAAAAGTGCGATGGTAGAAGATCGTAAAACAAAACGATCATAGTATAGAAATGAATCGTAATATATACGATAAGATCACCCAAGTGAACGGATAAGGTAATAGTATGGAGAAGGATCAAGCGAAGGATTGAAAAGTTTACAGCAAGAGTGTTGGGTGTCAGTTGTATTATGAATTGGTACAGATTCAGGAAAGGATTATGAATACGAGTTGAATGAAATTCGTATTGAGAAAGGGATTAGGATTAAGTGGGGATTATGAAATATTTGTGTCGCGCTATTTGCTATATACTTGTTGAGAAGGTGTTTCTTTTCACATGTGTATAACAGATATGTAGGATATAGGTAGAGAATATATAAGATTAAGTACGAGTTCTTAAGTTTGATGAACTGGGTAGAACTAAGTGTGAATGCAGTATTGAGGATAATAGTTAGTAAGACAATGGAATCTATTGTCAGATATTGTAAGGAATGTATTTGAAGGTCACGTACCTGGGGAAAGTAAACTTTGATGTATGTAAATTAAGTTCGAATTATATTATTATTTAGTATTATTCAGCTTAAAGAAATGGTATCGTGGAGAACCGAGTTCGGGTTTCAAGTATCCGGATTTGGGGTCGCCACAGTTAGTCGGTCGGTAAGATTCAAAGACGAATCTCGGCGAGTTATAAAAATACAGAGTTCCCTAACTCTAATAATAAAGTTGAACTAAAAGTGCAGTGGTAGAAGATCGTAAAACAAAACGATCATAGTATAGAAATGAATCGTAATATATACGATAAGATCACCCCGTGAACGGATAAGGTAATAGTATGGAGAAGGATCAAGCGAAGGATTGAAAAGTTTACAGCAAGAGTGTTGGGTGTCAGTTGTATTATGAATTGGTACAGATTCAGGAAAGGATTATGAATACGAGTTGAATGAAATTCGTATTGAGAAAGGGATTAGGATTAAGTGGGGATTATGAAATATTTGTGTCGCGCTATTTGCTATATACTTGTTGAGAAGGTGTTTCTTTTCACATGTGTATAACAGATATGTAGGATATAGGTAGAGAATATATAAGATTAAGTACGAGTTCTTAAGTTTGACGAACTGGGTAGAACTAAGTGTGAATGCAGTATTGAGGATAATAGCAACAGGTAGATTGTTAAGCAAATGATTATTAGTGGAGACATAAGTTTTCCAAAGCTCCTAGCTATGCTAGACTTCAAAATTTTGACATCAAGCTAAATACGCACTATGTGCTTTTGAAATATATATATATATATATATATATATATATATATATTCGTAATCATTTTTGAAACGGTTTAAAGTATAGTCTATGCTACTTATTTCAGCTAGACGCAAATGATTTGAAATATCAAAATATCTTTTAATTATCACTCATGTACCATGTAACCTGGTGCAGAGATGATAAAAACTGATAGAGTTGTAAATACAGGAATACTTAGTGTGAATTTAATCTAAAATCATTATTCCACTATTGTATGATGTGTTATGACAAAGTCATACAATGACGGCATCCTCAAACGGACTGTTAATACAGTATGGCATCATGACGTCATTCTCGAAAATATTTTCAAAAATTTTAATTTGCCAACGGGGTTTGGCTACATCTAAATAATTCGATTGAATTGAATTATTGATATGAGGCTATGCTATTCGATTCAGCTAGACTAAAGTTTATGAAAACTCTAAGTATTCATTGAAAGAAATTTTCCGAACCAAATTATTTTGGTGCGGAATCTAATAAGACTGAGGTAGAATTTTTGTGTCTTTAGCAGTGACGAGGAATAGATAAAATTAGTACTTGGCCAGTACAGGGCATATCGGGCTAATCACCCTTTGTGTTCGTAAGTTATGCGGGTTTGTGGATGAATTTTTGTATAACCTTTGCGAAAATGACAGACAAATAGTCTATATGACTCCTCAGCAAAATTTGAAACTTTTTATTCTTGTGAGTGGTGTATTGGGTAGCATGTGATAATGTATGTGAATGGTGTAAGGAGTATGGTGTAAGGTGTAAGGTAAATTTTGGGGACGAAATTTTTAGAAGAATGGGTGAATGTGACATCCCAAGAATTTTGAATATTTTTAAATTTTTAATTAATTGAGTTAAGGTTCAAAATAAGAACCTAGACAGAAAATAAGTGTATGCATTTGATATTTTTAAGATAGAATTTTGAGGATTTCAAAATTCTATGAAGGATTTAGGTGAATTATTCAGGATTAAGGGAATACGTGAACATGTTCTGTGTATATATGTACAGTATGTGGTTAAGGGTCAAGGGTTGACCAGATAAACGATATATGTAACAAACCCTAAGTATATATTAAGAACGTCAACGTTCGGTTAGTAAACCCTAGCGATTAATAAGAAACCCTAGAAACCGGCTCTGAAACCCTAATGTCGGTTTTGGAAATCTGAAACCCTAATTCGGTGCATAAAACCCTAAATTGGGAAACTAATGGCGTAAGTGTAAATACTTAAAAGATTAATTAGGGTTAATCTTAACAAATTAATTAGCAAACCCTAATTTCAAATTAAGAAAACCCTAATTTATAAATAGGGAAAATCTAATTGTTGATTTAATAATTTTAAGGTTAATTAGGAAATATTAATCCTAATTTTCAAGTTATAAGTAATTAAAAAATCCTAATCTAATTTCGAAATATAATTTCTAAAAATAGAAAATTATTTTTCTATTAGAAACCCTTATTTTTGGGTTATAGACCCTAATGACCATTTTGACCCTAATTGCTTAATTAGCAATTTTAATTAGGAAATACTAATCCTAATTAGCAAGATTTAAATTATGATTTAGAAATTTTAATATAATTAGAAAATTCTAATTATAATTTAGAAATATTAATTTTCTATTTTTGAAAATCTAAATTTGGACATTCTAGAAAATTATTTCCAAACCCTAAACCCTAAGGATTTGGCCATTGTCCAAAATGCCATTAATTTTGTATGCAAAAAGACTATATTACCCTTAGTGCATTATTTAGCATAACTTGTAGATCTAAACCTAAGGGGAGTGGTTGAGCAACCCTAGACCTAGCCATGTGACTTAAAATCCATTCACATCAGCCAACACATCAGCCCTTTTCATTACAACAATAATTTATATAGATTTAAAAAGAGAAGACTACATATTTTATTTTTTTCATTTTTGTCCAAGACCTCTCTCTTTAAAATTCAAAATGTAAAGACCCCAACTTTTATAAATAAAGATGAATTTTCTATAAATATTATTTTGAATATTATGGAGTAAATTTGATATAATGTTATAGTTAGGGTAATATTTATAAATTTTGCAAAAAGTAAGAAGTTTGTTATAAAATATTCGCTTGGTCTGGGAATATTCTTTTGTTTGGAAATATTCGTATTTACTAAGACAATCATCGGTGGACCCTACAAACGGAATTATTGTTTGATCGAGAAAAACGACAAAAAATACTTTATGAAAATAATCTATGAGGTGTTACCGTTAAAACCGCTGAACTACCCTAGAGTAAAAGTACAAAGAATACGCTGGGTCGCATAAGAAGACACTCAGATTGATTATTGATGCTTACGTGAGAAGTCACTCACCTATACTCAATTATTGCTACAAAGAATTGTCAGATCATATCTCTTATATTATCGATTCAATTATTGTCACAAAGATCATCTCAGATAATATGTTATATTATTAAATCAATAATTGAGACGACAAGTTATAAATGATTAATAATTGTTGAAAGATTAAATATGTGTCGATTAAAAAATAAAATGATTTGTGGTAATATTTATTCAATCCTCGATGTATATAAAGAGTCTATTATGAGACGCTTGTGGTAAGTTTGGTTATTTTATGGGGGGGCCATATATGTCATCATCTAAGAGTCTCTTCAAATAAATTAATCTTACCTTCACAATAGTAATTACCTTCATCAATAGTAATTACCTTCATCAATAGTAATTACCTTCATCAATAATAGTAATTACCTTTACAATAGACGCCAAACCACTTTTTCATATACGTACGCCAAACCACTTGCCGCTTCATATTACAAAAGGCCAAACCAATTGTCGCTTCACATTACAAAAGGCCAAACCACTTTTTTTTTTTTCACATCACCAACCGCCAAGCCACTTGCCTTTTCACATTTCAAGTGCTAAGCTAGAAATCTTCTATAAATAGAGGCCTAGTGCTTCATTATTTTCACTTAATTCATTCAAGCTTATAGAGAGAGAAAGTATAGAGAGAATAAGAGAGAAAGAAGAAGAGTATTCACATTACACTACTCAGCAAAGATTCAATCTACTACTAATGTAAGGGGTGTTATTCTTTCTTATTCATGAAGAGAACTGTTGTTATTCCATCGCTTATTATTCTCGCTGAATAACTCAGATACGCTGCTTACCCTATACTTGGTGACATTCTTCTATTATTCTCGCTGAACATCCTCGTCTGTGTGTTTTTACACCCGGTTGGTTCCGCTTTTTTATTATTATTCTCGCTGAACATCCTCGCTCAGGTGTTTTACACCGACCGGGGTTCCGCTTTTTATTATTATTCTCGCTGAACATCCTCGTCTCAGTGTTTTTACACCTCGACCGGTTCCGCTTTTTTATTATTCTCGCTGAACATCCTCGCTTGCAAATTTTGCCTCGACCGTTCCGTTATTATTATTCTTCTGTTGAATAACTCGCCTATGCGGTACCGCATGCATGGTGATTTCTTTTGTTATTCCATTCTTTATTATACTCAAATAAGTTAAAGTTTTGACTTCTATACTCCATGAAATTAGTAGAATATCCTCGATATTTGCGCTTCATCCAAAGATCTTTTCATGGAAATATTCTTCCGATCATTCTTGAATTTTACTCTACAAAGCAAAGATTATGTCGATAATTTGACATTATTAGTTCCTCGGATAAATTAATTTTGAACTTGTTTTATTGAATTCTTATATCATTGTCATCATCCTCATGTTTATATTATGTTGAAAGTCATCTGTGGCCCAGAAGTGCATGATGGACTTGGTATGATTATGACTGTGGATTATTCGTGTAATCATGACCGTAATGTTACAAATGATGTGGTAAAAGTTATCATTGGCCCGTAGTGCATCGATGGACAAATTGTTGGCATGATCATGACCATTAATGAATACACGAATGTCCTCGGGTCAGAAAGTGTATGGATAATTTGTGGTCGTGATACTAAAGAATATCCTCGGCCAGAGTGCAAGTATGGGATTCGATGATGTGGATTATTTATTGTCGAGTCCCAAATGATAAAAGTCATGAAAACCTTTAAATCATAAAAGATAGTAGATTTTATTCTCTACTCGACTTTTTTTAATGGATTGCTTGTTCCACCGCAGCTTAAACTTGATGTTGTTATATTTTATCGCTTAACATCATTAAGGCTAACGATAATTTATTCTCGCATTATCTTAGTCATAATATTTCATCGGGCTAGTTGAGCTCACCCTTTCTTTCACCGTTTCTCTTCAGTGAAATGAGAACATAAGCAGTGGACTAGCTTTGGGAACTGAGAGTGACTATCCAGAGGATAAGATTAGTAGTCCTCACTATTCTGTGAAATAGTGTGTTAATAATTGTAATGAGGACTCTTTTTGAGTTTGTATAATCTCTAGTAGACAATAAATTGTATTCAAACTCACAGCTATGTTTTTGTCGTATTGTACACGATACATAGATTAGTAAGTTGTATTTGAATTTTGTACCATGTATCCGACGCACCCAAGATGGGTGATGTATACCTAATTTTGGGGGCGCCACAATTGGTATCAAAGCTTAGGATACGATCCCCGCTAAGATGTGAGAATAGTACTAGAGGGGGAGAGACGGGAATTCTTTCGCTAGTATTTGACCTACCTAAGTTTATGTGGTATTTAATTGGCTCACGTAATTTAGGGATAATATGTTACATGTCAATTAACCTTTGTTTTGTGGCAAGATTCAAAAATGACATCCGAGAATGTTGAGAATAAGAATGGAGCACAAAGCACCGCTGATTCACCACATATCAATAATCGTGATAATGTGCATCGTGAAGGCGATAATCCTCATGCAAACAACAACACCGACCAAAATGATGAATGATCAAATGTTCAGGGGCTTTATGCAATTCATGCAACAAAGAAAGCAGAGCGCTTCCTCGCCCAAAATGCAGTGGAAACACTGAAACTCTCTGCCACACCGCTAAATGCTTTCAAGGAGCCGACCACCGAGTTTAAGGGAGAGCCAAAACCACTTATGGCGGAAGCATGGATAAAGCAGATCACCAAGATATTTGATGTCTTGGATGCTCCGAGGAGCAAAAGGTTCCTTTGCCGCTTTTTATGTCATGCGCATGAGAGGCAGACATCGGTGGAATCCAGAAACGTACTCAACCCGCCAGATCAAGATGTCTTGGGAGAAGTTCCAAGAGTCGTTTCAACGACAAATACTTTCCCAAAAGTATTCGCCACACGAAGGAGGTGGAGTTTATCAAGTCGAACAAAACAATACGACCGTGTCGCAATACGAGGCTAAATTTATGAGTTATCCCGCTTTATATCCCACTTGGTGGATAATGAAGAGAAATGACACTGGATGTTTTTAAGAGGTTTGAAGTCGAGATACGCCAACATCTTATTTCTCATAAACCGTGTTTATATTCAGATGTTGTAAATAGGGCTCAATTAGTGGAGCGCGATAACGAGTCAACGCAACTAAAAGAGAGAGCAAATTAAAAAATGATAATACCAAATGAGAGCAGAATATCGGGCTAAGACAACAAGCGCGAGGGAATCAACAAAGCCGTAAATGGTAACCACTTCTATGGTAATCAGTACAAAAAAATAAGAATGGACATTTCAAGAAGAGGAGATTCAACAATGATGGAAAGACGCCAAGACCAAAGACTGTCATTAAGGAAGGAGAACGACCACCTATCATATGTTTCAAATGCGAGGGGAGGGCACATCACCCAAATCACATGCACGATGTCATCCAAAGCATGTTATAATTGTGGAAGAGAAGGTCACTTAGCCCGATTTTGTCGCTCACCAAGACAAATTCAAATAGGATGGAGGCACCAAAGGTCATTCCCCCAAAAAGTCAAAACCTAGAAAGGCAAGGGAGAGCGCTTTTGTCAGACTCTCCCAGAAAGCAAGGAACCCGAATGAGGTCATCACGTAAGCTTATCATAAACTCTAACGAAATCTATACTTTATTTGATACCGGCTTCTACCCATTCTTTTATTTCTCCTACTTGCGCCATCGATTAAATTTGACTCGAGAAATTAGACTTTGACTTATCTCGTGGAAACTCCGCTGGGAAAACCTTCATTACATCCACTCGCTTATAAGTCTTGTTTGGTTCAAATCGGCACTTCACATTACCCGTAGATCTTATTTCATTGAAAATACTTGCATTTGACGTGATTCTAGGGATTGATCGTTAACTACTCATCATGCAAAAATTGATTGTTTCCGTAAGGTTGTTAGCTTTCATATTCCTAATCAACCTATTATGCTAATTCAAGCGACCAAACCATTAAAATCAATCACTACCATCTCAAGCCATAAAGCTATTCGCTTATTGAAAAACTGATGTCAAGCTTTCTTAGCTCATGTCACGATTTAAACAAAAATACGCCGCTTTTGAACGATATTTCTATTGTTAATAAATTTCCGACGATTCTTCAAGAACTTCCCTGCCTACCCCGAAAGTGAAATTGAATTTTGTATCGACTTTCAACCCTAGACAAAACCCATTTCCAAAGCCCCATATCGAATGGCTCCTATCAACTTCAAGAGTTAAAGACCCAACCGCGCAGGAATTGTTAGACATCGGCTTTATTCGCCCTAGTACTTCTCCTCGGGGTGCTCCTGCTCTCTATTCGTGAAGAAGAAAGATGGGAGTATGCGATTTTGTATTGATTATCTGAGTCAATCATGTCACCATCAAAAATAGGTATCCATTGCCACGTATTGATGACCTGTTTGACCAAATGCAAGGAGCCAAATTCTTTTCAAAGATCGATCTTCGCTCCGATATCACCAATTGAAGATTAGAACCGGCGACATTCCAAAGACGGCTTTCGTAACTCCAAGACGGCATTATGAATTCCTAGTCATGTCCTTTGATCGACTAATGCCCCCGCCGCCTTTCATGGATATGATGAACCGAGTATTCAAGGAATATTTGGATCACTTTGTGGTCGCCTTTATTGATGACATCCTTATTTATTCCAAAAGCCGTGAAGATCATGAGCAACACTTGAGGTCGACACTCCAAAAGCTTCGTGAATACAAGCTTTATGCCAAGTCAAAGAAATGCGAATTCGCTTGAGGAAGTAGCATTCCTCGGGCACGTAGTATCAAGTCATGGAATATCTGCTGACCCAAAGAAAGATCAAGCAATTCAAAGTCGGGAGCAACCTAAATCAAAGGATCAAGACGAGCTTTCTTGCTTAATCGGTTATTATCGAGATTCGTGGAAGGATTTTCTCGAATCGCTACTCCATCGACTCAAATTTACTCTGAAAAGATACAAAGTTCTATTGAGCGAAGAATGTGAGAAGAGTTTTCAAGAACTCAAGAGAGAGACTCATTTCAACCTCTGCTCGACAATACCATCCGCCTTGAGGGATTTGTCATCTACAAAGATGCTTCGGCAAAGGGTCGATGTGTTCTCATGCAACATGGAAAAGTCATAGCCTATGCCTCAAGACAACTCAAAGAATATGAGAGGAATTATCCTACTCATGATCTAGAGTCAAGTAAATGTTGTCTTCGCACTAAAGATTTGGAGGCATTACTTGTAGATGGGGAGAAGGTGGAGATCTTTACGATCATAAAAGCCTCAAATATTTCTTTACTCAAAAGGAACTCAACATGCGACAACGACGCTGGCTTTGAACTATTGAAAGATTATGATCATACCATCCAATACCATCCTCGAAAAGCTTAACGTGGTAGCCGACGATCGAGTAGTAAGATCATATGCAAGCACGAAAAGCGATATTGTCAACGCAAAGGCCCATTTTGTGTGACTTGCAAAGGATGGAGATAGAGTTAAAGACCTGTGGACCCATGTGATGATGGCGAATATACGAGTAGAACCGACTTTAATCGATAAAGTTAAAGTCGCCAAGTTACGCACTGAGAGATGATGCGATGAGGAAGAAAGTGCAAGAAGGTGCTACGCCGAAGCAAGAATCGATGAAGAAGGAATACTTCGAGTCAACTCCAGCACTTTGTGTTCCTAACGACCGATTTAAAGTATAAAATCATGATGGAGGCGCACAACACACCGCTTGCAATCCATCTCGGGAACCCAAATGTATCATGATATTCGCTATACATTTTGGTGGAGCAATACGAAGAGAGAGATAGCGTTGTTTATCTCAAGGTGTCTAACTTGTCAACGAAGTTAAAGCGAGCAGCATCAAGTACCAAAAGGTCCATCAGAACCACTTGAAATTCCGTAATGGAAGTGGGAGCACATTACCATGGATTTCAAGCACGGCCTTCCTAAGGTTTCTCAAGGCATAGATGCGATTTGGGTCATTGTTGATAGATCGACCAAGTCCGCTTCATTTCTTACCGATACGAGAAAACTTATACACTTGAACGCCTTGCTCAGATGTACATAAACGAGATTGTAAGATCGCATGGTATGCCAGATCCATAGTTTCCGATCGAGACCCAAGATTCACTTCACGATTTTGGGTTAGTTTGCAAAAAGCTATGGGCACAGATTTCACGATTTAGCTCTCAAGATATCATCCTCGATTTGACGGACAATGGAGAGGACTATTCAAACTCTCAAGATCTATTAAGACTCGTGTCCTTGATTTCAAGGGAAGTCGGGACAAGTTCTTACCATCGTGGAGTTTTCCTACAACAACAGCTTATCAAGCAAGTATCGCATGGCTCCATTCAAGCGCCAGATGGAAGAAAGTGTCGCTTCCAAAGATGTCGGGATGAGGTGGGTGAAGCAACGTTGTTGGGACCGAGTTGGTACGTATGACTACTTTAAAAGATTCAAACGATCCGACAACGATAAAAACCTCACAAGATCGATAAAAGAGTTATGCCGATCTTCATCGAAAGGACGGGAATTCGATATAGAGATCATGTGTTGTCATGCGTGTTGCTCCATGGAAAGGAGTTACGAGATTTGGAAAGAGAGGAAAACTCAATCCTCGATTCATCTACCCCATTTTTAATCCTCGATCGAGTAGGAACTCGGGCCTATAGACTCGCTTTTACCGCCAAGTATGTCTCGTGTTTCATAACGCTTTTCACATATCCATGTTACGTAAATATGTGAAAGACCCAACCACATTATCGAAGTTAGAACCGATTTAAATAGCGGAAGATTTGACGTATGAAAGAGGTTCCTGCTCAAATCTTGATAAGAAGGAACATATTCTACGCCCAAGGTTATACCTCAAGTCAAAGTTTTGTGGAGAAACCACGATGTTGAGGGAAATGACTGGGAGTTAGAATCAAATGAAATCAAGGTATCCTTACCTCTTCGATATACCGTGTACGCACTTCTAATTTCGAGGGCTAAATTTCATAAGAAGGGAGGTCAGAAGACCCCAACTTTTATAAATAAAGATGAATTTTCTATAAATATTATTTTTGAATATTATGGAGTAAATTTGATATAATGTTATAGTTGTGGGTAATATTTATAAATTTTGCAAAGTAAGCAAGTTGTTATAAAATATTCGCTTGGTCTGGGAATATTCTTTTGTTTTGGGAATATTCGTACGACGACAAGACAATCATCATCGTGGACCCCACAAACGGAATTATTGTTTGATCGAGAAAAAAAACGACAAAAAATACTTTTGAAAATAACTACGAGGTGTTACCGTTAAAACCGCTGAACTACCCTAGTAGTAAAAGTAAGAATACGCTGCGGGTCGCATAAGAAGACACACTAGATTGATTATCGATGCTTACGTGAGAAGTCACTCACCTATACTCAATTATCAAGCATAAAGAATTGTCGATCATATCTCTTATATTATCGATTCAATTATTGTCACAAGATCATCTCAGATAATATATGTTATATTATTAAATCAATAATTGAGACGACACGTTATAAATGATTAATAATTGTTGAAAGATTAAATATGTGTTGATTAAAAATAAAATGATTTGTGGTAATATTTATTCAATCCTCGATGTATATAAAGAGTCTATTATGAGACGCTTGTGGTAAGTTTGGTTATTTTATGGGGGGCCCATATGTCATCATCTAAGAGTCTCTTCATCAATAAGTAAGTAATTACCTTCAATAATAGTAATTACCTTCACAATAGTAATTACCTTCAATAATAATTAATTACTTTAATTACCTTTCTAGTAATACCAAACCACTTACCTTTACCGTGACGCCAAACCACTTGCCGCTTTCATATTACAAAGCCCAAACCAATTGTCGCTTTCACATTACAAAAGCGCCAAACCACTTTTCTTTTCACATCACCAAATATCAAGCCACTTGCTTTTTTCACATTTCAAGTGCTAAGCTAGAAATCTTCTATAAATAGAGGCCTAGTGCTTTCATTATTTTCACTTAATTCATTCAAGCTTATAGAGAGAGAAAGTATAGAGAGAATAAGAGAGAAAGAAGAAGAGTATTCTCACACTACACTACCGCAGATTCAATCTACTACTAATGTAAGGGGTGTTATTCTTTCTTATTCATGAAGAGAACTCGTTGTTATTCCATTGCTTATTATTCTCGCTTGAATAACCTCGTATACGCGCTGGCTTACCCTATACTTGGTGACATTCTTCTATTATTCTTCGCTGAACATCCTGTCTGTGTGTGTTTTACACCGACCGTTCCCGCCTTTTTATTATTATTCTGCTGAACATCCTGTCTCGTGTGTTTTACACCTGACCGGTTCCGCTTTTTTATTATTATTCTGCTGAAACATCCTGTCTGTGTGTTTTACACCGACCGGGTTCCGCTTTTTTATTATTCTTCTTGAACATCCTCGCTTGCAAATTTTGCCTCGACCGGTTCCGTTATTATTATTCTCGTTGAATAACTCGCTCTATGCGGCACCGCATGCACGGTGATTTCTTTTGTTATTCCATTCTTTATTATACTCAAATTGGTTAAAGTTTTGACTTCTATACTCCATGAAATTAGTAGAATATCCTCGATATTTGCGCTTTCATCCAAAGATCTTTTCATGGAAATATTCTTCCGATCATTCTTGAATTTTACTCTACAAAGCAAAGATCATGTCGATAATTTGACATTATTAGTTCCTCGGATAAATTAATTCTTGAACTTGTTTTATTGAATTCTTATATCATCATGTCATCATCCTCATGTTTATATTATGTTGAAAGTCATCTGTGGGCCTCAGAGTGCATAGATGGACTTGGTATGATTACGACTGTGATTATTCTTGTAATCATGACCGTAATGTTACAAATGATGTGGTAAAAGTTATCATTGGCCCGTAGAGGTATCGATGGACAAATTGTTGGCATGATCATGACCATTAATGAATACACGAATGTCCTCGGTCAGAAGTGTATGGATAATTTGTGGTCGTGATACTAAAGAATATCCTCGGCCAGAAGTAGTGTAAGTGATTCGATGATGTGGATTATTTATTGTCGAGTCCCAAATGATAAAAGTCATGAAAAACCTTTAAATCATAAAAGATAGTAGATTTTATTCTCTACTTGACTTTTTTTAATGGATTGCTTGTTCCACCGCAGCTTAAACTTGATGTTGTTATATTTTATCGCTTAACATCACAGTGGGCGCTAACGATAATTTATTCTCGCATTATCTTAGTCATAATATTTCTTATCGGGCTAGTTGAGCTCACCTTTCTTTTTTTCACCGTTTCTTCGTGAAATGAGAACATAAAGCAGGACTAGCTGGGAACGGAGTGACGGATCCGAGGATAAAGATTAGTAGTCCTCACTATTCGTGAAATAGTGTGTTAATAATTGTAATGAGGACTCTTTTTTGAGTTTGTATAATCTCTAGTAGACAATAATTGTATTCAAACTCACAATATGTTTTTTGTTATTTTCATCAGCATACATACATATTTTGTATTAGTAAGTTGTATTTGAATTTTGTACCATGTATCCGACGCACCCAAGATGGGTGATGTATACAGGTATTAAAAATACTTTGATATATTATAAATATATTATAATATTATGACATGTATTTCATTAATATTTGATAATAACTAAATATAATGATAAAATAATTATGTGGTATTTAATTCATTTAAATACAATTCTAATGATTGAAAATACACGATAAATGGTTATAATTATGTGAAAATTATTATGAGACTTAGAAAAATATTTTGACTAATATTAAAATTATTTAAGTTAATTGTTAAGTCTTAGCCAGAGTTTAATTAAACTTAGACTCGAAGAATTGTCCCGACTGCAATCATTGGGACATTAGAATTTAAACTCAACTCAAGTCAAAATAAATAGTTTGACTTGATCACCGATTTTTATGTGTTATGTAATCGATAGGTTATATGTTATGTGTTTAGGTTATTCTATGTATATATATATTATATTATTATATTGTGATGATATTATTCTAATATTGAGATCTATATTACTAATATTAGGTCTTCTGATAAAGCGATATAAATTGCATAATGGAATCAATTCGCCTCGAGCAAGTTTGTTTTACTTAACTCTACTAAGAGTTGTTTCATTCGGATAAGCTTATGGTTAATCATTGCTGGTTGCCATGAATTGTACTATGTACATATTGCATGTATAAGTCAGGTATGAAAAGCTGATCACATTCATTACCAGTTGAATCAGATATATTTGTTCATGTATAATACTTGTTCAGTCATAAATTTGTTCCTGCTAGTTCACAATTATATTGTTGAATGATAACCAACTTATTATTCAGAATCTTTCAATCATGATATATCGTTATATTATTGAACTTAAACTTGTTGGGCAATTCTTATGCTCACCCTTGCTATATCATGATAAAACTTTGTAGATTAAGGTGAATGCGTCGGATACAAGGAAATGTTAAAGACAGTTTCAGCTTAAAGCGAATGTACGCGATTAGATTTGTAATAGTATGGTGGGATAATAATATTATGTGTTAGTTAAGTTATGAATTATGTATAAGTTAAGATTACTCGACCTTGGGGAATAGTGTGTAATGTATTGTATAAACAATTTATATTTATATCTTCCGCAAATATAGTAATAGTGATAGAATGATCGAACCGGATCCACGGTGATTCGGGACCTCGGATTCGAGGCCCTCACAATTTTAATTATTGAGAAAATTAACTATCTTGAGAAATAATAAAATAAGCAATAAAATAACACCAAAATTCTTTACGTGGTTCAAATTTATTACCTCTATAATAATAATCTAAATTCATCATCCAATATCAACTCAAGATTTGAGACTCACTTTTATTTCTTTAAAAGACCCTTGTTATAAAAATAAATTCTATTAAATTGAATTATAATTAATTCACTTGAGCAATTAATTCACTTGAGCACATTTGCTCCTTGTGCACCAATGCACCCTTAACCACCTAAATGACATATGACTAGTATTTGATAATCGCACTTAACTGCACTATCCTTGAGTAATGAATGACTTGGACTTTTGGAGCGGAAGAAAATTGTGAATTTTGAGTCTTCTTTCCGCGTAATGTCGCAATCAGTTGTTAAAGGATCATCACTCCTCCTTGTACACTCTTTCTTTTTCCGTCTTACGGATACAGCTGTACAATTCATAAGTAAGGTTAAAGACTGGACTTCAATTTCTCACACCTGCTCAACTGCCGCAACACGATATTCATTATCGTCACAATTTCATACTTGTCCGATATGTATATTTTTATTTTTATATATTTATTTTTTGAAATTAGTAGCACAAAATATTATTTAGCAATTATTTCTTTAAAAAGTGAAAGGTTACTCATTTTAACAGTAAATAAATATTAAAAATTACTTTCTGATTATTATAATCTAAAAAGTCATTTCAACTTTAAAGAAGTTCATATATCGATCCTTTTAAACATCAAAATTTTAAACATTAATTTTTTCGTTAAATACAATAAAATACATTTAGACATGGCTATTGAACGATGTTGTCTAGAAAAAAAGATTACAATTAGTTATCAGACAAATACTACTAAATAAATGAAACGCTTCTTTGAGAATTTCAAATTTTGGAGTTCCGTAGAAATTCTAAAAAAATAGAATTTCATTTAACACTGCATTTATGAGTTATATAAACGGTAAAAATGGCATGTAAATGAATAGAAATTTAATTAATTTTTTTGGTTGCTAAATTTAATTTTTTTTTTTTTAAATATAACAAGTTCGAACTTTTTTTAAGAAGAAAAAGTGTGAAAAAATGATAGAAATAACTACTATTTCATCTGAAGTTTCACTAAAAGAATTGAAGATTTAGGAAATGTAGTTTATTTTGGTATGTTGAAAGGACATTTGGGCGGCTTTTTGATCACAATACTAAAAATATTGTGGTGAATTTTAGGTTTAAAAGTTGAATTTATAAATTAAAATAAATTTATGTAGACAAACAAAGTGTTTAAATTCCAAAAGTCCCAAATGCACCACATTAAAAATGGAGTATTGCTACAATGACAAAAAAAAAACTTACAAAAATTAGTTTACAAAATAGTAATGTGACATAATGTAATTAGTGTATGATTTATCAAACATGGGTGAGTTTAGTAATAACAACCAACCACAACCAATCACATCATTTTGTAAATAACTTTTTATAAGATTCTTTTATCATTTAGTATTACTAAAAATAATATTGATGAGTTTATAACTTAAAAATGACATTTATAATTTTTAAAAAAATATATATTTAAAATAAATTTATGTAGACATAAAACGTTTAAATTCTTAAAAAGCCCAAACAAAATAACAAACATGTGCACTTGGATAAAAAGGAATTTTGTCCCTTCAAAATTTCTCCTTGTTACATTTCTGCTTTCAAAATAATTAGGGTGGTTAATATGAAATTAATTTTAATTAATGGACCAATATAATGTCAATATATAAATCGAAAGATAATCCACCTTTTGGATTGGGGGGAGGACCAGTACTCAATGTACCGGTCATTAGTACTGTATTAATTTTGAGCCGTTAGATATTTTAAAACTGATCTGATGGTTAAGATTAAACTCTCACTATCTCAGCCTTTTGTCTCTCCAGTTCCTACTTTCCTCAACATCTCGCCATTTCATTTCCACCACCACCACCTCACCATTGTCGCTCATTCTCTCTCCTTCGCCACCACCGCCTCTGCCACGGACCTTTTCATCGCCCACGCCGGTAAATTCCACCCCAATTTCACTCGCTTAAGCTACCCAAATATGTCGATCTCGTGTAGTAATTATCTTTTATGGCAAATGGGTGATGCATATTTGGAAATTTAGATTCTCTTTGATCTTTTGGGTTTATAAAAATATTCCATAGTTGTGATTCTAGTTTCTTTCATTCCTTTGTTCTGGAATATACAATTGTTAAGTTTTTGAGAGGATTGTAATGCAGAATACTAGTGATCTGGAAGAAGAGTAGAGATGGGTATAGTGAGTACTATAATGGGGGTTTTCGGGTTTGGAGTGGGAATCACCATTAGGATTTTGATTGGTTATTACATGTTCATCTACTTCTAGCCAACTGATGTCAAAGTTAGTTCATGCTCTGTTTCATTATGTATATGTTATGAACTTATAAATGTATTCTCACTCTTTTTTGTTTACTTTTGTGTGGATTGGCTTGTTTGTGTGTCACTTGTTTCGATTTTTCTGTTTGTATTTGCATAATAATCTATGTAATACAATATGCATCTTTGCAATTCTGTAATGGTATGTAGTTTCTGTGACGCCTCCAAAATAGGTATACATCACCCATTCTGAGTCGCCAAATACATGGTACAGAAAAAACTACAACTTCATTAATACAATTGTCGTGCCAAATACTACAACACATAAATTGTGAGTTTAAATACAAATATTGTCTTCTAGACAATATCCACACTCAAATAAGTCCTCATTACAATTATTGATACACTATTTTACAAAAATAGTGAGGACTGCTAGAACAACCGCTCAGGACCATCGATTATACCCTCGATCGGTTTCCTACTATGTTCTCGCTTCTTGAGAAGAAAAATGGAACAAAAAGGAAAACGGTGAGCTCAACTAGCCCAATAAAGAATATTATGATTAAGATAATATACAACAAATTATCCTTAGTATTCAACAGGGAAAAATCTGATAGAATATAATAGACAACAAGTTTTAGATCAATAACTGCAGTGGAAACAACAATCCATTAGAAGAGTCAAGTAGAAAATGAATTCTACTATCTTCTAAGATTTAAAAGTTCATCATCAATATTTCATCCCTGTAACATCAATCAATATGCATCTTGAATCAAATATTCATCTTTGCACTACAGGTCAAAGATATTCATTTGTATCATCAGTTGGTCATGTTCATCTCAACACCTGTTCATCTTTGCACTACGGGCCAAAGATACTCATTAGATAATCATTCATCTTTGCACTACAGGCCAAAGATATTCAGTAATATCATCATTTAGTAATAGACATCTTGGACAAAAAGGAAAAAATTTCATTTTTCGGTGAATAGTGTCGTATTCATGAATAGTGTCGTATACGTGAATAGTGTCATATACGTGAATAATAACCCCGACACAAAAAGGTAGAAATTCCACAATAAAATTCATACCAATATTTTGGTATAATGATATTGAAAGAATAACATCATTAAGAAGAAAATAACATCCCTTACCTCAAAAGAACAGTACTTCTGGCTGAAATATCAAGTATAAAGCTGAAGGAAACTTGCACTGATGAATAGCAACTCACAAAGTATCTAAATACTCACAAAATACGCTCGATAATATAAAGAGAGAAAGAGAGAAACTTGTTTCTAATGTGATTTTCAATTCTAACTAAGCACCCTATTTATAAGAAAATGCTTACAACGCCATAGCAGACTAACTTGCTACCTGATGGCTTTACCTGCTATTCAAGCCCACCACTTTTGAAAATAAATTCCAGCACATTTTATTTCTCACCATCCAAAAGTGGGTCCCACCATGTTTTTAATAAAAACATTTATTTCCGAAACATCAATAATTCATAATAAATAGCCCTTTTATCAAAAAAATTTGAATCGCATGTCTATTCCATAAGAAATTAAATTCTCTACAACTTTGTAAGTTTAAGTTTTTCCAAATAAAAAATGCCCGAAATCCATATACGGACGGTTTTTAATACCTTCATTCTGACAAAATACTGATAAAATACCTCAACATTAATTCCATCATTTATAACCACAATAAATATATCCAACATTTATATCCACATAAAATAAATATTTCTTTATCATATAAATCAATAATTAATTATTCACAAATAATATTACGGAATCACAATTATGACAACCAGGTCGTTCCCAAGAAAGAGGGGGCTTTCCGATAAGGATTTCTCCTTATTGGCGGCATGATTAGGTGACCAAACCCTTTTCTGAGCATGTAACTTCCTTAGACATTGCCAATAATGCTTTCTAACAATATTATTCAAATAATATGAATTATTGATCTGATAATGAAGATACTGTGTAGTGACAATTATTGAAACAACAATAATATAAAATTTCAATGTAACATTTATTGAATCAATAAAATAAAATATTAAACAGTAATTACTGTAACAATTATTGAGTAGTGTCTTCTTACGTAAGAATCAATAATTCAAAATATTGTGCAATAATCTGGTAATGCTTCTTTATGCGACCACGCCAGACATTCATTTGTATTTTAACCACCGTAATTCAACAATCTTAACTTGATGAACAATTACGCTTGAATTATTTATAAAAACTCAAACTTGTCGTTTTCTTTATCCGGCAGTTATTCTGTTATGGGGCCCATAAATGGTTGCGACATCGTACGAATATTCCCCGACAACAAGAATATTCCATGACCAAACGAATATCCTCCGACAAAAATGAATATTTTATAACCACTTGCTTATTTAAAATATTTACATATATCACCCTGAACCAAAGCATTATATCAAATTAACACCTTATTATTCACAATAATAATTAGAGAAAAATTGATTTTATTTATAAAAATTTGGGGTCTTACAACCTCCCCTCCTTATGAAATTTCGTCCTCGAAATTAACGTACGTACCTGGTGTTTCGAAAAGGTGAGGATACCTCGCTTTCATTTCTGATTCCAACTCCCAGGTCATTTCTTCAATAGCATGGTTCCTCCACAAAAGCTTAACTTGTGGTATAACCTTTGTGTGTAGGACATGCTCTTTCCTATCCAAGATCTTGACAGGTGCCTCCTCGTACGTTAAATCTTCGGCTATCTCGTCTGGTTCTAACGCAATAATGTGGTTTGGGTCTTCCACATATTTACGTAACATCGATACGTGAAAAATGTTATGAACACGCGACATACTTAGCGTTAAGGCGAGTCTATAGGCCACAGTTCCTACTCGATCAAGGATTTCAAATAAATCGAAGGTTTGAGTTTTCTTCTCTTCATCGACTCTTACTTCTAGAATAACGCCTTCTTGCACCTTCTTCTTTATATTCATCAGCTCCGGTGTGTAGCTTGAGCGATTTTAACTTTATCAATTAAAGTCGATTCTACTCGTATATTTAACATCATAACGTGGGTACTTGGAGCCTTTAACTCTATCTCCGTTCTTTGTAAGTTATACAAAATAGGTCTTTGTGTTCGACAATATCACACTCGTACTCGCATACGATCTTCTACTCAATGCGTCAACTACCACGTTCGCTTTTCCATGATGGTATGGTCAGAACAGGTGCCGAAATGAGTCACCTCTTGAGCACTTGGAAAATCTTCTCGCATTCCTCGCTCCATACGAATTTTGTATCTTTCCGAGTCAACTAAGTTAACGGAGTAACGATTCGAGAAAATCCTTTCCAAGAATCTCCGATAGTAACCAGCTAAGCCTAGAAAGCTAGATATTTTGATTACTGACTTAGGTTGCTCTCAACTGTGACTCATATCCAAATCTTGGATAGCACGTCACAATGGCGCCTATCAGTTTACCACCGCACGAATATGACGTCCCCTACGAAAAGTCTAGCTTCGGTGCATTCCACAAAGGAATTCACCAGATAGAGGCTCGGGTACCAACTTTTATAGTTGAGTTTTTAACTCCTGAAGTTCAATAGGAGCCATTTAATATGGAATTTTGAAAATGGGTTTTGTACCGGGTTCAAAGTCGATACAAAATTCAATATCACACTCTGGGGGTAGGCCAGGAAGTTCTTCAGGAAATACATCAGGAAATTCACTAACAGAAATATCATTCAAATTTGACGTATTTTTGTTTAAATCCATGAAATGGGCTAAGAAAGCTTGACATCCGTTTTTCAATAAAGGAATGGCTTTATGGCTTAATATGAAAGTGTTTTACTTCAATGGTTTGGTTGCTTGAATTCGCATAACAGGTTGGTTAGGAATATGAAAACTAACAACCTTACGAAAACAATCAATTTTGGCATGATGAGTAGTTAACCAATCAATCCTTAAAATCACGTCAAATGCAAGTATCTTTAAAGAGATAAGATCAACAGATAAGGTGATTGTGCCCACTTGGATCAAACAAGATTTATAAACAGTGGATATGATAAAAGTTTCTTTTAACGGAGTCTCCACAGATAAGTCAAAGTCTAATTTTTTCGGAGTCAAGTTTAAACGTTCAGCACAAGTAGGGGAGATAAAAGAATGGGTAGAACCGGTATCTAACAAGGTATAGACTTCGCAAAAATTTATAATTAACTAAACCGTGATACCTTCGTTTGGGTTCTTCGCATTTTGGGCAGTCACGACAAACGCTCTTCCAAAAACCACCGACTTTGTTTTGTCCGTATCCGCCTTTGGTGCCACCGTCCCTGCTGGACTTGATTTTTCTACACGACAAAATCGAGCTATGTGACCGTCTTTTCCACAACTAAAACATACATTGGAAGGCTGTGAACAGTTTGGACTTATATGTCCCTCCTCTTCGCATTTGTAGCATCTAACTGGCGGTCGTTCTCCTCCCCTAGAATTTGTTGCTGGTGCTGCTGTCGACGTCTTCCCATCATCGTTAAATCTTCTCTTCTTGAAATTTCCACTTGAATTATTTCTTCTATTATCTTGGCCATGTTTACCACCGAAGTGGTTACCATTTTTGGCATGATAATTTCCTCCACGATGGTTATCATTGTTCCGATGACCGTTGCCACTGGTACGATTATCATCGAGTTTTTGTTCTTTATTCTTCGATTGAGCTAACTCATTATCGCGCTCCAATAACTAAGCCATATTCACAACATCTGAATATAAAGAAAATTTATAAGAGATAAGATATTTTCGAATCTCGAGTTTTAGACCTCTCAGAAACATCCGTATCATTCGTTCCTCATTCTCTACCAAATGAGGTGCAAACCTGGATAACTCTGCGAACTTACGCCCGTCTTTGGGACACGTCATGTTGTTTTGTTCCAGTTTGATAAACTCTACCTCCTTCATATGATGAATACTTTCAGGAAAGTACTTGTCATTACACAAATTCTTAAACGTTTCCCAAGACATGATGAGTGCGGCAGGCTGGGTACGTTTCACAGACTCCCACCAGTAGTCTGCCTCACCACGAAACATAAAGGTGGCGAATGGAACCATATGTTCCTCCGTGCATCCCAAGACATCGAATATCTTGGTAATTTGCTTGACCCAAGTTTTCGCCTTAATCGGATCCGGCTTTTTCGCAAATTCTGGTGGTCTCAACTCCTTGAACTGCTTGGTTGTGACAAGCCGCGCATTGCTATCATTTCCACCCGTATTTTGTACACGAGTCTCCCTCGTCTGATTTTGCATGAACTGTAAAAAGCTTCTAAACATCTCATCATTCATCATTTGTTCGGTAATGTTGTTTACAGGAGGAATATTGCCTTCATGTTGTACGTTCCCCTGGGTGGTGATTAAAGGTGTCTTCACGTTCTGATTCACTCCATTATTAATATTTCCAGCTGCCATTCTCAAATACTGTCACAAAACAAGGGTTAATTGACATGTCATATATTATCCCTATACTCTGACCGACCAAATAAATACCAAATAAATTTAGTCAGGTTATACTAGCGAAGAAATTCCACGTCTCTCCCCTCCTAGTTCTTGTCTCACATCTCAGTCAGGGATCATATCCCTAAGCTTTGATACCAACTGTGACGCCCCCAAAATAGGTATACATCATCACCCATTCTGAGTTGCAAACTACATGGTACAGAAATAACTACAACTTCATTAATACAATTGTCGTGCAAAATACGACAACACATAAACTGTGAGTTTAAATACAAATATTGTCTTCTAGACAATATCCACACTCAAATAAGTCCTCGTTACAATTATTGATACACTATTTTACAAAAATAGTGAGGATCGCTAAAACAACTATCTAGGACCATCACTCTATACCCATTTGGTTCTGCTTTGTGTTCTCCTCTACGAGAAGAAAAAGCGGAACAAAAAGGAAAAGGGTGAGCTCAACTAGCCCGGTAAAGAATATTATGACTAAAATAATATACTACAAATTATCCTTAGTCTTCAATAGGGAAAAATCTGATAGAATATAATAGACAACAAGTTTTAGATCAACAACTGCATTGAAAACAACAATCCACTAGAATAGTCAAGTAGAGAATGAATTCTACTATCTTCTAATATTTAAAAGTTCATCATCAATATTTCATCCCTGTAACATCAATCAATATGCATCTTGAATCAAATATTCATCTTTTACTACATACGAAAGATATTCATTTGTATCACCAAATTAGTCGTGTTCATCTCAACACACATTCATCTTTGCACTACTACAGGCGAAAGATATTCATTAGAATAATCATTCATCTTTTACTTTACTGAGGCCAAAGATATTCATGTATCGTCATTTAGGACTGAGGATGATAAAAAATATCTTAAAGAAAATGAATCTAGTGAGATAAAAGGACAAATATTAGGGATTCGTATTACATTTTATCCAAGTTCAATAATACTCCATAATAACCAATTGTGAAAAAGAATTAAAAGATAAATATCAAAATATGGATACAATCAAAGATAGTAACCATAATAGACATCTTGGACAAAAAGGAGAAAATTTCATTTTTTGGTGAATAGTGTCGTATTCATGAATAATTAATAATATCGTGAATAAGAACCCGGCACACAAAGGTAGAAATTTCACAATAAAATCCATATCAATATTTCGGTATAATGATATTGAAAGAATAACATCATTAGGAAGAAAATAACATCCATTACATCAAAAGAAAAAGATTACTTAAATTTGAAATATCAAGTATTAAAATTTGAAGGAAACTTGCACTGATGAATAGCAACTCACAAAGTATCTAAATACTCACAAAATACGCTCGAAAATATAGAGAGAGAAATAATGAAAACTTGTTTCTGGTGTGATTTTCAATTTTAACTAAGCACCCTATTTATAGGAAAATGCTTAGAATCTTAGTAAATGTGACAACTTTGCTACACGATGGCTTTACCTACTACTAATCAAGCTCACCACTTTTGAAAATAAATTCCAGCACATTTTATTTCTCACCAACCAAAAGTGGGGCCCACCATGTTTTTAATAAAAAATATTTATTTCCGAAACTTCAATAATTCATAATACATAGACATTTTATCAAAAAAATTTGAATCTCATGTCTATTCCATAGGAAATTAAATTCTCTACAACTTTGGAAGTTTAAGTTTTTTCAAATTCCAAACGAAAAATGCCCGAAATCCACATACGGACGATTTTTAATACCTACATTCTGACAAAATAATGATAAAATACCTAAACATTAATTCCATCATTTATAACCACAATAAATATATCCAATATTTATATCTACATAAAATAAATATTTCCTTATCATATAAATCAATAATTAATTATACACAAATAATATTACAGAATCACAATTATGACAACCAGGTCGTTCCCAGGAAAAAAGGGGGCTTTTCGATAAGGATTTCTTCTTATTGTCACGCAATTAGTTGACCAAACCCCTTTCCTAGACAGAACTTCCTTAGACATTGCCAATAATGCTGTCTAACAATATTATTCAAATAATATGAATTATTGATCTGATAATGGAGATACTGTGCAGTGAAAATTATTGAAACAAAAATAATATAAAATATCAACGTAGCAATTATTGAATCAATAAAATAAAATAGTGAACAGTAATTACTGTAACAATTATTGAGTAGTGCCTTCTTACGTAAGAATCAATAATTCAAAATCTTTGTGCAATCTGGTGTAACTTTTGTGCAACCACCCATATTCTTGTATTTTAACCACTAAGTAATCCAGCAAGGTTAATTGGTAACAATTACGCAATTATTTATAAAAACTCAAAGTTGTCATTTTTTTCATCCGACGGTTATTCTGTTATGGGGCCCACAAATGACTGCGCCGTCGTATGAATATTCCCCGACAACAAAATATTCCACGACCAAACGAATATTCCCTAACAAAAATGAATATTTTATAACCACTTGCTTATTTAAAATATTTATATATATCACCCTTAACCAAAGCATTATATCAAATTAACACCTTATTATTCAAAATAATAATTAGAGAAAATTCGATTTTATTTATAAAAAGTTGGGGTCTTACAGTTTCTTTGTTTATTATGTGAATTCATAGATGATTAAATTCAAGCAAGCTAAATGCGGCGAAAGTGATGATGGAGACAAGAAGTTTGGGGTAGAGTGGTGGCGGCGAAGGAGAGAGAACGAGCGGCGGTGGTGAGTTGGTGAGGTGGTGAGGTGGTGGAGGAAATGAAATGGCCGGTGAATTGTTGAGGAAATGGTAGTGGTGGAACGAGCGGCGGTGGTGACATGTTGAGGAAAGTGACTGGAGTGAGAAAGGGGCTGAGATAGTGAGTGTTGGAGTGTGATTATTTGGGTCTAGCCATGGTGCAGCCCAATCTATTTAATGGTCCAGATCTGGTGATGGCCCATATGTATTTATTATGATAGTGGGATAGTCCTTATTAAAATAGGATTGTATTTCCTTATTTGGAGGGATAAGGAATCTTTTTCTTAGTTGGATGCAGGTGGAGGTTACTTCTATATATACGGCTACAAGCTAGGGTTTAGGGGGAAGGAAGGGCACAAGAGATACAACACAAATACACAACTTGTACTCCCAATATTATTATAGTGGATTACTCTCTCTCTCTCTCCGTGGTTTTTCCCTAATTGAGTTTCCACGTAAATTCTTGTGTTCATACTTTATATTTCTTTATTTATTTTTATGTGAGTGTATTTCGTGAGTTTGATTTCACAACAATTACTCCATCAACCGTTGGCGCTATTTTGGTCTGTCCTTTTGGGTGATTTCATCGGGCGTACAAAATCAGGCGTTAACATTGGCGCCGTTTGTGGGAACGTTTTAATGTCATTCAAATCACCGATTCCTCAAGAAGTTAAATTGGAGACGCGATGGGTCAAGCAGGAGGTTTATTATCCATTCGGAATCCATCAAATTTTCTGATATTCAGAGAGTTTATCAGGATGTGCGGGAAGAATTCCGGCCTTGGCCTTAGTAGCTTGGAATTTTCTTCGGCATCACAAATTGAGCAACTTTGGACTCCAACTTCGACACTAAAATCAGAATTAGAGTTCAGATTTTAGCACAGTACTTCAACAGTCCGAGTTGTTCACTTATAACACTTCGGGCAACACCAGCCCACTTCGGATAATTGCAGTTTGTTTCAGACTACATCTCGTCAGCTTCATCATGCCTTCGATGTTTCCTTCGGGATGGACCATCGTCCTTCTGAACGCAATACTTCCTTCGGGACGGACTATCGTCCTCCCGAACATAATATTTCTTTCGGGACGGACCATCATCCTCCCGAAGGGATTACTTTGGTGATTCCTCTTCGGGCTACACCGGTTTCATCATATCTTTGGCTGTTTACTTTCGACAGATATAAATTATGATCGAAGCCTCCTACAGGGGTCGGGACGGATATTATGGCGGCATAAGGTCGGATGGGTTATAAGGTCGGAAAAACGTCCTTCGAGAAGGCTTTGATCTCCCGAAAGGATGAACATTCTACGGATAAAAATTCCGATGATATAAATCCCGAGGATATAAGTCCCGAGGATAAAGATCCCGAGGATAAAAGTCCCGATGATAAAAATCCCGAGGATAAAAATTCCGAGGATATAAGTCCCAATGATAAAAATCCCATGGAGACTTTTTGAATAGTCTCTTATAAATAAGTTCCTTATAAATAAGAGACTGGGGGGCAATGGTGGGATAAGGAGATTTAATTAGGACTCCTACTCCTAATTGGATTCAAAAGTAATAAGGTTGATTCGGTTGATAAGGTTGGTTCTTTATATTTTCGGTAGCGATAAGGTTGGCTCGATTATCTGTGTATTCGGTTGTGATAAGGTTGGTTCAGTTGTGATAAGGTTGGTTCGATTATCTGTATATTCAGTTGTGATAAGGTTGTTTCGGTTGTGATAAGGTTGGTTCGGTTGTGATAAGGTTGGTTCGATTATCTGTATATTCAGTTGTGATAAGGTTGGTTCGGTTGTGATAAGGTTGGTTCTCTATGTATTCGGTTGTGATAAGGTTGGTTCGGTTGTGATAAGGTTGGTTCGAGTACTTGTATATTCAGTTGTGATAAGGTTGGTTCGGTTGTGATAAGGTTGGTTCTCTATGTATTCGGTTGTGATAAGGTTGGTTCTCTATATTTTTGGTAGCGATAAGGTTGGCTCGATTATCTATGTATTCGGTTGTGATAAGGTTGGTTCGGTTGTGATAAGGTTGGTTTGATTATCTGTATATTCAGTTGTGATAAGGTTGGTTCGGTTGTGATAAGGTTGGTTCTCTATGTATTTGGTTGTGATAAAGTTAGTTCGGTTGTGATAAGGTTGGTTCAGTTGTGATAAGGTTGGTTCTCTATATTTTTGGTAGCGATAAGGTTGGCTCAATTATCTGTGTATTTGGTTGTGATAAGGTTGGTTCGGTTGTGATAAGGTTGGTTCTCTATATCTTCGGTAGTGATAAGGTTGGTTCAGTTGTGATAAGGTTGGTTCTTTAGTAGTAATATTATAAGGAAAATTGTTCATATATCTTATGAGTGAACAAGAGGAGTGGGGCGGCGATATTGGGAGCCAACAATTTTAGTTCAGCACATGAAGTTCAGGTGTGATATTTGGTCTTCGGAAAAGATGGTCGTTTTGTTGGGATAAATTTGTATACTCTCTTATTTATAAATTCCTTATAAATAAGAGACTGGGGTGTAATGTTGGAGTGTCTAGCCATGGTGCAGCCCAATCTATTTAATGGTCCGGATCTGGTGATGGCCCATATGTATTTATTATGATAGCGGGATAGTCCTTATTAAAATAGGATTGTATTTCCTTATTTGGAGGGATAAGGAATCCTTTTCTTAGTTGGATGCAGGTGGAGGTTACTTCTATATATACGGCTACAAAGCTAGGGTTTAGGGGAGGAAGGGCACAAGAGATCTGTGCAAATACTGTGACTTGTACTCCCAATATTATTATAGTGGATTACTCTCAATATTATTATAGTGGATTACTCTCTCTCTCTCCGTGGTTTTTCTCCAATTAGGTTTCCACGTAAATTCTTGTGTTCATACTTAATATTTTTTTTATTTGTGTTTATGTGAGTGTATTTCGTGAGTTTGATTTCACAACAATTACTCCATCAATGGTTAAGCACTATTTTGATGCACATCCTTTTGGGTGATTTACGTCGACGTACTGAAAATCGGTGTTAACGATAAAAGTTTAATCTTAACCATCAGATCTATTTTAAAATATTTAACGGTCCAAAATTAATACAGTACTAATGACCGATACATTGAGTACCGGTCCTCCCCCCAATTCCCACCATTTGCGTGTCAATATTGTACTATAAACAATTTATCATTAATTAATATGATAGCGAAATCCGAGACGGTGTAACGAAGACTAAACGTGACAAACCTGAGCAAAGGCTGTGTGAACACAAACGGTCAACAAACTGAACTACCCATGTGACCGGAAGCTGCCCGTAAAACAAGTACACCAGTCTGCAAGAATCCTACGTGTCACTCTCTCATTTGCTCAAACTAAGTGTTTGGATAAATCTCACGGCAGAAGAAGCTACGCAGATGCTGGTTAAATACTCCATTCATTTAAAAAACAAAAGGAAGAGTAAATAATAATCAATATAGGAGTATACAGGTTTTTATTTTATTCATAATAAAATTTACGTAATTATATTTAAAAAATTCCAAAAATAGCAGAACTAACATAAATATTTTAAGAGAAAACTAAATTACGCTCTCTCTGGCTCCATTATATAAAATTAATATTAATTTTAGAAATTATTCAAGATATTTTTAAATTATAAACTATCTAAAGTATAATTCATTATAATATTTATTTTTTCATAATTTTAATAAATTATCTTAATTTTATACAATATCTTAAATTAATTTTCAAAATTAACAATCATTCTATAATTTAGAACAAAAAAGAGTATAACATTTCAAAATTAAATTATGTATTTTATGTAAATTAGGAGGCATAGAACACTGCATGATTAAGTGATTAATTATACAAAAATTATGTGGTTTTATATAATTAAATAATATATATATGTTCTCTCATTGGAGTGCTTGATATGAGGTTAATTTTGGTCGATTGATCAATATAGTGTCGACGAGAGGTGATCTCTCTCTGCATATTAGCACTATATTGATCAATTAACCAACTTACCATAAAATTTTACAAGTAGTAACCACATCCTTCTCTCATATTGAAAAATAACTAAATCAGAAACGTTGTCACTTACCTTCCGTGTTCATGCATCTTTTATCTATATAATTTATATATTATATAGGAAATTATTAAATTCACACTATTTTTTGTTATTTCCATAACAAAAGTGTCGCTATAGATCTTATAGTGTTGGTTTTCACCGTCGCTATACATCTACAGCGATACTTTTGTTGTGAAAATAACAAAAAATAGTGTGGATTTAATAATTCCCTATTATATATTATAAAGCTTTTATGAGATTTCTTTCACAAATTTAGTGTAATTGGTCACATTTTTATTTTTCACCCTTATAATTTTAGATAAATTATTATTTTAAATTTTTTAATATTAATTTTTATAATTTGTATTTTTTCTTTTAAATTTATATAATTCTTATTTTACTCTCTGTGTGCGGCTGGTACTACTATAGTACTATAAAACAAATTTATACTTTAATTATCTATAAAGGCTCCCACCAGATATAATTGAATATAGTTGGAACAATTTTAAAAAGGGTTTAAATATAAATTATTGCCTTAAATTATATGTCATATTCTACTTCGGTGATCCACCTTTTAATTTTTTCAATCAGATTATTAAACTATCAATTTTTTCCATTTCAGTCTAATTGAACCTACCATGTCATAAATTGATGACATGACATTACCACGTGGCAATACAATACTTATGTATTAAAAAAAGATTAATTTTTAAATTATTTTATTGACTTGAAAGGGTAAAAGAGTAATATAACATTTTATATTAACTTAAACTAAATTTAAACAGAAATAAAACCCAAACTCAGATCTAGCAAACAATTTCAATGAAAACAGAACCCTAATTCCATACATCGCCGCCCAAAGCCACTATCAACACCTCTTACATACTCAATATTTTTTTAAAAAAATTAAAATCAAAATCCTATATTCCACAAATCAAAGCCATATATATTTGAATCAAGCAGACAAAGATGACTTTCAATACCTCAAATTGACTATACAAACATATAATTACACAAGAAAAATAACAATGGTTGCATATGTTGCGACGTGGTCATCGAATTGGAGGAGCTCGAGGGTGGAGAGGTAGGTGAGGTGAGCTCGAGAAGGACATGAGGGGGACCAGAGCAACGAGTTGAATCTGCCGCCATTAACAACGATTGTTTGGAGGATGGAGTGAGCTAGGTCAGGATTTCGGGATCGAAAACTGATTAGGGTTTGAATTGGCCTAAGAACAAGTAGTTCACTGTGACTTACTCAAGAGAAGAGCTATATATCTTTGTCTTCCATTGCTGTAGTATTACAGATTTGTATCTTTATCGGTACCTCGTTTCTTCTTCTTTTTTTCCTTTTTTTCTTTTCCCAATCTGAGATGATTTAATTTTTTGATATCGGCGATTGAGCACTAACATATGTATATATATATGTATATATATTTATATGTGTGTTGATTGTGAAACCCCAGATTTTATGAATAAAGATTTAATTTTCTCGAAATATTTTTTAATATTATGGTGTGGATTTGAGATAATGTTATAGTTGTGGGTAGTATTTATAAATTTTGCAAAGTATGCAATTTGTCATATTATATTCGATTGGTCGGGGAATATTTGTTTTATCAGGGAATATTCGTACAATGACACAATTATTGGTGGACCCCGCAACGAAATTATTGTCGGATTGAGAAAACGACAAAAATATTTTATGAAAATAACGACGGAAGTTTCTACAGATTATCTTTGTTGAACTACTTTCGGTAGTAAAAGTAAAGAATGTCTGGCGTTGTTGCATAATAACACACACGGTATTAATTATTGATGCTTACGTAATAAGTCACTCGGTTTTGTTGGTATTATTAATGTAATAATACATAAAATCTTTTATATAAAAAAATAGAATACTTTTATAAAGTTATACATTTTTATTAGACAATAATTAGAATATATTATATTTTATTATGCATAGTATTTGTATAGTGCCTGCATAGTGTTTGCATAGTAAAATCTTTTATAAAGTTATTCTTTTTATTAGATTATAAATAGAATATATTATTTTATTTAAAAGATTTTGCTTTAAATATGGACCGTCAAATTAAAGTAAATCAATCTGGACCGTTCATGAGTTAGTTACTATGCAGTCCATTTTTCTATAAATAGAAGCTCATTCATTCATTATTTCTTACGAATTCACTTTGAAACTACAGAGATAAACTATAGAGAGAAAGAAGAAAGTATTCTGCTATTTCACTACTTATATATCCAGTACTCTTCTTCTTAAGGTAGAGAATATTATTTGTTGTACTCGTAAGGGGTATTATTTCTTTCTTATTCATGAAGAGAACTTCTGTTATTCCATTCTTTATTATTATGTTGGAATAACATGTCTATGAAAAAATCTGCATACATGGTGAAATTCTTCTAATATTCCATTCTTTATTATTACATTAGAATATCACCATGCATGCGCGTTTTATCTGGGACACGTTTAGATTATTTATTATTACATTTGGAATAACTCCGCTGTACATCTCTGATCTACGCATGCATGGTGATTTTTGTTGTTATTCTATTTTTTATTATTTTGTTGGAACATCCTGTCGGTGCGAATTTCTCCTGACCTGGTTCCGTTATTTATTATTCTGTTGGAATAACCTGCATGTGCGATTTATCGCATGCCTGATGATTTCTTTTGTTATTCCATTCTTTATTATACTCAGTTGGTTAAAACTTTGACTTCTATACTCCATGAAATTAGTGGAATATCCTTGATATTTGCGCTTCATCCAGTATCTTTTCATGGAAATATTCTTCTAAGCATTCTTGAATTTTACTCCACAAAATAGTATCATGTTGACAATTTGAACGTTATTACTTCCTGAATAAATTAATTCTTGAACTTTTTTTTTTATTGAATTCTTATATCATTGTCATCATCCTCATGTTTATATTTTTTGGAAAGTCATCTGTGGCCTGTAGTGCATAGATGGACTTGGTATGATTATGACCAGGGATTATTCAGTATAATCATAACCGTAATATTACAAATGATGTGGAAAAAGTCATCATTGGCCCGTAGTGCATTGATGGACAGTTTTTGGTATGATTATGGCTATGAATTCTCTTTGGCCATAGTGTAAAGATGAATTGTTTTATGGCATGATCAGGACCGTTGATGAAAACATGATTATATTTAGCCGTAGTGCATGGATAATTAAATGGTGGTGATACTAAAGAATATCCTTGGCACATAATGCGGGGATGATTTGATGATGTGGATTATTTATTAAAATTGAGTCTCGTGATAAAAGTGATGAAAAACCTTTTAAATCATAAAAGATAGTAGATTTTATTCTCTACTTGACTCTTTTAATGGATTGCTTGTTCATTGCTGAGCTTAAACTTAATGTTTGTTATATTGTATCAGTTTAACACTGTTTAAGGCTAATAATAATTTATTATGCATTATCTTAGTCATAATATTTCTTACTGGGCTAGTTGAGCTCACCCTTTCTTTCATTGTTCTCTTGAAAATGAGAACGTGGGAGGGACTAGTCGAGAAGAGCAGTGATGATCCTAGATGTTTGCATTAGTAGTCCTCACTATTCTGTGAAATAGTGTGATAATAATTATAATGAGGACTCCTTTTGAGTTTGTATACTCTCTAGTATGCAATATTTGCATTCAAACTCACAGTTTATGTTTTGTCGTATTGTACACGATAGTCGTATTATTAATTTGTATTTGAATTCTATGTCATGTATCTGGCGACTCAAGATGGGTGATGTATACCTAATTTTGGGGGCGTCACAGTTGGTAACAAAGATTAGGGATATGATCCTAGCTAAGATGTGAGACTAGAACTAGGAGGGAGGCGGGAATTCTTCATGCTTAGTATGACCTACCTAAGTTTAATTGGTGGGATTCGAGTTTAGGGATAATATGTGATATGTTAATTAACCCTTGTTTTATGACGATGTGTTTGAAAATGGCATCTGAAAATCTTTGAGATAAGCAATGAAGCACATGAGGCTGTTGAGGCAACTTCGAACCAAAAGGTAACGACCAACAACACGATAATAATCATCTGCGGTGCAGCACGGTTACCATCGAACAATGATAACCATCGTGGGGAAATTATCATGCCAAGAATGGTAACCACTTGATTGGTAATCATGGCGAAGATAATAGAAGTGGAAATTTCAAGAAGAGAAGGTCATTTAGCTCGATTTTTAGATATGGTGAAGTCAAGTCCAATTTGGGATAGTGGCGCTTGAAAAGATATCCAAACAAGTCAAATTCGGTAGTTTAAGGGAGAGCATTTTTTCGTGATTTACGAGGAATCGAACGAAGTTATCACGGAGTTAGTTAATTATAAATTCTTGCGAAGTCTATACCTTATTAAATCTTTGGTTCTACCCATTCTTTTATCTCTCCTACTTGCGCTTAATATTTAAATTTGACTTCGGAGAAATTAGACTTTGACTTATTGGTTGAAACTTCGATAGTAGAAACCTTCGTTACATCCACTATTTATAAGTCTTATTTAATTCAAATTGTCACTTTCACGTTACCTATTGATCTTAATTATTTGAAAATACTTGCCTTTGATGTGATTTTTGGAAACGATTAGTTAACTACTCATCATACTTTTCGTAAGGTTGTTAGTTTTCATATTCCTAACCAACCTGTTATGCGAATTCAAGTAACCAAACCACTAAAGTCAATCATTGTCATATCAAGCCATAAGTAAAGAGCCCCGGTCCTTTCGTTGTTGACTTCCTTGAATGGAATGCACCGAAGCCAGACTTTCTGTAGGCGACATCGTGAATGACGATGGCAAGTTGATAGGTATCAATGTGACGTACTATCCAAGTCTTTGATGAGGGTCACAGCTTTGAATGATATTTCTATTGTTAATAAATTTCTGACGTATTCTTGAAGTCTTCTTAGCCTACCCTAGGCGTGAAATCGAATTTTGTATTGACCCCAGTACAAAACCCATTTCTAAAACCCTCAAATATTTCTTCAACTAAAACGAACGTATAACGTGCCAAAGACGTTGACTCGAGCTATTGAAGATTATGATCGTACTATTCAATACCATTGTGGGAAAACGAATGTGGTAGCTGGCGTGTTGAGTAGAAGATCGGATGCGTTTACGAGTGCGATGTTGTTAACACAAAGACTCATTTCGTATAACTTACAAGTGATGAAGATAGAGTTAAAGACTCTAGGGACCCACATGAAGATAACGAATATACGAGTAGAATTGACTTTAATCGATAAAGTTAAAGTCGCTCAAGCTACACACCCGGAGCTGATGAATGTGAAGAAGAAGGTTCAAGAGGGCGTTATTCTAGAAACAAGAATCGACGAAGAGAGGAAATCTCAACCCTCGATTTAATTGGCCCATTTGAAATCCTCGATGAAGTAGGAACTGTGGCCTATTGACTCGTTTTACCGCCAAGTATGTTGCGTGTTTATAACGTTTTTTTTACGTATCGAGGTTACGTAAATATGTGGATGGCCCGAACCACATTATTAATTTAGAACCGGACGAGATAGCAGAAGATTTAACGTATGAGGAGATATGTGTTAACATCTTGGATAAGAAGGATCATATTCGACGCTCAAAGGTTATACCTCAAGAATTAGAATCTGAAATGAAGTCAAGGTATCTTCACCTCTTCGACATACCAGATATGTACGTAAATTTCGAGGGCGAAATTTCATGAGGGGAGATTGTGAGACCCCAGATTTTATGAATAAAGATTTAATTTTCTCAAAATATTTTTTAATATTATGGTGTGGATTTGAGATAATGTTATAGTTGTGGGTAGTATTTATAAATTTTGCAAAGTATGCAAGTTGTCATATTATATTCAATTGGTCGGGGAATATTTGTTTTATCAAGGAATATTCGTGCAATGGCACAATCATTGGTGGACCCCGCAACGGAATTATTGTCGGATTGAGAAAACGACAAAAATATTTTATGAAAATAACGGTAGGAAGTTTCACCAGATTAATCTTGTTGAACTACTCGGTAGTAAAAGTACAGTAATACGTATGGTTGCATAGTAGCACACGGTATTAATTATTGATGCTTACGTGATAAGTCACTAGGTCTTGTTGGTATTATTAATGTAATAATACAGAAAATCTTTTTATATAAAACAGAATACTTTTATAAAGTTATTCTATAAATAGAATATATTATATTTTATTATGCATATTGTTGCATAGTGCCTGCATAGTGTTTTGCATAGTAAAATCTTTTTATATAAAACAAAATACTTTTATAAAGTTATCTGTTTTATTAGACAATAATTAGAATATATTATATTTTATTATGCATAGTTTTTGCATAGTACCTGCATAGTGTTTTCATAGTAAAATCTTTTATAAAGTTATTCGTTTTATTAGATTATAAATAGAATATATTATATTTTATTTAAAAGATTTTGCTTTAAATATGAATACGTCGATTAAAATAAATCAATACTGGACCGTTCATGAGTTAGTTACTATCACGATCTATTTTTTCTATAAATAGAAGCTCATTCATTCATTATTTCTTACGAATTCAATTTGAAACTCTAGAGAGAAACTATAGAAGAAGAAAGTATTAAATTCTTTGTAATAACCCGAGATTTTCTATATAAAATAATTAAGAAATTTTATGTATAAATTTTTTATTTATTTATTTAATGACGAGAATAAGTGTCTTGTAATGTGAATGATAAATGCGAATATATTTATTACTTGGAAAATTAGAAATAATTTTGGAATTATTAATTACGACAAATTATATTTTTATGGTAATTAATCTACGCAAGCCAAAATGTTTTTTATTAATTATTTTCCATGAAAACATGATTGGAAATAATATATGAAGTGATAATTGAAATTATATAATAAATATTTTATTATATGATTTGTTCGTAATAATTAAGTTAACTATTTTAACTTGATTCTTGATGTTGTAAAGAAAGAGAAGTCGATATGAGATCCAAACCCCGAATTGGGATTGTGATCAAGAGATGAGAATAATAATATTATATTATTGTTATAATGATTTTACAAATTACAATAATTATGTACTTGTGTATATGTAAGACAGATAATATTGAAAGCAACGACGGATTAGGTTAGGTCATAGCATATTACCGTCTTGTGAAACCCTAATTATTAAACTTAGTTATGAGAAATGACTGAGTAGTGACTGTGTATATGAAGTTTACTGTGTATAAGAATGTCGGTAATTAGAAGGAACCCTAATTACTATTTTTAAATGCGATAATTAGACAAACCCTAATTATTATAACCTTAATCGGTTAAAGTTAGAAACCGTAACGACTGTGTTAGTAACACACACAGATAATTAGAGAACCCTAATGGTCAATTAGAAACCCTAATTGATGGCGTTAAGAAACCCTAATTAGAAAACCCTAATTTTTCAATCAAAAACCCTAATTTAAAATTATCGGGTTTAATTACGATGTTAATGTATAAATATTTTAATTTACCAAAGGATAGAAAGTAATTGGTAAATGATAAGAATTACCATCTAGTGATTAAATACTACATTTAATTGCTATGTACAAAAATGCCCATGAAATTATATGTGAAATTACCAAAATACCCTTTTAGTGTATTATTAGTTATATTATTTATGGAATTTTAAAATCTAAAATGATAAACCCTAATGGTTATGGATAATGTCTATAATGCCCTTCATGGTAGACATAAGAAGTCTAAACTACCCTTGTGCATTATTAAAGGAAGAAACCAATTATTAGTGTGGAAATGACTAAAATGCCCTTTTTGTCCATTTAGTGTATTATTAGTGTATTATTGGAGGAATCTAGCAACAAATCATGGCCAACATCACTACCCTACCAATTGAGCATCCAAGACTCAATTATGCTCAGATTCAATCAACCAATCTAGCATCCAAGGCATTTGAATTATTCTATACATAGATTGGAGAGAGTTAGCATTTTTTGTACACTAAAATTGCCCCAACTCTTCTAGCTATGCTCTCTCAACCTCTTAGCTCCCAAAAACACTTTCCCATACACTCCTAAGTACAACCCCACGATCACAAGCATCAAAAACACAAGATCAAAGTCAGAAATCCAAGAATCAAAGCTCCAAAAAGCGGTAAATTCCCTAATTTAGAAATCCTTCGATTCGATGTTAATTGGTGCAATTGATTGTTTAAAGTTGTGTAATAGGGAGTCTATTAATGTTCTGGGTTGTTAAATTCAGGACCCATAACATCAAAGTGCACGAATTTGAAGATTTAAACAAGTTGGAAAAACCGAATTCTGTTATTTTTCACCAAATGTCAGAGGCTATAACTCTTTGGTCGATCACGAGTTTTGTTGTTTAAAAGTTTTTATAGGTAGCCTAATATGTGGTCTTTAATCTCCAAAAGGAATCAAGTTCATATCTATTGTAGATCGGGATTTATAAGCGGTCAAAGTGGGTTGACCTAAGATTGACCGATTGCTTTTCAAACCCGAAAATATTCTAAGTGTCCGAAAATATATTTTTTGGAAAATGTCGGGGCCTTATATCTCTGGTTATCTTTAATGTTTTTGTGTTCTAAAGGTTTTATGTGTAGCTTGTTATGTTGTATTTAACCTCCAAAAGAATCAGTCCATATATATTATGGATTAAGAGTTATTTAAGGTCAAAGTGGGTTGATGGGCATTGACCGAAAAATTCAAATGTTCTGCATTTTCTAAGTGTTAATTTTTCCGACAAGGTTTGACCATACTTTAGATGCTTGATTTCTAGTTGTTATGATGATTTTAAGTGTTAGAGTTGTAGTCCTACATGTTTTCTACACATTGGAATTGATAGATCACATAAACGTTACACGATCATCAAGTTATAGAGGTCCAAAGTAGGCACCTCGAATCTGTTCTTCTGAAGAAACGACTTTGGTAGCTACTTTGATGGTGATTTATCCCAGATTTGATGTTTGTTTAGAGGTTATGATTGTTGGATCTTGTAGTCTTGTATTTCCTCTACAAGACCCAATTTATAGATTGTCCAAATTCGCTAATATGAGAGAGTTATTCACGGTCAAAGTAGCCCACTCCTTACTCGCTTATGAAGATCTCGGTAGGCTTAAGAACACCTATAGCGACGGTTACTGTCACTATAGGGGCCTTTAGCTTGACAGCTTTAATTATTTTAATTTCTAGATTTTCCTGGAAATTAATTTAAAAATTAGAAAAATTAGTTTTAATTATTAAAAATACTAAATAAATTATGAAAAATTATTTTAAAGTCCGAAAAAATAGTTTTTAATTATTTTGAGTATATTTCATAAATATTAAAAGGTATTTATTTATTTAATTATAATATTAAATAAATGATTTAAAAATAGTTTTAATTCATGAAAATCATGAAAAATTATTTTATGGTATAAGAAAATATTTTTGAGTTATTTTCCATGACTTTTAATATTTTGTGATGAATTTCATTAATTAATTATATATTAATGATATTAAAGTTATTTAATGATTATATTAAATAATTTAGTTTAAAAATAATTTTAATATTATAAAAATCATTTTAAATGAAATTAAGGTATTTAAAAATATTTTAAGTTATAAAATATAACTTTTAATATTTAAAGGATAATTTCATTAATAATTTAATATTAATGATATTAAGATAATATTAATGATATTTAGTTTATTTAATAATTATTATTAAATAAATAGTTTAAAAATAGTTTTATTTATTTAAAAATCATTTAAAGAGGATATTAAGGATTTAAAAATATTTTAAGTTATAATTAATGACTTTTAATATTTGGATGAATAGTACATTAATATTTATATATTAATGGTGATTATTTAAAAATGATTTTAATTGTTTTAAAAATCATTTAAGGGTAATATAAATGTTTTAAAAATAGTTTGAGTTATTATAAATAACTTTTATATTTTGGCAATGGTTTCATTAATAGTTTAATATAAATTAATTATTAATGATAATGGAATTGTTTAATGTTTAAATCATTTAATTATGATTTGATGTTTGAAAGTTATAATGGCCCAAACTAGCTAACTTGAGAACCTATTATGAAGTTATGAAGTTTTGAAGAACACCCATAGTAACATTTATATCACTATAAGCCCTTTAGTAGATGATTTGAATTATTTTAAATTTTTCAATTTCTCGAAAATTTGAAATGATTAAAAATAAAATGTCCGATATTTACGATGTTGAGGTATAGAATAAGAGTCTTAGACTCGATTATATACCCGATAAAGTCACTGTCGATCTGACGACAAATGTCGGACCTTATAAAGAAAGAAAAAGACTCTCGTAAGAAGAACATGGATGAGATATTTGAAAATGTATAAAATATGAACTACAAGTATGATCAACTGCGATTATGTGATGACGTGATTAGACTATGTGTTGTCGTAATAATTATCGATTACTATGTGTTATGATATATTGTTCTAATCGAATCTAATGACCGATTATTGATAGGTTGTGATAAAGAGATAAAACCTAAGTTGACATTTGTAATCAAAGAATCGTGCAAGTATCTTACCTTTGCATTTCCTTTATGCAATGGACATGAGTAAGAAGTTTCGAATTATTCTATTCCCTGACATGATTATATACGCTTTGATTATCAACATGTTAGCTCGGATATATATTCTTCTTAATTGATTTCTAAATGGTTATACAAGTGTCCCCACTTGGATAATCATGGCATTTATTCACATGTTGATATACCTTTTTCAATTACCCGTATACATATATGTTGAATTACATATTATTGTTAAGCAAGATTAAAACCTTCTGGGTTTGGAACTGTGCATGTATGAACATCCCGATAATGGGAAAATTTTTATGCGCTTGCTATTTACAAAGGGTGAGCGATGAATTTCGCTTCAAGTTATGTAGTATTGATCAATCACAGGTACAACTGGCCGATCACCCTCCGTGCTGTAAAGTTATGACATTTCGGATGAATTTCGCTAAACCTTTTCAAAATGAAAACCATGTTCATAGTATGTTTCTTAAACCCTATTCATGGGTGGAGCCTAATTTTAGAAATTTGAAGAGAGTTTTTATGTGAATTTTTTATCAAGATGATTACTTCACAACTTTCGATTCATTGTAGAAGTGTTATGGAAAGAGAATACTTATATTCTTTCAAATTTATATATAATTGCTATTACTTATTTGGGCACTCAAATGCTCATCCTTGCTTAAACTAAATGTTTTCAATTCACACGATCGACCAAGGCTCGTGCACACGAAACAAGGAAAAGAAAAAGTCGCTCAATGAGATTTAGTATGAGTTAATGGTTATAGTTAGTAAGACAATGGAATCTATTGTCGTGTATTATAAGGAATGTATTTGAAGGTCACGACTGGGAAGTAAACTTTGATGTATGTAAATTAAGTTCGAATGTATTATTATTTAGTATTATTTCAAATTTAAAGAAATGGTATCGTGGAGAACCGAAGTTCGGGTTGCAAGTACCCGGATTTGGGTCGCCACAAAGTTGGTATCAAAGTCAGAGGTTATAAATGTTAGAATGCAAAACCTAGGATATAACCTTAGTAGAATGGAGAACGAAAGTTAAGATAAATATTCAAAGAACCAGAGACGAAAGTACTCGGTGAGAAGTTATAGGATATGATGAGTTAAAGAGATTCATCGAGTTTTAGTTGTACTAAATAAAATATTCCTTCATTTTATCGATGAATATATTTTATTTCAAGATTAATGTTGTCTCGCTTATTGTGGTCATAGGATGGATGACGAAAGTCAAAAAAGTAATTCCTCGACCCAAGAGACGATGGACTCTAACTAGGAGTACATGAGACGGTGAGATGATAAGAGATTTGATAGTTAGGAACGACGACTTAAAGGTTAGAGTCGAGCGGTGAGGCACGTAATCGTGCATTTCCGTATTTTGGAACAAGAAGATAAGGACGCCGCTCACCGAAACACGTATAGAATTAGCAAGCGAAGTTACGAGGAGGTTGGAGCAGGAGAGATACAGATAGACAATTGAAGGTTGAGATAGAAGCCAAAGACACCGTGATATATACCTTGAGCAGGCTTTTAGACATCGCCTTTATGCGATTCGATCACGAAGTGGATGGAGCCGCCTTCTACAGAGAAAGATAGGCATTGATGTGTTTATAGAGATGGATTGAATAAATTCATCGTCAAACAAAATAAGAGACAACGATATAGAACTCTTGATTGTCATGTATATATACTATATGCTAATCGTGGTAACTTATGTATGTAGATGTCCGTGGAAAAGATATGTGGAATAAGAAGGATCAAATCCATACCCCCAAGCTAATATCGAGGCCAACAAATTAAATACAAGCTTATCAAGAACCCAAATCGGACGAGGTGGCTATAGTGGAAAACGTAGTATCGATCCGTAAATGGTGGATTTGACAGATAGTGATTCGGACACTAAAGTTGAAGTCGCTCAAGCATCAACGAAAGTGCGGATCTGGAGAACAAGGTTTCTTCACTAGAAAGGTTGTGGGAGATAGAAAAGTTGCTTAATATTCAACTCGCAAAAGCATTAAAAGAAACAATGGAAGAGCAAGATAAGCTTAAAATCCAAATTGACCAGATGGGAGCCTCAAGCAACACATCGTATGCAATTCGAGAGAGTAAAGGAAAAGAAAGATAAAAGACCCCGAGGTAGGAAAACCCGATAAGAAGAAAGGGAAGAAGATATGTTATGTTTATGGGACGTGAGGGACATACCTCTCATTATTGTCCTTATTTAGAACCAAGGTTCATGTTTTGTTGTAGGAGGAAAGGCCATCGAGCTTAAAAGATGTCCAAGAAAAAATTTAGGTTATGTTGAGTAGATGTAATGTGTATGATAAGTGATGAACTATTTTCAACTTTTATGTTGATCAAGATTTTAAATCCCGACTTTCGTAGTCACAAAGGGATAAAGCGATGTTTAAAGCAATATGTGCTATGGTATGTTAAGTTCTATTAATGTGAAGTGCTATGGTTGGAAGTACCATGAGTGTCACAAGTTGGATTAATGAAGTAAGTTGTTATAAAGGTAGCGTATATTTATCCTAATATTGGTTAATATAGTAAACCAAGTTTCAAAATTTAATATTTTGGAATATATGATTATTTGAGTAGAAAATTTTGTGTTATATATCGAACGAAATAATAACCCGAGATTTTCTATATAAAATAAATAAGAAATTTTATGATAATGTAATAACCAATTTTTTTTTTTTTTATTTATTTTTTTACGAATAAGTGTCTAGTAATGTGAACGATAAATGCGAATATATTTATTACTTGAAAAATTAGAAATAATTTTGGAATTATTAATTACTACAAATTATATTTTTATGGTAATTAATTTCAGTAAGCGTAAAATGTTTTTATTAATTATTTTCCATGAAAACATGATTGGAAATAATATATGAAGTGATAATTAGAATTTATATAATATATATTTTATTATATGAATTGTTCGTAATATTTAAATCAAGTATTTTAACTTGATTACATGTCAAAAGAAAGAAAGTCGATATGAGATCCAAACCCCGAATTGGGATTGTGATCAAGAGATGAGAATAATAATATTATATTATTGTTATAATGATTTTACAAAGACAATAATTATGTATCGTATATATGTATGACATAATATCGAAAGAACGACTACCAATTAGGTCATAAAGATATTACCGCGTCAGAAAACCCTAATTATTAAACTTAGCTATGAGAAATGACCGAGTAAAGACCGTGTATATGAAGTTTATCGTATAAAGAATGCTCTGTATAAGATGCTCAGAATTAGAAGAGAAAACCCTAATTATCTATTTTTTGTCGATAATTGACAAACCCTAATTATTATAACCTTAATTCCATTGAAGTTAGAGATCGTAATGACCGTGTTAGAACATACACGTATAATTAGAGAACCCTAATGGTCAATTAGAAACCCTAATTGATGGCGCTAAGAAACCCTAATTAGAAAACCCTAATTTTTCAATCAAAACCCTAATTTAAAATTATCGGGTTTAATTACGATGTTATCAGATAAATGTTTTAATTTACCAAAGGATAGAAAGTAATTGGTAAATGATAAGAATTACCATCTAGTGATTAAATACTACATTTAATTGCTATGTACAAAAATGCCCATGAAATTATATGTGAAATTACCAAAATACCCTTTTAGTGTATTATTAGTTATATTATTTATGGAATTTTAAAATCTAAAGTGATAAACCCTAATGGTTATGGATAATGTCTATAATGCCCTTCATGGTAGACATGAGAAGTCTAAACTACCCTTGTGCATTATTAAAGGAAGAAACCAATTATTAGTGTGGAAATGACTAAAATGCCCTTTTTGTCCATTTAGTGTATTATTAGTGTATTATTGAGGAATCTAGCAACAAATCATGGCCAACATCACTACCCTACCAATTGAGCATCCAAGACTCAATTATGCTCAGATTCAATCAACCAATCTAGCATCCAAGGCATTCAATTATTCTATAAATAGATTGAGAGAGTTAAGCATTTTTTGTACACTAAAATTGCCCCAACTCTTCTAGCTATGCTCTCTCAACCTCTTAGCTCCCAAAAACACTTTCCCATACACTCCTAAGTACAGCCCCACGATCACAAGCATCAAAAAACACAAGATCAAAGTCGAAATCCAAGAATCAAAGCTCCAAAAAGTGGTAAATTTCTAATTTTGAAATCCTTCGATTCGATGTTAATTGATGCAATTGATTGTTTAAAGTAGTGTAATAGGAGTCTATTAATGTTCGGGTTGTAAAAACACATGAACCCATAACATCAAAGTGCACGAATTTGAAGATTTAAAACAAGTTGGAAAAACCGAATTCGTTATTTTTCACCAAATGTCGAGGCTATAACTCTTTGTTAGATCTCGAGTTTTGTTGTTTAAAAGTTGTTATAGTGTAGCCTGATATGTGGTCTTTAAACTCCAAAAGGAATCAGTTCATATCTATTGTAGATCGGGATTTATAAGCTATCAAAGTGGGTCGACCTAAGATTGACCTACTGCTTTTCAAACCCGTAAAATATTCTAAGTGTCCGTAAAATATTTTTTTGGAAAATGTCGCCTTATATCTCTGGCTATCTTTAATGTGTTTTGTGTTCTAAAGGTTGATATGTGTAGCTTGTTATGTGGTATTTAACCTCCAAAAACGAATCAGTCCATATATATTACTTGATTAAGAGTTATTTAAGGTCAAAGTGGGTCGACCAAGAGATTGACCGTAAAAATTCGGGCAAATTTCTGCAATTTTCTAAGTGTTAATTTTTCCGACAAGGTTTGACCATACTTTAGATGCTTGATTTCTTGTTGTTATGATGATGTTAAGTGTTAGAGTTGTAGTCCTACATGTTGTCTACACACCGGAATTGATAGATCACATAAACGCTACACGATCATCAAGTTATAGAGGTCCAAAGTAGGCACCTCTCGAACCGCTTCTTCGTGAAAGAAGAACAACTTTTGGTAGCTACTTTGATGGCTGATTTATCCCAGATCTGATGTTTGTTTAGAGGTTATGATTGTTGATCTTGTAGTCTTGTATTTCCTCTACAAGACCCAATTTATAGATTGTCCAAATTCGCTAAGATGAGAGAGTTATTCACTACAAAGTAGCTACCTTGCCTCGCCTTTTATGAAGATCTCGGGTAGGCTCAAGAACACCTATATGATATATTTCTCGCACACTATAGGGGCCTTTAGCTTACGCTTTTAATTATTTTAATTTCTCGATTTTCCTAAAATTAATTTAAAAATTAGAAAATTAGTTTTTAATTATTAAAAATACCAAATAAATTATGAAAAATTATTTTAAAGTCCTAAAAATAGTTTTTAATTATTTTGAGTATATTTCATAAATATTTAATATTTTTGAATATAAAAGGTATTTATTTATTTAATTATAATATTAAATAAATGATTTAAAAATAGTTTTAATTCATGAAAAATCATGAAAAATTATATTATGGTATAAGAAAATATTTTTTAAGTTATTTCCATGACTTTTAATATTTTGTGATGAATTTCATTAATTAATTATATATTAATGATATTAAAGTTATTTAATGATTATATTAAATAATTTAGTTTAAAATGATTTTAATATTATAAAAATCATTTTAAATGAAATTAAGGTATTTAAAATATTTTTTAAGTTATAAAATATAACTTTTAATATTTAAAGGATAATTTCATTAATAATTTAATATTAATGATATTAAGATAATATTAATGATATTTAGTTTATTTAATAATTATTATTAAATAAATAGTTTAAAAATGGTTTTATTTATTTAAAAATCATTTAAAGAGGATATTAAGGATTTAAAAATATTTTAAGTTATAATTAATGACTTTTAATATTTGATGAATAGTACATTAATATTTATATATTAATGGTGATTATTTAAAATGATTTTAATTGTTTTAAAATCATTTAAGGGTAATATAAATGTTTTAAAATAGTTTGAGTTATTATAAATAACTTTTATATTTTGGCAATGGTTTCATTAATAGTTTAATATAAATTAATTATTAATGATAATGGAATTGTTTAATGTTTAAATCATTTAATTATGATTCCGATGTTCGAAAGTTATAAATTTACCAAACTAGTCGACTTGAGAACCTATTATGAAGTCCAGATTTGATGAAGAACACCCATAGTAACAAATTATATCACTATAAGCCCTTTAGTGATGATGATTTGATTTATTTTAAATTTTTCAATTTCGAAAATTTCAAAATGATTAAAAGTAAAATGTCCGATATTTACGATGTCGAGGTATGTATAAGAGTCTTAGACTCAAGATTTACCCGATAAAGTCGCTTGACGACGACAAAAAATGTCGAATCTTATAATAGAAAGAAAAGACTTCAGAAGAGCATGGATGAGATATTTGAAAAATGTATAAAAGTATAGAATATGAACTAAAAGTATGATCACCGCGATTATGTGATGACGTGATTAGACTATGTATCAATCGTAATCGATAAAGATTATGTGTTATGATATATTGTTCTAATCGAACGAATGATCCGATTATCGATAGGTTGTGATAAAGAGATAAAACCTAAGTTGAGATTTGTAATCAAAGAAATCAAAAAGTATCTTACCTTTGCATTTCCTTTATGCAATGGACATGAGTAAGAAGTTTCGTAATTATTCTATTCCCGCATGATTATGTACGCTTTGATTATCAACATGTTAGCTCGTATATATATTCTGTTAATTGATTTCTAAATGGTTATACAAGTGTCCCCACTGATAATCATGGCATTTATTCACATGTTGATATACTTTTTCAATTACCCGTATACATATATGTTGAATTACATATTATTGTTGAAAGCAAGATTAAAACCTTCTGTTTGGAACCGTGCATGTATGAACATCCCGATAATGGGAAAATTTTTACGCGCTTACGACAAAGGGTGAGCGAGCGATGAATTTCGCTCAAGTTATGTAGTATTGATCAATACAGGTACAACGGGCCGATCACCCTCCGCGTCTGTAAGTTATGACGACTTTTATGGATGAATTTCGCTAAACCTTTTCAAAATGAAAAACCATGTTCATAGTATGTTTCTTAAACCCTATTCATGGGCCAGAGCCTAATTTCAAGAAATTGAAAGAGAGTTGTTATGTGAATTTTTATCAAGATGTATTACTTCACAACTTTCGATTCATTGTAGAAGTGTTATGTAAAGAGAATACTTATATTCTTTCAAATTTTATATATATAATTGCTATTACTCATTGGCACTCAAATGCTCATCCTCGCTTAAACTAAATGTTTTCAAGATGACGATCGACCAAGGCTCAGTACCTAACAAGGAAAAGAAAAGTCGCTCAATGAGATTTAGTATGAAAGTTAATGGTTATAGTTAGTAAGACAATGGAATCTATTGTCGTATTGTAAGGAATGTATTTGAAGGTCACGACACTGGGAAGTAAACTTTGATGTATGTAAATTAAGTTCAATGTATTATTATTTAGTATTATTCAAATTTTAAAGAAATGGTATCGGAACCGAGTTCGAGAACCGAGTTCCACAAAGTTGGTATCAAAGTACCCGGATTTGGGGCTAAACCAGTTATAACCTTAGGTATCAAAGTCGAGGTTATAAATATTAGAATGCGAAACCTAGGATTATAACCTTAGTAGAATGGATGGAGGACGAAAGTTAAGATAGATATTCAAAGGAACTAGAGACGGGAGTACTCGTGAGAGAATTATAGGATATGATGAGTTGAAGAGATTCATCGAAGTTTTAGGTGGTACTAAATAAAATATTCCTTCATTTTATCGATGAATATATTTTATTTCAAGAATGATGTTGTCTCGCTTATCAGTGGTCATAGGATGGATGACGAAAGTCAAAATAGTAATTCCTCGACCCAAGAGACGATGGACTCTAGCGAGGAGTACATGCATAAAGAGATGATAAGAGATTTGATAGTTAGAAAACGATTTACTTAAAGGTTAGAGTCGAGCAAGTGAGGCACGTAATCGCATTTCCGTATTTTGGAACAAAGAAGATAAGGACGCCGCTCAATTTAACACGTATGGAGTTAGCAGAGTTACGAGGGAGGTTGGAGCAGAGAGAGAGACAGAGAGAGATAATTGAAGGTTGAGATAGAAGCCAAAGACACCGTGGATATATACCTTGAGCAGGCTTTAGACATCGCTTTTATGCGATTCGATGCAGAGTGGATGGAGCGCTTTCTACAGAGAAAGATAGGCGCTGATGTGTTTATAGAGATGGATTGAATAAATTCATCGTCAAACAAAATAAGAGACAACGATATAGAACTCTTGATTGTCGTGTATATATACTATATGCTAATCGTGGTAACTTATGTATGTAGATGTCCGTGGAAAAGATATGTGAATAAGAAGGATCGATCCATACCCCAAGCTAATATCGAGGCCAACAAATTTAAAATAGAAGCTTACCAAGAACCCAAATCTGACGAGGTGGCTATAGTGGAAAACGAGTATCGATCCGTAAATGGTGGATTTGACAGATAATGATTCGTACACTAAAGTCAAGCCGCCAAGCATCAACGAAAGTGCAGATCCGGAGAACAAGGTTTCTTCACTAGAAAGGTTGTGGGAGATAGAAAAGTTGCTTAATATTCAACCGCAAAAAGCATTAAAAGAAACAATGGAAGAGCAAGATAAGCTTAAAAATCCAAATCGACCAGATGGGAGCCTCAAGCAACACATCGTGCAAATTCCCGAGAGGTAAAGGAAAAAGAAAGATAAAAGATCCCCACTTAGGAAAACCTCGATAAGAAGAAAGGGAAGAAGATATGTTATATTTATACCGTGAGGGACATACCTCTCTTCATTGCCCCAACTATAAGAAAGGTGGATGTTTTAATTGTGGAATGGAAGGACATCGAGCTTAATGAATGTCCGAGAAAAAAAAAATTTAGATAAGTAGTAGTATGTTATGTTATGTAATATGTGATAAGTAATGAACTATTTTCAACTTTTATGTTGGTCAAGATTTTAAATCCCGACTTTCGTAGTCACAAAGGGATAACTGATGTTTAAAGCAATATGTGCTATGGTATGTTAAGTTCTATTAATGTGAGGTGCTATGGTTGAAGTACCATGAGTGTCACAAGTTGATTAATGAAGTAAGTTGTTATAAAGGTAGCGTAGATATTTATCCAATATTGGTTAATATAGTAAACCAAGTTTCAAAATTTAATATTTTGGAATATATGATTATTTGAGTAGAAAATTTTGTGTTATATGTCTAACGATAATGATGAGGCTTAGAATGTAAGGAAATGAAGAATAATTTACGATTATGTCACCAAGACGAAAACGAAAACCACCATGGAAGATCAACCAGATAATCGAACGTCGAACGCCAAAGACTTTAAGGCAATCTTATTGCTAGGTATAGAGGATTAAGTGACTCAAAGAGAAGCTGCTATGATAGTTAGATAACGAAAAGGGCAAAAAATAAACTTTTATCACCTATACGATAAAAGGGAAATGAGATAAAGAGAAAGTTTGTGGGCGTAAGAGACATATCTCTTCCAATTGTCTCAATTCAAGAATGTATAAATAATGTTTTATTTGTGAATCAATGGAGTATAAGGTGAAAGATTATTCAAGAAGGAGAAGTGAGATAAGGAATGTGAATACGAGAAATGACAAAGAAGATATAAAGCGCATAAACGAAAACAATTTCAACAAACAACCCAATCATGGTCTACAAGATATCGACTAAGACAGATACTGGGCAAATTGGAAATGTAACTCCGTGTGCTATTTGAATAACTTATGTGTCTTATATGATTTTCCAGATATATATATATATAGTAGATTACTTTATTAAAGAAATTTTGAGGAAGGAATTTGAGTTCTTTAGAAATCAAATTTCTGCTTATCGAAAAGATGTCACATGGAGAATAGTTAAAGATCGCCTCGATCAAGTATTGATCGAGGTCTATGTGCAAGGATTATATGTGTATGTACTCTTCTGTATGAGTTTTAAAGCTATGATTCCGGGGACTAAATCTTTATAAGGGAGGGTGAATGTAATAACCCGAGATTTTCTATATAAAATAAATAAGAAATTTTATGATAAATTTTTTTTATTTATTTAATGACGAGAATAAGTGTCTAGTAATGTGAACGATAAATGCTAATATATTTATTACTTGAAAAATTAGAAATAATTTTGGAATTATTAATTACTACAAATTATATTTTTATGGTAATTAATTTCAGAAGCCAAAATGTTTTTTATTAATTATTTTCCATGAAAACATGATTGGAAATAATATATGAAGTGATAATTAGAATTTATATAATATATATTTTATTATATGAATTGTTCGTAATATTTAAATCAAGTATTTTAACTCGATTATGATGTTGTAAAAGAAAGAGAAGTCGATATGAGATCCAAACCCCGAATTGGGATTGTGATCAAGAGATGAGAATAATAATATTATATTATTGTTATAATGATTTTACAAAGACAATAATTATGTAATCGTATATGTGCTGTGACAGATAATATCGAAAGAAATGACTACCAATTAGGTCATAAAGATATTACCGCGTCGTGAAACCCTAATTATTAAACTTAGCTATGAGAAATGACCGAGTAGTGACTGTGTATATGAAGTTTATCGTGTATATGAAGGTTAAGAATGTCTGTAATTAGAAGAAAACCCTAATTATATTTTGTTCGCGATATATTGTGACAAACCCTAATTATTATAACCCTAATCTGCTGAAGTTAGAGATCGTAATGACCGTGTTAGAACATACACGTATAATTAGAGAACCCTAATGGTCAATTAGAAACCCTAATTGATGGCGCTAAGAAACCCTAATTAGAAAACCCTAATTTTTCAATCAAAACCCTAATTTAAAATTATCAGGTTTAATTACGATGTTATCAGATAAATGTTTTAATTTACCAAAGGATAGAAAGTAATTGGTAAATGATAAGAATTACCATCTAGTGATTAAATACTACATTTAATTGCTATGTACAAAAATGCCCATGAAATTATATGTGAAATTACCAAAATACCCTTTTTAGTGTATTATTAGTTATATTATTTATGGAATTTTAAAATCTAAAGTGATAAACCCTAATGGTTATGGATAATGTCTATAATGCCCTTCATGGTAGACATGAGAAGTCTAAACTACCCTTGTGCATTATTAAAGGAAGAAACCAATTATTAGTGTGGAAATGACTAAAATGCCCTTTTTTGTCCATTTAGTGTATTATTAGTGTATTATTGAGGAATCTAGCAACAAATCATGGCCAACATCACTACCCTACCAATTGAGCATCCAAGACTCAATTATGCTCAGATTCAATCAACCAATCTAGCATCCAAGGCATTTGAATTATTCTATAAATAGATTGGAGAGAGTTAGCATTTTTGTACACTAAAATTGCCCCAACTCTTCTAGCTATGCTCTCTCAACCTCTTAGCTCCCAAAAACACTTGCCCATACACTCCTAAGTACAAATTTCACGATCACAAGCATCAAAAACACAAGATCAAAGTCGAAAATCCAAGAATCAAAGCTCCAAAAAGTGGTAAATTCCTCTAATTTTGAAATCCTTCGATTCGATGTTAATTGATGCAATTGATTGTTTAAAGTAGTGTAATAGGAGTCTATTAATGTTCGGGTTGTAAAATCATGAACCCATAACATCAAAGTGCACGAATTTGAAGATTTAAAACAAGTTGGAAAAACCGAATTCGTTATTTTTCACCAAATGTCGAGGCTATAACTCTTTGTTAGATCTCGAGTTTTGTTGTTTAAAAGTTGTTATAGGTAGCCCGATATGTGGTCTTTAAACTCCAAAAGGAATCAAGTTCTATATCTATTGTATATCGGGATTTATAAGCGGTCAAAGTGGGTCACCTAAGATTGACCTACTGCTTTTTCAAACCCGTAAAATATTCTAAGTGTCCGTAAAATATTTTTTTGGAAAATGTCGCCTTATATCTCTTGGCCATCTTTAATGTGTTTTGTGTTCTAAAGGTTGATATGTGTAGCTTGTTATGTGGTATTTAACCTCCAAAAAGAATCAGTCCATATATATTACTTGATTAAGAGTTATTTAAGGTCAAAGTGGGTCGACTTAAGATTTACCGTAAAAATTCTCGGCAAATTTCTGCAATTTTCTAAGTGTTAATTTTTCCGACAAGGTTTGACCATACTTTAGATGCTTGATTTCTTGTTGTTATGATGATGTTAAGTGTTAGAGTTGTAGTCCTACATGTTGTCTACACACTCGAATTGATAGATCACATAAACGCTACACGATCATCAAGTTATAGAGGTCCAAAGTAGGCACTCTCAACCGCTTCTTCGTGAAGAAATGCCTTTGGTAGCTACTTTGATGGCTGATTTATCCCAGATCCGATGTTTGTTTAGAGGTTATGATTGTTGGATCTTGTAGTCTTGTATTTCCTCTACAAGACCCAATTTATAGATTGTCCAAATTGCTAAGATGAGAGAGTTATTCACTTGGCCAAAGTAGCCACCTTGCCTCGCTTTTACGAAGATCCTGGTAGGCTCAAGAACACCTATATGATACTTCTCACTACTATAGGGCCTTTAGCTTACGCTTTTAATTATTTTAATTTCTCGATTTTCCTAAAAATTAATTTAAAAATTAGAAAAATTAGTTTTTAATTATTAAAAATACCAAATAAATTATGAAAAATTATTTTAAAGTCCTAAAAAATAGTTTTTAATTATTTTGAGTATATTTCATAAATATTTAATATTTTTGAAATATAAAGGTATTTATTTATTTAATTATAATATTAAATAAATGATTTAAAATAGTTTTAATTCATGAAAAATCATGAAAAATTATATTATGGTATAAGAAAATATTTTGAGTTATTTCCCATGACTTTTAATATTTTGTGATGAATTTCATTAATTAATTATATATTAATGATATTAAAGTTATTTAATGATTATATTAAATAATTTAGTTTAAAAATGATTTTAATATTATAAAAATCATTTTAAATGAAATTAAGGTATTTAAAAATATTTTAAGTTATAAAATATAACTTTTAATATTTAAAGGATAATTTCATTAATAATTTAATATTAATGATATTAAGATAATATTAATGATATTTAGTTTATTTAATAATTATTATTAAATAAATAGTTTAAAAATGGTTTTATTTATTTAAAAATCATTTAAAGAGGATATTAAGGATTTAAAAATATTTTAAGTTATAATTAATGACTTTTAATATTTGATGAATAGTACATTAATATTTATATATTAATGGTGATTATTTAAAATGATTTTAATTGTTTTAAAAATCATTTAAGGGTAATATAAATGTTTTAAAAATAGTTTGAGTTATTATAAATAACTTTTATATTTTGGCAATGGTTTCATTAATAGTTTAATATAAATTAATTATTAATGATAATGGAATTGTTTAATGTTTAAATCATTTAATTATGATTCCGATGTTTGAAAGTTATAAATTACCAAACTAGTCGACTTTCGAGAACCTATTATGAAGTCCAGATTTGATGAAGAACACCCATAGTAATGCTTATATCACTATAAGCCCTTTAGTGATGATTTGATTTATTTTAAATTTTTCAATTTCGAAAATTCAAAATGATTAAAAGTAAAATGTCCGATATTTACAGATGTCGAGGTATAGAATAAGAGTCTTAGACTCAAGATTTACCCGATAAAGTCACAAGACGCCGACAAAAACCCGCTAATCTTATAAATAGAAAGAAAAGACTACAGAAGAGAATGGATGAGATATTTGAAAAATGTATAAAAATATTATAGAATATGAACTAAAAGTATGATCACCGCGATTATGTGATGACGTGATTAGACTATGTGTCAATCGTAATTGATAAAGATTACGTGTTATGATATATTGTTCTAATCGAACTAATGATCCGATTATCGATAGGTTGTGATAAAGAGATAAAACCTAAGTTGAGATTTGTAATCAAGAATCGTGCAAGTATCTTACCTTTGCATTTCCTTTATGCAATGGACATGAGTAAGAAGTTTCGTAATTATTCTATTCCCTGCATGTATTATGTACGCTTTGATTATCAACATGTTAGCTCGTATATATATTCTGTTCATTGATTTCTAAATGGTTATACAAGTGTCCCCACTGATAATCATGGCATTTATTCACATGTTGATATACTTTTCAATTACCCGTATACATATATGTTGAATTACATATATTATTGTCGAAAGCAAGATTAAAACCTTCTGTTTGGAACCGTGCATGTATGAACATCCCGATAATGGGAAAATTTTTATGCTGCTTTCTTTACGACAAAGGGTGAGCGATGAATTTCGCTCAAGTTATGTAGTATTGATCAATACAGGTACAACGGGTCGATCACCCTCCGCGTCTCGTAAGTTATGACTTTTTTTGTGGATGAATTTCGCTAAACCTTTTCAAAAATGAAAAACCATGTTCATAGTATGTTTCTTAAACCCTATTCATGGGTGGAGCCTAATTTCAAGAAATTGAAAGAGAGTTGTTATGTGAATTTTTATCAAGATGATTACTTCACAACTTTCGATTCATTGTAGAAGTGTTATGGAAAGAGAATACTTATATTCTTTCAAATTTTATATATATAATTGCTATTACTTGTCGGGCACTCAAATGCTCATCCTTGCTTAAACTAAATGTTTTCAAGATTGATTTACGATCGAATCAAAGGCTCGTGCACCTAACAAGGGAAAAGAAAAGTCGCTCAATGAGATTTAGTATGAGTTAATGGTTATAGTTAGTAAGACAATGGAATCTATTGTCGTATTGTAAGGAATGTATTTGAAGGTCACGCACTGGGAAGTAAACTTTGATGTATGTAAATTAAGTTCAATGTATTATTATTTAGTATTATTCAAATTTTAAGAGAATGGTATCGTGGAGAACCGAAGTTCGGTCAATAATTCATATTATTTGAATAATATTATTAGATAGCATTATTAGCAATGTCTAGAAAGTTCTCATTTCTAAGGAGAGGTTTGGTCACCTAATTGCTACCAAAGAAGGAGAAAATTCTTATTGAAAGCCCCTCTTTCCGGGAGCACCGTTGTCATTATTGTGATTCTCAGAATATTATTTGTGAATAATTAATTATTAATTTATATGATGAGAAAAAAATATTGATTTTATGTGGATATAGATGGAGAAAATTTTAATGTGACAATTGTTGAAAATTAATATTTTATCTTTTCTAATAAAATAATTCATTTTAATATATTATTATATTTTAATAATATAATAATGGTGATATTTTTACTATGAATGTGAGATATATGAGTATATGAGGAGGAAGAGTATTTTTGCATTAAATGTTTAAAACATGTTTTGTGTGTTCGGTGGATCCCATTTCTTGACCGAAATTTGATTATAAATTTAAAAATCGCCTCGCTTATGGATTTCTGGTCAATTTCTGCTTGGAATTTGGAAAAGCTTTCTTCTGTAAAGTTGTAGAGAATTGAATTTCCTATAAAAATTCGCGAGATTCGAATTTTCTGATAAAAGGTCTATTTATTATGAATTATTAAAGTTCCGGATTAATTGATTATCATTTTTTTGAAAGTTTTAAATATTTTTTGTTAGAAAAACTTTTTTATTGTTGGCCCATGTGTTGTTAGATGCTGAAATTCAGAAGTCAAGTGTGCGTAGGAATTTAATATATATATATATATATATATATATATTTTATTAAATTTTTTACTTTGGTGTTCTAAGCATTTTCCTATAAATAGGGTGCTTAGGTTAGAATTAAAAATCACACCAGTAACTACAGATTTCTCTCTCTTTCTCTCTCTATTATATCAAGCGTATTTTTGTGAGTATTTTAGTATTTCGAGTATTGTTATACGGTGCAAGTTCTTTTAGCACTATATCCAGTGTTCCAGTCAAAATTACTATTCTTTCTGAGGTAAGGGAGGTTATTTTCTTCTAAAATGATATTATTTCTTCAATATCATTATGTCAGAATGTTGGTTGGAAATTTTTATCAAATTTGGAACTTTTTCATGTCGGGGTTACTATTCATGAGTTACTATTCATGAGTTACTATTCATGAGTTACAATTCACGAGTACTATTCACGAAACGTGATGATATTTTTTGTGAAATTTCTATCTTTTGGTGTCAGAGTTACTATTCACGTATACGGCACTATTCACGAATACGACATTATTCACCGAAAAATAAAATTTTTTCTTTTTGTCCAAAATATCTATTCTGGATACTATCTTTGATTGGATTTATGTTTTGGTCTTCATTCTTGAATTTTACTCCATTCTGGTTATTTCTGAAGTATTTTTGAACGGGAATTGTTTAAAGTACGAATCCTTAATATTTGTTCTTTTGTTTCACTGGATTCGTTTTCTTTAAAATATTTTTCATCATCCTCAGTAATAAATGATGATATAACTGAATATCTTTGGCATGTAGTGCAAAGATGAATGATTTCTGATGAATATCTTTGGTTCGTAGTGCAAAGATGAACAGGTGTTTAGATGAATATGACCAACTGATAAATATCTTTGGCCTGTAGTGCAAAGATGACTTGTTGATGAATATCTTTGGCCTGTAGTGCAAAGATGACTTGTTGATGAATATCTTTGGTCGTAGTAGCAAAGATGAATTTATTAGTTGGATTATGAACATAAATCGTGATTTGGTATAACCATAATCTTTGATGTTTCAGTGATGAAAATTATCTTTGTCCCGGATGAGAAAAAGAATTTAGAACTACAATTACGATTATGAAGTTATACATGTGATTGTGGATGGAATTGTTGATTGATGTTACAGGGATAAAACATTGTTGGTGGACTTTTTAACATGGAGAAGATAATAGACTTTATAGTTTATTTGACTCTTCTAATGGATTGCTCATTCCGTCATTGAACTATGGTTGAAAAGTTTTATCATCTACCATATGTTCTAAATATCCGATTTATTACCGTTGAAGGCTATTGATAATTTATTTATCTTTAGTCATGATATTCTTTATCGAAGCTAGTTGTGCTCACCCTTTTTTGCTTTACAATTCCTTTCGTGTAATAAAAGTGTAGTTTGGGTCGAGCGGGGGATAACAAGGAATAGAAACTGTGGTCTATAGATGTTGAGGTGAGGTGAATTTAACTTAACTGGAAGGGTGTTTTGCCACTATCATACAAGATGTCTAATGACATTCAACCTCGTGTCATCATAAGATGAGGTTGTGCTTCATCCACTTGTTGAGTATATTTACAAGCACTACCTATATAATCTTGGTGTTTGTTTGGAGTTTAATTCCCAATTAGAGACAAAGGAGATAATGATATGTCAAGAGAAGACTCATCATTGGGAAGAATATGATAGTAATCTTCTCATTTTCTTTGGGGTCTATTGGGTCAACCAAGGATAATTCTCGTGGCCATATGATATCTACCATAACCTAAAAGCATGGCCTCCCATGTACGAAGGTTTCTTTGAGCACTTCCCAAAGATTCTAATTTCTAAAATAATTTTTGACTATACCTTTATGTAAGGTGTCATTGTGACGTACTCTTTGTTGGTATATATTTGTATCCAAACTCACAAAGATATGTGTTGTTATATTTTGCACGACAATTGTTGTAATAAAGTTGTAGTTGTTTTCCGTACCATGTATTTGGCGACTCAGAATGGGTTGGATGGAATGGACTTATTTTGGGGTCGTTATATTTGGTATCAGAGCTTAGGGATATGATCTCTGGCGGAGATTGGGATTAGAACTAGGAGGGGAGAGATGAGTAAATCCTTCGCTAGTGTGTCCTACCTAAGCTTAATTGTTGGTCATCTCATAATATACTCTGGATATTATGTGATATATTAATTTTCTTAATTAACCCTTGTTTTATGACAGTATTTGAGAATGGCAGCTGAGAATGCTAACAATGGAGTGAATGAGACTGTGGGGATACCTCTAATCACTAACCATGATAATGTGATGTCAGACGAAGAAGGAATTAGAGATATCCATGTGGTGAGTGAAGAATTGATAGTTGCACCCGAGATAGTCGCAGAGGTAACAGCTGAGAGTGAGGCAGAAGAAGAAGAAGAGGTACCTGAGGAGATTTTATTAGAGGTATTATATGATTAAAATGTAGAATTTCAAAATCGTATTCATGAGTTAGAAGAGCAGTCAAGAACTAGCAGACGGTCAGGGAGCAAAAGGATGCAACAATTCAAGCTTGTGTTACCCGATATGTGATGCTTGAATGTAAGCATTCTTTGGCGTGAGTATAAGATGATAAAGATGGAGTCTGAAATGAAGAAGGAAAAAGCCGAACGAGTGAGAATAAGTGATGCATGGGCAAAATCACACGACACGTGGATATTGTGGAAAGAGATGTCCGATCTAAGAAGGCTAAAAATAGATGATATAAATTTCTCTTTTTGAAAGCAATTGGGAGAACCCAACATCGAAGTTTTGAATTACCTCATGACAGGAGCGGTCAACCTGAATTCGATATGTATCAAAGATTGATGATTCGGATCATGAATTAGAGTACGACGAGGCGATTGAGGGAGGAATATGCCTATAGAAAAGTATATTCCAACCAGTAGTGATGACGCCAAATCTTGCCCCTGCATAAGTCAAAGCCGAGTAGTTCGAGGGATAGCGGTTATCATGACTTCCCAACAAATGAGGAACCCAAATGAAGTTATCACGGAGATGAGCAATGGAGAAATCATGAAGACCCGGGAGATAGAATCAAATGAAAGCAAGGTATTCTCAACTTTTTGAAATACTGTGCACGTAAATTTCTGTGGACGAAATTTCATAAGGAGGGAGATTGTAAGACCTCAAATTTTATGAAATAAAAGTATTTAATTTTTTTCTTATAATTACAATTCAGTAAATGGTTAAATTGATAAAAAGTTAAAGTTAAGGATGATATATGAATTTTTTTCAAAATAAGCAAGTGGTTATAAAATACTCATTGTTGTTGGGAATATTCGTTTGGTCGTGAAATATTCTTCCCGTCGGGGAATATTCATACGACGGTATGACCTTTTGGTGGGCCCCATAATGAATAACTGCATTGATGAAGAAAAAAGCGACAAATTAAAGTTTTTATAAATAACAGTAGTGTCGTTCACATATCATTAACATCATTGGAATACCGGTGGGTAAAAAGTAAAGTAATACGTATTGCGTTGTTGCGAAGACACTGCGGTATTGCACAATATTTTTTGAATTATTGATTCTTACGTAAGAAAGCACTACTCAATAATTGTTACAGAATTATCGCTCAATATTTTATTTTTGATTCAATAATTGTCATATTGATATTTTATATTATTGTTGTTTTAATAATTGTCAACTGCGATATTTTCCATTATCAAATCAATAATTTATATTATTTGAATAATATTATTAGATAGCATTATTAGTAATGTCTAGAAAGTTCTCGCATCAAGGAGAGGTTTGGTCACCTAATTGCTGCCATGATAAGAAGAGAAATTCTTATCAAAAACCCTCTTTCCTGAACTACTGGTTTGTCATTATCATGTGATTCTGTAATATTATTTGTGAATAATTAATTATTAATTTATATGATGAGAAAATATTGATTTTATGTGGATATAGATGGAGAAAATTTTAATGTGAAAATTGTTGAAAATTAATATTTTATCTTTTTCCGATAAAATAATTCATTTTAATATATTATTATATTTTAATAATATAATAATGGTGATATTTTTACTATGAATGTGAGATATATGAGTATATGAGGAGGAAGAGTATTTTGTTGCATTAAATGATTAACAAATGTTTTGTGTGTTTGCGGACCCCATTTCTTGACCAAATTTGATTATAGCTTTGAAAATCGTCCGTTTATGGATTTCTTGTCCAATTTCTCGCTTGGAATTTGGAAAAGCTTTCTTCTGTAAAGTTGTAGAGAATTGAATTTCCTATAAAAAATCGCGAGATTCGAATTTTCTGATAAAAGGTCTATTTATTATGAATTATTGAAGTTCCGGATTAATTGATTATCATTTTTTTTGAAAGTTTTAAATATTTTTTGTTAGAAAAACTTTTTATTGTTGGCCCATGTGTTGTTAGATGTTTGAAATTGAGAAGTCAAGTAAATGCGTAGAATTTAATATATATATATATATATATATATATATATATATATATATATTTTTATTAAATTTTTTACTTTGGTGTTCTAAGCATTTTCCTATAAATAGGTGCTTAGGTTAGAATTAAAAATCACACCAAGAATTCTGATTTCTCTCTCTTCTCTCTCTATTATATCAATGCGTATTTTTTGTGAGTATTTTAGTATTTCGAGTATTGTTATACGGTGCAAGTTCTTTTAGCACTATATCCAGTGTTCCAGTCAAAAGTACTATTCTTTCTGAGGTAAGGGAGGTTATTTTCTTCTAAAATGATATTATTTCTTCAACCAAGGATAATTCTGTGGCCATATGATATCTACCATAACCTAAAAGCATGGCCTCCCATGTACGAAGGTTTCCTTGAGCACTTCCCAAAGATTCTAATTTCTAAAATAATTTTTGACTATACCTTTATGTAAGGTGTCATTGTGACGTGCTACAGTTGGTATATATTTGTATCCAAACTCACAGCATATGTGTTGTTGTATTTTGCACGACAATTGTTGTAATAAAGTTGTAGTTGTTTTCCGTACCATGTATTTGGCGACTCGAATGAGTTGGATGGAATGGACCTATTTTGGGGTCGTTTACACTCTTCTTCTTAAGGTAGGGAAATATTATTTGTTGTACTCGTAAGGGGTATTCTTTCTTTCTTATTCATGAAGAGAACTTACATTATTCCATTCTTTATTATTATGTTGGAATAACTTTATACATCAAAATCTTTGCATACATTGTGAAATTCTTCTAATATTCCATTCTTTATTATTACGCTGGAATATCCCGTGCTGCATGCGTTTTTACTTGGGACTAGTTCCATTCTTTATTATTACATTTGGAATATCACGTGCATGCGTTTTATCTTGACCGGTTCCGTTTAAGTTATTTTGAATACATTGGAATAACGTATACATCTGAATCGCGTGCATGGTGATTTCTGTTATTATTCCATTTTTTATTATTCATTGGAACATCCTGTTGGTGCGAATTTACTTTGACACGTTCCGTTATTTATTATTCTCATTGGAATAACTTTGCGTATGTGCGGTTTATCGCGTGCTCGGTGATTTCTTTTGTTATTCAATTCTTTATTATACTCAAATAAGTTAAAACTTTAACTTCTATACTCCATGAAATTAGTGAAATATCCTTGATATTTGCGCTTCATCGATATCTTTCATGGAAATATTCTTCCGAGTATTCTTGAATTTTACTCCACAAAGCAAGATCATGTTGACAATTTGAGCGTTATTACTTCTGAATAAATTAATTCTTGAACTTATTTTATTGAATTCTTATATCTTTGTCATCATCCTCATGTTTATATTTTTTTGAAAGTCATATATGGCTTCAGAGTGTATAGATGGACTTGGTATGATTATGACCAAGGGATTATTCTTATAATCATAAACTAGTAATGTTACAAATGATGTGGTAAAAGTCCTCATTTGTGCAGTAGTGCATTGATAAGCGGCTTTTTGGTATGATTATGGCTATGGATTCTCTTTTGGTAGTAGTCACGAAGATGAATTATTTTATGGCATGATCGGAATGATTGATGAAAACATGATTATCTTTAGCCGTAGTGCATGGATAATTCGTGCTCGTGATACTAAAGAATATCTTTGGCGTAATGCAGGGATGATTTGATGATAGACCGAATTAAATGAAAATGAAAAAAATTAATTATTTAATCATCTAATTGACAAAATTAAAAGATGGATTACTGAAGTAAAATATGACATATAGTTTAGGGTAGTAATTTATATTTAACCTTTTTAAAAATTAAGCTTAGTAAACAAGTGAGAGAAAATCGTTATTACCGAGGTGGTCAAGTGGGTAAACCGGTGGGCTACAACTGCTATATAAACCCGCAGCCAATCGCCAGCTTAGATCAGAAAAAAGTGCGAGGTTGAGAGGTTTTTTCACGCACTAAAACACAAAAACACACAAAACACCATTTTTTCTTTTCGAGAGATTTTTCTTTTGGTTCTTAATTTTATTTACTTTTTTCCCTTATGTAACATCCCGCTTCTCTGTATCCCTTTCTGTTAATCATCTGTCTTCCAAAAAGATTATTTATTCTGGTTTTTGGGTTTGGTTTTTTATATAATTTCTGGGAGTTTTTATATATGGAATTTCAAGAACATGTTTAAAAAGCGAACTTAGAGAAAAGAATTTGGGTTTTTTGCGAAAGTATAAGAAAGTCAGGTGTTTTCAGAATAGAGATCCAGTTTATTTTTATGTATTATTCTTATTTTCGTCATTCATTTGTTCTGTAAATCTTGTGTAATTTCTTCATCTATTTCATCAACTAGAACAAGGGCTTATTTTTGGTCCCTTGAAGTTTACCTTTTTATTTATTTTTAGAGGAAAAAAAGGGTTGCTTATTTGAAACCCTCTTTTACATCCTTCTTATTTTTCTTATTTTTATTAGCTGCATTTTATTTTTGTTTTTTTAATCACCTAATTCTTTAATTTTGGTAAGAATTAGGTTTTGTTGAAATTTATGGCAACTACAATTGATTTGTGGGATAGTAATAGTAATCCATCAGATCCCTTTAGTGGTGGTGAATTAATGGAAGCCCTTAATCCTTTTATTAAAAGTGCTTCTACTTCTTCTTCTTCTTCTTCATTTCCTTTACCAACAAATGAGGATACCTACAATTCTCACTCTCTCTCTTTTTCTTCTTCTCCTTCACCCTCCACTTATCTATACAGTTCATACAGTTTGTCTCCTTCAGTTTCAGTTTTAGCCCAGTCCAATATGTACCCAGATGGTTGCTCCAACTCCAATACCCATATATTTTCACAAGGGTTTTTGGGTCAGGTCCATGAACAGTTTGGGCTTGAGCAACCGGGATGTATTGGACTCAACCAACTTACGCCTTCTCAGATCCATCATATCCAAGCCCAAATCAACCAACAATACCAGCAGCAGCAGCTCCAATGGCCGCCGCAGCGTCAGCAGAATCTGAACTTCCTCGGCCCAAAATCTGTCCCGATGAAGCACGTGGGCTCACCACCGAAGCCCACTAAGCTTTATAGAGGGGTGAGACAAAGGCACTGGGGAAAATGGGTCGCGGAGATCCGGTTGCCGAAGAACCGAACCCGGCTCTGGCTCGGCACTTTTGACACAGCCGAAGAAGCAGCGCTGGCTTATGACAAGGCGGCTTACAAGCTCAGAGGCGACTTCGCTCGTCTCAATTTTCCGAATATGCGCCACGAAGGGTCCCACATTGGCAGCGATTTTGGTGACTACAAGCCGCTTCATTCCTCAGTCGACGCCAAGTTGCAAGCCATTTGCCAGACCTTGGCCGAGGGGAAGAGCGTTGATGCCAAGAAGCCATCGAAGAGACGGACTGCCGCGGCGGCTCTTACCTCGTCGGCTGCTGTGGAGAATCCGGCAACCCAGATGGTCGTGGAGGATGTTGTGAAGGTGGAGGGGTGCTCAGCAAGTGATGGGTCGGGTGGGTCATCGCCATTATCGGATCTGACATTTCCGGAGTTTGGGGAAGCGGCTTGGGAAATGGGCTCGGCTGAGAATTTGATGCTACAAAAATATCCATCTTATGAAATTGATTGGGATTCTATTTAGTGTGTTTTGATTTATTAAGCCTTGTTATTTATATTATTATGTGTAATTAGGGTTTAGGGGGTCAACTGCGATGGAATTTTAGATAATTGCAGGGGCTAATCAAGTCATTTTGGTTAATGGGTTTGAGGTTTTAGAAGTTATTTTGTCTAAATTATTTTGTATGCAATGTTGTACGTAATGTCTCCAATTTGGTCAGCTAGTTTTTTCTTTGCTAGACCATTGGATGAGGAATGTCATATGCTTTTTGTAATTGGCATTATTATTATTATTATTATAGATTAGTAGTGAGTTATAAAACATGAAAATAAAAAATGTTTGTGTTTTTATGATTTCAAAAATATAATCTTTTTATTATAAACTATTATCTGATCATTATTGGTTTCTTGGAAAAAAATATAATTTGAGATTATTTTAAATTTAAATAATAAACTGATAATGTTAATTATAAGTATTGCATGATTAATCATCATAAATTATAATGCAATTAACATTGAAAACTTGAGTTCCATCTTTTTATTTTATTTTATTTAAAAAAAAGTTAAAAATTGGTGTTGATGATGCACAAAATAAACTTTGTACACACACCTGTCAAGTAATAATAAATGCGATAATTTAAATAAAGAAATAAGACAATAATTAGAGTGGTTCGGTCTAGGTGACTTAGTCCACTTTTGAATGGCTTTAGTCGCTGACACTTTTTATTATATCAAGTGTCCTGGAAACGGAGGGAGCACAAAGAGTTCTCAAGTACAAGAAATCAGTTGCTCCCAACTTCTTCCTAATGCGCAAGATGGTTGACGTGCTCTCCATGAGATCTGGAGACGAGGCTTGCCCACTTCCTTCATGATGTGGTCGTGCGTAGCTAACTGATGAGCTCAATTAAACCAACCGGGATGGATCACCTTTGTTGGGCTCGCCGTACTTCTTGAACTTGGGCCTATATTACATATTGGGCTTACGAGATGGGCTGGATCCTTGGATACCCATCATTTGCCCCCCAATGCCCTGCGTCCAACATAACTTGGAACGGAGGGCATTCAGTTTAAATTTGATTTTTCGACAAAACTGGAAAAACTTCGCGAGGCCAAAACATTCACTTCTAAGGCTTTTTCGGGCTTTTAACAACATGTGGCATGGCCGTAGGCGATGAATTTTGTAGAGCTCATCGATACGGTTGTTTTGATATATCCAAGGTACCTCAGGTGGGTAGCACTGATGGGAGTGTAGATCCATCTGGGGTTCGTAGCGAAGTTGGACATGGGCGAGCTTAGCGAGTGGTGGAATCTTGGGTGAGCATAAATAGAAAAGGTGTCTTGGTGAGTAGGTGAGTCAAGGTGGTGGGGACCTTGCTGGGCATGCCTTGGGCGAACTGCTGGTGATGGGAGAGCTGGTGGTGATAGAAGAGCTGGTGGTGATAGAGGAGCCCGTGGGGATGGAGGAGCTTGTGGAGGAGCTCGTGGTGATGGAGGAGCTCATGGCGATGGGAGAGCTCGTGGTGATGGGAGAACTGGTGGTTCAGATTTCCACTGCATCTGTATGCTTGTTCTCAAGGGCTCATTATTACGGCCAATTGAAGCTTAACCATGAGGCTGTGCAGAAGGAGCTTCTTGTTGCTCAGGGGAGGATTGTCGAGCTCGAAGCTGTTGACGGGACTTCTCGGGCTGAGATTTTGGCGACCCGTGGGAAGGCCGCACTTAGTGAGGCAGCTTGCTCAATGCTGAAACAGATCTTTTGGTTATCCTTAAGAGGACAGCTAAGATCGAGGTTGAGCTTTTGGCAACTCGTGAGAGAGATGCGCTCAGGGAGGTGGAGCTTGTTGAGACCCATGAGAGGGCAACTAAGCTTGAGACTGAGCTTCAGACGGCCTGTGAGAGGGACGCGCTCAGGAAGGCTGCTTGCTCGAGAACGGAGGTAGAATTGAGGGCAACTCAGGAGAGAGCTTCTTAGGCTGAAGCAGATCTGGAGAGTGCTATTGCAGGTACTTTCATTGATGGCTATGAGGAGCTTCGGGGAAAGATCTCTGATTCTTTCCCTAATATTGATTTCTCAGGCTTTGTGCCAACTGAGACGCCTGACGATGGAGGTTCTGAAGATGCTCTTTAAGTGCTCAGTGTTCCATGGATGTGGTAAGGTCTTCCCTTCAGGATTCTGGATCTTGTAAGAGAATGTGCGCGACGGTTGTATTGTGGGGAGTGAAGGGTCGTCGATCTTTTTGTGGAGCAGGACCGAGTCTGTCTTTGGCGGATACCCTCTCTGTCCTTCTTGTTTTTCTTTCAGTCTCCTTCGTATCGTCCCTGTCTCTTCCCTTTCTCTTCTCTCTTGCTCTAGAGGATTCACCTCGTCTGGCCCTTGTGACCTCCTCAACATTCATGTATTTCTGGGCCTTTTCTAGTAGCTCGGTCATTGTGAGAGCCCCAAATCCGGGTCCCAAAATCACCGCGAATGTGGTACAATCATTCTATAACTATTGCAAAAGATATAAACATAAATTGTTTATACAGTAAACTTTACACACTTTCCCCCAAGGTCGAGTAACCTTCACTCAATACATAATTCATAACTTATTTGACTTACAATAACATTAATATACAATACTGTTACAAATCTAAATGCACACGTATACTAAAGCTGGAACTGTCTTTGACCTTTCCTTGTATCCGACGTATTCGTCTTAATTTGCAATGTTTATCATGATATAGCAAGGGTGATCATAAGTTTGCCCAACAAGTATAAGTTTAGGTAATTGTTAAATCCATAACACTTTTTATTATTTCCACAACAAAAGTGTCGCTATAGATGTATAGCGATGGTGAAAATCATCGCTATAGGATCTATAGCAACACTTTTATTGTGGAAATAACAATTTTTGTTGTGGATTTAACAATTCCCTAAGTTTATTTAAGGAGATATCATGATTGAAAGAATTTTAATTATAAGCTAGCTATAATTCAACAATATAGTTGTGAATTAACATGAACAAATTTAATGACTGAACAAGCATTTAACATGAACAAATATATCTGGACCGAATGGTAATGAAGGTGATCAGCCTTTCATACCTACTGAACACATGCAATACGCACAGAGTGCAATGAAACAATTCTTAGACATGGCAATTAGAAATGATTAACCATAAATATAATTAAATAATACCACTCGAGGTCGAGTTAAGAAAGACTTGCCTGAATCAATGATTATCGTTACGAAAATTACCTAGCTTTGTCTGTAGACCTAATATTAAATAATATCGATATACAAATTAGAATAATATCATCACAGTATTTAAAATAACCTAAACACATTATCACATAACCCTATCAATCTATACAACACATAAAACCTAACCTCAAGTCAAACTTTGATAGTCTGAGTCGAGTTTGGTACAATTCTGACATCCCGACGGTCTAGTCGGATAAAATTTTGAGTTCAAGTTCAATTAAACTCTATCTAAACACTTAACCATTATCTAAGATAATTTATTAACAGTTAAAATATTTTTCGTAAGCTCGTAATAATTTTTAAATAATTATTACTATTTATCATAATTTTTCAATCATTAAAATCATTATTTATATAATATAAATGCCACAATATTCTATTATCCTTAATATCTATTTATTATCAAATATTAATGAAATACATGTCATAATATTATAATACATTTATAATATCCCAAATTATTTTAATACTTTAAAATCACCTTTATATAATTTTTAAACAATTAAATTTATTATCCGATAATTGCTATTAATATTAAAATATTAATATTTTCATGACAAAATATTAAAAGTTATATATTATAACTTAAAATATTTTTATAACACTTAAATCATTTTATATGATTTTTAAATCATTAATTCTATTTTTATAATTTATTTAATATATTTATTAAATAAACTAATTATCATTAATATTAATTAATTAATGAAATTCATCAAAAAATATTAAGTCATTAAACATAACTTAAAATATTATTTTATACCATAATATAATTTTTCATGTATTAAAATCATTTTTAAATAATTTATTTAATATTATAATTAAATAAATTAAATACCATTATATTCCAAAAATATTAAATATTTATGAAATATACTCAAAATAATTAAAAACTAATTTTTAGACTTTAAAATAAGTTTTAGGAATTTATTTTGTATTTTTAATAATAAAAAACCATTTTTATCTATTTATTAATTAAAATAATTAATTTTCAGAAATTAATAATTAATAAAGGGCCTATAGCGGCGTGCAACTGGCCATTATAGGTGTTCTTAACTTGTTCTTGAGATCGCTTGAAACTCATCGATAGAGTGCAAGGTAACTAGTTTGACCACAATTAATTCTTAATTTGTTAAGTTCCTGAGTTCGAAATTGGGTTGAAATTATAGTATTTATGTATCACTATAACCTACAGTAACTTTCATGCACATAACATAACACAACAGAGATATAAAGACCTCCAAAAATCATGTCACGCACATTCTTCATTTTCTGGGTTACCCAGAAATGAAGAACAGCCTTGGTACCTACTTTTCGATCCTTATAACATGCATCTTAAGCTTTCTTTGTGTGATATGAAGGTTCAAATATGTAGTATAGATATCAGTGTATAAGTATATAATCCTAAAGAACCTTAAAAACATCACCAAAAGAAAATCTGGGTCGGTCAAAGTAGGCCAAAAAAAACTGTCGTTGAAGATTCTGGGTTGCCCAGATTTGTTCTTCGACAGTTTGGTCAACCCTATTTTGACCTGTCTTAATTTTGATCTTGTTTCGGGTCTGGGTGATATAAAGGCTTTAATGTGAAGTCCTTATGTCAGTCTTCACAACCATAACAACAATAAGGCCAAACCATCACAGATTAGTAAGATCCGAGGCCTCAAATATCTTGTCAGACCATTTCTGGTCAACGACCTTTGACCACTAATAACTTCCAATCTACACGTGCTCTGGGCTTGATTCAAGTTCCAGATCATAGTCCACATGACAAAGAACAGATTTATAACATAAAACACAACAAACAACTAACAGGTAATGATCTATGAGCCCTGACATATGGATGTCAGGCCATCTTTTTTAACTTTTCCAGATTTGTGAAATCTTTAGATTCGAGTATCTAGATGTTATGGATTCACTATATAGCAACCCAGATCATTAAATGACACCCTAATACACAACTTAAAATAACAAATCATATCATCTAACAAGATCTAGCAAATTTAGGGTTTATATCTCTTTTAACCTTGATCTTTGATTTCTGTCCTTGATGATATCTGATATAGGAGAGCTAAGGTATGTTCCTGGCTTTCCTTAACACTTGGTTCCTCTCAAAATTTTTGGAGAAGAGAGAGAGAAAAGACTTGGCAAGGCTAGCAAGTAAAGTAAGTTTATTACTTAACTTTTTAACTTTTGATTTTGGTTCAATGGATTGGTATGATATAGCTGCTGATTGTTGGAATAAGTCACATGGCTAGGGCTAGGGTTGGTGAACCACTCACTTTAGGGCAACATTTGCAAGTTAAGTCAAATAATGCAATAAGGGCACTTTGGTCATTTTTATTCCAAAATTAATGGTATATTGGACAATTGCTACAACCCTTAGGGTTTGACCCTTAGTGTTAAAACCTAAGGTTCCAAAAATTAATTTCTAGAATTTTTAATTAGGTTTTCAAAAAATAAAAATTAATATTTCTAAATTATAATTAGGATTCGATAATTATATTAAGATTTCTTAATCATAAATTCAATCTTGCTAATTAGAATTATTATTTCCTAATTAAAATTGCTAATTTAGCAATTAGGGTCAAAATAATATATTAGGGTTTATAATCCAAGAATTAGGATTTTAAATAGAAAAATAATTTTTCTAATTTAGAAATTAGGTTTTCTAATTAGATTAGGGTTTCCTAATCACTTATAACTTGAAAATTGGGATTAATGTTTCCTAATTAACATTAAAATTATTAAATTAACAATTAGGTTTTCCTTAATTGTAAATTAGGATTTCTAATCCAGAAATTAGAGTTTTCTAAATCAATTAGGGTTATCCCTAATTAGGTTATTATCAATAACATTTAAACCTTATACTAACATTTGCATTTCCAAATTAGGGTTTTCAACTTCCGAATTAGGGTTTCAAATTTCCAGAACTGAAATTATGGTTTCCAGAACCGGTTTTAGGGTTTCTTGTTAATCGTAAGAATTTTCGAACTGAACGTTGATGTTCTTAATATAATACTAGGGTTTGCCACTGATATAGATTATCTGGTCAACCCTTGACCCTTAACCACATACTGTACACATATACAACCATATACACAGAACTTAATCACATATTTATTTAATCTTGAATAATTCACCAAAAGATTTTTTAAATCCATAGAATTCCTTCTCTGAAATCTCAAATCCATTCACTTCTTTTCTGTCTAGGTTTATTATTTAACCTTAATTCAATATTTTAATATTTTATAAATATTCAAATTCTCGGGTTGTCATAGTCATATTCTTTGGTGGACATTTCATCACTGAGAAAAGAAAACTTGACGAGCGGAGGCCCCCCAAAAAGGCAGTCATGGTTACCTTATCATCAGGTTCTTTTACTTGAAGTACCTCCTTGTTAAAACGAGTGAGGTAGTCCTTCAGGCTCTCGTCTTTATCTTGTTTTATGCTGAGGAGGTGTGTGATGGGCTTTTGATGACATCACCCCCCGATAAAGTGGGACACGAAAGACCTGCTCAGTTCAGCAAAGGTTGAAATGGAGGCTGGAGAGAGCTTGGCAAACCACTGTCGAGCGGAGCCCCTCAAGGTGGTTGGGAATGCCTTGCACATGATTTCATCAGGGATGTTATAAAGTTGCATCAGGGTTTTGTACATTTCGAGGTGATCCAACGGATCTTTCGTTCCGTCAAAGGTCTCCACGGATGGCATTTTGAACTTTTGAGGGAGTGGGTAGTTCACCACGTCAGGTTTGAAAGGGGTGTCTGTTCGCCTTACAAGGTAGTCCACGATTTTTGGTCCTTGCGCCTTTATGGCGTTAAAGACATCACCGAGTTGGTTTTGTACTTCTTTAATTTTCTCATCCCATTGATTAGGGGCTCCCCTGGAATGATCATGGAAACGACTCCCATGCTCCACTCTTCGGTTCTCACCTTCGTCTTCTTGGAGATGAAGATCTCCACCCCGTGAAGAAGGAGGATGATTAGGTGGATCATGATGGGCTCCTCCGTGTGGAGCTCCTTGATGTCCAGGTGGTGGAGCTCCCTGTGGTTCCCCTAGTTGCGCTCCTCCTCTTTGTCCAGCGAACAGGAGATGAGGAGGAGGTGGATCGTGATGGGCTCCTCTGTGTGGAGCTCCTTGATGTCCAGGGGGTGGAGTTCCCTGTGGTTCTCCTAGTTGCGCTCCTCCTCCTTGTCCGGCGAGCAGGAGTTGTAGTATCTGCTGATTTTGGGTAGCCAATTGTTGCATGGTCTCCAACATTTTCTGTGGATTTGGAGCTGAAGTATTTGAGATGGGGTTGGTGTGAGGAGGAGTACCCTCTACTAGTCGTGGATTGTCTTCAGGTTGGTTCATTGACCTGGTTGTGATCGCCATTGGTTTAGATGTTTGAAGGTGAAAATCTTTTTGAATTTCCCATAGACAGCGCCAAACTGATGATGCATAAAATAAACTTTGTACACACCTGTTAAGTAATAATAAATGCGATAATTAAAGTAAGGAAATAAGACAATAATTAGAGTGGTTCGGTCTAGGTGACCTAGTCCACTTTTGAATGGCTTTAGTCGCCAACACTTTTTATTATATTTAGTGTCTTGGAAACAGAGGGAGTACAGAGAGTTCTCAAGTACAAGAAATCAGTTGCTCCCCAAGTGATGGTGATGCGTACAATTTATAGCGACCTCGTGACAATTTTGGGGTGAACATGTAGCCACTAAACCACTACTGTAGTGGAGCTCCCAACCTCTTTCTAATGTGCAAGATGGTTGACGTGCTCTCCGTGAGATCTGGAGACGAGGCTTACCCACTTCCTTCATGATGTGGTCTTGCGTAGCTAACTGATGAGCTCAATTAACCCAACCGGGATGGATCACCTTTGTTGGGCTCGCCGGACTTCTTGAACTTGGGCCTATATTACATATTGGGCTTACGAGATGGGCTGCATCCTTGGATACCCATCAGGTGTCATGTAACATTGTTTTTGTTTAATTTTCAACTTTCCCACAATTTTGGTAAAGCTATGTAGGTAAACATGAATTTTTAAAAGGAAAAAAATAATACAAATAACTCTAAATAGCAACAAGTACAATTATAAATTTGAATACTTTCAAGTAGGCATCCGACTTGATCTAGTCCTCTCAGACCTTGGGTTTTAATCAGGTATGATCGTTTACTTTGGGTTGTTAGGCCAGAACTTGACCGTTGGGCTACGGTTTGATTAGGCCTGTTGGCCAAGCCAAATCCAAGGCTGGGCCGAGTCAGGCCAAGGCCTTGATTGTCTAGTCTTTTTTTTAATATTAAATATTAAAAATATAAATTAATGAAAAACTTGAGTATTTATAAGAAGCTAATTTATTATTAATATTTAATATTAAAAGTTAGTTTATTGATGTATTAGTTAATATTAATATTTAACATTAAAAGTAGCAAGAAATATTAATAAAAATTTATTGTTAAATATTAGTAATTTAGTTTTTGCAATAAACTAACTTATTATTAATATTTAATCAACGAAGTAAGCAACTTATTATTAATATTAAATATTCTAACTAGTTCTATTAGTTAAATGTATCTACAAGAAATTAAGAATGAATAATTAAAACTTTAAATTTTATTGATGTATTAATTAAAACTAATGTATTATAATTTATAAATTACAATAATGAATACGTGAAAATTTATACTTCATTGATAAATAATTATAACTTTAAAGTTCAAAAATTACAAATAATTGGATAAAAAACATGTAAGGCCTCAAGGTCGGGCCAAACCAGATTTTTCTAAAAATAACGGCCTTTTCAAGCCTTCCAGGTCAGGCTTTGATTAAACCGAATTTTGACCAGACCTGGCCCAGGCCGGACCAAGACCATACCGCAAGCCTCGAGCCTTTTGTGCATGAGTGCATCCCTACTTTCAAGTAATGAAGAAAGTATAATGAATGAGTTTATAAATTTGAATATTCTTTTAATGAAGAAAGTCTAATGAATGTGTTGAATGAAAAATAAGATTTTTTAAGAAATAATTTTAATTTGAATATTGATATTAATTTGGAAAATAATATTTCACAATGTAATTTTGATATTTTCATATGTGCTCCTTTTATATAAAGGTGAGACTAACCCAATTCTATCGTGAGAGAAAATCATGTGAAAAATATTATAATTATATTTGGAAATAGTGCTCCCCTATTAATTTTTGTGAAGAACTTTCATGTCAAGTTTGTGAAGAATTTTCAAATTATATTGATACAAATTTTGATAGAGGAGCACATGCTAATAGAGAAAGAGGGGGAAGAAAAAAGAGTAAAATGCAAAAGTAACCATCGTACTATTAGTACATTTGGATATTTTGCCCCTTTTTGTTAATCAATGCAAAATAAGCCCTCTATTATAGAAAAATTTGGATATTTATGTGACAACGAGGTATTGACTGTAATATCTGTGAATTTTATGAATAATACTAATAATTAAATTAATAAAAATTTGAATATTTATTTAAAAATATATATATCCTTGTGGTAGCTGATGTGATAATTTAATTGAATGATAATTGGATAATATGGTGGAAATGATAACGAAACTTATTTAAGCTTATGAGTTATGCTTAGTGTGACAAAGTGATGAAATAAGTAATTTATAAATTGAAATAATGAAAGGAGTAATTATACAATGTGATAGACTAATTATGATTATTTCATTTAAGTGATTATTGTGTATGGACTGGATTCTGCAGTAGCTAAGCTGGGTTTGGGATCTGTCGTGGAGTGGCTATCAAGGCTACTTCTATCAAGATAAATCAAGCAATATGCCAAAGGCTTAGTCTTGAAAAAATTACTATTTCTTTGCTTCATGCATTAAATATAATATAAGGTGTAAAATTAATATGTGAATGATTATTAGATGAGATCATGTGAGATAAAGTTGAATTATATAATTTACTAAGTTGAATAAAGGAGCTTATGTGACATTATGATGTATGGTGAAATAATTTAAATGTGATATTAGGAATAATATTATAATACAAATATTATTCCATGAGACTATATAATAAAAATCTTAACTTATGCAATTCTACTGAAATTGTATAAATAAGCCTTCTGTGATATTATAATTCATGGTAGGCTAATAAAATGTGTATTTTAAATGTAGGGTAAAATACAAATGTGGCCACTAAACTTTAGGTGTTTTTGGGTATTGAGCCCCTTTCTTTTGGTCAACGCAAATTGAGCCTTTTTCTGCTCAAAAATTTGGATATTGAGCCCCTAGGTGTCACATATGCGTTGATCTGCCTATGTGGCACACACGTGGCACCTGATGTTAACTTTAATCAAATTAATTTCTAAAAAGATGCCACTATCCAAATTTGATCGCAAAACCTTAAGTTTGAGGTTTTGGCCAAGTGACAACTCGAGCACCATAAGCTTAACTACTAAATTACCCAAATAATATTGATATATACTACATCAATTCATACCAAATAAATAAAACAAAAAGAGATGACGAACAGAGGGGGCGGGGAATTATTTTGATAAATATTTATAACAATACTACTACTACTACTAACAACAACAACAACAACAAAAACAACAACAACAACAACAACAACAACAACAACAACAACAATAATAATAATAATAATAATAATAAACAACACCAACACCAAAAACAACAACAACAACAACAACAATAATAATAATAATAATAATAATAATAATAATAATAATAATAATAATAATAATAATAACCATTATAATAAAATTAATAAGATACCTAATTTTTTCATTTTAGAATCTACTGATTTCATCTGTCAGAAGAAAGTGAATAACAAACACATTACTTTTACAATGATCAAAGAGAAACAAGGGAATGGAACCCTTATATAAGAAACATCTTATATAAGAAACCCACAAAAAAACAACCATTGAAACACCTGTAGGAAATCAGCCCCTGTACAGCACTACAGTCAACCAAGCAATTTTAATCAACAAATAACCTTAGAGCCAAATCCTCAAAGGATTCCACAAACATAATAGTTAAATCTAGGTAGTGTTCGTTAAACCATAAAAATAGACACATCATCAGAGACCTAACTCAACAAAGAGAATTTTAATGCTTTGAATGTTTTATTACACTTCTTTATCATTAACCGAGAGAGAGTGCTGAACAATTGACCGCCCGATCGAATTGATCCAATCTTCATTCTCTTTCTCATAATCGGTGATGAAATATATAAATCTAAGACTCATCTATTAAATTTGGATATTCAAAAACCTTTTTCTGGATACCTTGTAGCTTCTCCTCACCATCACTCTCCAAATCCTTAGTCGCCACTTCGAATTAGAACTTTTGGAGTCGAAACCTAGGAAATCACGTTGACGGAGCCACGTGTGAGGAGCAGAGGAAATCGTAAAGGGTGTGAGGACATCCATATACAAATCTTCGAACTCGTCATCGTCTTCCATGAGAGAGAAATGGAGTTTGAAGGGTGCAATTTCCTGGTTTTGGTTGTTTCATATCCCACAAAACTAGCAACACTTCTTGATTTAGCAAGCCCTAACTTTTGGAGATTTGAAATTACTGAGCTTTAGATGAGAGAGAGAGATGAAGATATTGGTGTAACTTAGCTAATCTGAATGATCTATTTTGTCTTTTAATTTTTCTGGGGAAAATGAATTATTTCGTTATAAAGGTTAATCCTTGCAAAATATTAATAGCTAGGCCCATGGTGCTCGGGTGGTCACATGACCAAAGTTTCAAATTGGGGGTTTTGAGTTCGAATCAGTGGAGTGACATATTTTTTGGGATAAAATTTGAAAAATGCCCACGTCAGCTCATACATGTGTAAATTTAAATGAAAAATGCCCATGTCAGATCTGCCACGTAGGTGCCACGTGTGCCACATAGGTACCACTTCTGCCACGTAGGCAGGTCAACGCTAATGTGGCGTCTGAGGCTCAATATCCAAATTTTTAAACAGAAAGGGACTCGATTTGTGTTAACAAAAAAAGGGGCTCAATACCCAAAAACACCTAAATTTCAGTGGCCACATTTGCATTTTACCCTTTAAATGTATGAAAGAAAATAAATTTAATTAAATAAATGTCTGATATTTAATATTAATTTTGATATTTATGTGTAAATGGGATAATAAAGTTTTATGGAGAATAATGGGTTGTTGGTACCCAACTAAATTATATTCTAACCTAATGTAAATATTATTTAGGCTAACACAATGTACATGGATTATATGATTATGTGTATGTGACCATAATTAAAACCTAGGAAATAACATTTAGTTATCAAATGTAAAGTTATAAGCCAAAGAGGAAATAAACTTAAGTATGCTAAAACTATTTTACTGAGTAATAGAGTTGTTTCAAAATCAGTGTCCCGTTCTATTTCTCCAACCGTTTTATATCAAGAGCCTATCCCTTCATTCCTGGAAATCAAAAAGGCTAGATTGGTGGGCCATAATGGCTAGGAAGATGGAATAGTAGAAACTATTCCACCAAATCTTTCTTACCTAATGGTCCCTTCTTCTTCCTCTTGGTTTAATTCATTGAGAAAAGCCCAATTTTGGTCAAAAGTTTCCCTATAAATGGAGGCTTTTCTCTTCTCAGATAAGTTGCTAGAAATTCTCTCTGAATCTAAATTAGAGTGTGAGTTGCTGAGTTGAGGAGCAATCAGAAGTTAGGAAGCAAGAATTAGCTTTAACAAGCTCTAAGAAGGTAATATCCATGTTCTAGATTCTTAATTTCAAGTTGGCAAATTCTAGAGTTTCCATGAATTACATATGAATTAGTTCGTAAGTTGATGCTAATGTGTTAACTGAGTTTATATACATTTATGAACCAATGTGATTGATTTTAAGAATGTTAAAGTGAAGAAATTCGTGTTTGGTTTTGAGTTCTGCAGGAGCATAGCCTTTCTGGTTCTCGCTTGTGAAAAGCGCAATCATACTGTCTGCTGCTCAAAGCAAAAGTAGTTGCTTGGCATGCACCATAAAGGAATTCTAACTTTTGCTATAATATGATAGTTTTAACATGTTAGTATAACTTAGACATGCATGAAAATAGGTCTGACTTGTAGTCTTAGGTTCCTTTGCATAGCATGAGTGCTCTTGCTTGCTTTAGTATATATTTTCTAAAAGAAATTAGGATTTTTGAAAATAAACTTTGATGAAACTTGTGTGTTGTGAGTTCTGACTTGTTAGCATGTATATGGCTGGTTTATGTGTATACATGAACATGAGATGTGATTCGAAGTCGCCTTGCAGATACTAAATTGCTTTAAGCTTTGTTTAAAATGACTTTCAAAGGCAAACTCGGGCATTTTGCAAATTAAGTTTTATGAACCTTATGAAGTTATATTCTTAACATATAGGATGACATGCTAGTACTCTTTATGCTCCTAAACATGACCTATATATATACTCACTTTTTTAGACACAATATAAGTTAATCAAACATTAGTTTAAACACATTTTCAAGTGATGAACTATATGGACTATGCGTAAATGAAGTGAATACACGTGGGCATGGATATTATAGATTGTATAACATCCTTACATGGTTAGAGGGTTAATATGCTTATCCGTTTTATTTAATGAACTTAGTTGGCCTTAATTTCATTGAAACTCTGATTAATATCATTGTGACGCCCCAAAAAATAGGTCCACACAACCGATTTTGAGTTGCCAAATACATAATGTAAAATTCAAATACAAACAACTATTAAACTATCGTTCAAAATACGACCACACATACTGTGAGTTTGAATACAAATATTGTACCATACATAATACGAAAATATCCAAACTCAAATTAAGTCTTCATTACAGTTATTATCACACTATTTCACAACATAGTGAAGACTTCTATAGTAACTATCTCAAACTATTACTCCACTTCTCGACTAGTCCCAGCTACACTTTCATTTCCTGAGAAGAACAATGGAACAAAAAGGAAAAGGGTGAGCTCAACTAGCCCAGTAAAAAATATTATGACTAAGATAATGAGGAATAAATTATCTTTAGCCTTCAACAATGATAAACCGGATAAAATATAATAGACAACAAGTTTTAGATCAACAACTACAACGGAATAAATAAACAATTAGAAGAGTCAAGTTGAGAGTGATATCTACTATCTTCTATGATTTAAGGGTCCATCATCAATATTTTATCCCTGTAACACCAATAAATAATTATGCAAATCAACATTTTATCTTTGCACTACGGGCCAACGATTTTTATTTGTATCACCAATGGTCATGATCATGCCAAACACCTGTCTATCTATGCACTACGGGCCAAAAAGAACTTTCACCACAAACCTTTATTTGTAACATTAAAGGTCATGATTATGCCAATACACAATTTCTGGTCATAATCATACCAATCTACAGTCAATCTTTGTACTACGGGCCAAAGATGATTTTCACCACAATATAAGCATGAGGATGATGACAATGATATAAGTGAGATCAATGATAAATATTAGAAATTTATAATTTAATCTATTCAGAGTTCAAGAATGTCCAAATTGTCAACATGATCACCAATTGTGGAGTAAAATTCAAGAATGATGTTTAAGATTCATATTTCAAAGATAATGTGGACAAAGGAAAAAAACTAAATTTCGTCGTGAATAGTACTCCGGCATGAATAGTACCCCAGATGAATAGTACTCTGATATGAATAGTACCACATATGAATAGTACCCCGTAATGAAAAGATTAAAATTTAATAAGAAAGTTCAGACCAATATTCAAATGAAATGATATAGATGAAGCGCAAACCTCAAGGAATTTCTAATCATTTCAGGAATTATAGAAGCAATACTTACCATAATAAGTTTAAATTTAAGAATACGAAATGAAATAATATCACTTACATAATATGAAGTATGAAAGAAAATGATATCCCCTACGAGTACTGAAAGAAAATAACATCCTTTACCTTAATAGAAAACTAGATCTGACTTGGTATAACGGATATTATCCTGAGAAAATCTTGCACTATAAACTACACTCAAAGTATTTTTATACTTAAAAGAAATACTCACAATATTGCAATAGGAACACTTGTGTTTTTGGTGTCTTTAGGATGAAAGGGGTAACCTCCTTTTTATAGTGCAATACAAAGGAAAAAAGAGAGGCAAACCTACCTAATTTTTCTCTACATAACCTTCTCTTTCTCTACCTAACTTTCTTTCTTTCTTTTTATTGGTTGAAGGCCCACAATTTGGAAAAAAATTGCAGGATGAGGTTTTGCCATCAATTAGGAAAGAAGAATTGCACGAAAGTTTTTTTTTGAAAAAGGAATTTAAACTCAATTAATTTGTTAACCTCCTCCCTATTTACTCACAACCAGGAAACTATACATATTAATATAATAATAATACTATTTAAAAAACTATATAATATAGATTATAATATCATATTATACTATTATAATATAATATTATAATAATATATTTGAATAAATATTTTATCGGAGAAGATAATTATGGTTTCATAGAAAAATATGCCAAACTTTCAATAAATATCTCATGCTAAAATTCCTCTATTTATATCAAAATTAAACAAATATTTACTTGTCATATTTATTAACAATTTTTATTTTATTCATCAATTATTATTCACAATTAATATTACCAAATCACAATATTGACAACCAGGTCATTCTCAGGAAAGAGTGGGCTTTCCGATAAGGATTTCTCCTTACTGACGCACAATTATATAACCTAACCCCTTTCCTCAACAAAACTTTCTATACATTGTCAATACTGCTATCTAATAATATTATTTCAATAATATGAGTTATTGTGTCGTGACAATTATTGATTTAATAATATAACATATTATGCAAATGTTAGCATAACAATTATTGAATTAATAATACAACTATTGTGGCATTATTGAATGAAATACTAAGTGACTTCTTATGTAAGAATCAATAATTAGAGATACTGTGTATTACTGTGTTACTGTGCAATACCGCGTATTACTGTGTAATAACACGTATTACTATACTTTTATCACCGAGTATTTCCTCAGTTAACGGTAAAAGTTTTGTCGTTATTTTATAAAAATGTTATTTCTGTCGCTTTCTATATCCGATAGTTACTTCATTATGTGGTCCACCAATGATTGTACCGTCGTACGAATATTCTCCGACAAAAAGAATATTCTCTGACTAAACTAATATTTTTTGACAACTGTTACTTTGTATAATTTGCACATATCAACCACAACTATAACATTTATTAAATCAACACCTTACTATTTAGAATAATATATAAAAAATCATATCTTGTTCATAAAAAGTTGGGGACTTACAATCATAACGTGTAAATGTGAACTTGAAATATCCCTAGGAGAGGCCAAGACCTCTTAAGGTGTGTATTTGTTATGTGTTAACACCCATGCATGCTAAAAGGCAAACTAGAACTAAGAAATCAAAACTCAACTTTGGTCCGAGTCAGGCAAGCGGTAAATCACGCTCTCTCCTAACCTAAGCCAGAATCAAGCTGTAGTAGAAAAGCGTTAGCTTTGACCATTTTATTTGTAATCTGAACCTTATAACAAGTGTATGATGTGATTCCCCAAATTTAGACCACACTTGTCTCAAATTTGGTTGTCACGTAAAAACTCTAATAACATACTAAAATCATCACAACAAAATAATAGAATAATTTACATTGTTATAATATAATTATTCTTGTCCCAAGGGTTCGTAACTTAAACATCTTTTATATACCTTCAACATAATAAAACAGAATTTAGATATAACTAATACATAGTACAACTTATGTCATTACATGAATATAATAATCTCCCCTAAATATAAACTACTCAGTAGCTTTGCCCTTGCCCTTATATATGCTTGAGAGCTCGCCTTGCTCTGCCTTAACTGAAATATTTTTAGGGAAAACAAGAATGAGCAACAAGTTTTCCCAACAAGTAATATAACAATAAGGGTGCTCAATATAGTTTTAGCTTCTCAAGGGTACAACAATAATGATAGTTCAAAGATAGTATGAAATATCAATGGTTCTCAACAATAATCTCTACGGACAGAAAGATATCAATAAGTTTCAATGCTTAATCAATTCAAGATTTCAAAGTAATGAATACTGAGCAGTGACTAAGGACTATGAACTTCTCCTAGAATTAACAGTACTGATAATTCTACAAAACGAGTACAACAGATGATCAGCCTAAAGTACCCTATGTTATGCATAACATTTAATCTTACTCATGTGCGCACGTCAATTTCCCGACAAATATATAATTCCCCTACCAAGAGGGGTGTTCATCTCAATTATAAGAGTCCACACCAAGTTAATTTGGTTTGTATAACTTTTGATCTTATACCAATAGTCTAGCCGAATCAATGGCTTAGACAAATTCCTTTTAAAATATGCACATGAGAAATTATCATCTGAAATCAAGGTTCGAAAATAATTTCATTTCTAAACTACGAAGTATTAAGTCATGAGATATGAATCATACTTTCATGGATTTACTTGTACAACTAATAATAGTAAAAGCTCAAGTAATGCTCAATAAAGAGTAGGGTTCGAGTACTTGCCTTACACGTAGTTTCCCAAAGTAAAGCTTATCAGCACTCTTTGAATCCTAATATGATATAGTTACGTGTATCAGATATTCATTAGTTACGTATACTCATACATGATATGTAAGTTTAAACGCATACATAAACGTCAAACTTAATTACACACCCTTCAGATACATCATCACATACCTTACGTACTTATAGTACAAAATTAGTTTATAAGACACCATGAAGTCAAATAACATAGTTTCTAATCATTGCTTTATAGTTTGCAAACATCTTTTGAACTCAAAATTTGAAAGTTTATAAACACTCATTAAACATTCAATTTTATCATTTAGCATGCTTCTTAACACATTGAATAACATACTGGTCATATAATATAGATTAAGGTAACAATATAAGCCTGTAAACACCTTCAAACTAACATAAAAAAACTTATACTACTGCAGACTGACGCGATCGCGCTTGGTTTGTACTAAGGAGTGGCGCGGTCGTGCTGCTCCTGGTGAAAACCAAGACATGACTGCTTATGTAGAAGGTCAGTGTACACCCGTCTTGTATAAATAATCATGCAAAACACACATGTTAATATGTGGATAACTAAGTTTGACCTTATATCATAACATTAATGTAGGTTATATCTATTCTCATTTAATCGAGACTTTAAGTGTTCAATTTATAATTTTTTTACGTTTAATCGTTAAACACATGCTATGTGGTCCATAGGTCTCAACTACACATTCTTGCATTAGATTAGTCATGTATGTCAAGTCATGAAAATTTACATCATTTAGACTTGATCTAACCATTCCCACTACTTTATAATACATAGGATTAGCTAGCATGCTTGCAAATCTTGTCTACATGTATGACACACTTAATCATGATGTCAAATGCTGGAATACTCGTATTATAGTTATTGACTAAACTAGTTTTCAAGGTTTCTTGTGAAAATCTCATGTTAAGCTATCAAGCATGCAAAACTACTTTACTTACTATGCATCACATTTTCACATATGCATAGCTAGAACACATAAACATGCTCATAAATTCCCAACTCAAGCGTATATAGTTTATCAAGTTTTTTTTTGAAACTTTAAGCCTCCATTAGTAAAACTTCAAAACTTATTCAAGCATACAAAGTAAGTCCACATACTCTAAATCATGCTTTCGTACTCACTTGTGCACATACTCAAGTCATTTACATAGGCTAGAAAGTTCAGAACTTAAATGCACAATGTTCATCATGCTTTGTTTTTTAAAACTTCAAGTTTTCCTTTAGAAAATCCTTTAAAACCAAGTTAGCTAAACTTATTATACATGAAGCAAACTTATGCCTTATGTTAGACTTATTTACGTATATATCTAGGTTATTTATACATGTTCACAATATCAGAATGTATATTACTCCATGTTCACAAATTCTAGTTTTCCAAATCTTTAAATTTTCTTTGAATGTTCATACTAAAACCAACTAACATGGCTTCTAGATACATAGAAACCTTAGTCCATATGTTAAGGTTATTTATATGCATATGCTAACTGTCATAGCATGCTCAGAAAAATACAAGATCACAAAATAAATACACATGACTGGCAACCGACGCGGCCGCGCCACTTCGAGCAGAATGAAAAATGATGGCTCTAATTTTGCAGAGCCTTAACACAAACCATGTTAAACCTACAACCATGGCTCTACTTTTTGGTTCTTCTTGATGTCGCCTTTCTTTCCCTCGATTTGTATAACAAAATAAGATTAGGTCTAGAAATTTATTAATTAAGAGGGTCTTGCCCTAATGAACTTATAATTGGGTTCAATTAATATTACGACCCAAATTTTTAACCAAATAATATTATCTAACCCTTCTAATTAGCCCACAAATTATTTTCAAATTTGACCCAAATAAAAGACAAGCCCAATTATTATATTTAAAATATAGATTTAAATGCTATTTACTTTATCTATTATTATTATTATTATTATTATTATTATTATTATTATTATTATTATTATTATTATTATTATTATTATCATTATTATAATTTTTTCTTGGGTATTACATTATCTCCCCCTTAAAAAGGATTCCGTCCCCAGAATCAAAAGAGTAACAAAGATTTAATTGACATTAAAGAGGTGAGGATACTCTTGCCGAATAGTCTCTTACGCCTCCCTAGTAGCTTCACACTCTGGATAATTTTAGGAATAAAATAAATAAAATAAATATTTAATTATTAACAAAAATTCGGATTATTATATTTTTCCCTCCTTAAAAATAATTCCGTCCTTGGAATTCAAATAAGTTACATAAAGTTTTATTTTAGTTTTTATTTAAATTACATAATTATTCATAAATTTTAATTAAGATGTAGCGCCACCATTTGTAACGATTAAGCTTGGTAAGTCCATCGGTCCACACATTTATCCATGTTCTCGTAAAAGATTCATTAGCTATCATGTCAAGCCTTGGTAAGGTTCTTCGCGTTAAATCACATGATCCACTGTTGGTGCGGCCCCCCGTTAATATCTTTGAGTTTCATTCTTTCAAACGTACGTACTATTCAGAACTTAATTCGAAAGCACAAAATTTTCTTTTCATCTAAATACGATTCGAATACCTAAAATATTTAAAATTATCCTTAATTCTTAAAACGTTTATGTTCCACTCATGACAAAGATTTAACAAATTATTTTTATTTAATTTTTTTTGGGTTAAGTTCAGATGACCACCTGGGGTTTGGGCGGTTTCCCACTTAACCACCTATAGTCAGTAAAGCTACATTTAGACACCCGACTTTTTGAGTTCAAGTGAAAACGTCACTTTTTCCATCCAACTTAACTGTGCGTGTATATCAAGCGCCAAAAACGCGTGAAAAGGGCTATAACAGTTTAAAAAAATATGGGAAATGTCTGAAATACCCTCTTCTTCCTCTCTTCTCCTCTTATTTGAACCTTCAAACCCACCACAGTTTTGCCCGATTTCTTCAACTGGGTTCGTTCACTTCGTAATCCAATCTCTTTTCTAATCTCAGGTTCTTCAACTGGGTTCCTTCACTTCGATTCCTCCACGCGAGCTGCTTCACGACCTGCTCCAATCTCTGCACCAATTCGTAATCCATGAGAGAGAGTGAGGCGGCACAAAATTGCCTTTTCAATTTTCTTCTCAAATCAAAGTAGTCTCCAAATTAATTCTCACTCTTATCTCTTGCTATACCAAATCTCGAATTTCTTCTTCTCTTTTCTCTCACCAAGCCCTAAAATCTGTTTTTGTTAAATATAGGTCATGTTTATATGTGAATTCGTTTATCTGAAATGATATGGATGATTTTGATGCAGATATGCTCATGGGTTTTGAAGAAATTGATGCAGATGATGACATTAGGGAAGAGTTCCCATGATAACAAGATTAGGGCTTTTTGGCGTTTTAGGTCTCAAATAGACTTGAAGATATACAGAGGTGATGTTCACCCTGTGAATGGAATGTATAATTTCTTATGCAATTCATTTTGCAACATAATTGTGTCACTGGAAGTAGATGATTCAACTGACTTGAGTGAGTCACCTAAACTTCTGAATTGGGTTAAATTTGCAGAGAGTGGTATTGATACTACAGATCCAAAGGATGATTTTGTGCTTCCGTCAGTGTCACATTGGGTTGATAGTCATGATGTTGATAAGATAAGTAGAATTCTGAAGGACCAGTTTGAATAGACATCTTTTAGGCATGAAGAGGCAATAGAGGCAGTTAGAAGAATAGATTGATTTAGAGTGGACAAGAATGTTTTCGCATTGAATACGCTCATGGATACATTAGTAAAGGACCAAAAGGTTGAGCATGCTCAAAATGTGTATACGGAGTTCAAGAGTCAAATAGCTCCAAATTTGCGTACTTTTAATATATTATTACATGGTTGGTGCAAAAGCTAGGCAATTAGAGAAGGCTGAAAAAATTATAGAAGAGATTGGGAAACATGGATTTTGTCCTGATGTGATTTCTTATACCTGCTTCATTGAAGCCTATTGCAATGAGAATGATTTTCGCAAAGTTGATGCAACTTTAGAGGAAATGCAGATATATTTATTGCTAGAACTAATGAGAAGCACTCAGAAGTTGTCGCGTCTTACATTGAGGTTAGTTTGTTATCTAACTTTGTGGACTTCTATATCTTTGGTTGTTTCCTTTAGGCTACATTTAATTGGATGGAGTTGTTCTCTTGTGGTAATATACAACTCGTAGCGCTTTTGTTCTCTTTTCTTTCCAAAATTGGCAAGTAATTGGACCTGAGATTAGGGGTTTGCCGATTGTGTTGGAGAAGTTGTGCCGGAGTGATTTGGTGAAGTGGGTTAGAAACAGGTAAGGATTAAAATTGAAGCAAAGTGGTGAATAAGATGAAGAAGAAGACTGGGAGAAATAATACCACCGGTTTATGTTACAATACAAATTCATGAAGGGTAATTAAGTCTTTTTCCAAATAAAGTAACGGAGTTAAGACGGAAAGCACTTTTTCACTTAAACTCAAAAAGTCGGGTGTCTAAATGTAGCTTTACTGACTATAGGTGGTTAAGTGGGAAACCGCCCAAACCCCAGGTGGTCATCTGAACTTAACCCATTTTTTTTTTACATAAATTCATGCAAAACTTTAAGGGCATTAGATAAACAAAACAACTTAAATTATATCACCAACTCTCACTAAGTCCTCAAGAGTTTCAAAATATCATAACCTCAAATCAAATTAGTTCTCAAATATTATTAGACCAAAAAATATACTACTACTAAGATCTCTTTATCGCCATACCAAACTCCAAATCATATATCCTACTAGCTGGATAAGCAAACTATAACTATTCAAAATCTCTTAAATCATTGAATTTCATAACTTAATATCTAATCATTTAATAAATCAATCATCTCTTAGTGGAAACTCTAACCCAACAAATTTCAATGTCTCCCCATACTATCACAAAGAAACTTCATAGCACATAACTCCAATATCTTACTAGAAAAATAGCCACAAAATTGATCATTAACTCCAAATGATTAATCTAATTACCTCGAATATCAACAACTCAAATTACAAGAAATCCTCTATACTTAATAATTTTCACTTTATCATAATATGCCATCAATACAAACCTCAAATTATCCAGAAGCTTAACATAAATCAAAACCTAACTTAAATCAAATCCCCAATTCAACGATCATAATAATTGTCAAAAATAAACAACAACTCTAACAAATAATTTTCTAAAATCAAATACTCGTCGATACAAATTCTCACATTATAATCACATCTCATATAAGATCATTTCTTATCTGTACAAAGTATAACTTTATTCACCTCAATGAATAAATCACAATTCTTAACTAATACCATTACTCAATCACCTTAATAAATTATTCCACTTTCCTCAAATCAAGTACAAATCGAAAAGAAATCGGTAGTTAGTCAAAATAGAGATCAACCAAACAAAGAATAAAATCGAATCAAACTCCTACGTCTACCCAATGGTTACTCACAACTCATAGGTCAAACCTAAATAGGTTTTCTATAATAAAGAACCTAAGCTCTGATACCATATCTGTAATACCCCCTTCTCTAAAAGGAAAGGGAGGTCACATGCAAAGCACAACAAACCTCAAAATTAGTAAACAGAGCACTAATAACTGCAAAATATTAATAATGATATCCATCAATGAAGTACTAATTATAATTCTTCAACTAGAGTCAAAATAATAAAAACCAAAAATCGAAACAGCCTAGATGGTTAAATGTAACACTCTCATCACACTAGCCCTAAATCACCCCTTCAAACTTGCCGGAAGAAAAACACAACATGAGCCAATTGCCCAGTACGGATACAGATATACAAAAGATATATAATTGATATACGAAATCAACTAAGAAAAAATACTGAACAAAACCTCAAGTGTATATACTGACAAAAATATAATCTCCAAAGATCTGAATAAAATATATTTGAATCAACAGAATTGACGAAACCAATAGAAGAGTAAAGAAATAACAAACTGAAGTATCTAACTCAATGTATTGAACTGAACAGAAATAAACAAAACTAATACAATGAAATAATAGGCTGAATCAAATGGTTGAGTGTTATTTCATACTGAATGAGCTCAGAAATATATATTGCCACATAGGTAAGTCAAAACAATGTCACACAGGCAAGTCAAAATAATGTCACACATGCAAGTCAAAATATTTTCACACAGGCAACCAAAATAATGCTACACAAGCAAATCACACATTGGACCGTGAATCCAAATGTATACAATTTGGATAAATATGTTTGGCACAACATCATAAATCTGCAGAACAGAAAACTAGGGTTAACCCATACGCCTCCCACAACAAAACACCAAATGACCCACTTTCTTCGGAGCCCAAACGAAGACGCCGTGGACTAATCACACCGCCACGGAAAGTGTCATGCCTCTCGTGCCAAGACGACATGCCTGTGGTACCCCCACAGGTGGTTAGCTCAAGTATACCCTACGATATATTCTAACAAAAATATCATGTTGCAACACATGCGACATAATACTAACAAAAGGGTTCTATATGGACATGTTGAACAAAATTAAATTATAGTCACAATATCTCAAAAAGAAGGTAGCAACATGTACCACTCTATAATTATCAAAAATAAATACTAAACATGATAATATAACCTAATTCAAAGAGTACAAGTACGAGTCCAATGTGTCAACTCCAAAATGAAACAAATATATGAATTTCACAAGAAACGATTATGTGAAATAATAACAGAATTTGAAACGAGGAACAAAACGAACAAATCAAATTTAACACAGGTATCGCTGAAAGAGTACGAAATCCGTACCTGAATATAATACCAAAATAATTCACCGAACCCAAATATCACACCGCTAGACTTCCTCAATCTGATCTATATAATGATCAAACCAATACCATACCATTAATTAAATTACTAACTTACTAACTTTATTCTTTTTATTTTATTTTATTTTATAAATTTAATAATTTTAATAAAGAAAGCATATTATATACATTATGTAATCAAAAGATACAATGACTGTAGTGTAAATCAATACCATAATATTATAACACTATTATACTAAATTCTCATTCCATGCTTAGCATCTGTACAAAAAGTATTCTAATATACCAATAGTTATGTATATGAAACTAACATTCAGATCATTCCTTTATATTATCTAATTACATGTTATCATAATTTATTAAAATATTATATTAACATATTAATTCTACCACTAAGCTACTGATGAATCATGAAAATTTGTATATGTATATATATCAAGATCAGTGCTTCATTCAATCGTTTTATATATATTAGAAAAAAATAATTTATTCAACAATAAAAAGATGCCGGATCTGGTTTAATTCTATTTTGTTTAGAATTATATTATTATTAAAAAAATTAGTTATGGCATTACACAATCGCATCAATTGTTTTACATGAACAGAAATCTGGATAATATAAATTAAGAAAATGATGTTAGACTAATCCTCATATTAAGTAGGTAATACTTAAATGATAAGGGAGCGTCATGACGTTTTACTATTTCACATAGTTAAACTGGAGGACTGACGAACTTAATTAAAATGATGACACTTTTCATTAAATGGTCCATAGTCCCATATCAAATCAGGTGCCTCTATTCGAAAAAAAGCGCTACAGTAACTGAATGAACCTTATACATATATATTATTTACATGTTAAAATTCACACACTCCATATTTCAATTACAAATCAAGACTCATTAACAATTTGACTAATCTAATGAAATATATAATAAATTCCTAAAACAGATTGTAAACACAACAATAAAATATATCACAATTACAGTACCAAAATAATTACTTTGTATAAAAAAATTATCCAAAAATTACCTTTTGAAGAGAAGAATATGATGAATAATTTTATTTTATTTTAAAGTTCCAGCCTCTTTCTATTCCTCTCCTTTTTGGTTCTTCCTGATGTCGCCTCTCTTTCCCTCGATTTGTATAACAAAATAAGATTAGGTCTAGCAATTTATTAATTAAGAGGGTCTTGCCCTAATGAACTTATAATTGGGTTCACTTAATATTAAGGCCCAAAATTTTAACCAAATAATATTATCTAACCCTTCTAATTAGTCCACAAATTATTTTCAAATTTGACCCAAATAAAAGACAAGCCCAATTATTATATTTAAAATATAGATTTAAATGCTATTTATTTTATTTATTATTATTATTATCATTATTATAATTTTTTTTGGGTATTTCAACTCGGCCTTTGGTGCTCTGCTTTAACCCGTTGACAGGTAAGCCATTTGATCACGCACTCCATGATTTTTTTTTTTTCAGATTGGGTCACCAAAAGTGTCGCCTCAAATCTCGGTACATCTTTGTGCCTCCCGAATGAACGGAATACGTTGTATTATGTGCCTCGTACAGAATTTCTTCCCTCAATTCGCTTACCGCTGGCACCCACACTCTTCCTTTCAATCTCAAAATACTGTCTTTATCTATTTTGAATCTCTCCTCTTCATTTTCTGCGATCCTCTTCCTGATTTTCTCCCACTCTTCATCATTCTCTTGTGATTCCCTTACTCTGTCCAACAAGGTTGAATGAACTTCCACTGTAAACAATCTTTCTTCAGACCTTTCCAGTCCCTTTACTTCTATCTCCAATTTCTCCATTTCCCTTATTAACTCCTCTTGGGTTGTCAGTTGAAACAACTTCTCCCTTCCTTTCCTGCTTAGCGCGTCAGCGACTATGTTTGCCTTCCCCGAGTGATAACGAATATCACAGTCATAATACTTGATTAATTCTAACCACCTCCTTTGACGCATGTTCAACTCTTTTTGTGTGAAGATATATTTCAGTCATAATACTTGTATATCTCACATTTTTCTCTGTATAAATAGTGTCTCCAAATTTTTAACGCAAAAACTACTGCCACTAACTCTAGGTCATGCAAATCTTTAATTGTCGTAACGCATACACAATAACCTTACCATGTTGCATTAACACACATCCCAGTCCTCTGTGCGATGCATCACTATACACCATAAACCCTCACGTATCATCTGGTAATGATAATACAGGCTCTTCACTTAGTCTTTTCTTCAACTCTTAGAAACTTTCCTCACACTTGTCCGTCCACACGAACTTCACCGTCTTCCTCGTTAAATTGGTCAACGGGATTGCTATCTTAGAAAAATCCTGGATAAATCTTCGATAGTACCCAGCTAACCCTAAGAAACTTCTTACTTCCGTTGGCGTCTTTGGCTGCTCCCAATTACTCACTGCTTCAACCTTTGCAGGGTCTACGGAAATTCCATCCTTATCCACCACGTGTCCTAAGAAATGAACTTTCTCCATCCAAAATTCACACTTGGAAAACTTTGCGTACAAGTTCTCTTTCCTTAGCGCCTCCAAAACCATCTTCAGATGTTCGGGGTGTTCTTCCTCTGTCTTTGAGTAGATCAATATATCTTCGATGAAAACTACTACAAATTTATCTAAGAATGGCTTGAAGACTCGGTTCATTAAGTCCATAAATGCTGCCGGAGCATTTGTCAACCCGAATGACATCACTAGAAATTTGAAAAGTCCGTAATGAGTTAGAAACGCCGTCTCTGATATGTCCTCCTCCCGCACCTTCAACTGGTGATAACCCGTTCGTAGATCTATCTTTGAGAAACACTTCTCTCCCTTTAGTTGATCGAAAAGGTTATCTATCCTTGGTAACCGATATCTATTCTTAATTGTTACTTTGTTCAATTCTCGATAATCGATACAGAGCCTCATCGATCAATCCTTCTTCTTTATAAACAACACTGGTGCTTCCCAAAGAGACATACTCGACCGAATATAACCCTTATCCAACAATTCTTGCAATTCTATCATCAATTCCTTCATTTCTAATGTCGCCATACGATATAGGGCTTTCAAAATTTATGCCGTTCCCGGTGCTAAGTCTATTACGAATTTGATTTCTCTGTCTAGCGGAAGACCAAGCAGATCATCCAGAAATACATCTTAAAATTCTCTCACTATAGGTATATCCTGAATTTCTACTCCCTTCTTCCGTGTATCAACAATATAAGCTAAATAACCTACACATCCTTTCCTTAACAATTTCTTGGCCTGCATCATCGTAAGGCAACATGATTGCTTAAGCGAGGAGCTACCATAAAACACTACCTTAGACTTATTCAGAGTCTGAAGGTTCACACTTTTATTCTAACAATCAATTATCGCAGCATGGTTATACAACCAATCCATTCCCAATATTACGCCAAACTCACCCAATCTTATTGGAATCAAGTCTATGCTTAGTTCATGATTTCTAATGTTTGCGCTACAATTTCGGTAAACATATTCTACAGGGATTACTTCCTTATTCGGAACTTCTATGTTCAAGGGATTTCCTAATCGTTCTTGGGGTAAATTAAGTCGACTAGTAAATTCCTCCGATACAAAAGAACATGTGGCACCCGAATAGAATAATACATATGCATTTATATCATTGATCGAGATGATACCTGACACAACGTCCTTTGCAGCTACTACATCCTGGATGGTTATATTCAATGTTCTGGCAGTGGGATGGTTGGATGGCGTTGGTCTGCCAATCATCAGTTTACCGCTTCCCCCTTGCTGACCGCTTCCTCTGCTGCTCCCTTTCTTTGGGCAATCCTTAATCAGGTGATCCGCCGAACCACAAGCAAAACAACCTTTGATCTTGTTTGGCTTTGGGCAATTTGGCAAAAAATCTTCCTCTTGGCCACAGTTGTAACAAACACTGCGCCCCTTCTAACACTCGCCCTGGTGATACCTCCCACACTTCGGGCATCCTTCTATCTTCTTCTTGAACTCTCCTCGAAACTTCCCTACTTGATTATTGTGATTTTTGTTGTTGTTATTGTTGTTCTCCCATTTTATTTTTCCTAAGTTACTGCCTCCGCTACTGCTTCCTCCATGACTATCTCCGCCTGTATTCTTACTCTTCTTCTCTTTGTTGTACAAACTCAAAGCTTCACTACCTCCCTCTGCAATAATAGCCTTTTCCAACAATGTTGCAAGAGAATTGATCTGAAGAACTGATACCTTGTTGAACAACCAAGGCTTCAGTCCTTGTTCAAAACGCCTAGCTTTCCTCTCTTCACTTACTACTTGGTGTTCTGAAAAAATGAGCCAGTTCATTGAACTTAGCCGCGTATTGCGCCACCGTCATATCTCCTTGCTTAAGCTTCAAAAACTTCACCTCCATCCTATTTTTCATGCTCTTCGGGAAGTAATTCTCAAAGAACAGAGTCTTAAATCTCTCCCAAGTTACTATCCTTTCTCCTGCTCTCTGCTTATTTGCCTCCCACCAGTAGTTCGCCTCGCCTCTCATCATGTAGGTTAAAAATGCCCTCTTCTGGTCTTCACCCACACGAGCGATGGTGAAATCCTTCTCCACTTCATTGGTCCACGTATGAGCTACGATAGGATCGGTAGTACCTACGAATTCCGGAGGTCCTACACTTCTAAAATCCTTAAAATTTGTGACGGGAGCTGCTTGGGGAATAGGTGGTACGGGTTCATTTCTTCTCCTAAGTGTGACAACCCGAGAATTTTGGATATTTTTAAAAATTTTATTAATTGATTTAAGGTTCGATATTAGAACCTAGACAGAAAATAAGTGTATGCGTTTGATATTTTTAAGATAGAATTTTGAGGATTTCAAAATTTTGTGAATGATTTAAGTGAATTATTCAGGATTAGGGAATAAACGTTTATATTTTGTGTATATGTGTGCATGATGTGGTTAAGGGTCAAGGGTTAACTAGATAAACGATATCTGTAACAAACCCTAAGTATATATTAAGAACGTCAACGTTCGGTTAGAAAACCCTAGCGTTTAACAAGAAACCCTAAAACCGATTCTTGAAACCCTAATTTCAGTTCTGGGAATCCGAAACCCTAATTCGGTGCATGAAACCCTGAATCAAGGACTTAATGGCATAAATGTAAATAATTATAGGATTACTTAGGGTTAATCTTAACAAATTAGTTACATAACCCGAATTCCAAACCCTAATTACGGATTTAAAACCCTAATTTATAATTAAGGAAAAACCTAAGTGTTAATTTAATACTTTTAATGTTAATTAGGATATATTAATTCTAAATTTAAGTGATTAGAAAACCCTAATCTAATTACGAAATTAAATTTCTAATTTAGGAAAATTATTTTTCTATTTAGAAATCCTAATTTGTGGGTTGAAAACCCTAATGACCATTTTGACCCTAATTGCTTAATTAGCGATATTAATTAGGAAATACTAATCCTAATTAGCAAGATTTAAATTGTGATTAAGAAATTTTAATATAATTAGAAAATACTAATTATAATTTTGAAATATTTAATTTTCTATTTTTGAAAACCTAAATCGAAAATTTTAGAAAATAAATTGCAAACCCTAAGGATTTTTCAAACCCTAAACCCTAAATCCTAACCAAACCCTAAACCCTAAACCCTAAGGGTTTGGCAAATTGACAAGAATGCTATTAATTTAGTATGCAAAATGACATTTATGCCCTTTGTTGAAATAATTGAAGGTTGCTTGTAATTGTTGCACTATGTGAGTTGGTGACCAAAACCTAGGGTGCCTTAAATCACAACAATGCAGCCGAAATTATCAACCACATGCATTACCTTAACATTTATATAGATTTAGAAAGAGAAAACCACACACTTTCATTTCATTTTTCTCCCTAGCCATTCTCTTTCTTCATTTCCGAGATCTAGAGTGAGAGAGAAAGAAAAGATGAAGCAAGATCGCCTCTAGCAACTTAAGAAATGTAATCAAAAAGTCGTAATCAAGAGATCAAAGCTTAAGAGGTATAAACCTTCAAAATTTGAAATCTTTAGATTTTGTGTTAGATGATATGTTTTCTTATTTAGATATGTGTTAGAGGGTGTCACTCGATGATCTGGGTTGCCAAAACCTAGATCCATATCATTTAGATACTCGAATTTAAAGATTTCTCAAATCTGGAAAACTAGAAATTTTTGGCCTGACAGCCATATGTCAGGGCCCATAAATCTTTGTGTGTTAATGATCTGTTGTTTTTTATGTTATAGATCTGTAGTATTGTATGTTGTCTATGATCTGGACTTGGAAACAGGTTCATAACATGTGTATATTAGGAGTTATACATGGTCAAACATCGTTGACCGGTCACGAAAGTTTGTTTTTTGGCAAACCCAGAATTCCAGAAGCGTCTGACAACATTTTGATGGTCTCTGATCTTCCGTATGTGAATCGATCTGGCCATGTTTGTGTTATATAGCTGTAGAATGACAGTTAGGCTTCATGCTCATGCTTATAGAACTCACATATCATGAAAAGAATCACAGAAATTATCGGTCAAACCTGCGTTGACCACCAGCTTATGTAGAAATCTGGAAAACCCAGATTTCTTAAGTGCAAGATTTCTGTCAGAACTTTGACCATGCTAAATCTGACATTAGTGATGTTGTTGTTAGTACCTGATGTTATGTAATTGTAGACTGACATGTTATCTACAACCATTATCTCACATAAACCGAACCTAGAATGCTAAGATTCAAAGGCTGGAAAGTATGAAGATCGATCGTTTCTTCATTTTGGGAAACCCGTAAAATGAAGAACAATGGTCTCCAACGCTTTTGTATGCTCAGATCTCACGGATAGGATGTGTTATGGTAATGAACTAGGTTTGTTATTGTAGTGCTACATAAGTACTACAATATCGATGCTTAAGCAAGCCCAGAAACGAATTACAATAAGATTTATTGCCGGTCAAACCACCTAGCTTGTCCACTGACATGAAGGTCTGACGAATAGCTCAAGAACACCAAGAACACCTATAGCGACGGTTCTGTCGCTATAGGGCCCCTTTTTAATTAATTATTTTCAGGAAATTATTTAAAAATAGAAAAAAATGGTTTTTAATTATTAAAAATACATAATAAATTCTGAAAAATTATTTTAAATTTTGAAAAATAGTTTTTAATTATTTAGAGTATATTTCATAAATATTTAATATTTTTGGAATATAAATGGTATGTAATTTATTTAATTACAATATTAAATAAATGATTTAAAAATGATTTAAGTACATGAAAAATCATGAAAAATAATATTATGGTATAAGAAAATATTTAAAGATATTTTTAGTGACTTTTAATATTTTGGGATGAATTTCATTAATTAATCAATATTAATGATGTAATAACCCGATATTTTCTATATAAATAAATAAGAAATTTTGCATATTAATTTTTTTATTTTAAAGATGAGAATATGTGTCAAGTAATGTGTATGTATATATGTGATAAATAAAATTATTTATTTCATGAATTATTTCAAACAATTTTATTTTAGAATTATTGATCATTATAAAGTATATTCCTATAGTAATTAATTTTTTTAAGCGAAAATGTTTTTATTAATTATTTTCCATAAAATATGATTTTATATTATTTAAATAATATATGAAATGATTATTAGAATTATAATAATAAATATTTTATTATATGGATTTGTTCGTAATATTTAAGTTAATTATTTTAACTTAATTAAAGATAAACTGAGATATGGAATCCAAACCCTAAATTTGGATATTGATCAAGGATGAGAATAATAATATAATATTAATTATATTTTAATTTTTCAAAGCTATAAATATGTATCAGTAAATGTGGAGACCGATAATGGTTATTCAATTATGGTAAATTAGGCACGACTTCATATCGTGTTATTAAACCCTAATTGTTAAAGTTTCACTATGAGTTCGAGACTGTGTAGTAATGGTGTTATATGAATTTTACTGTGTATAATATAATTTCTGTAATTAGGAGAAACCCTAATTATTTATTTAAAAACCCTAATTTGCTAATTAGAAATCCTAATTGCAAATTTTAGAAACCCTAATTATTATTTTTGTGGATTATAATGATAATTAAGAAACCCTAATTATTAATTTGGGAACCCTAATGATTAAACCCTAATTTTCTAATAAAACCCTAATTTCCTATTTAAAAAACCTTAATTTTAAATTAGTGTGTTTAATTAAAAATTTATCACACTTTAATTTTAATCTTTCAAACCCTAGTAATTATTTGGGAAACTTTAAAATATAAAATCTAGTGATTAAACCCTAGATTCAAGCACCTTGGACAAGAATACCCTTAAGATTAAAATGAAATTACAAAAATACCCCTTTTGTCCTATTATTGCATTATTGTTATCAAATCTAGCAAGATCTTGGCAAATCCTCACTCTAGATATTCACATGTGCCAGGATCCTTACAAGTCAGTCAACTCTACCAGCCAAATTCATTTGCATCAATAGATAAGATAATTGAAGAGAGAGAAAGTGCATTATTTTCCCACAATTGATCACTAACACCCAACCAAACTCTCTCAAGCTCAAACCTCTGAATCTCATTACTAATATCAGTCCCCAATCAAGCCCCACGAACACCAACATCAAATCAGAAGCTAATAATTAAGATTTTTTTTAAAGAGGTACAAAACCCTAATTTATAATCTGATCTTGAAGGCCATGTTAGATGTTATGATTTAATGTTAGACTATGTTTATTATAGTCTTATGATGATCTGGGTTGCTAGATGTTAGATCCATAATATTTAGCAGCTCAGATTTATAGATCTACAAAATCTAGAAAAATTGTGTTCAGTGGTCTGACAATGAATGTCAGTGGCCATAGATCCTTTCTAGATTATGTTTTGTGTTGTTTGTAAGCTGTTATTGGTAGCCTGTAATGTTGGCTTTAATCTACAAAAAGAATAGAGGTCATTTAATGTACAGATTGGTAGTTATTCACTAATCCAAATCTTGTTAACCGGCATCGATAGGGACTTTTCTCGGCAAATTTCGTATAGCCAAGAATGTAAGTCTCGACAAGATGTTCATGATCTCGAGATCTTGCATGTGTTTTATGTTTTGATTGTGTTAATATATTTAGTTTATAGTATGTTATGCGCATTTGAGATCTCGTACCTTTAGATCATTAAATAACAAACATGAGGAATTTTATGGACTACCAAACTAGGCCATCCGGCCATGAATATGATTTTCGAAATTCCGTAAATTTCTAGGATGAACTTTCCGATGTGTTTTGACTAGATCGAATCTGGTTATTGTGTTATACTTTGACCGATTTGTTGTTGGATATATGTTCCTCGACATATGAGCTCCTGAATTAAAACCTTAATATCATTATTGCAATGACCGTAACATGTAAATATTTGAGCTTCAAGATGGCCAATCCGAATTAACTGGGTTTCGGAAAACCCGAACCCACTCGCATCTTCTTTGGAGACTTAGATCTCTTTGTGTGTTTATAGTATGGCCTAGATGTTGATTTCTACTTGTAGTGTTGTGTAATGACTACAAGATCATGGCTAGAAATTACCCGTAAACACACCACACAATCGAAGTTACACTTGGTTAAAGTAGGCCACCGATAACCGCACTTGAATTTCCGGTTTGGCCAAGAACATGAAGAACACCTATAATGATTTTGCCTGTAATTATATAAATTTTTTAATGACAGATAGTATTTTATTTTCGAAATTAATAAATAATTATAAAAAATAAGTTTTTAATTATTAAAAATACAAAATAAATTATTAAAAATTATTTTAAATTCCAAAAATTATTTTTAATTATTTTAAATATATTTCATAAATATTTAATATTTTTGGAATATTAAAGATATTTTATTTATTTAATTATATTATTAAATAAATTAGTTAAAAATGATTTTAATACATGAAAATCATTTAAAATTATATTATGATATAATAAAATATTTTAAGTTATTTATAATGACTTTTAATATTTTGTGATAAATTTCATTAATAAATTAATATTAATGATAATTAAGTTATGTACTAAATGAATTAAATAAATTAATTAAAATAATTTTATTATATTAAAAATCATTTTAAATAATAATAAAGTATTTAATAATATTTTAAGTTATAAAACATAGCTTTTAATATTTTAAGATAAGTTTCATTAATTATTAAATATTAATGATATTAGATTTATTTAGTAGTTATATTAAATAATTAATTAAAAATGATTTTAATATTATAAAAATCATTTTAAATGAAAATAAATAGTTTAAAAATATTTTAAGTTATAAAATATAACTTTTGATATTTAAAGGTAAATTTCATCAATAATTTAATATTAATGATATTAAGTTTATTTAATAAGTATATTAAATAAATAGTTTAAAATGGTTTTATTGAATTAAAATCATTTAAAAAGGAAATAAATGAATTAAAGATATTTTAAGTTAGAATTAATGACTTTTAATATTTTGATAAATAATAAATTAATATTCTAATATTAATGGTAATTGTTTAAAAATGATTTTAGATGTTTTGAAAATCATTTAAGGGTAATATTAATACTTGAAAAATATTTTGAGTTATTATAAATAACTTTAATATTTTGGCAATAGCTTTATTAATAGTTTAATATTAAATATTAATGATAATAGAATTAGTTAATATTTAAATCATTTAATAATGATTTCAGTGTTTGAAAATTCATGATAAAGTATAATAATTATTTAAAAATTATTATAAGGCTATGAAAAATAATATGACCGATATTTAAAATATCTAAACGAATATTGAACTACACGATAGAGTCTTAGACTCGATATTTACCCGATAAAGCCGTCGGTACACCGAAATATTTTAGAAATTGATCTGGACTTAGATAAACTGACTAAATATGTGTTTGTTAGTGAATCAATAATTGTTAGATATATGTGACAAAGTGATTAGGTTATGTGCTGACTGTAATTAGCAGTACTATGTGTTACGATATATTATTCTAATTGAACGAATGATCTTATTACTGATAGGTCACTGTATAAAAGATTAATCTAAGTTATGCGTTATTGTAAAGCAATTGTCAAAAATATCTAAACCTTATGACCGCTTTTATTTCGTACCAAACAGTATATCATGTTATGTCTGAAGTTTCTAAACTTACTCCAATTATTATCGAGCAAGTATCTCGATCTATTATTTACATTGTGCAAGTATCCTACCTTTGCAAAGAAAGTTTAAGAATCATATTATTGTGCCAGATTATTAACTCAATTATTATTGATTATGTATCCAATCTTTGTATTCATACAAGTTCTTACATTATCCAATCATTGTATTATTGTATAATTCAGATATTTATTCTGCTAGTTAATTAGTGATATAGGTTAGACAAGTGTCCCCACTTGGATAACCATTGATTAATCATATGTTGATACATACTTATTGATTTCATGTATGTATACGTTGAATTAAAAAGCCGCCTAAGCTATTAGATCCAAATAGACATAAAAATATTGTTGAACAAGATAGAACGTTATTGTATCCAACTGATTGTTTTGGTTCTGATTCTCGACTAAGTATGAACATCCCGAATATGGGAAAACTTTTGTGCACCTAAGGTGGATAGAGTGAACGATAATATCGTTCTTGCATATAGTATTGATCAATCACAGGCACATTGGGCGAATCACCCTCGTCCGTAAGTTAAGTTATGGCGGTTTCGCGGATGAAGTTCTCGCTAAACCTCAGCGAAAATGAAAAACAATGTTCATAGTCCATCAATCGATATCCGATTATAGTCCGCATACGTAGTTTCAAAGATTATATATGGAAGTAATATGTTGTTATTATTGGTTCAGCTTACTTCACAACTGTTGATTCGTTGTAGAAGTGTCTTTCAAAGAAAACATTTAATTCTTTCAGCTAATATATATTGTTGTTATTACTTGCTGGGAAATCCAATGCTCATTCTTGCTTTAAATTTAAATGTTTTCAGTTAAGTATGATCAACCAGAAGGTTCAGACAAGAACAAGGGGAAAGGAAAGCTGTATGAATGAGATTTATAATATGTTGTGTAATAGTTATAGTTTATTAAGACAATGATACTTATTATCTATGATGTAATGAATGTTTAAAGGTCTCGTACCTGGGAGTAAACTTTGATGCATATGTAAATTAAGTTTGAACTTTATATTATTGTTATTATTATTAGCATTATTCAGCTTATAGAAATGGTATCGTGAAGCACCGAGTTTGGGTTTCAAGTACCCGGATTTGGGGGCGTCACAAATGATAATTAGTTTATTTAATAAATATATTAAATAAATTATGGAAAAATAGAATTAATGATTTATAAATCATATAAAAATGATTTAAGTGATATAAAAATATTTTAAGTTATAACTTGTAACTTTTGATATTTTGCCATGAAAATATTAATATTTTAATAAAAGCAATTATCTGGATAATGAATTTAATTGTTTAAAATCATATAAAGGTGATTTTGAAGTATTAAACATATTTTATGATATTATAAAATATATTATAATATTATGATATTTTTTCATTAATGTTTGATATTAAATAAATATTAATGATATTAGAATTAAGTGGTATTTATATTATTTAAATACGATATTAATGATTTAAAAATCAAGATAAATAGTAATAATTATTTAAAAATTATTACGAACTTATGAAAATTATTTTGACTACTTAGAAAATTGTCTAAGATATTTTTAAGTGTTAGTTAGAGTTTAATTGAACTTAAACTCGATAAAAGTCCGACTAGACCGTCGGGATGTTAGAATTGTGTCGGGTTCAACTCAGATTGCAATAGTTTGACTTGATACTGAGTCTTATGTGTGTTATAGACTGATAGGGTTCTGTGTTATATGTGTTTAGGTTATTCTATATATATATATATATTATAGTATTATATTGTGATGATATTATTCTAATATTGGAGATCTATATTACTAATATTAGGTCTTCTTGATAAGTGTTATAAATTGCATTACAGTAATCAATGGTTCGAGTAAGTTTGTATTTACTTAACTCTACTACTAAGAGTTGTTTCATTTCGGATAAGCTTATGGTTAATCATTCTTTGGTTGTCATGAATTGTACTCTGTATATATTGCATGTATAAGTCGTATGAAAGGTCGATCACCTTCATTACCAAATGGTTCGAGATATATTTGTTCATGTATAATACTTGTTCAGTCATAAATTTGTTCCTGCTAGTTCACAATTATATTGTTGAATTATAGCCAGCCAATTATTCAAATCATTTCAATCATGATATATCGTTATATTATTGAAATTAAACTTGCTGGGCAACTTTCATGCTCACCCTTGCTATATCATGATAAAACATTACAGATTAAGGCGAATACGTCGGATACAAGGAAAGGTCCAAGACAGTTCCAGCTTTAGTAGACGCGTGCAGTTAGAATTGTAATAGTAATGCATATAATGTTATTGTAAGTCAAGTAAGTTATGAAATGTGTATTAAGTTAAGGTTACTCGACCTTGGGGATTATGTGTAAGTTTAATGTATAAACAATTTATGTTTATATCTTCCACAAATATAGTAATACTGATAGAATGATCGAACCGGATCCGCGGTTTCGGGACCTCGGATTCGGGGCCCTCACAGTTGGTATCAGAGCTGTAGGTTATGAACCTTAGGTAGGAATACTTGAGACTAATAACTGTAGTGATTTGGATAAGTACTAACTCAAATAGAGTTAGTTGGTCGGTAAGATTCAAAGACGAATCTCGACGAGTTAAAAGATACAGAGTTCCCTAACTCTGATAATAAAGTTGAACAGTAGTGAGAAATAGATAGAGTCTAAAAGACTAAAAGTACAGTGATAGAAGATCGTAAAACAAATGATCATAGATATAGAAATGAATCGTAATATATACGATGAGATCACTCTGTGATCGGATAAGGTTATAGTAAGGAGAATGATCAAGCGAAAGATTGAAAAGTTTACAGCAAGATTGCTGGGTGTCAGTTGTACTATGAATTGGTACAGATTCAGGAAAGGATTATGAATACGAGTTGAATGAAATTTGTATTGAGAAAGGAGTAAGTGTTAGGTGGGGATTCAATTGAGGATTCATGTCGGCTGCTGAGTTGTATGATTCCTTGTGTGGGCAGGGAATTGTACTTGGTGTAACAACTACTTAGTTCTGACAATGATAATCATTGAAATGTTTGTGTCGCGCTATTTGCTATATGCATGTTAAGAGGGTGATTCTTTTCTCATGTATATAACAGATAGATAGGTCATAGGTAGAGGATATAAGGTTAAGTACGAGTTCTTAAAACTCATACTTATGTGACATACTTGATTCATAGTTATATGAAATGTTTATGAACCCCTCAGCTAATGGACGCCAAAGGTTTGTCTAGGAAAGTTCTTAAACTCATATGATTGTGGCAATTTATGGACTCATAAGTGTGGTTTTGCGAACTGGGTATAATTGTGTGTAAACATAATATTAAGGATAATAGGAATAGATAGATTGTTAAGCAAACGATTATTAGTGGAGACATAAGTTTTCCAAAAATCCTAGCTATGATAGAATTCGAAATTTTGACATCAAGCTAAATACGCACTATGTGTTTTTGAAAAAAAAAATGTAGACTCGTAATCATTTTTGAAACGGTTTAAAGTATTGTCTATGCTACTTATTTCAGCTAGACGCAAATGATTTGAAATATCAAAATATATTTTATTTATCACTCATGTACCATGTAACCTGGTGCAGAGATGATAAAAGTTGATAGAGTTGTAAATACATGAATACTTAGTGTGAATTTGATCTAAAATCGTTATTCCACTATTGTATGATGTGTTATGACAAAGTCACACAATGACGGCATCCTCAAACGGACAATTAATACAGTACGGTATCATGGCGTCATTCTCAAAAATGTTTTTAAAATTTTAATTGCCAACGGGGTTTGGCTACACCTAAATAATTCGATTGAATTGAATTATTGATATGAGTCTATGCTATTCGATTCAGCTAGACTAATGTTATGAAAACTCTAAGTGTTCATTGAAATAAATTTCCCGAACCAAATTGTTTTGGTGCGGAATCCAATAAGACTGAGGTAGAATTTTTGTGCCTTTGGCAGAGACGAGAAACAGAGTCGACCAACAGTACTTAATAAGTAAATGACATACTGGATTAATTACCCACTATGTCCGTAAGTTATTACGGTTTGCGGATGAATTTCCTATAACCCTTGCGAAAATGACAGACAATAGTCTGTAAAACCCCTTAGCACAATTTGAATTTTTTTTTACTCTTGTGAGTGATGTATTGGGTAGCATGTGATGCTGTGTAGGTATGGTGTATGGTTTATAGTGTATGGTGTATGGTATATAGTGTATGGTGTAAGGTGTAAGGTAAATTTCGGGGACGAAATTTTTAGAAGAAGGGGTGAATGCGACAACTCGAGAATTTTGGATATTTTAAAATTTTTTATTAATTGATTTAAGGTTCGATATTAGAACCTAGACAGAAAATAAGTGTATGCATTTGATATTTTTAAGATAGAATTTTGAGGATTTCAAAATTTTGTGAATGATTTAAGTGAATTATTCAGATTAAGTGTTTATGTTTTGTGTTATATATGTGCATGATGTGGTTATGGTCAAGGTTGACGGATAAACGATATCTGTAACAAACCCTAAGTATATATTAAGAACGTCAACGTTCGGTTAGAAAACCCTAGCGTTTGACAAGAAACCCTAAAACTGGTTCTGAAAATCCTAATTTTAGTTCCGAGAATCCGAAACCCTAATTCGGTGCATGAAACCCTAAATTGGGGACTTAATGGCATAAGTGTAAATAATTATAGGATTACTTAAGGTTAATCTTAACAAATTGGTTACAAAACCCTAATTCCAAATTTGAAACCCTAATTACGGATTTAAAACCCTAATTTATAATTAGGGAAAAATCTAAGTGTTAATTTAATACTTTTAATGTTAATTAGGATATATTAATTCTAATTTTCAATTGAAGTGATTAGAAAACCCTAATCTAATTACGAAATTAAATTTCTTATTTAGGAAAATTATTTTTCTATTTAGAAACCCTAATTTGTGGGTTGAAAACCCTAATGACCATTTTGACCCTAATTGCTTAATTAGCGATATTAATTAGGAAATACTAATCCTAATTAGCAAGATTTAAATTGTGATTAAGAAATTTTAATATAATTAGAAAATACTAATTATAATTTTGAAATATTTAATTTTCTATTTTTGAAAACCTAAATCGGAAATTTTAGAAAATAAATTGCAAACCCCAAGGATTTTTCAAACCCTAAACCCTAAATCCTAACCAAACCCTAAACCCTAACCAAACCCTAAACCCTAAACCCTAAACCCTAAGGGTTTGGCAAATTGACAAGAATGCTATTAATTTAGTATGCAAAATGACATTTATGCCCTTTGTTGAAATAATTGAAGGTTGCTTGTAATTGTTGCACTATGTGAGTTGGTGACCAAAACCTAGCCTACTCCATGTGCCTTAAATCACAACAATCCAGCCGAAATTATCAGGCACATGCATTGCCTTAACATTTATATAGATTTAGAAAGAGAAAACCACACACTTTCATTTCATTTTTCTCCCTAGCCATTCTCTCTCTTCATTTTCGAGATCTAGAGTGAGAGAGAAAGAAAAGATGAAGCAAGATCAGTTCCTAGCAACTTAAGAACAGAATCAAAAAGTCAGAATCAAGAGATCAAAGCTTAAGAGGTATAAACCTTCAAAATTTGAAATCTTTAGATTTTGTGTTAGATGATATGTTTTCTTGTTTAGATATGTGTTAGAGGGTGTCACTCGATGATCTGGGTTTCCAAAACCTAGATCCATATCATTTAGATACTCGAATTTAAGGATTTCTCAAATCTGGAAAACTAAAATTTTTTGGCCTGACAGACATATGTCAGGGCCCATAAATCTTTGTTTGTTAATGATCTGTTGTGTTTTATGTTATAGATCTGTAGTATTGTATGTTGTCTATGATCTGGACTTGGAAACAGGTTCATAGCATGTGTATATTAGGAGTTATACGTGGTCAAACATTGTTGACCGGTCACGAAAGTTTGTTTTTGGGCAAACCTAGAATTCCAGAAGCGTCTGACAACATTTTGATGGTCTCTGATCTTCCGTCTGTGAATCGATCTGGCCATGTTTGCGTTATATAACTGTAGAATGACAATTAGGCTTCCTGCTCATGCTTATAGAACTCACATATCATGAACAGAATCACAGAAATTATCGGTCAAACTCGGCTGACCACCGAACTTTATGTAAAAAATCGAAAACCCAGTTTCTTAAGAAAAAGATTTCTGTCAGAACTTTGACCGTGCTAAATCTGACATTCGTGATGTTGTTGTTAGTACCTGATGTTATGTAATTGTAGACTGACATGTTATCTACACGATCGAACCATTATCTCACATAAACCGAACCTAGAATGCTAAGATTCAAAGGCTGGAAAGTATGTACATCGACTGTTCTTCATTTTTGGGAAACCCAGAAAATGAAGAACAGTGTCTGACACGTTTTGTATGCTCTGTATCTCACGGATAGGATGTGTTATGGTAATGAACTAGGTTTGTTATTGTAGTGCTACATAAGTACTACAATATCGATGCTTAAGCAAGCCCAGAAACGAATTACAATAAGATTTATTGCCGGTCAAACCACCTAACTTGTCCACTGACATGAAGGTCTGACGAATAGCTCAAGAACACCAAGAACACCTATAGCAACGGTTCTGTCGCTATAGGGCCCCTTTTTAATTAATTATTTTCGAAATTATTTAAAAATAGAAAAAATAGTTTTAATTATTAAAATACATAATAAATTCCAAAAATTATTTTAAATTTTGAAAAATAGTTTTTAATTATTTAGAGTATATTTCATAAATATTTAATATTTTTGGAATATAAATGGTATTTAATTTATTTAATTACAATATTAAATAAATGATTTAAAAATTATTTAAATACAAAAATCATGAAAAATAATATTATGGTATAAGAAAATATTTAAAGATATTTTTAGTGACTTTTAATATTTTGGGATGAATTTCATTAATTAATCAATATTAATGATAATTAGTTTATTTAATAAATATATTAAATAAATTATGGAAAAATAGAATTAATGATTTATAAATCATATAAAAAAAAATGATTTAAGTGATATAAAAATATTTTAAGTTATAACTTGTAACTTTTGATATTTTGCCATAAAATTATTAATATTTTAATAGCAATTATCTGATAATGAATTTAATTATTTAAAAATCATATAAAGGTGATTTTGAAGTATTAAAATACTTTATGATATTATAAAATATATTATAATATTATGATATGTTTTTCATTAATGTTTGATATTAAATAAATATTAATGATAATAGATTTATGTGGTATTTATATTATTTAAATACGATATTAATGATTTAAAAATCAAGATAAATAGTAATAATTATTTAAAAATTATTACGAACTTATGAAAATTATTTTGACTGCTTAGAAAATTGTCTAAGATATTGTTAAGTGTTAGTCAGAGTTTAATTGAACTTAAACTCGATAAAAGTCCGACTAGACCGTCGGGATGTTAGAATTGTGTCGGGTTCAACTTAGACTGCAATAGTTTGACTTGATACTGAGTCTTATGCGTGTTATAGACTGATAGGGTTACGTGTTATATGTGTTTAGGTTATTCTATGTATATATATATATATATATATATATATATTATAGTATTATATTGTGATGATATTATTCTAATATTGGAGATCTATATTACTAATATTAGGTCTTGGATAAAAGTGTTATAAATTGTATTACAGAATCAACTACTCGAGCAAGTTTGTATTTACTTAACTCTACTAAGAGTTATTTCATTCGGATAAGCTTATGGTTAATCATTGCTAGTTGCCATGAATTGTACTCTGTACATATTGCATGTATAAGTCAGGTATGAAAGGCCGATCACCTTTATTACCAGTTGGTTCAGATATATTTGTTCATGTATAATACTTGTTCAGTCATAAATTTGTTCCTGGAAGTTCAGAATTATATTGTTGAATTATAGCCAGCCAATTATTCAAATCATTTCAATCATGATATATTGTTATATTGTTGAAATTAAACTTGCTGGGCAACTTTCATGCTCACCCTTGCTATATCATGATAAAACATTACAGATTAAGGCGAATACGTCAGATACAAGGAAAGGTCCAAGACAGTTCCAAGGCGAATACGTCGGATAGTAGACGCGTGTAGTTAGAATTGTAATAGTAATGTATATAATGTTATTGTAAGTCAAGTAAGTTATGAAATGTGTGTTAAGTTAAGATTACTCGACCTTGGGGATTATATGTAAGTTTAATGTATAAACAATTTATGTTTATATCTTTCGTAAATATAGTAATAGTGATAGAATGATCGAACCGGATCCGCGGTGATTCGGGACCTCGAATTCGCGGCCCTCACACTAAGAGCTTCCCCTAACAAATCTACTAGTCTTTGTATAGGGCCTACTTGCCCTCTATCATCATTAACTGACTCTTCCGGTGTAGTTAGTCTACGTCTTGGTGGCATTTTTCTGCATCACAAAATTTTCATTTTTATTATATAATTATATTACTTAAACATTTCTCAAATAAGAATAATATTTTATAACATATTTCTGGAACAAGATCATTTATATTCATATGCCAAATTGTTACATTACATGATTATCTCCAGCATACTTCTATAAATGACAACACGTATCCCCTAATATCATAAAAGACGGGGACAACCACTAACATACTACCCTTCTAACAATTTCAAAAGTTTGGGGTTTACAACTATCTCACATCTTACACAAAAGACTGAGCTTACAACAACATATTATATATCACATAAATGAAATACTACAACTACTAGATTCTAACACCTAAGTCTCAATCTAACATGCCGCACTCCACCGCGCTCTGGTACTCCTTCTGAGTGATGTACGCCACCAAATCTCGACTTATGGTATACCGGGTCTGTCCCTGCTCCGCCAGGTAGTGATTTACCCCATCAATTAGTCTCTCCATGGCCGTACGCACAACATAACTCATCTTGATCATCTTCCTTCTTTTACATCTCACCTCATTCTCTAAGTCATTAGCCCGATCATTAGCTTCTTCCCACTTCTCCTCGAAGTGGATCCTATCCATCACCTCCATCTGTAACTGAGTACGGAGAGCTTCCTTCTCTGTCCTTTTGCTCAACTCTCTCTGCTCCATCTCTTCCAACTTCCCTGCCAGCCTTACATTCCTAGCCACCGACCTGTGAAACAAGGTCCCCATTTGGATTCTTGCCTCCATGCGGTGAGCAATCTTCACCTCTATCTCTTGCATCACTAAATTTCTCTAATGGTCCTCGTCCCTCAATTTTAGGAACTCAAACTCCCTTTCTCTAGCCTCAGCCTCTAACTCCTCAACTCTGCATCCTAACTCCAGAATCTGCTCCTCATACTCCCCCAACATCCGATCCTCAAAAGTAGCCTCGTCGGAGTCCTCCATGGGCTCAGGCTCCTCCTCTGGATCAAACTCCTCGGGTAATGGCTCTATCTCCATTTCCTCCTCATCATCATCATCGATAGGGGCCACTGCCGATATAGGCTCCGCTATCAATGATGCTTCATATACCACATGTATGTCGTGCGGCTCCTCCTCTACTACTCGGCTAGGTCCTCCCAAGTCAGTCATCCTACAACCACCAATATAAGACAAAACAAACAACAACTCCATTATAATGTTAAATAAACATAAGTTCATTGTATAGAATGAAGTTATATTCTATAACATACTAAGTCTCTCTCTAGGAAAACTCTACATGAGTTTCATCCCTCTCTATCTTCTAAGTTCTCCTAAGATATAATCTAAGGACTCTCGGTCCTAAGGTTTAGGTTTATAACTACAGCTCTGATACAAACTTGTGATGCCCCCAAATTCAGACCACACTTGTCTCAAATTTGGTTCACGTACTAACTCTAATAACATACTAAAATTATCACAACGGAATAATATAATAATTTACATTGTTATAATATAATTATTCTCGTCCCAAGGGTTCGTAACTTAAACATCTCTTACATACCTTCAACATAATTAAACATAATTTAGATATAACTAATACATAATACAACTTATGTCATTAAATGAATATAATAATCTCTACTAAATATAAACTACTCAGTAGCTTTTCCCCTACCCTTATTCATGCCTGAGGGTCCGCCTTGCTCTGCCTTAACTGAAATGTTTTTAGGGAAAACAAGAATGAGCAACAAGTTTGCCTAGTAAGTAATATAACAATAAGGGTGCTCAATATAGTTTTAGCTTCTCAAGGGTACAAATAATGATAGTTCAAAGATAGTATGAAATAGCAATAGTTCTCAACAATAATCTCTACGGACAAAAAGATATCAATAAGTTTCAATGCTTAATCAATTCAAGAATTCAAAGTAATGAATACTGAGTAGTCACTAAGGACTATGAACTTTTCCTAGAATTAACAGTAATAAATTGATAATTCTACAAAACGAGTACAACAGATGATCAGCCTAAAGTACCCTATGTCATGCATAACATTTAATCTTACTCATGTGCGCACGTCGGTTTCCCGACAATTATATAATTTCCCTACCAAGAGGGTTTTTCATCTCAGTTATAAGAGTCCGCACTAAGTTAATTTGGTTTAGATAGCTTTTAATCTTATACCAATAGTCTAGCCGAATCAATGGCTTAGACAACTTTCTTTGAAAATATACACATGAGCAATTATCATCCGAAATCAAGGTTCGAAAACAATTTCATTTCTAAACTACGAAGTATTAAGTCATGAGATATGAATCATACTTTCAAGGATTTAATTGTACAACCAATAATAGTACAAGCTCAAGTAATGCTCAATAAAGAGTAGGGTTAGACTACTTGCCTTACCCATAGTTTACCAAAGTAAACCTTATCAACACTCTTTGAATCCTAACATGATATAGTAACGCGTATCAGATATTCATTAGTTACGTATACTCATACATGATATGTAAGTTTAAATGCAAACATAAACGTCTAACTTAGTTACATACCCTTCACATACATCATCACATACATTACGTACTTATAGTACAAAATTAGTTTATAAGACACCATGAAGTCAAATAACATAGTTTCTAATCATTACTTTATAGTTTGCAAACATCTTTTGAACTCAACATTTGAAAGCTTATAAACACTCATTAAACATTCAATTTTATAATTTAGCATGCTTCTTAACACATTAAATAGCATACTGGTCATATAATACAGGTTAAGGTAACAATATAAGCCTAGAAACACCTCTAAACTAACATAAAAAAACTTATACTACTATAAACTGGCGTGGCCGCACTTGGTTTGTACTAAGGAGTGGCGCGGTCACGTTACTCCTGGTGCAAACCAAGACATGGCTGTTTCTGCAGAAGGTCAGTGTACACCCGTCTTGTACATATATAAATAATCATGCAAAACACACATGTTAGTATGTGGATAACTAAGTTTGACCTTATATCATAACATTAACGTAGGTCATCATCTATTCTCACTTAAACAAGACTTTAAGTGTTCAATTCATAATTTTCTTATATTTAATTGTTAAACACATGCTATGTGGTCCATAGGTATCAACTACACAGGCTTGCATTAGATTAGTCATGTATGTCATGTCATGAAATTTTACATCATTTAGACTTGATCTAACCATTCCCACTACTTTATAATACATATGATTAGCTAGCATGCTTGCAAATCTTGTCTACATGTATGACACACCTAATCATGATGTCAAATGCTGGAATACTCGTATTATAGTTATTGACAAAACTAGTTTTCAAGGTTTCTTGTGAAAATCGACAAAACTAATGATTTAACCATCGTAGTTGACAAGTTTTACTTAATACATTACTGAACTTTTAATTTTTCGAATTATTTCATTGACTGATTATTATTTAAAAATTAAGTCATTCTGTGAACTCTTAAATCATCAGGGGAGGATTAGTTAACAGTACGATGGTTGAGAGGGGAAGCTTTGGTAGCACAAGCATGTCTCAAGATGATCTAGAAAAACTTCCTTGCTTCGATTTGAAAGAAAAAGAGAAATGAACTAGTCTTGTGGATTGCACAATTTGTTTAGAGAACTTTAAGGTGCATGGGTGAGAGGCGTAGGTTATTACCTTTATGCAAACTCAGTTTCCATTAAGAGTGCGTTGATTCATGGTTTTTGAGCAATTTTACTCCTCCAATTCTGTTTATTTAATTGTTTAGTTGAACAAATAATAAGAATCCTCCTCAATTTAATCATCCAATTTAAGAGATTTGCAGAGTAGACAAAACAAATATATATATATATATATATGTATATATAGATATACATAGAGAAAGAAAGTTTAATATGTTTCCTTATTTGCTTTTGAGACACTCCCCTCTTTCTGAACTCTTTCTAATGTAGAAAAGCTATCATTCAACTCATATTTATGAAGAAGGGAGAGGCAGAGGAGAGGAGAGAGAAAAAAAACCATGTCATTTTGTTTTTTTTTAATTTCTTTTTCACGTGCCCACGTATGAAAAGACTTAACGGTCATAAGCAAAAATTAACCGAATGACTTAATTTTAAAATAATAATTAGTTAAATGATGTAATTCAAAAATTAAAAGTTCAGTAGAGTATTAAGTAAAACTTGCCAACTACGATGGTTAAATAATTAGTTTTGCCTTTGAAAATCTCATGTTAAGCCATCAAGCATGCAAAACTACTTTACTTACTATGCATCACATTTTCACATATGTATAGCTAGAACACATAAACATGCTCATAAATTCCCAACTCAAGCGTATATAGTTTATCAAGTTTGTTTTTGAAACTTTAAGCCTCCATTAGTAAAACTTCAAAACTTATTCAAGCATACAAATTAAGTCCACATACTCTAAATCATGATTCGTACTCACTTGTGCACATACTCAAGTCATTTACATAGGCTAGAAAGTTCAGAACTTAAAGGCACAATGTTCATCATGCTTTGTTTTTTAAAACTTCAAGTTTTCCTTTAGAAAATCCTTTAAAACCAAGTTAGAAAAACTTATTATACATGAAGCAAACTTATGCCTTATGTTATACTTATTTACGTATATATCTAGGTTATTTACACATGTTCACAAGATCAGAATGTATATTACTCCATGTTCAAAAATTCTAGTTTTCCAAATCTTTAAATTTTCTTTTAATGTTCATACTAAAACCAACTAACATGGCTTCTATATACATAACAACCGTAGTCCATATGTTAAGGTTATTTATATGCATATGCTAACTGTCATAGCATGCTTAGAATAACATAAGATCACAAAATTAATACACATGATGGGTAAATGTAAGGCACATTGGCCATTATATACTTCTAGAAGTGTACTGCCGCGCCACTTGAAAGAGAATGAAAATGATGAACTCTACTTCTGCAGAGCCTCAACACAAACCATGTTAAATGTAAGACCCCAACTTTTATGAATAAAGATGAATTTTCTATAAATATCATTTTTGAATATTATGGAATGAATTTGATATAATGTTATAGTTGTGGGTAATATTTATAAATTTTGCAAAGTAATCGTAAGTTGTTATATAATATTCGATTGGTTGGGAAATATTACGTTTTAACGGGGAATATTAGTATACAACGGCACAATCATTGGTGGACCCTATTAAATCAAATTATTGTCGGATTGAGAAAACGACAAAAATACTTTATGAAAATAACAAATGAAGTTTTACCGTTAACTATTGAAACACCCGGTGTTAAAAATGCGATGTCTGTTGCACAAAGAGTTGCTATTGCGGTATTGATTATTGATGCTTACGTGAGAAGTCACTCAGTTTTGTTCAATTATTGTTACAGTAATTGCTGTATAGTATCTCACATTATTTGATTCAATTATTATCAATATTTTATAATCAATAATTGAGATGACAAAGTTATTAATATTATTATTTGCAATATTAACGATGTCTAGAAGTTCTGTCAAGGAGAGGTTTGGTCACCTAATTGCGCGCCAATGGGGAGAAATCCTTATTGGAAAGCCCACACTTTCCTGGGAACGACCTGGTCGATTAATATTGTGAATTATAATAATGATGATGAGTTTTGTTTTATTAGTATTATTGTGTAACAAAATAGAAAAGCTTTTTATATAAAACAGAATACTTTTATAAAGTTATTCGTTTTATTAGAATAATAGTAAAATCTTTTTATATAAAACAGAATACTTTTATAAAGTAATCTGTTTTATTAGACAATAATTATAATATATTATATTTTATTATGCATAGTGTTTACATAGTGACTGTACAGTGTTTGCATAGTAAAATCTTTTTATATAAAACATATTACTTTTATAAATGTATTCATTTTATTAGATTATAAATAGAATATATTATATTTTATTGTAAACGAATCTGGACCGTCCGTTTAAAGTAAATATATCTAGACCGTTCATGAATTAGTTACTTTGCAGTCCATTCTTCTATAAATAGAAGCTCATTCCTTCATTATTTCTTACGAATTCACTGAAACTCTAGAGAGCGAAACTATAGAGAGAGTTCTTCTTCTATAATCTTGAGTGTATTTCTTTAGAGTTTAAGAAAGCTTTGAGCGTAATGTAAGTTTTCTTTAAGTATATCCTCGCCCAACCAGTCAAAATACTCTTCTTTTACGGTAAGGGGTATTATTTCTTTTGTATTCATGAATAGAACTTCTGTTATTCTATTATTTATTATTACATTTGGAATATCACATCATGCGCGTTTACTGTGGGACTGGGTTCCATTCTTTATTATTCTATTGAAATATCCTCGTCTTTGCGTTTCACGCTGGACACGAGTTTAGATTATTTATTATTCTGTTGTAATAACTTGCCTGTGCGGTCTATCGCATGCCTGGTGATTTCTTTTGTTTTTCCATTCTTTATTATACTTAGTTGGTTAAAACTTTTACTTCTATACTCCATGAAATTAGTGGAATATCCTTGATATTTGCGCTTTATCTAGTATCTTTTCATGGAAATATTATTCTGAGCATTCTTGAGTGTTACTCTACAAAGAAGTATCATGTTGACAATTTGGACATTATTAGTTCCTGGATAAATTAATTCTTGAACTTGTTTTTATTGAATTCTTATATCATTGTCATCATCCTCATGTTTATATTATGTTGAAAGTCATCTGTGGCCTGTAGTGCATAGATGGACTTGGTATGATTATGACCAGGGATTATTCGGTGTAATCATGACCGTAATGTTACAAATGATGTGGAAAAAGTCCTCATTGACCCATAGTGCATTGATGGATAGTTGTTGGCATGATCATGACCATTGATGAATACACGAATATCCTTGGTTGTGGTGCATGGATAATTTGTGGTTGTGATACTAATGTATATCCTTGGCCGTAGTGTAGGGATGATGTGGATTATTTATTATGCTGAGTCTCAGCGATAAAAGTCATGAAAAACCTTTTAAATCATAGAAGATGGTAGATTTGATTCTCTACTTGACTCTTCTAATGGATTGCTTGTTCCACTACAGTTAAACTTGATGTTTGTTATATTTTATCAGTTTAACACTGTTGAAGGCTAATGATAATTTATTCTGCATTATCTTAGTCATAATATTTCTTACTGGGCTAGTTGAGCTCACCCTTTTGCTTTTATTATTTTCTTCAGGAAATGAGAACGTAGCAGGGACTAGTCGGGCAATAGAGTGATGGTCCAGATAATAGCATTAGTATCTAGATGACAATATTTGTATTAAAACTCATAGCATATGTTTAGTCGTATTTTACACGACTGTTGTATAATTAAGTTGTATTTGAATTTTGTACCATGTATTTGGCGACTCAGAATAGGTAATGTATACCGATTTTGGGGGCGTCACAGTTGATATCAGAGCTTAGGGATATGATCCCTGGCTAAGATGTGAGAATAGAACTAAGCGGGGAGAGACGGGGAATTCTTTCCCTAGTATGACCTACCTAAGTTTATTTAGTATTTATATGGTCAGTCAGAGTATAAGGATAATATATGACATATCAATTAACCCTTGTTTTGTGGCAGTATCTGAAAATGACATCCGAGAATGTTGAGAATAACAATGGAGCACAGGCGACCGTTGATTCACCACATATCAATAATTAGGATAATGTGCATCAGGAAAGCGACAATCCTCATGCAAACAAGAACACTGACCAAATGATGAATGATGGAATGTTCAGAGGCTTTATGCAATTCATGCAACAATGAAAGCGAAAGTGCTCTCTGTCCAAAATGTAGGTGGAAACATCGAAACTCTCGAACGGTCACCGCTAAAACAGCCAAGGAGCTGGGACCACCCGAGTTTATTGGAGAGCCAAAACCACTTAAGGAGGAAGCATGGATAAAGCAAATCACCAAGATATTTGATGTCTTTGGATGCTCTGAGGAGCAAAAGGTTCCCTTTGCCACCTTTATGTTGCGTAGTAGAGGCAGATTCTTCGTGGAATCGGTAAAAGCGTACTCAACCGCCAGACTTGAAGATGTCTTGGGAGAAGTTCCAAGAACTATTCAACGACAAGTACTTTCCCGAAAGTATTCATCACATAAAAGAGGTAGAGTTCATCAAGTTGGAGCATAATAATATGACCGTGTCGCAGTACGAAGCTAAGTTTGCCGAGTTATCTCGGTTTGCGTCCCACTTGGTGGATAATGAAGGGAGAATGACGCGGATGTTTTTAAGAGGTTTAAAGCCGGAGATACGTCAACATCTTATTTCTCATAAACTGTGTTTGTATTCAGATGTTGTAAATAGGGCTCGATTAGTAGAAGCGCGATAACGAGTCAACGTAACCAAAAGAGAAAGCGTAAGCAAAAAGATAATACCAAAGAGAGCGATCATCGAGCGGTGACAACAACAAGCGTGGAGGAATCTACAGTGCCGAAGTGGTAACCACTCGGTGGTAATCGAGGGCAAAACAATAACCATGGACATTTCAAGAAGAGGAGATTCAACAATGATGGAAAGATGTCGGACCAAACACCCGTTGTTAAGGAAGGAGAACGACCACCTATCATATGCTTCAAATACGGAGGGAGGGACACATCACCCAAACCGCATGATGCTTCCAAAGCATGTTATAATTGTGGAAGAGAGGTCACTTAGCCCGATTTTGTCGTTCACCAAGACAAGTTTAGCTAGGATGGAGGCACCAAAGGCCGTCCCGGAAAAAAGTCAAAGCCGATAGTAGTGTGGAGGAGGCGTTTGTTGTGACCTCCCGTAAAGCAAGGAACCCGAACGAGGTCATCACGGTAAACTTATCATAAACTCTAACAAAGTCTATACTTTATTTGATACCGGTTTCTACCCATTCTTTTATTTCTCCTACTTACTCAACGATTAAATTTGACTCGGAGAAATTAGACTTTGACTTATCTCGTGGAAACTCCGTTGGGAGAAACTTTCATTACATCCACTGTTTATAAGTCTTGTTTGGTTCAAATCGGTACCCTCACATTACCTGTCGATCTTATTTCATTGAAAATACTTGCATTTGATGTGATTCTAGGGATTGTTTGGTTAACTACTCATCATGCTAAAATTGATTGTTTTCGTAAGGTTGTTAGCTTTCATATTCCTAATCAACCTATTATGCGAATTCAAGTGACCAAACCATTAAAATCAATCACGGTCATCTCAAGCCATAAAGCTATTCGTTTATTAAAAAATGGATGTCAAGCTTTCTTAGCTCATGTCACGGATCTAAACAAAAATACGTCAGTTTTGAATGATATTTCTATTGTTAATAAATTCCTTGGCTTATTCCCTGAAGAACTTCCTGGCCTACTCCCAGAGCGTGAAATTGAATTTTGTATCGACCTTGAACCCGGTACAAAACCCATTTCCAAAGCCCCATATCGAATGGCTCCTATTGAACTTCGTGGAGTTAAAGACCCAATTGCAAGAATTGTTAGACATTGGTTTTATTCGTCCTAAGTCGTCTCCTTGGGGTGCTCTGTGCTTATTCGTGAAGAAGAAAGATGGGAGTATGCGACTTTGTATTGATTATCAGGAGTTGAACCATGTCACCATCAAAAATAGGTACCCATTGCCATGTATTGATGACCTGTTTGACCAGTTGCAAGGAGCCAAATTCTTTTCAAAGATTGTTCTTCGTTCCGGATATCACCAATTGAAGATTAGAACCAATGACATTTCAAAGACGGCTTTCAGAACTCGGTACGAGCATTATGAATTCCAAGTCATGTCCTTTGGATTGATTAATGCTCCTGCTACCTTCATGGATATGATGAACCGAGTATTCAAGGAATATTTGGATCACTTTGTGGTCGTCTTTATTGATGACATCCTTATTTATTCTAAAAGCCGTGAAGATCATGAGCAAATCTTCAGGCTGACACTCCAAAAGCTTCGTGAATACAAGCTTTATGCCAAGTTGAAGAAATGTGAGTTCTGGCTTGAGGAAGTAGCGTTCCTTGGGCACATAGTATCAAGTCATGGAATATCTGTTGACCCGACAAAGATTGAAGAAATTCAAAGCTGAGAGAAACCTAAATTAGTGACCGAAGTACGTAGCTTTCTCAGCTTAGCTGGTTATTATCGGAGATTCGTGGAAGGATTTTCTCGAATAGCTACTCCATTAACTCAGCTGACTCGGAAAGATACAAAATTCGGTTGGAGCGAAGAATGTGAGAAGAGTTTTCAAGAACTCAAGAGGAGACTCATTTCAAAGACCTGCTTACACAATACCATCCTGCCTCGAGGGATTTGTCATCTCAAAGATGCTTGGGGAAAAGGGTTGGGATGTGTTCTCATGCAACATGGGAAAGTCATAGCCTATGCCTCAAGACAACTCAAAGAATATGAGAGGAATTATCCTACTCATGACCTAGAGAGTTAGCAAAATGTTGTCTTCGCACTTAAAATTTGGAGGCATTACTTGTATGGGGAGAAGGTGGAGATTTTACGGATCATAAAAGCCTCAAATATTTCTTCACTCAAAAGGAACTCAACATACGACAATGACGTTGGCTTGAAGCTGTTGAAAGATTATGATCATACCATCCAATACCATCCCGAAAAGCGAACGTGGTAGCTGACGCATTGAGTAGAAGATCATATGCAAGTACGGGTGCGATATTGTCAACACAAAGATCCATTTTGTGTGACTTGCAAAGGATGGAGATAAAGTTAAAGACTCCAGGGACTCATGTGATAATGGCGAATATACAAGTAGAACCGACTTTAATTGATAAAGTTAAAGCTGCTCAAGCTACAGACTTGGAGCTGATGCGTATGAGGAAGAAAGTGCAAGAAGGTGCTATGCCGGAAGCAAGAATCGATGAAGAAGGAATACTTCGAGTCAACTCCAGACTTTGTGTTCTTAACGACACTGATTTAAAGTATAAAATCATGATGAAGGCGCACAATACACCGTTTTCAATCCATCCTGGGAGTACCAAAATGTATCATGATATTCGTCATACATTTTGGTGGAGCAATATAAAGAGAGAGATAACGCTGTTTATCTCAAGTTGTCTAACTTGTCAACGAGTTAAAGCGGAGCATCAAGTACCAAAAGGTCCATTGCAACCACTTGAAATTCCAGAATGGAAGTGGGAACACATTACCATGGATTTCACACTCTGCCTTCCTAAGGTTTCTCAAGGTATAGATGCGATTTGGGTCATTGTTGATAGATATACCAAGTCTGCCCATTTCTTACCGATACGAGAAACTTATACACTTAAACGTCTTGCTCGTATGTACATAAACGAGATTGTAAGACTGCATGGTATGCCAGTATCCATAGTTTCTGATCGAGACCCAAGATTCACTTCACGATTTTGGGTTAGTTTGTAGAAAGCTATGGGCACAGATTTACGATTTTTCTCAGCATATCATCCTTAGACGGATGGGCAGTCGGAGAGAACTATTCAAACTCTTGAAGATTTATTAAGACTCTGTGTCCTTGACTTCAAGGGAAGTTGGGATAAGTTCTTACCATTGGTGGAGTTTTCCTACAACAACAGTTATCAAACAAGTATTGGCATGGCTCCATTTGAGGCGTTGTATGAAAAAAAGTGTCGTTCTCCAGTATGCTGGGATGAGGTGGGTGAAGCAACATTGTTGGGACCAGAGTTGGTATTTATGACTACGGAAAAGTTTCAAACGATCCGACAACATATAAAAACCTCACAAGATTGACAAAAGAGTTATGCTGATCTTCATCGAAAGGACGTGAAATTTGATATATGAGATCATGTGTTGTTACGTGTTGCTCCATGGAAAGGATTTACGAGATTTGGAAAGAGAGGAAAGCTGAATCCTCGATTCATTGGCCCATTTTTAATCCTTGATCGAGTAGGAACTGTGGCCTATAGACTCGCTTTATCGCCAAGTATGTCTCGTGTTTATAACATTTTTCACATATCTATGTTACGTAAATATGTGGAAGACCCAAACCACATTATTGAGTTAGAACCGGATGAAATAGCGGAAAATTTGACATATGAAGAGGTTCCTGTTCAAATCTTGGATAAGAAGGAACATATTCTACGCTCCAAGGTTATACCTCAAGTCAAAGTTTTGTGGAGAAACCACGATGTTGAGGAAATGACTTGGGAGTTAGAATCTGAAATGAAATCAAGGTATCCTTACCTCTTCGACATACCAGGTATGTACCCTAATTTCGAGGGCGAAATTTCATAAGAAGGGGAGGTTGTAAGACCCCAACATTTATGAATAAAGATGAATTTTCTATAAATATAATTTTTGAATAATATGGAATGAATTTGATATAATGTTATAGTTGTGGGTAATATTTATAAATTTTGCAAAGTACGCAAGTTGTTATATAATATTCGATTGGTGGGGAATATTTGTTTTAACAGGGAATATACGTACAATCGCACAATCATTGGTGGACCCCACAACGAAATTATTGTCGGATTGAGAAAACGACAAAAATACTTTATGAAAATAACGGCGGAAGTTTTACCGTTAACTGTTGAAACATCCGGTGTTAAAAATACAAGATGTCTGGCGTAGTTGCATAAGTAGCACACGTTATTGATTATTGATGCTTACGTGAGAAGTCACTCGGTTTTGTTCAATTATTATTACGATAATTCTTTGCATAGTATCTCACGTTATTTGATTCAATTATTGTCAATATTTTATAATCAATAATTGAGATGACAAAGTTATTAATATTATTATTTGTAATATTAACGATTTCTAGAAGTTCTGTCAAGGAGAGGTTTGGTCACCTAATTGCGCGCCAATGGGGAGAAATCCTTATTGGAAAGCCCCCTCTTTCCTGGGAACGACCTGGTCGATTAATATTGTGAATTATAATAATGATGATGAGTTTTGTTTTATTAGTATTATTGTGTAATAAAACAGAAAAGCTTTTTATATAAAACAGAATACTTTTATAAAGTTATTCGTTTTATTAGACTAATAGTAAAATCTTTTTATATAAAGCAGAATACTTTTATAAAGTTATTCGTTTTATTAGGTTATAAATAGAATATATTATATTTTATTGTAAACCAATCTGGACCGTCCGTTTAAAGTAAATCAATCTGGACCATTCATGAATTAGTTACTATGCAGTCCATTCTTCTATAAATAGAAGCTCATTTCTTCATTATTTCTTACGAATTCACTGAAGCTCTGGAGAGAGAAACTATAGAGAGAGTTCTTCTTCTATAATCTTGAGCGTATTTCTTTAGAGTTTAAGAAAGTTTTGAGCGTAGTGCAAGTTTTCTTTGAGTATATCCTCGCCCTACCAGTCAAAATACTCTTCTTTTACGGTAAGGGGTATTATTTTTTTTGTATTCATGAAGAGAACTTCTGTTATTCTATTGGAATATCACATGCATGCGTTTTATCTGGACTGGTTCCATTGTTTATTATTACATTGGAATATCACCATCATCCATTTTATGGGACCTAGTTCCATTCTTTATTATTACATTTGAATATATCTTTTACATGCGTTTACGGCGGACTGGTTCCGTTATTTATTATTACTGTTGGAATAAACTGCTGTCATGGATCTATCGCATGCTGGTGATTTCTTTTGTTATTCCATTCTTTATTATACTCGGTTGGTTAAAACTTTGACTTCTATACTCCATGAAATTAGTGGAATATCCTTGATATTTGCGCTTCATCCAATATCTATTAATAGAAATATTCTTCTGAGCATTCTTGAGTGTTACTCTATAAAGAAGTATCATGTTGACAATTTGGACATTATTAGTTCCTGGATAAATTAATTCTTGAACTTGTTTTATTGAATTCTTATATCATTGTCATCATCCTCATGTTTATATTATGTTGAAAGTCATCTGGCACATGGTGCATAGATGGACTTGGTATGATTGTGACCGGGGATTATTGATTGGTGTAGTCATGACCGTAATGTTACAAATGATGTGGAAAAAGTCCTCATTGACCGTAGTGCATTGATGGGCCGATTGTTGGCATGATCATGACCATTGATGAATACTACGAATATCCTTGGTAGTGGTGCATGGATAATTTGTGGTTGTGATACTAATGTATATCCTTGGTAGTAGTGCGAGGATGATGTGGATTATTTATTAAGCTGAGTCTCAGCGATAAAAGTTATGAAAAACCTTTTAAATCATAGAAGATGGTAGATTTGATTCTCTACTTGACTCTTCTAATGGATTGCTATTCTATATCAATTAACAGAGAATTCAAATAATTGCAAGATTTTGATAAAACTCAAGCTCAAGAACATAAAAACAGAATTTATACCTCTTGAAGCTTAAAGTGAACTCCCTCACTTTTCTGAGTATGCTCCCTTAATTCTCAGCAACTTAACTCTCTAATGCAACTTATCAGTTAAATTTCATGCAATAGAGAATTAAGAATGAGGTTGCTTATATAGAGAAATGCATAACTAGTCAATTTCTTTACACTAAGGTTTGATTCATTGGAAAATAGAAGAGAACAATGGACAAGGAAGAGTTGGCCAATTACCATTTGCATAGCCATCATCACTGCTAATTATAGCCTTCAACTACCGACTCATGTTTGCGTATATAGAGTGAAGCCACTGTTCATGTACTGTGATGGTCACTTAATATGGGACATGGTTTAAATCTCAATACTTAGTTATATAAAGCTTTGTTTGATTCCTTGATCTTCCAAAAATATAATTTTAATGTGCTAATACTACTACACAATGGGAAGTTAAAGATTATTTATGCATCCATATCATATAATCCATGTACATTAGTCCAGTCTAATTAATATTTATAACATGTATGGACTTAATTTAATTAGTCACTAATGATTCAATATCTCCTTAAAATTTTATTATTCCAGTTAGACTCACTTATTGAAATAATTTTTAATTCTTGGATAAAGTACATCTTTAATGCTCCCACACATACTTATTGTGACATAAGCAATTATTTATGTAACTTATAATTCCTTTCACTTTACTATATAGTTTCTATATATAATATAGTTACACTAAAGTGTCACACTACACGTTTTTTTAATGTAAATATTATATACTATCACATCTCTTGCACACATCAATTAAATGAATAATATAATTCTAATTATGTAAATTACTTTGCTTATTCATAATTTATTATTTGCAATAACAATTAATTAATAATATAATATTAATTAATCATTTACTTCTTAATTTATTCATTCCTTAATTAAACTAATCCCTTAAATCTCCATTCTCATGCCACACAAGGCATTTTCACAATTCTCATCACAACTCCACATTTGTATAAATTCAATTTAAATTAATTTAATTATTCATTTCACAACACATTAATATTTATATTAAAATAAATACTCATTTTCTTATTATATCAAAATAATTATTTATTCATGAAATTCTCGATTCTTACATATGATACTACTCTAAGTTATAATATACGATTATAATCATGTTTTAAGTGTTTATTGGTGTGATGGTTATATAGAATCACAAAACATCAAAGTTTATAAATGAGTTCTAAACTAGTTTTCGAAAACAAAGTCAAAGGTGACGATGTGGTTTGATAAGATTCTATTGTGTGGTCTGATTGTGCAACTAAGATAGAACTCAACATATGTCTTTAACTTACGTGATCGAACATGTATGAGATTTTTGGCTTATATAAAGAGTTTGAATAACTAACGAATACACATATGTACATAACTATGATACAATATGAATTCCAAGTGTTGATAAGCTATAGATTGGTAAACTATGATAAAGGCAAGTTCCCTAACTTCATTCTTATATTGAATGCAAGTATCTAAACCTTATCTCTTATTGTGAAAGGTTCAAACTGTTATCATCAATCATGTTTATATTGAGCAAATATTTACATTCGTATGAATAGTCATTCATATTCTGAAATTTGATTTAAACTATATATCTTGAAATCATGTTGCGAATTCAAAATCGTTGCTCTTAAATGTATTAAGAAGGGTGTTTAAGCCATTGATTCGGCTAGATAAATATCTATAAATTAGAAAGCTATCAAAACCAATTGCTTTGGTGTGGAATCTTATAAATCTACTGAGATGAACAACCCTTATTGAAGGGGAAATTATATTTTGTCGGGGAACCGACGTGCGCACAAACAACATGTTTAAATGTTATGCATAACGTAGGGTACTTTAGGCTGATCACATGTTGTATTTGTCTTTATCGAATTGTTAGTATAATATTGTTAATTGAAGTAGGAGTTCTTGATCCATAGTGACTGCTTAGTGTTTAATCTTATTTAAATCTTGAAGTATTGAAACCTTTGAATTTCGTTTAATATCTTCCGTCTATAGTGACTTTTATTTGGATTCAAAGGTCAAATTTGGAACAATTGATAATTCTTGCTTCCAACATTATTCATTTAATTCTTGAACTATCATTTACTGTTATACCCTTGAGATCATGAACTTTACATACATGTTCACCCTTATTGTTATATTACTTGATGGGCAAACTTATTGCTCAATCTTGCTTCCCTGAAACATTTCAGTTAAGGTAGAGCAAGACAGTACCTCAGAGGCAAGGACAAAGGCAAGGGCAAGGCTATGGAATAGCTTTAGTCCTTTTTAAAATAGAGAAATTACTATTATGTTGTATTAAAACCTTGTTCTGATTATGTATTAAGAATTGACTAATATTATGTTATGATTTAAGTTATGTATTGTGTTAGTAATGGTTGCGAGACTTTGGGACGAGAATATTTATATTAAATCAATGTAAATTATTCTATTATTCTGTTGTGTGAGATTTTAATTTATTATTTGAGTTAAAACATGAAGCACTGATTTTGAGATATAAGTGTCTGAATTTTAGGGCATTACAGGTTGGTATCAAAGTATTAGGTTATAAACCTTAGGAGAGAGAATCCTTAGACTATAACCTTAGAAGAATATAGAGAGTATAGGGAAATAAAGCTCATGTAAAGTTTCCTTAGAGAGTTAGTAGCGTTATGAAATATACTTTCATTCCCTACAATGAATTTATGTTTTATTTTGTCATTCTAATGGAGTTTGTTTATTTGTCTTATATTGTGGGTGTAGGATGACAGATATGAGAGGACCTAGTGGAGTGGAAGAGGAGGAGCTACATGACATACACGTGGTGTATGAGGCACCTTTGATAGCTGAGCCTATCTCAGCATTGGCACCTGCTGAGGAGGATGAGGAGGAGATAGAAGTAGAGTCTGATCCAGAGGAGGACCCAGAAAGGATGATCCCGTGGAAGATTCCAATGAGACCACCTTTGAGGATCGGATGTTGGGAGAGTATGAGGAGCGAATCCTAGAATTTGGGAGCAGAGTCGAGGAATTAGAGGCCGAGGCTCAGGAGAATCAAACTAAGATGAAAAATCTAAAGACTGAGGCTCATGAGAGGCAGCTTAAGATGCAAAAAATGTAGGTAAAAATTGCATATCACAAGGAGGCAGTGACTCAGCTATGGACCCAACAAAGTCTAATAGTTTTCATGCATCACATAACACATAATAACATGCTTGATATACATCTCATTAAAGTAACATGGCATACATGCTTTTAATTCACATAGCAAATATAAAGATTGAGTTCCTTACTCAACCATCATTACTTAGCCAAAACAATGTAGTCATATATTGACTTTAACATTTCATGATTTCAACATGTATAACATATCATGCAATTTAAAACAGTTCATTAAGTCCACGTAGAAAATAGGAACCGAAAGACTTGCCTTGATCGTTGTTTACCAATAATAGTTTAACAGCTTACAGTTATCTGCACTTCACATGCCCTACACAATTATATAATCATACACATCAACTATTAGTCACATAACAACACATAGTAATTGTAATGTAAACTCTACTCCACATCTCATAATCATTCCTATTAATTAGCACATAATGTTCAATTAGATTGTGTTAACTTTCAACTTATATCTCACTATATTTCATATTCGCATTTCATTCAAGTTCTTAAGTCTTGCTTATTAGTTTTATATTAAATCTATTTCATATCTTATAATATTCATTTCAATTGAATGAAAACACTTTTTAAGTTCATTAACACTTTGCCTGCGGCGTTTAACGTTCAATAAATCCTACCTTGATTTGCCTCTCTTGTGTATGCTTACTATGCTTCTATAACTTATCTAATACATTATTTATTAATGTTAATCATCATTATATTTACTAACATACATGTTTTATAACTTAGGACATCATCTTCTTTTATGGTCGGAGCACTACACATGCATATGTGCATGCCCGACGCATCTCGATTGCCCCCGAAAACATAACAGTCATAAAGATGACCATTTTGACTACTGTTACAGACCTCAAATTAAAAAACCTAAAGCTTTAAAGTTGTAGTTCTACTCGTCCTCATTCCGGATCATCTTGAATCAACTCAATCGGAGTTCGTATGAGACATTTATGGCCATTTTACTATAGGAGGCCAAAACTGTCCGACTCAGACTTTTGTCCCCCACGTGTGGCGAGAACTAGGCTAACCGATGGCGCCCAGATCGAGATTGTATGTTGGCGCCGAATATTTAACATTGGGGCACAAATTTTGGCTACCGAGGTTCCATTTTTTTTATTTTGTAGCCCAAACTTGCGAGAACTCCAACCATGAAGAACATAATAATTAAATTCTGGACTAATTACTACTGCTAACATCTAAATTAAGACGTAAAACTTATAAGGATTACTCATAAACATATACTTATCATACATATACCAATTTAAAACAGTTAAATAATAATTTAAATCCTTGAAACCATAGTTTAAACCCAAAAACTCCATTGTTAACATTTGTTAACACAGTGAGCACTGTAATCATAGTTATAAAACAATTTGATTTATTCTAACTATATTCTATTAAATTCTTACCAAATTCATATAATCACAGTTCAATTTCATGATTATCATACAATGCAAGTATAATATTTGGTACTCTGCAAACCACGTTTATACATATATGTTCACTTTAATTCCACTTCCTTTTTCTTTAACACGTAATTAACATGAAATCTTATAAGCATACTACACATACAATCACATATCTATATATGCCAGTATAACAATTACAAAAAACATAGTTTTACAAGAATTTTGTAAAAAACCTTATACTCAGTGAAAAAGAAATACACTGAGATATATAAATTATATGTGTATCTAGTATTAAGGTCATAGACATACCTTTTGTTGTTAATCTCTGAACCCTTCTTTTAGCAGACAACTCTTTTCTTAGACTCAAGTTTAACAATAAGACGTAAACCCAAAAACCCAACTGATAACTCAGTCGTAAACACAAGAACGGTTATGGCCATAATAAGCCTAATAATTGACATCGGTTATAAAACATATAACTTATAAATATATATATATATTTTATTTATTAACAATTTAAATTTCAAAATCCAAAAGCCGTAGGGCTTTGTTTGGTAAAAACCATTTAAAAGTTAAAAACTTAATACCAATAAGTCTTGTTTGGCACAAATCAAATTAAACTACTTTAATTTATTTTAATAACTCCTTATAACATAGTTATTTGTCACACTTTATTTAAGTAAGTTTTCATACTTAATTTAATTACTTCTAATAACAATCCATTGCATAATATAATAATTTATTTAATCATTACAAACTCTCTAACTTAATTATTAAATTAAATTAGATTACTATTTCAAAATAATTACTTTTCTTAACTCATTAATTATTTATTACACAAATAAATAATAAATTCACATCAAATCAATTAAACAAATACTTATTCAATGATAAACACATCCATTAAATATTTATATAATTCAATAAATATTTAAATATTTAATTAAAAAATCTGGATTGTTACATCATTCCCTCATTATAAGGATTCTGTCCTCAGAATCACAACTCAAACCACTCATTCGGTACAAATACAGTTCCGACGATAACCCCAGAAATGCTTGTTTCAAATGCATGCAATCAGTTTCAACCTCGGCCCTCACACCGAGGCGCTCAGTACAAGGCCCGAAGATAACACCAGGAAGATAGGCACACCTCAGAGATGACACTGAGGACCTTCAAAACACTTGCAGCAGTCCAATCTCAGCGATAACCCTGAGCAACGTCTACTTTATCAGCCCAAACCGGCGATAACCCCGGTGAGGGGAAAAGTCGTCATCTCGCCACCTTAACGCCCCATCACGTCATCTCAACATCTCATACATACATTTCTACACAACAATGTCCCACAAGAATCAAGGAAAACCAATCCCGAGTGACTATTATGCAGGGCAACAGATAGAATTTGAAGCTTGAAGACCGGAGGGCACCGTCTCATCTTCCTGACTTCGTACAACCTCTAATCCCATGTTATTGTGTAACTCTCGACAACGACGGTCCGAAATAGGTCCTACATACCTCAGTCGGATGCCCGGATTGCAATTCTGAAAGCTCGAGCGGATATTATAGTGCCTACGTGCACTTACTACGAGACGACGCGACCATAAAAGCTCGAGAACCTTTCGGGTAGCCAGCAGTACATCTGACCTAGCCAGCCACAGTACACTGGTTCCCCTCTATAAGTAGAGGGCTTGGGGTGGCCATTTGTAAGAGAGAAAAGGCGAGGAAGCCCTGTCAAATTTGCTCCGTACTCTCTCTATACTGAGTGTTTTCTCATTTTAAACACTTGTGAGCTCACATATAGCTACTTTTGTACCAGCGGGAGCCGAGTGTTCATCCCTTTAAAGATATAGAAGTCTTCTTTGGCAGCCCACTGTAAGCTTTCTCACACATTTTAAAGCCTTTGTCTTCATCTTTGCACACACCCTTCTTCACGTTAAGAGTCGTGTTGCGTGTGTTTGCCCGGACTTCGGTCCGTGGTTTTATTTTAGTTTGTATATATATATATATATATATATATATATATATATGGACTAACATTATCGAGTTATGCCTCGATTGAGCCTGAACTTTAGTGCAGGCGTTTATTGGCTTATATATATATATATATATATATATATATATATATATATATATATATATATATATATATATATGAACTGTGTGTCGACTATGTTTGATGAGCCTAGACTTGATGCAGAGCGTTTCTTCGCTTTAATATATATATATATATATATATATATATATATATATATATATATATATATATATATATATATATATATATATTAACTGTGTGTGTATGGACTTTGTTCGATGAGCACAGATTTTACATTCTTGAGCGTTTGCCTTATATATATATATATATATATATATATATATATTTCGTCCCCACATAGTTTACTTAGTGGTGTCTCGATCGCTTTTACATCTTTCTTTAAGTTTAAATCTGCCTGAGTTTACTTTGTGGCGTTCATCGCTTTTACGACTTTATTTACGTTTAAATCCGCTTTGAGTTTCCTCCGTATAGCGGTTGATAACTTCGACTTTATTTACATTTTCTGATCACCATGGAGGTGTTTCGTGGTGGCTGATCATTTCTGGATATATATATATATATATATATATATATATATTCACAGCTTATATATATATATATATACTTACTGCTTTCATACAAATTGCAGCATTATGTGAGCCTAGGAATCATGTGATCACAGATTCAGTCTATTGGATCTAGATTCGGTCCCGTGATGGACATTTTCAGCTGTAAGCAACTTGTAAATTTATCTGCGATGTCTGAATTTCCTCAGATGGTTTTCATACCCACGAGGAAGTCGGCATTATCTTGTATATTATTTTCTTATAGATGCTTCGCATCTCAAAAATAAAAACAATCAAGCCGAACACTTAATAAAATGGAAGTGTAAAAGGTCTCAATTACTGTTAAGCATAAGGGTTTGAAAAAACCTCTTTTATAAAACGTCACTGCTATATCTTGTTAAAAATTGAATTTTTACATAAATTCAAACCCTGTGTATATAGGTGCGAACGAGGCCTCGCACTACTTCCAAATAAACAGCATATTGACCCCCCCACACACATTTAGATAATAGTTTCTTGAAAAGTGGCGGTCACCGTGGTAACACAGATGTCGGGGGGTGCCTAACACATTCCCTCCGCATAATCATGTCCCTGGACCCTAATGAATCTTGGTTTCACTAACCCGTTTAGCAGTGTCACATCACTGGGTCAATGTGCAAACTTTTTCTCGGTTGTGTTGTTACAACCATTTAAAAAACCAACTAGCAACTCTTAACAGTCCATCGTCGACATTATACATGTCGGACCTTTTTCACTTATTTTTTCAAACAAATCTCACCTAACATGAGAACACCAAAGAACAAGTAACGAAAAGGGACAACTAAAAATCCCGACGTCGACAGGTGGCAACTCTGCTGGGGATACCAGTAAGAGGACTTAAGCCGCTATTTCAAACTTTTCAAAACTATTATCTTCTTGTGTGTGGATGTTGCATTTACATTTATGATGAATGTGTACGAATGCATTTACTTATTTCCCTTAGTGCTTTGCACCATATCTGCTTGTGATATTAGTGCTTCGCACATGTCATCATTTCCATACGGTGATACGCGATGTATGTGAATATATGTTGTGTAGTCCCTCCACCAGGAGGCTATCATGTCAGTGTTTGATTACTAGACTCGTAGGAAGACTAATTCCAACGAGGCTCAGGAAATTCACCACCCATATTCGCTCTAGTTGAAATACCTGATTAATTTCCCGTTGATTAAATTGCGATGATTTGGGAACCTTCATGCCAAAAAGCCGCGAGAGTAACATAAGATAGGTCAGCCTCTGATAAACCCAACACGGAGGAAAGTCTCTTCATACTTTCTCATTTTAAATTACTTGTAAAATCAATTACTTGTAATTTCATTCCATATTCATCTCCATGTAATGCTATCAAATGAAGAAATGTGTACACATACATATTTAATGTAACATGTTATCCTGTATTACAAAAAGCTAAAATCCGTTTTGCAGGATAAAATTCCTAAAATAGAGACATCACATAGAATGTTATTATTTACACATTCCCTAAAGACTAAACTATGCAAATCTTTCGCAGGGAAACAATCGGACCTACTACCCAGTCAAAATCCAAAAAGGCTGCGAGCCTACAATCAATTATGTCGTCATCTGACCAGACTGACCTTAATCCAGTTTCTCGCAAAGAATTCAATGGATTAAACAAACAAATTAAAAATTTGGCTATTTTTCTTAAATATCTACACCAGTCTACTCAGGGTCAAAAGATACCCATACATACTGAATCTTCTACACAAGGAGGAACTCAAACCGTTACAATATCTGAACTGCAGTTGGATACGACCACCAAAATTCATGATGCCACCCATCTCATATGAGATCCAGACACCGGTGACATCAAAAAGAAAGTCCTTCAAATTGAAGAAACCCTTCATGCTATCAAATGAATTGGAACACACGAGAGTGTTTCATATGCTGACCTATGTATATTCCCTGGTCTTCATTATCCAGAAAAGTTTAAGACTCCTGACTTCGAAAAATATGATGGGTTAGGAGATCCTTACATATATTTGAAGGTGTTTATTGGAGAACTCAGATCTTATACAGAGGACGAGATGTGAGGGCCCCGAATCCGAGGTCCCGAATCACCGCGGATCCGGTTCGATCATTCTATCACTATTACTATTTGCGGAAGATATAAACATAAATTGTTTATACATTACATTACACACTATTTTCCAAGGTCGAGTAACCTTAACTTATACACAACTTATTTAACTTGTCTAACATATAACATTATTATCAAACTATACTATTACAAAACTAATCGCGCACATTAACTTTAAGCTGGAACTATCTTTAACCTTTCCTTGTATCCGACGCATTCGCCTTAATCTGCAATGTTTATCATGATATAACAAGGGTGAGCATGAAAGTTGCCCAACAAGTTTAAGTTTAATAATTTAACAATATATCATGATTGAAAGAATCTGAATAATAAGCTAGCTATAATTCAACAATATAATTGTGAACTAGCAGGAATAAACTTTTGACTGAACAAGTATTATACATGAACAAATATATCTGGATAAAACGGTAATGAAGGTGATCAGCCTTTCATACCTGACTTATACATGCAATATGTACATGGTACAATTATACATGACAATCAACAATGATTAACCATAAGCATATCTGAATGAAACAACTCTTAGTAGAGTTAAGTAAAAACAAACTTGCCTGAACCGTTGATTACCGCTACGCAATTTATATCGCCTTATCCGAAGACCTAATATTAGTAATATAGATCTCCAATATTAGAATAATATCATCACAATATAATATATATATATATATATATATATATATATATAAAATAGAATAACTTAAACACATAATACATAACCCTATCAGTCTACAACACATATAAAACTTAGTATCAGGTCAAACTATTTAAGTCTGAGTTGAATCCGACAAAATTCTAACATCCCGACGGTCTAGTCGGACAAAATTTCGAGTTTAAGTTCAATTAAACTCTGTCTAAATACTTAACCATTATCTAAGATAATTTTAATAACAGTCGAAATATTTTTCCAAGTCTCATAATAATTTTTAAATAATTATTATCATTTATCGTGTATTTCAATCATTAAAATTATATTTAAATGAATTAAATACCACGTAATTATTTTATCATTAATATTTATTTATTATCAAATATTAATGAAATACATGTCATAATATTATAATATATTACTAATATCACAAAGTATTTTTAATACTTTAATATCACCTTTATATGATTTTAAAACAATTAAATTCATTATCCGATAATTTCTATTAAAATTAAAATATTAATATTTTCATGACAAAATATCAAAAGTTTTATTTTATAGCTTAAAATATTTTCATAACACTTAAATCATTTTATATGATTTATAAATCATTAAATCTATTTTTCCATATTTTGTTTAATATATTTATTAAATAAACTAATTATCATTATTATTGATTAATTAATTAAATTCATCAAAATATTAAAAGTCACTTTGAAAATATCTTTAAATATTTTCTTATACCATACTATTATTTTTCATGTATTAAAATTATTTTTAAATAATTTATTTAATATTATAATTAAATACCATTTATATTCCATAAATATTAAATATTTATGAAATATACTCAAAATAATTTAAAACTATTTTTCAGACTTTAAAATAATTTTTCAGAATTTATTAGGTATTTTTAATAATTAAAAATCATTTTGTTCTATTTATTTAATTAAAATATTTAATTTCCAGAAAATAATAATTATTAAAATAGCCCTATAGCGACAAAACTGTCGCTACAGGTGTTCTTGGTGTTCATCAGCCTAAACCCAGATTTCTTGTCAGTGCTCGAGGTCACCACTTTGACCACATAAATCTACATGTTCTGAATGTTATCAGGGTTTTTAATGTGCTAAGATTATAGTATACATGCAATACTAGGATTATCAATCAATATCATGGCCATCCAACAACAAATCAGTGAGATCTAAGCTCATCAATTCACTATCAGACATGTTCTTCAATTTCTGGGTTTTTCAGAATTGAAGAACAGTCGAGGTATCCACTTTCAAATCCTTATAACGTGCAATCTGGGCTTTCTTTGTATGTTTTATTGATTCAGTCATGAACTAGGGATGCCAGGGAAGAATTATATAACATAGTATCAGGGTACTATCAACAGCATCACAAGATTCAGGCCGGTCAAACATTGTCAGAGAAAACGGGTTTTGAAGAATCTGGGTTTTCCAGATTGTTCTTCAGGCTGATCGGTCAACGCAGTTTGACCACTATTATCTTCGATTCTGTTTAGGATCTGGGTGATCTAAAGCCTTTAACATGAAGTCTTTATGTTAGGATACAACATAAAACCAACAACATGGCTTAAATGACAAACAACTGCAAGATCAAGGGCTAGCAAAACTTGTCAGAAACCATCTGGGCAAATCTGGGCTGCCCAGATTCCAGACTTCGTGATCGGTCAACGATGTTTGACCAACAAGAATGCTCGATCTACACATGATCTGGACTTGATTCAAGTTCCAGATCCAAGACCTCATAACATACAACAAGTACAAACCTTTAAAATAGCAAAACCATTAACATGTAAGGATCTATGAGCCCTGACATTCGGCTGTCAGGCCATGTTCAAGGGTTCATAGTCAGTGTCAAAAAAACACTATTTTGTGCAACTAGATGTTATGGATCTGGGATTTAACAAACTAGATCTCTAAATGACACCTTATAACACAACTTTAAACAATAGATCCTAACATCTAACATCAAATCATAAAATTTTAAGATTTAGGGTTCTTTACCACTTTGAGCTTTGATTCTGATGTTAGCTTGTTATGCACTGATTATGGCTCACCCTCTCTCTCTCTCACTCTAAATTTCAAAAATTGAGGAGAGAGAAGTTCTTGGAGAAAATGAAAACTCAAGTAGACATTTTCTCTCTCTCTCTCTCTCTCTTAGTATATATATTTGATACAAATGCAGTGCATAAGGATACTAAATGGGCTGATTGCTGGACAATAAGTCTTATGCTAGTTCTAGGGTTTGTTCACCAACTTCTTTAGGGTTAGATCTACAAGCAAGCTAATAATAATGCACTAAGGGCAAAAATGTTATTTCGCACACAAAATTAATGGCATTTTGGACAATGGCCGAACCCTTAGGGTTTAGGGTTTGGAAAACCTTAGGGTTTAGGGTTTAACCCTTAACTATGCAAATTTAATTTCTAAGATTTCAGAATTTCGGTTTTAAAAATAGAAAATTAATATTTCTAAATTATAATTATAATTTTTTAATTATATTAAAATTCCTTAATCAAAATTTAAATATTGTTAATTAGAATTATTATTTCCTAATTAAAGTGCTAATTTAGCAATTAGGGTCAAAATTATTCATTAGGGTTTTTATAAACCACTAATTAGGGTTTCTAATAGAAAAATAATTTTCTAATTTAAAAATTAAATTTCGTAATTAGATTAGGATTTTCTAATTACGTATAACTTGAAAATTAGGATTAATATTTCCTAATTAACATTAAAATCATTAAATTAACAATTAGGTTTTTCCTATTTATAAATTAGGGTTTCAAATCCATAAATTAGGGTTTAAAAATTTGAAATTAGGATTTGCTAAATAATTAAGCTTTACCCTAATTAATATTATAATTAATAGCACTTAAGTAATATAATTATCATTTAAGTTCTCAGATTAGGGTTTTACATTTCCGAATTAGGATTTCGGATTTTCGGAACTGAAATTGGGGTTTCCAGAACCGGTTTCTAGGGTTTCTTATAATTCACTAGGGTTTTCTAACCGAACGTTGACGTTCTTAATATATACTTAGGGTTTGTTACAAATATCGTTTATCTGGTCAACCCTTGACCCTTAACCACATACTGTATACATATACAACCATATACATAGAACATAAACACGTATACACTTAATCTTGAATAATTCACCTAAATCCTTCACAAAATTTTGAAATCCTCAAAATTCTATCTTAAAAATATCAAACGCATACATTAATTTTCTGTCTAGGTTCTAATTTTAAACCTTAAATCAATTAATTAAAATTTTAAAAAATTCAAATTCTCGGGTTGTCACACGAAAAGGTCGAATCAAATTTGTTCGAAAAATTACATTTGAAGAAGCCTGATTAAGTGGTATACTAGGTTAGACAACTCAAAGATCCATAGCTGGGAAGAGCTAGCACACGCCGTCCTCACTCAATATAGCTTCCAGTCTCAGATGGCTCCTGACCGGTATCAGATTACCAAGGTCAAGAAATAGTCCAACGAGTCTTTCAAAGAGTATGCTCAAAGGTAAAGGCGCCTGGTTGCCCAAGTTATTCCTTCCATGACAGAATCAGAAATGGTCATGACTTTCATAGACATACAAGAAGCTCCTTTCTATGAAAGAGTCTTAGCAGGCATCGGTAAACCATTTTCTGAAATGGTCAAACATGGGATGATGGCTGAGACGGGATTGAAGTCCGGAAAAATTCAAGACTTAGCTGCCCTTAAAGCTGTTGCTGATCACATCCAATCCAGAAATTATGGAAACAACCCCCAGTGGGTCCATAAAAAGAAAGGGGAAGATGTTTCCCTGATACTACACGGTTAAAAAGGCAATCAGAACATGCCTATCCAGCGCAGAAATTACACTCCCTTTCAAGCACAGTCTTCAAACCCTCCAATGCCAAAAGGTGGAGAAGTCAGACGCCCTCGATTGTTCACACCCTTAGGGGACTCACTCGAGAATATTCTCACTCTTCTGACAACGCAGAAGAAAATCACGCATCTTCTTCCACCAGCCAACCCTAATGGAAGGGGTTTCAATACTACTCGGAAATGTGCTTATCATGCCGGGGCACCTGAACATGATACTCAGGATTGTTGGGCCTGGAAACACAAGATCCAAGACCTGATAGACAATGGTGAGATTGTGGTCACCAAACCCGATCAACCTCACGTACAAGATAATCCTCTTCCTCAACACAAAGAAGAAGAGGTCAACATGATTAATCGGAGCAATGGACAGAGTTCCAATCTCAACGGCGAGTCCACCCAGACCCCCAAAGACGGTGTTGATAAATGGGATTATGCTAAGTTCCAGTTCACAATGGAACGTAAGATTAAAGCTCTATGCAAGCAGATTGAGCAATTGGTAGTTCTAGTCTCCTTCCTTTTGTCATGAATATTCTCTCGTCACCTTCAGAAAATGAAACGCTGGAGGACAAAGTGACAAAGAGAGTGAATGCCAAAGCTCGTCGAGATTTTGCCAATAGAAGGGAATTTACATATCTAGGCTAACCTATGGAGGAAATCCTGCAGATGTTAATCAATGAAGGAAGGATCACTTCCCTTCTTCCTCCAATTAATCCCCGTTCAGGACGGTTTAATTCTGATAGAGTATGTCAATATCACTCCCATTCTCGCGGTCACAACCACGGAAGAATCTTTGGGCACTCATACACTTATCCGAGAATCTAATTGACAGTGGTGTCATGCAACTAGCAAATGATGATACTGTGCTACGTGAGAGTGAGAATATCTGTCCTACTAAGTGGAAGGGATTGGTAGAAATTATATCCACTGAAACTGATGGGACTAGCAAACCACTCACTATACCAACAATTCAACTCAGAGGAAGCAGCAATCCTTTGAAAGTGGCCGCGCCAGAGCCAATCAACATACCATGCAGAGCACAATATCCTATTGTCAGCTTACACAAAGTTCACTGTATCTTCCCCGACAGGTGATGAAGTCTAATATCAAATCAAAAGGGAAAATACCCATGGAGAAGATTGAATAATTCCTCCGCACTATGGGTCATAACGAAGCCAAGGTGGTTTTAAGCTTAAAAGAAGCTCCACACCAAATTTCAATTTTGGACTTGGTCTTGACTTCCGAGGATCACCGGAAGATCTTACTGAAGGTATTGGAAGAAGTCTATTTACCAAAATCAGTTGATGTGGAAAAATTTTAACATTTGGTTGATCACATTTTTAACAACAATGTGATATCCTTCACTAATGAAGACATACCGGCCGAAGGGACCGATCATTGTAAGCCGTTGCACATTGCGGTTTTGTCCTCCGGATACATGCTAGCTGGAGTCTTGATAGATGGAGGTTCATCCCTAAATATCTGTCCATACACGACATTGGTGAAGATGAATGTCAATCTCAACCGAATCCGAAGCAGCCATACGGTTATCAAAGCTTTTAATGGAGCCCGCCGAAATTCGGTCGGAGTAATTGAGCTGCTAATCGAAATTGGTCCTCACACATTCTGCGTGTCTTTTCACATACTCAAGATAGACCGTGGATTCATATGGCTAGGGTAGTCCCCTCCACCCTTCATCAACAACTGAAATACATTATCAAGAATAGCCTAGTCACTGTCAACGCTAAAATGGAGTGTCCTCCACATGGTGACATACCATACATCAACGTCAATTCTGATGTTAAACTAGTCAGTTTTCATGCCTTGGAAGTGAGCAACACTCAATACCATGCTATTGAAACGCCATTTCCCGTGCCCAAGATTTCTGCCGAAGTAATGTCGGCTACTCAAGAAATGATGTCATTGGGTCATCAGCCGGGACAAGGGCTGGGTAAAGATCACCAAGGCATCAAACACCCCATTCAAGTGTTTAGTCAAACTGGTACAGCTAGACTAGGCTATTCTGCCAGTTCTAGTCATAGGAATCCTCATAAGCATCATCAAATTCCTTCATTTGCAGCCGCATGACGATTATCTTCATCTTTGAATTCTGAGTCTGCACAACCTCCGGTAAAGGAGCCAGCCAACGTAATAGCTATGTTATTTCCCAAGCCGGTACCCGTGAAGGCGAAAGAAATCTTTGTTCCAGACCCCAGAGTGGAGGAAGAGAAACAAAGAATCAATCAAGACGTTATTCCGATGATGTCGGGCATACGCATCATTGTTCATGACGAACATACAAACAGATACACCCCAGACGATGATTTCCCAAACATAATGGCCATCATTCGGGATAAGGAGGACGATGACAGCCCCTCCATCACTATAGTCCACCCGGACTTTGCCCTTGCCAATTGGAGCAGCACTCATTGCATTGGTCGACAAGGGTAAAATGGGCAGGAACTCTTTCTGCCTTGTAGATATCATAACTGCTTACTTTTCTGTATAGTATTAGCAGTCGTTTTGCTAGTATATGCTGACACTTTGTATGATCAAACCCTTTCATATATACTAAGTGAACGCATATTTTGTTTCAGGACCCTGAATTTAGATGTGCCTGTATTTGCTGATATGGTGCCTCTTCTCCACAAAGATTGTGACTTTGATGTAGAGATGAATTCAGCCTTGATGGAAATACATGAGGACATTGAGGTGCCTCTAGAAATTCAAGAATGGATCAAAGACAAACCTAAACCCAACCTTGATCAAACCACTTCCTTCAATCTCAGAACCTTAAAAAGCCCCAAGTTAATCCAGATTGGTTCATACCTTACCCTAAAGCAAAGGAATGACATGGTTACACTACTAACCTAATTCTAGGATGTGTTTGCATGGTTTCATGAAGAAATGGTGGGTTTGTCCACTGACATTGTCCTTCATCGCCTTCCCATTAAAGAGGGATTCAAGCCAGTCAAGCAGAAGCTCAGGTGATTGAAATCTGAGTGGAGTTCAAAGGTGAAAGAAGAAATTGTGAAACAATTTCAAACTGGCATCATCATGGTGTCTACATATCCTGAGTGGATATCCAACATCGTTCCCGTCCCTAAACCTGGAGGAATGGTACGAGTTTGCGTGGATTATCGGGACTTGAACAAAGCTTTCCTTAAAGATAGCTTTCCCGTGCCATTTATCCACATTCTCTTTGACAATACTGCTCAATACTGCATGTACTCCTTTGCTGTTTGCTTTGCGGGGTACCATCAGATCATGGTTGCTGAAGAGGATCATGAGAAAACTGCTTTCATCATGCCTTGGGGAACCTTTTGCTATAGATGGTTGTCATTCGGCCTCATCAATGCTGGAGCCACCTATCAGCGAGCTATGATGGCTCTCTTCCATGACTTAATGAACAAAGAGATCAAGATCTATATGGATGCCATCATTGTCAAGTCCCGGAAGGAGGATGACCACTTAGACCATCTCAGAAAGCTATTCAACAGGTTGCATAAGTACAACTTGAAGTTGAATCCAGCCAAGTGCGCCTTTGGCGTTAAATCAGGTAAGTTGCTAGGATTCATAGTCAGCCACAAAGGGATTGAACTGGATCCTACCAAAATCCAGGCCATTACGGAAATGCCCATTCCTCAGACAGAGAAGGAAATACGGGGATTTTTGGGAAGAATCAACTTCATTAGCAGGTTCATTTCTCAACTCACCGCAACCTGTGAGCTAATCTTCAAGCTGTTAAGGAAGAACTCCTCCATGAAATGGAATGACGAGTGCAAGAAGGCTTTCTTCATAATCAAAGAACAGTTAGTCAAAGCTCCCATTTTGGTACCACCCAGGGATGATGTTCCCCTGTTCTTGTACCTGTCCATAAGTGACAATGCCATGGGCAACATGCTGGTACAGAAAGACGACAGAGGCCAAGAACGAGCTATCTATTACCTCAGCAAAAGATTCAGCAGCAGTGAACACAAGTACACTCTGATTGAGAAGACTTGTTGTGGTTTAGCATGGGCTTCCATGAGGTTACAATATTACCTCCATGGTCACACAACCCATCTCATATCCCGCGGGGATCCTCTCAAGTACGTGTTCAACAAACCCATGTTGAATTGCCGACTGTCCAGATGGCAGTTGATCCTATAACAATTTGACATCGTCTACGTGACTCAAAATTCCATTAAAGGTCAAGGAATTGTGGATCAACTGGCCGTCGCACCTTTAGGGGACTTCAAACCGAGGAGACATACTTCCCCAATGAAGGGGTAATGACAGTTCAGCAACACCATCAGTACGATACGCGCCAAGAATGGAAGATGTATTTTGATGAGGCTGTTAATATGGAAGGTTCTAGAGCTGGAGCAGATCTAGTATCCCAGACGAAAACGATATCCGTCATTCAAATTGCGGTTTATCAACACCAACAACAACACGGTGAGTATGAAGGCTGTCTCATGGGGCTAAGACTTGCCCGTTCAATGAGCATCAGGCGGTTAACTGTCTTTGGGGATTTAGAGTTGGTCATCAGACAATCCACGAGAATCTATCAAACCAAAGAGCTACATTTGCTACCTTACCACTGGCAAGTTTTACAGATGGTTTCAGAATTCGAAGAAATCTCCTTTCTACACATTCCTCGTAATAGGAATGACTTTGTAGACGCATTAGCAACTTTGGCCTCCTTGATTCACATACCTGACAAGGGACACTTGCCAAGCGTCACAATTTCCCTGCACAAGGCCCCCGCCTATGGGAACTACGTTAGAGAAGTATCGGATGAACTACCTCCCATCAAACATCCTTGGTATGAAATTGTGGCGAGCCCAATTGAGAAAAGGCGGATCCATCGACTTTCTCTGAAATTCTACCTGAGTGGAGATGCCTTCTATAAAAGAGATGCAGGACAAGGTATCCTTAGATGTTTAGACAAAAACCAAGCTCAAAGGCTTATGGATGAGCTCCATGGTGGATTTTGTGGCCCCCTCCTTGTTAAAAAGATCCTCAGGATAGGACTTTACTGGCTCTCTCTCAAAGCTGACTGCGATGACCATGTCAAGAGTTGTTATCAGTGCCAAATTCATGGGAATGCTATCCACGCCCATCCACGGAAACTCCACAATATGAGTTCACCTTGGCCCTTCTCAATATGGGAAATGGACGTTATCGGGCCCATTGAGCCTAAATCCATTAATGGACATCGATTTATATTCACCATGATCGACTACTTCACCAAATGGGTAGAAGCAACTTCCTTCCCCAGGGTTACCAAAGAAGTCATCATTGCTTTCATCAGAAACAATGTCATTTGTCGATATGGACAACCAGAGGTAATTGTGTCAGACAATGCTAAGAACCTCAACAACAAAATGATTGAGGCATTATGCAGTAAATTCCACATCAAACATCTTAACTCCGTCATCTACCATCCAAAGATGAATGGTGCTGTTGAAGCGGCTAATAAAAACATCAAGAAGATCATGCAAAAGATGTCCGCCAACCACAAAGAATGGCCTGACTTGTTGCATCTTACACTGTTAGCCTACAAAACCTCAATGCGCACTTCCACTGGGGCAACCCCCTACGCATTAACCTATGGGATGGAACCAGTGCTCCCCATAGAAGTAGAAATAGAATCCCTCAGAGTGTTGATAGACGCTCAGCTGGATGAAGATCAATGGGTACAAGATAAGTATCACCAATTGTCTCTAATAGACAAAAGGCGAACCGCGACTATCTTCTATGGTCAGTTATACCAACAAAGGATCGCCAGATCCTACAACAGAAAATTCCAGCTACGGCAGTTTAAACAACATGACTTGGTTTTGAAGAAGATCATTGACAACCAAGATTAATCTAAGGGAAAATTTGCTCCTAACTGGGAAGGTCCGTTTGTTGTCAAGGAAGTATTGACAGGAGGTGCTCTCAGATTGCAAGAAATGGACGACGATGAATTTCCACAACTCATCAACTCGGACACCATGAAACGGTACTATGTCTGAAGTTACCATCAAGCAAACATCCTGGTGTTGGATCATCAGATCACCAGTCATTTCGGTTCTCTAACCCTTTACCACATACAACTCTTTTCTACACTTTACCCCTCAGGGAAACATACTCTTCGAGCCATCAGCATGGCTTTACTGCGTTCCTACGACTTCGGTCATACCACTGGGGATTGAACCTTCCGCGCTTATCGTTTGTTACCCCAAACTTGGGATCAAACTTTTCACACCTGCAGTTTATCCTCAACCTAGGATCAAACTTTCTCTTCCCCACAGTCTGACCTGCACATGGGATCACGTTTTTCAACTCGTCCTGAGAGGCGAACTACATCGACCTGATCTCCTCTTCAATAGGAGTACGTAGGCAACCATTTTACATGGCCCGGTCAGAATAAAACAAAAACAACAAAAGCATTTCTACCCCCTTCACCTTATAAAAACAAAAATAACAAAAACATTTCTACACCCTGCCTTCCACATACAGCGTTGAACCTCTTACACCAGGTTCGAACTACGCAGACCTGGTCTCCTCTTCAATATGAGTACATAGGCAGCCATTCATGGTTCGATCTCACCCCCTACCAAAACACAAACACTTGTCAACTGGTACTGGGATCATCCTTCAATCCACTACATTTCATTCGGTTTCAGACTAAAGGGGTGGAATTACTTGAACTCCTCCCAAATAGGAGATTCGGCGACCATCTAAGTTGCGGTTGTACCTCAAAGAGGAACACCAATCCATAAGAGATGGACTTAACTAGGCTCCTCCTAAATAGGGGTACTAGCAACCATCTGTGGTGTGGTCAATCTCAGAGAGGAAAGCCACACTCATCTCCACATTTCCATATAGAAACCAGTCCCAAGACACCAAAGATGGAAGGAATACACACAGATCAATGATCCATTCTGAACTATCCAGAGAAAACTCAATGTCCATCCATCCAGGAGGAATTCAGAATACACCAAGATCACAAGTCCTGAAGAAGCAGGAAAAATATCAAGCAAGAAACCGACATATCTAAAAAGGGAAGTGATCAAAAGTATATTTTCCTGCTATATATAGTGTTGTTTGATATACACAATGTAAATTGTACATGACAAAATGGCTATGCTAGTCTATGCAGGAAAATACCATCCCATCTATAAGTCAGGGTATATGCGAGCAAACAAGCCCAACATGGCATCCCTCTCAGAAGAAGGAGGTGAAGCTATGGTCTCCTGTACGAGGGTATCCACACGACCCAACAGATCTGCAGCCATATGCATGATGACCATATACTCATCAATATAAGTGCTCATCTTTGTAATCATGCCAGTGGTAAGGGACCTCACTGTAGTACTATCTCTGACGGCTATATCCCGGGCAGATATGGCACTATCCCGCTCAACTATCACTGCATCTCTAGCTGATCTAGCCTCATCCCGCTCGATAACAGCGGCGTCTCTACGAGCTAATGCCTCGTCTCTCTCTAACAGAGCTGCGTCTCTCCTATCAAGGGCTGTCAACATCAAGGATCTAGCCTGGTCTCTCTCGAAGGTCATCGGATGAAGACTCTGCTCAAAGTACTGTGTTGAATGATGAATCACAATAGTGCTAGTACTGGGAGAATATAAAGGAGATGATGGCAACCCAGTAAACTGTTCCTCCTCGATGTGAGAATCAACGTCCTCCATGGGCTCTAAATCGTCTGAATCCCTACTCGATAATGTGGATACTACCGCAACCGATGAAATCTCTGTCTCCATCCACACAGCATACTATGGCGAACATCCCGGATGGCTAACAGAGAAAACAACTATCTCACGCTGATCCCAACAAGCATACACACGGGATCGATCCTCTGCTGAAAGATAACGAAAAGCTAAACGCTGGCCCAGCGCCCCCTCAAAAGGATGAAAATCCTGAAACTAGTGAAACTGCGACATCACGGCCATCGGCTGATATGTAGTCATTCCCCTCAAACCAGCCAGAGGGAGGTAATCCATGCCCGGAGCATGAGTAATAAAGTTGTAAGGTGAGCTGAGCCCCGAACACGGCAATATGCTAAACGGATCACTGATCTCCAATAAAAATACCGACCAAGACATAGCGTCCAAACACTCCACAGGCTGAAAGGAGTACGACATGGCTACACCATGGGTGAAACAATATCCATGTCGTCTAAAAGTGTCAATCATTCTCAAGTGTGACATAAACCACACGTACAGCATGACCGAGCTATCCATAAACACTCCTGTTGGATAAGTACAGCAGTATGTAGCTGACATCAAAGTCTCTACTATAATCATCGGTATGATGGTATGACCCTCCCTGAGAGCTCTCACTACCACAGTAACTCGTTTATCCAACTCATCCGTATACCGTGGAATATATATATATAACAGTACGTACAATAGCAGTACATCCACCCTGGCTATACGCCAATGATCCTCCGGTGTGGTGAAATCCCCAGAATGTCGTGTGTAACTATCCTCAGAGCCAAATCCGTCAAACAAAAAATGCTGGGATATAACGTGGCCAGATGTAAGCTCATCCTGCACCACCCTAAGCCTCAATCCAGTGAGGGTCATGAACCGTCGACTCATGTCCCCCAAAGCCATATGCACGCAAGGCCTGTCCAGTGGCAGCATCGTCAACCGTGCATACTCCTCCAGAGTGGGAGTCAACTCCTGGGTCCCAAATCAGAAAACCTGTCTCTCTGATACCCAGTGCGCCAGCATGCCATCCACGAATCCTGTGGGAACCTGAAACATCAACATGGTCATAATATGCTGCAACAAGTAATCTACGGTCACCCTGTCTGATGGTGACATGTTGTCATACCACGATCGCATACTAGATGCCACCAATAATGGTGGGTTATGATCAAAACGGCTAACTGTCAAAGAAGACATCTGTACGGGCCATGTCATAAGACCATCCAGGGGTCAATGCTGAATATCTCTGGAAATACATACATATGCATAACATGATACATGCATTACAAGTAATAGATGACAATATGATATAGGGAATGGAAAACTGTACATACATTCCTAAGTATATCATTATCTACATACATCATCTCTGTACAACTAAAAATATAGGGAAATGGGGCACAAACGCCCTACTACTAATAGAGGCCTATCAAAAGATATAACGAGAATGGGGCACAACCACCCAAAAGCTAACAGAGGCCTATCAAAAGAGATAACAAGAATACACATCAGAAGAAGACAATGGTGTCTATATCTACATCATCAATCCTGTCCACCTGATGTAACTCCTCTTGAGTCACTGGATCTCTATCAACAGTGATGTCAGGCCTATACAGAGGAGGATTTGCACCGGCAAAGCCAAATGGGTCGTCTGAGGGGCCAGCGCCTGAGCTGGAAGGATCAAACGAATCTACCTCTGTCGGATCTCTACCCAAATGCTGGATAAAGAAATCTGCCCAAGCGCTGGGTCAAATTGTCAATCTGTGTCACATGAGTCGGATCTCAGACACAGGCTAGCCAATCACTCATCATCACGGATCCTGGAACCATATCCTCCATGAACTGAGTGGCGCGGGTCTGGGCTCCAATAGTGCGAGGGAACCACCAACGCTGGAATATCTCCTGAGTACAGGGGCCCTCTGATAATGCAAAACTGTTAACCCCCAATAATGGGATGTCAGTGACGGGTGACTGCGATACAGGCCAGTGATGCCTGACAGGAGGCAAGATTGGCTTACGTATCTCTCCTGTGGTGCTCCTAATAGCACACTCTCCTAAATAGAGCTCCCATCCTCCATCTATAAAGAGAGGAACTCTCCGGGTGGATTCATACTCGACGCCAATCGGGTACCCATCCTCAAAATTGATGGCCAAGTGCTCCGCAGAATAGGGGATCCATGTAATAATATCAGCTGTCAACAACTCCAGCTGTAGGCGGCAATGAGTAAAACCCTCAGCTATAGGGACCTCCACCAATATGGAATGATGCCATCGTCGTCCTCGTGGATAGGTATCTAAACCTAACACGCTCACAGGGCACAAACATAAAGGTAAACATCTGCGGTCAGTAAACACTCTTAACCTATACATGGGAAACAACAAGATAAATATTCACCAGCAAAAATGGGTAGAATCCTAACTAAGCCTCAGTCAAACCCTGCGAGCGCATACGCATGCCCCTGAAGAAATAGGCAAAGGTATAGGAACCCCAATCATACTCTCCAATATGGTCCACATGATGCGTGGCGCTGGCCAAAGCGAACGACACCACAGAAGAGTTATCTGCTATGAAGCAACCTCTAATGATCATCAGGAATAATCGCTGAAGAATGCAATCCCTGACTCTGACATCATCTGGCATGGGTTCACTCAAAAGCCCACTTATAACATCTACGCTCAAAGGACCCGTACGGACGATCCTGCCCTTGAGTGCCTCCTCCAGAACTCCTGGCAAGGATCTGACGGCAGTATGGGTAATATTCGCCATATAAGGCACTGGTGCCCCTCCAAACTCCATACCTGTGATAAACCACCAATCCATCGGCGTCATCGTCACCTCACAATCCAACAAATGAAGTGACTGAGTCTGATGAAACCATCGCTCAGACAATGCCCTGAGATAACCCCAGGGACAACGACGGGGAATAATGTAAAAGAATGCTCCAAATCCTCAGTCATGCACAATCGCTCTATAGTCAGGATGAAGAGCCTGGTACATGGAGTGTATACTAAACCAGTTCCCTCGAGGCTGTGTAAAGCTGGGAACCTACACGAAATAGAGATCAACATCAAAGTCCTTTACTCCTCATTAATAGGAAAAAAAGAAGATCAAGATCTAACGTCATACCTCGTTGGCATGTAAATACATCAAGGGATGTCTGCTCAAATTACCCAGAAGCTCTGGGTTTTCCACCTGAATACTAGGGAGGTCCCTACGGGGAACATGTGTAGCAGGAGCGGGGTCCACAACCGAAACATCCTCCTCCTCGTCCTCGACGTCAGACACATCAACCCGGACTGGACGTATCATCGTCTCCATCAACCGACGAGGCTGTCTAACAGAACATGGTCGAGGCACTTCAGAAGCCCTCCTCCGTGCACCAGAAGTGGTCCTACGGGAACTACTCGGCTGATCCGGATCCATAATATCTGGACAACAAGTCTCCAAATCACCTCAGAAAGGGTGTGGTATTTTCTAACTTGGAGCTTTAAAAAATGTATTTTATGACTACATGCACGCATGCACTACTTTAACATATGTTTACAGTAGAGATAAAAATGCATGGTTAATTAAATGCATACATTTTGAATTTTTTTTGCCATAGTCCCCTTTGTAAATAGGACTATCCACATGCACATATGCATAACTAGGTGGCCTATCAGTAGCACATCTGCCCAAAGTCATATACATAATATATGCATTAAAAATCAAAGTCATCAATACATAAGGTTAACCTCAATACCAGGAGTACTTTGCCTTTTTACCTTTTGCTCATTTGCCCTCAAATAGGACAAGAAATAGCAGAAAAAGGTGCCAATTTGACTGTCTCAAAAGTCAAAATTTTCACATCATTATGTTCAACATGGTTTAATACTAACATTTACTATGTTGAATATTTTTTATCAAGTCATTTGAGCATACATAATCACTACTATGTGTTTAGATACATTTCATGTGATAAGTTATTTTCCAACGGATAAAAACTGGAAAAAAAATACATGCATACGTTACCAGGATAGTGTAGAACACTTGTACGGTGATAGAATTTGCAGAAAGTCGCCCGAACTCAGCAGATCTGAAGAAGAGCTCTTGGATTTCATTCACGGCGTAACTTGAAAATGACTTATGAAAGCAACCTGCAGGACTTTAATATCCACGGTTGGCCGCAGGTCCATCTGCGGCTGGAGCAAGTGTACCTGCGGCACCCCTATGTTGATCCCACCCCTCTGTCTCGGTCCAGTTCGAGTTGCAAAGGAGTTCTCATAGACTGAGAAGGTCAAATCAGGAATAAAAATGCTACGCGATTGAGAAGAATAGCTTACAAAATCCTGGTTTTCTCAAACTGAACCTCGGGTCTGCACATCACTTATTGGTATTCGCCCAAGCACAAGGCACACTATGCCGATGATCTCAAATGTTATGAGTCACGCTCAAAAATACCTGATGTAGGTCCAATACCGCCAATTCAGGGTCGTAACCCTAAGTTACAACGCATACCCCAGCGGGGGTTACAACGTATTCCCTGGCGGGGGTCACCACACATTGTCATCCATTGGTGTATATATCAATGAAGGTCAAGCAACCTTGATGTTATTTTAGCCGATGGCAAGTAAACCCATCGATGCATCGAAAGCTATTTGATGATTTCGTACTTTGGTATTCGTATTCCCCAGCGGATCGCCGACGAGGGTTACAACGCATCTCAACCGTTGATTCACACATCAGCAAAGGTCAAATAGCTTTGACAGTCTACCCCACAGGGTTTTCATCCGTTGATTCACACATCGGTGAAGTACACATCAACGAAGGTCATGAAACCCTGACAACATTTACTGTTCGCAGTAAATCCAACAGAACCTTGACATATCCTGCCAATACAAACCAGGAAATGACATCATCATCGATGAGGATCGATGATGGAATATGTTATACACATCCTCAAACAGACAAAGCTGTATCCCCACAGATCTCTTACACATAAGAGGCACATCTTTGGAATCAAGTCTGTATAAAGGATCAAGGACTTTGGTGATAGCCCCAACGTCAACATCCTACGAGATTTGGATCACACATCCAATCGGGTCGTAGTTGTCAATCCTCGGTAGAAGCTACAAGGAGCCGGCAATCATCCCCAGCATGTTGGCCAACAACCACACACACATGCATCATACATTTGCATCATGTTGCATTTCAAGTGTCTAGGATTCTTTATCCTACCCATGCATCGCATTGTATGAATATGATAAAGAGGGGCATCTATAGACACTCGAAATTTTTTGCACACCTGTCACTGACTTTGCAGGAGTGCAAATTCATCTTTCAGAGATAACCCTGGAAGACAGCTCACATCCAGTTTGGATACTACCAGAAGTCAGTCTCAACCCCGGAGCACACACCGAGAGTAACAGTAACAACCTCAGAGATAACCCCGAGGCATGCAGTTCCAACACCGAAAATTCCACCGGAGAAGACCGATTAATCTCGGAGATAACCCCGAGGTATCCAGTCTCAGTCCCACCACTGGGAGTAGCAACTACCAACCTTGGTGATAACCCCAAGGAATGCAGTTTTGGTGATAACCCCAGAAATGCTTGTTTCAAATGCATGCAATCAGCTTCAACCTCGGCACTCACACCAAGGCGCTTAGTACAAGGCCTGGAGATAACACCGGGAAGACATACACACCTTAGAGATGACACTGAGGACCTTCAAAACACTTGCAGCAGCCCAATCTCGCGATAACCCTGATCAACGTCTGCTTTATCAGCCCAAACCGGCAATAACCCCAGTGAGGGGCAAAGTCATCATCTCGCCACCTTGACGCCACATCACGTCATCTCAACATCTCATACATACATTTCTATACAACAATGTCCCACAAGAATCAAGGAAAACCAATCCCGAGTGACTATTATGCAGGGTAACGGATAGAATTTGAAGTTTGAAGACCGGAGGGCACCGTCCCATCTTCCTGACTTCGTACAACCTCTAATCCCATGCCATTGTGTAACTCTCGACAACAACGGTCCAAAATAGGTCCTACATACCTCAGTCAAATGCCCGGATTGTAATTCTAAAAGTTCGAGCGGACATTACAATTGCCTTACGTGCACATCTCATGAGACAACGACGACCGCAGATCTCGGAACAACCGGTAGTCATAGCTATTACATCTGCGGCCTGAACATGAGTACATCTGCGGCTTAGCCATAGTACATCTAATGACTAGTGCAGTACATCTGCTGACCTAGCCGCATGTACACCTGCGACTCCTTCCTTTATAAATAGAGGTCTTTGGGTGGCCATTTGTAAGAGAAAAAAGGCGAGGAAGCCCTGTCAAATTTGCTCTGTACTCTCTCTATATTGAGTGCTTTCTCATTTTAAACACTTGTGAGCTCACATATAGCTAATTTTGTACTGGCGGGAGCCGAGTGTTCATCCTTTTAAAGATATAGAAGTCTTCTTTGGCAGCCCACTGTAAGCCTTCTCACACATTTTAAAGCCTTTCTCTTCATCTTTGCACACACCCTTCTTCACGTTGAGAGTCGTGTTGCGTGTATTTTCCCGGACTTCGGTCCGTAGTTTTATTTTAGTTTGTATATATATATATATATATATTTATATATATGGACTAACATTATTGAGTTATACCTCGATTGAGCCTAGACTTCGGTCTGGAGAGTTTATTGGCTTATATATATATATATATATATATGAACTGTGTGTCGAACTTTGTTCGATGAGCCTGGATTTTACATCCGGAGTTTACTTCGTCCCACCTGAAGTTTACTTCGTGGTGGTTGATCGCTTTTACAGCTTTCATTACTTTTCGTCCTGCCTGGAGTTTACTTCGTGACAGTTGATCTCTTTTTCAGCTTTATTTACGTTTCGTCCCGCCTGGAGTTTCCTTCGTGGCGGTTGATGGCTTTTACAACTTTATTAACATTTTCTAATCCCCCATGGAGGTGCTTCGTGGTGGCTGATCATGTCTGTATATATATATTTACAGCTTATATGTATATATATATATATATATATACACACCTGCTTACTGCTTTCATACAAATTGCAGCATCATGTGAGCCTAGGAATCATGTGATCACATATTCAGTCTATTGGATCTAGATTCGGTTCCCGTGATGGACATTTTCTGCTATAAGCAGCTTGTAAATTTATCTGCTATGTCTGAATTTCCTCAGATGATTTTCATACCCACGAGGAAGTCGACATTATCTTGTATATTATTTTCTTATAGATGCTTCGCATCTCGAAAATAAAAACAATCAAGCCGAACACTTAATAAAATGGGAGTGTAGAAGGTCTCAATTACTATTTAGCATAAGGGTTTGAAAAAACCTCTTTTATAAAACGACACTGCCATATCTTGCTAAAAATTGAATTTTTACATAAATTCAAACCCTGTGTATATTGGTGAGAACGAGGCCTTGCACTATTTCCAAATAAAAGCACATTGACCCACACACACATTTAGATAATAGTTTCTTGAAAAGTGGTGGTCACCGTGGTAACACAGATGTCGGGGGGTGCCTAACACATTCCCTCCGCATAATCAAGTCCCCGGACCCTAATGAATCTCGGTTTCATCGAATTCGCTTAGCGTTGTCACATCACCGGGTCAATGTGCAAACCTTTTCTCGGTTGTGTTGGTACAACCATTTAAAAAACCATCTAGAGACTCTTAACAGTCCATCGTCGACATTATACATATTGGACCTTTTTCACTTGTTTTTTCAAACAAATCTCACGTAACATGAGAACACCAAAGAACAAGTAACGAAAAGGGACAACTAAAAATCCTGACGTCGACATGTGGCGACTTTGCTGGGGATACCAGTAAGAGGACTTAAGCCGCTATTTCAAACTTTTCAAAACAATTATCTGCCTGTGTGTGGATGTTGCATTTACATTTATGATGAATGTGTACGAATGCATTTACTTATTGCCCTTAGTGCTTCGCACCATATCTGCTTGTGATATTAGTGCTTCTCACATGTCATCATTTCCATACGGTGAGACGCGATGTATGTGAATGTATGTTGTGTGGTCCCTCCACCAGGAGGCTATCATATCGGTGTTTGATTACTGGACTCGTAGGAAGACTAATTCCAACGAGGCTCAGGAAATGCACCACCCACATTCGCTTAAGTTGAAAGACCAGATTAATTTCCCGTTGAGTAAATTGCGATGATTTGGGAACCTTCATGCCAAAAATCCGCGAGAGTAACCTAAGATAGGTCAGCCTCTGATAAATCCAACACGGAGGAAAGTCTCTTCATGCTTTCTCATTTTAAATTACTTGTAAAATCAATTACTTGTAATTTCATTCCATATTCATCTCCATGTAATGAGAAATATGAAGAAATGTGTACACATACATATTTAATGTAACATGCTATCTGGAGGAATCGGTCAATAATGAGAGAGATCAAGTAGATCCTATTCAATGATTATTAGACTTGTTAGGAGAATCCCTTTGGGGAGGAACAATGAAACCGTACGCAACAACCCTTAAACGATTCCGGTAACCATCTCTAAAGACTTTAGGAGTGTAGGACCTCCAGAATTTAGAGGAAGTACCGATCCTATCCAAGCACAAACTTGGATCAAGTAGGTGGAGAAAGCCTTCCCCATTGGTCGTCTGGGTGAGGATTAGAATAATGCATAAACTACGTACATGATAAAGGGTGAATCAAAGTATTGGTGGGAAGAAAATTAACATAGAGCGAGAGAAGGAGTTATAACCTGGGAAAGGTTCAAGACGTTGTTCTTCGAAAATTATTTTCCAAAGAGCATGAGGAATATGATAGAGGTGAAGTTCTTAGAATTAAAACAAGGGGAAATGATGGTGGCGCAGTAGGCGACCAAGTTCAACAAGCTCGTAAGATTTGCAATGCATCAAGTGGACACGGAAGATAGGAAAGCCCGACATTTTAAATTAGGACTAAAATCATGGTTGTTCAACAAAGTATCATTATTCCAAATCGATTCGTTCGCCACACTATTAGAAAAGGCTATCATTATTGAGGGGTAGTGAGGCATTGAGCCACTACAACAAAGAGAAGAAGCATAAGAATAGTGGAGGAGAGCGTCATAGAGGAGGTATTAGTGGAGGAAGTAACCTAGGAAAGAGAAAATGGGATAAAAAAATAACAATAGAAACAACAATAAGACTGGAAGTCATCAAGGACGGTTTGAGAAAAGAATCGAAGCATGTTCAAAGTGCGGGAAGAGTCACCAAGGAGAATGTTGGAAGGAACTCAGTGTCTATTACAACTGTAAGACCCCAACTTTTATGAATAAAGAATAATTTTCTATATTTTTGAATATTATGGCGTGGATTTGATATAATGTTATAGTTGTGGATAATATTTACAAATTTTGCAAAGTAAGCAAGTGGTTATATAATATTCGATTGGTCGGGGAATATTCGTTTTAAAAGGGAATATTCGTCAGACGACACAATCATTGGTGGACCCCACAATGGAAGTATTGTCGGAGTTAGAAAACGACAGAATTATCTGTTTATAAAAATAATGGCGAAAGTGTTACCGTTAAAACTGTTGAACTACCCGTTAGTAAAAGTACAGTAATACACGTGGTTGCATAGTAGCACACGGTATTGATTATTGATTCTTACGTGAGAAATCACCGCTTATACTCAATTATTGCTACAAAGAATTGGCTTTGCATCATATCTCTTATATTATTGATTCAATTATTGTTACAGTATCATCTGCATTATATTTATTATTATTAAATCAATAATTGAGACGACAAAGTTATTCATATTATTATTTGCAATATTGACAATGTCTAGAAGTTCATCAAGGAGAGGTTTGGTCACCTAATTGCTACCAATAAGGAGAATTCCTTATCTGAAAGCCCCTCTTCCTCGAACGACTGGTTGTTAAATATTATGAGTTATAATATTAATGATGAATAAGTTGTGTCGAATAAAGATGAATTTGATAGTTCCATTGTGTTGGGATTATTAGTGTTAGTGGAAATCGACATCTATTCCGATGATAATTGATGTCTGGGGGTTATATTGATAAATTGGATAATTTATCGGATAAATGAGCAATGAATTGCTACTAATTCACATGCTTATATAACTATTTATTCATATGTGTGTACTATTGAATAACATTCTTGTACTATTAGGGGAGTTGGTGCAAGATTGATAATACTTGCATGACTAAGTTATAAATGGAGGTATAGTTGAAGGTACTATACTGTAATTAGTTTTTTCACATGATTATACTATTGAGTCACATGAATGAACTATTAATTCACATTATTTACTATTAGGGGAGGTGGTGCAAGTTTGTTAATACTTGCAGACTAAATTAAAAATGAAGAAAAAAGAGGAAGGTATTATACTGTAATATTTCGAGCCCCAAAACGTGTAATTATCGAAACTATATTTTCCTATAAATAGAAGCTCATTCTTCCTTCATTTCTCACTAATTCACAAAAGCTTTAGAGCAATTATTATAGAGAGAAATTATAGAGAGAAAGAAGAAGAGAAGTCTACTACCTCACTATTCCAGTATCCAAATTTTCTAAGGTAAGGGGTATTATTTCTTTCGTGTTCCTGAAGATAGCTATTGTTATTCCATCCCTTATTATTATGTTGGAACATCCTGTCTGTGCGAATTACGCATGACCTGGTTCCGTTATTTATTATTCTGTTGGAATAACCTATCTATGCAAAGTACCGCATACATGGTTAAATTCTTAAGTTATTCCATTCTTTATTATTCTGTTGGAACATCCTGTCTGTGCATATTACGCATGACCTGGTTCCATTATTTATTATTCTGTTGGAATAACCTGTCTGTACGATCTATCGCATGCATGGTGAATTCTTCTGTTATACCATTCTTTATTATTCAGTTGGAATATCCTGTCTGTGCATTTACGCATGACCTGGTTCCATTATTTATTATTATGTTGGAATAACCGGTCTGTACGGTCTATCGCATACCTGGTGAATTCATTTGTTATTCTATTCTTTATTATACTCAGTTGGTTAAAGTTTTGGCTTTTATACTCCATTAAATTAGTGGAATATCCTTGCTATTTGCGCTTCATCCAATATCTTTTCATGGAAATATTCTTCTGAGCATTCTTGAATTTTACTCCACAAAGCAGTATCATGTTGACAATTTGGACGTTATCGATTCCTGGATAAATTAATTCTTAAACTTGTTTTATTGAATTCTTATATCATTGTCATCATCCTTATGTTTATATTATGTTGAAAGTAATCTGTGGCCTGTAGTGCATAGATGGACTTGGTGTGATTATGACCAGGGATGATTCGGTATAATCATGACCGTAATGTTACAAATGATGTGGTAAAAGTCCTCATTGGCCCGTAGTGCATTGATGGACAGTTGTTGACATGATCATGACTATTGATGAATACACGAATATCCTTGGCCCGTAGTGCATGGATAATTTGTGGTCGTGATACTAATGAATATCCTTGGCTGTAGGGCAGAGATGATGTGTTTTATTTATTAAGCTGAGTCTCAGCGATAAAAGTGATGAAAAAACCTTTTAAATCATAGAAGATAGTAGATTTTATTCTCTACTTGACTCTTCTAATGGATTGCTTGTTTCGCTGCAGTTAAACTTGATGTTTGTTATATTTTATCAGTTTAACACTGTTGAAGGCTAACGATAAATTATTCTGCATTATCTTAGTCATAGTATTTCTTACTGGGCTAGTTGAGCTCACCCTTTCTTTCACTGTTCTCTTCAGGAAATGAGAACGTAGCCGGGACTAGTCAGGGAACAGAGTGACGGTCCAGATGATAGCATTAGTAGTCCTCACTATTCTGTTAAATAGTGTGACAATAAATGTAATGAGGACTCCATTGAATTTGTATATTGTATAGATGACAATATTCTTATTAAAAACTCTTAGATTATATTTTATCGTATTTTACACGACTGTTGTATAATTAAGTTGTATTTGAATTTTGTACCATGTATTTGGCGACCCAAGATGGGTGATGTATACTGCTTTGGGGCGCCACAGTTGGTATCGAGCTTAGGATATGATCCTCGGCCGAGATGTGAGACAAGAACTAGGAGGGGAGAGACGGGGAATTCCTTCGCTAGTATGACCTACCTAAGTTTATTTGGTATTTATTTGGTCAGTCAGAGTATAGGGATAATATGTGACATGTCAATTAACCATTGTTTTGTGGCAGTATTTGAAAATGACATCGAGAATGTTGAGAATAACAATGGAGCACAGAAACCGCTGAGTCTCCATGCTGCATCAATAATCGAGGATAATGTGCATCGTGAAGGTGATAATCCTCATGCAAACAATAACAATGACCAAATGATGAACGATGGAATGTTCAGAGGCTTTATGCAATTTATGCAACATCAGGCGAGAGTGGCTCCTGTCCAAAATGTAGGTGGAAACACTAGAAACTCTCGGATGGTCACCGCTAAACAGTTCAAGGAGCTGGGACCACCAGAGTTTATTGTCCCAGTTTGCGTCTCACTTGGTTAACAATGAGGAGAGAATGACGCGGATGTTTTGCTTTTGGATTAGCAGAGCATCAGATTAAGGACTACCCGAAGAAAGGGATGGAGCATCGGAGGAAGAGGCAACCAAGGACGTGACAACCCGAGAATTTTAAATGTTTTTAAAAATTTTATTAATTAATTTAAGGTTCAGTATTAGAACCTAGACATAAAATAAGCGTATGCGTTTGATATTTTTAAGAAGGAATTTTGAGGATTTCAAAATTCTGTGAAGGATTTAGGTGAATTATTCAGGATTAAGGAAATACGTGAATATGTTCTACGTTTATGTGTTCAGTATGTGGTTAAGGGTCAAGGGTTGACCAGATAAACGATATCTATAACAAACCCTAAGTATATATTAAGAACGTCAACGTTCGGTTAGAAAACCCTAGCGATTAATAAGAAACCCTAGAAACCAGTTCTAGAAACCCTAATTTCAGTTTCGGGAATTCGAAACCCTAATTCAGTGCATGGAACCCTAAATTGGGAACCTAATGGCGTAAGTGTAAATAATAATAAGATTAATTAGGGTTAATCTGAACAAATTGGTTAGAAAACCCTAATTTCAAAATTTGAAACCCTAATTTCTAGTTTATGAACCCTAATTTGTAATTGGGGAAAGACTGAGTGTTAATTAAATAATTTTAATGATAATTAGGAAATATTAATCCTAATTTTAAAGTTATAAGTAATTAGAAAATTCTAATCTAATTACGTACGAAATCTAATTTATAAATTAGAAAATTATTTTTCTATTAGAAAACCCTAATTCGTGGGTTATAAACCCTAATGACCAATTACGACCTAATTGCTAAATTAGCGATTTTAATTAGGAAATACTAATCCTAATTAGCAATATTTAAATTATGATTAAGAAATTTTAATATAATTAAAAAATTCTAATTAAAATTTAGAAATATTAATTTTATATTTTTAAAACCTAAATTGGAAATTTTTGAAAAGCAAATTGCTAAACCATAAGGGTTTCAAACCCTAAACCCTAAATGGTTCAAACCCTAAACCTTAACCCAAACCCTAAACCCTAAGGGTTTGATCAAATGTCAAAAATGCCATTAAAATTAAATACAAAATGACCAAAGTGCCATTTGTTGAATAATTGAAGGTTGCTTGTATATCTTGCCATATTTGGAGTGGGTGGCCTATTATTGACCAGCCATGTGACTTAAAATAAACTGATCAGCCATCTAGATTGTTAAATACATTGCATTATATCAAAATATATAAATTAAAGGGAGAGAGAAAAGTTACTTTACTTCTCATTATTGCCAAGCCACTCTCTCTCATCCATTTCGAAATTCTAGAGTGAGAGAGAGAGAAACGTTAAGTTATGTTAGCCTCTTATCAAGCCAAGAACAGAATCAAAAGGCAAAAATTCAAGATCAAGCTTCAAAGTGGTATAAACCCAAATTTTTATAAATCATGTGATTTTATGTTAATGATTGGTTAGATATGTGTTAGAAGGTGCCTTTTAGAGTTCTGGGTTGTTGGATCATGGATCCATAACATCAAAATGCTCGAATCTAAAGATTTCAAAAATCTAGAAATGTTAAAAAAAATGGCCTGACAGTCGAATGTCAGAGGCCTTAGATCCTTATGTGTTAACTGTTTTGTTTGTTTTATGTTTTGAATCTCTTCTATGTCATGTGGAATGTGATCTGAAACTGGAAGCAGGGTCATAGCATGTCTAGATAGTATGTTATGGTTAGTCAAGCATCGTTGACCGTTCACGGATATGAAATTCTGGGCAGCCCAGAATTCCAGAAATTTTCTGACAAGATTTTGTAGGCTCTATATCTTGCAGTCGTTTGATTGTTTGGCCATGTTTTTGTTTTCATGTTGTAGTCTGATATATAGACTACATATTAAAGTCAGTACATCACTTATATCATAACCAGAATGAAAAATAATCACAGTCATACTAGCGTTGACCAACTGACTGGGTTCCATTTCTGGAAAACCCAAATTCTTCATGAGCGAGTTTTCTGGCAAGGTTTGACTGACATTGATCTCTTAGATCTGTTGATATTGAACTGACCTAATGTGTTATAATTGTTCTTTAACATTTATACTACAATCATGAACCATCAGAACAATATATTAAATCCTAGACTGAAAACTATTAAGATCTAAACTTAGCACCCTCGTCTGTTCTTCATTTTATGGAAAACCCATAAATAAAGAACAATGTTGTCAGAAAGTGTGGAGGCCTTGATCTGTCAGTTGATTAAACGATTTGATGTTGTTTTTGTAACATTTCTGTAGCCTGACATATGTACATTATATTTATGACTTTAGATCGTTTAGATAATCAACAGATTTAATGGTGTGGATGGTCAAAGTAGCCCATCCGGTATTATTTTCTGTTTTCTGGAAATTCCAGAAAACGTAAGAACACTTCTTCTGACAACGTTTGACCGTAATATATTTGGAGAGTATGATGTACTCGGACTGAAATCATTCTATAAATGTGTTCCTTGACATAAGTACTATAGACTGCAACCATAAAATCATCAAACAATTGATCAGAACATTAAATTAATTGGGCTGGAAAGATGCACCACGAACTACCTGGGTTTCTGGGTTACCCAGAAAACCCAGGGATACTCTGACAGTAAGTTCGACGAGCTGGATCTTCATGGTGTTGTGTGATATAACCCATATTGTTATTGATACTTGTAGTTTTACAAAAACACTACAAGATCAAGGTTAAAGATTGTCCAGAAACGTGATAGCAAAGGATCTACAATTGGTCAAACTAGGGACCTTGTTAACTGACATGGGCGCTTACAGGCGTATTTCAAGAAACGAAGTTAAGAACAACTATAGCGACGAGATTGTCATCATATAGGGCCTTTTGTGACATTTATTTTCGAAAAATACTTATATTAATTAAATAAATAGATAAAAATGGTTTTTAATTATTAAAAATACAAAATAAATTCCAAAAAATTATTTTAAAGTCCAAAAATAGTTTTAATTATTTAGAGTATATTTCATAAATATTTAATATTTTGGAATATAATGGTATTTAATTTATTTAATTATAATATTAAATAAATTATTTAAAAATGATTTTAATACATAAAAATCATGAAAAATAGTATTATGGTATAAGAAAATATTTAAAGATATTTTTCAATGACTTAATATTTTGTGATGAATTTCATTAATTAATCAATATTAATGGTAATTAGTTTATTTAACGAATATATTAAATAAATTATGGAAAAATAGAATAAATGATTTATAGATCATATAAAAATGATTTAAGTGTTATAAAAATATTTTAAGTTATAAAATATAACTTTTGATATTTTATCATGAAAATATTAATATTTTAATATTAAAAGCAATTATCTGGACAATGAAATTAATTGTTTAAAAATCATATAAATATGATTTTAAGGTATTAAAATACTTTGATATATTATAAATATATTATAATATTATGTGATAATTTTCATTAATATTTGATAATAAATAAATATTAATGATAAAAGAATTATGTGGTATTTAATTCATTTAAATACGATATTAATGATTGAAAATATAGATAAATAGTAATAATTATTTAAAAATTATTATGAGCTTATGAAAATTATTTTGACTAATATTAAAATTATCTGAGATAATTGTTAAGTTTAGGCACAGTTTAATTGAACTTAGACTCGATAAAAGTCCGACTAGACCGTCGGGATGTCAGAATTGTATCAGATTTAAGTTAGAATAAAATAGTTTAATTTAATACCGAGTTCTATGCGTGTTATAGACTAATAGGGTTATATGTTATGTGTTTAAGTTATTCTATGTATATATATGTATATATAATAGTATTATATTGTGATGATATTAATCTAATATTGGAGATCTATATTACTAATATTAGGTCTTTAGATAAGGCGATATAAATTGCGTAGTGGTAATCAATGGTTCAGGCAAGTTTTTTTTTACTTAACTCTACTAAGAGTTGTTTCATTCAGATAAACTTATGGTTAATCATTGCTGGTTGCCATGAATTGTACTCTGTACATATTGCATGTATAAGTCAGGTATGAAAGGCTGATCACCTTCATTACCAGTTGGTTCAGATATATTTGTTCATGTTCAATACTTGTTCAGTCAAAAGTTTGTTCCTGCTAGTTCATAATTATATGGTTGAATTATAGCCAGCTTATTATTCAAACTCTTTCAATCATGATATATCGTTATATTATTGAACTTAAATTTGCTGGGCAATCCTTATGCTCACCCTTGCTATATCATGATAAAACATTGCAGATTGATGTGAATGCTTCGTATACAAGGAAAGGTTAAAGACAGTTCCAACGTAAAGTTAATGTGTGCGATTAGATTTGTATTGTATGGTATTAATGTTATTGTAAGTCAAGTAAGTTATGAATTGTGTATAAGTTAAGGTTATTCGACCTTGGGGATTATGTGTAAGTTTATTGTATAAACAATTTATGTTTATATCTTCTACAAATATAGTAATAGCGTTAGAGTGATCGAACCGGATCCGCGGTGATTCGGAACCTCAGATTCGGAAACTCAGATTCGGGGCCATCATAGTTGGTATCAAAGCTGTTTGTTATGAAGGTTAGGTAGGAATACCTTAGACTAATAACCGCAGTGATTAGGATAAGTACTAACTCAAATAGAGTTAGTGTGTCGGTAAGATTCAAAGACGAATCTTAGCGGGGTATAAGATACAGAGTTCCCTAACTCTAATAATAAAGTTGAACAGTAGTGATGCATAGATATAGTTTAAAAGACTAAAGGTACAGTGATAGGTGATCGTAAAATAAAACGATCAAGATATAGAAATGAATAATAATATATAGGATGAGATCACCCCGTGATCTGATAAGGTTAAAGTATGGGGAAGGATCAAGCGAATGATTGAAAAGTTTACAACAAGATTGCTGGGTGTCAGTTGTACTATGAATTGGTACAGATTCAGGAAAGGATTATGAATACGGATTAAATGTAATTCGTATGGAGAATGGAGTTAGTGTTAGGTGGGGATTCAATTGAGGATTCATGTCGGCAGCTGAGTTGTATGATTCCTTGTGTGGGCGGGGAATTGTACTTGGTGTAACAACTACTTTGTTCTGAGAATGATAATCATTGAAATGTTTGTGTCGCGCTATTTGCTATATGCATGTTAAGAGGGTGATTCCTTTCTCATGTGTATAACAGATAGATAGGTCATAAGTAGAGGATATAAGGTTAAGTACGAGTTCTTAAAACTCATACTTATGTGACATTCTTGATTCATAGTTATATGAAATGTTTATGAACCCCTCAACGAATGGACGCCAAAGGTCTGACTAGGACAAGTTCTTAAACTCATATGATTGTGGCAAGTAAATGAACTCATAAGTGTGGTTTGACAAACTGGGTATAGTTGTGTGTAAATGGAGTATTGAGGATTATAGGAACATATAGATTGTTAAGCAAATGATTATTAGTGGAGACATAAGTTTTCCAAAACTCCTAGCTATGCTAGACTTTGAAATTTTGACATCAAGCTAAATACGCACTATGTGCTTTTGAAAAAAAAAATTGTGTTGACTCGTAATCATTTTTGAAACGGTTTAAAGTATAGTCTATGCTACTTATTTCAGCTAGACGCAAATGATTTGAAATATCAAAATATATTTTATTTATCACTCATGTACCATGTAACCTGGTGCAGAGATGATAAAAAGTTGATGGAGTTATAAATACATGAATACTTAGTGTGAATTTGATCTAAAATCATTATTCCACTATTGTATGATGTGTTATGACAAATTCATACGATGACGGCATCCTCAAACGGACTGTTAATACAGTACGGCATCATGACGTCATTCTCGAAAATATTATCAAAAATTTAATTTGCCAACGGGGTTTGGCTACACCTAAATAATTTGATTGAATTGAATTATTGATATGGGTCTATGCTATTCGATTCAGCTAGACTAAAGTTTATGAAAACTCTAAGTGTTCATTGAAAGAAATTTCCTGAACCAAATTATTTTGGTGCGGAATCCAATAAGACTAAGGTAGAATTTTTGTGCCTATGGCAGTGACGAGAAACAGATAAAAGCAGTACTTGGCTAGTACAGGGCATATTGGGCTAATCACCCTTTGTGTTCGTAAGTTATGCCGGTTTGTGGATGAATTTTCGTATAACCTTTGCGAAAATGACAAACAAATAGTCTATATGACTCCTCAACAAAATTTGAAAATTTTTACTCTTATAAATGGTGTATTGGGTAGCATGTGATAATGTGTGTGAATGGTGTAAGCAGTATGGTGTAAGGTGTAAGGTAAATTTCGGGGACGAAATTTTTAGAAGAAGGGGTGAATGTGACAACCCGAGAATTTTGAATATTTTTAAAAATTTTATTAATTAATATAAGGTTCAATATTAGAACCTAGACAGAAAATAAGTGTATGCGTTTAATATTTTTAAGAAGGAATTTGAGGATTTCAAAATTCTGTGAAGGATTTAGGTGAATTATTCAGGATTTAGGAAATACGTGAATATGTTCTGCGTTTATGTGTTCAATATGTGGTTCAGGGTCAAGGGTTGACCAGATAAACGATATCTGTAACAAACCCTAAGTATATATTAAGAACGTCAACGTTCAGTTAGAAAACCCTAGAAACCAGTTCTGGAAACCCTAATTTCAGTTCCGGGAATCTGAAACCCTAATTCAGTGCATGAAACCCTAAATTGGGAACCTAATAGCGTAAGTGTAAATACTAATAAGATTAATTAGGGTTAATCTGAACAAATTGGTTAGAAAACCCTAATTTCAAAATTTGAAACCCTAATTTCAGGTTTAGGAACCCTAATTTGTAATTGGGGAAAGACTGAGTGTTAATTAAATAATTTTAATGATAATTAGGAAATATTAATCCTAATTTTAAAGTTATAATTAATTAGAAAATTCTAATCTAATTACGTACGAAATCTAATTTATAAATTAAAAAAATATTTTTCTATTAGAAAACCCTAATTCGTGGGTTATAAACCCTAATGACCAATTACGACCCTAATTGCTAAATTAGCGATTTTAATTAGGAAATACTAATCCTAATTAGCAATATTTAAATTATGATTAAGAAATTTTAATATAATTAGAAAATTCTAATTAAAATTTAGAAATATTAATTTTCTATTTTTAAAACCTAAATTGGAAATTTTAGAAAAACAAATTGCTAAACCCTAAGGGTTTTAAACCCTAAACCCTAAATGGTTTAAACCCTAAACCCTAACCCAAACCCTAAACCCTAAGGGTTTGATCAAATGTCAAAAATGCCATTAGAATTAAATACAAAATGACCAAAGTGCCCTTTGTTAAATAATTGAAGGTTGCTTGTATATCTTGCCATATTTGGAGTGAGTGACCTATTATTGACCAGCCATGTTACTTAAAATAAACTGACCAGCCATCTAGATTGCTAAATACATTGCATTATATCAAAATATATAAATTAAAGGGAGAGAGAAAAGTTACTTTACTTCTCATTATTGCCAAGCCACTCTCTCTCATCCATTTCGAAATTCTAGAGTGAGAGAGAGAGAAAAGTTAAGCTATGTTAGCCTCTTATCAAGCCAAGAACAGAATCAAAAGGCAGAAATTCAAGATCAAGCTTCAAAGTGGTATAAACCCTAATTTTTGTAAATCATGTGATTTTATGTTAATGATTGGTTAGATATGTGTTAGAAGGTGCCTTTTAGAGATCTGGGTTGTTGGATCATGGATCCATAACTTCTAGATGCTTGAATCTAAAGATTTTAAAAATATGGAAATGTTGAAAAAAATGGCCTGACAGTCGAATGTTAGAGGCCTTAGATCCTTATGTGTTAACTGTTTTGTGTGTTTTATGTTTTGAATCTGTTTTATGTCATGTGGACTGTGATCTGAAACTAGAAGAAGGGTCATAGCATGTCTAGATAGTATGTTATGGTTGGTCAAACATCGTTGACCGTTCACGGATATGAAATTCTGGGCAGCCCAGAATTTCTGACAAGCTTTTGAAGGCTCTAGATCTTGCAGTCGTTTGATTGTTTGGTCATGTTTTTGTTTTCATGTTGTAGTCTGATATGTAGATTGTGACAACCCGAGAATTTTGAAAATTTTGAAAATTTTATTAACTAATTTAAGTTAAAAATTTGAACCTAGACAGAAAATAAGTGCATGTGTTTAATATTTTTAAGATAGAATTTTGAGGATTTCAAAATTCTGTGAATGATTTAGGTGAATTATTCAGGATTAAGGTATATGTGAATATGTTTTGTGTTTATGTATTCAGAATGTGGTTAAGGGTCAAGGGTTGACCAGATAAACGATATCTGTAACAAACCCTAAGTATAAATTAAGAACGTCAACGTTCGGTTGGAAAACCCTAGCGTTTAACAAGAAACCGTAGAAACTGGTTCTGGAAACCCTAATTTCAGTTCCGGGAATCCAAAACCCTAATTCGGTGTATGAAACCCTAGTTTGGGAATACGAATGCTATGTATAAGGTTTAACGTTATCAAGTTATAATTAATTAGGAAAAACCCTAATGACCATGTTTAATGTTGTTGTTGGTTAGTTAGAAATGTGTTAGAGGGTTTCTTTGAGTGATCTGGGTTGATAGATCATGGATCTATAACACTTAGATGCACGAATCAAGCATTTTTAGAAGTCTGGAAAAATGGAGAAATATGGCCTGATAGTCGAATGTCAGAGTCTTTAGATCTTTCTATGTTAATGATTTGGGTTGTTTTAAGTGTTTAACTTGTAATATGTTGTATTGTCTTTGATCTGGTACTTGAAGCAAGGCCAGATCATGTCTAGATCGTAAGTTATGAAGGATCAAAGGTCGTTGGCCCAAGATTGACCAACCGCTTACAGGTAACCCCAGTTTACCCGAAACCATCTGACAATGATTTGCAGGGTCTTGATCTTGCTTCTGGCAAGGGTTTATGACATGATGTTAGTTTGATGTTGTAGATGGATATATGGACTACATGTATATGCCCTTATATTACTCAGATCCTTAACTGATTCATAGTTAATGATGGTCAAACTACCGTTGATCGTATGACCTGATGAAGATTCTGGGAAAACCCAGATCTTCAAGACCCGTTTACTGACCCCTTGTTTGACCGACCTTAATCTCTTAGATTCGCTGTTGTTATGATGTTTTGATTTTATGTCGTTATACCCTGTCATATGGTCTACAACTTTGAGCCAATATATTACACAAAACAAGTCCAGTATGGTATAATTTAAAGATGCAAAGTATGTACCTTGGCTGTTCTTCATTTCTGGGTAACCCAGAAAATGAAGAACAGGCCTGACAAGAGTTTTGGACGCCCAGATCGTTATGATATGTTCTGTTATGACTCATATGATTATTAAAACTTGTACTATTACATACCGACTACACGATCAAGGTTTAAAAAGACCCAGAACTCAACACGAATATAGTTTAAATTGTGGTTAAACCAAGCTCCTCGGTGTCTGACATGCGTTTCTAGGTTTGTTGAAGAACAGCCCAAGAACACCATTAGCGACGGATTCGTCACCTATGGTACCTTTAGTAACACTTAATTTCTGGAAATTATTAATTTAATTAATAAATTGAATTAAATAGATTTTAATTATTAAAAATACTTAGAAAATTCCGAAAAATTATTTTAAATTCTGAAAAATAGTTTTTAATTATTTAGAGTATATTTCATAAATATTTAATATTTTTGGAATATAAATGGTATTTAATTTATTTAATTATAATATTAAATAAATGATTTAAATACATGAAAAATCATGAAAAATAATATTATGGTATAATAAAATATTTTAAGTTATTTTAGTAACTTTTATTATTTTGTGATGAAATTCATTAATTAATCAATATTAATGATAATTAGTTTATTTAATAACTATATTAAATAAATTAAGGAAAAATGGAATAAATGATTTATAAATCAAATAAAAACGATTTAAGTATTATAAAAATATTTTAAGTTATAAACTATAACTTTTGATATTTTTCATGAAAATATTAATATTTTAATATTAAAAGAAATTATCGGATAATGGATTTAAGTGGTTAAAAATCATATAAACATGATTTTAAGGTATTAAAAATACTTAGTAATATTATAAATATATTATATTATTATGACATATATTTCATTAATATTTGATAATAAATAAATATTAATTATAAAGGAATATTGTGGTATTTAATTCATTTAAATACATTTCTAATGATTAAAAATACTTCGATAAATGGTAATAATTATCTGAAAATTATTATAAGTCTATGAAAATTATTTTGACTGTTATTAAAATTATCTGAGATAATTGTTAAGTGTTAGGCAGAGTTTAATTGAACTTAAACTCGAAATATTATCCAAACTAAACCGCTTGGGGATGTCGATTTTATTATGAGTTCAACTCGATTACGCAATAGTTTGACTTGATCTAAAGTCTTATGTGTGTTATAGGCTGATAGGGTTATGTGTTATGTGTTTAGGTTATTCTATGTTTATATATATAGTAATATTATATTGTGATTATATTATTCTAATATTGGAGATCTATATTACTAATATTAGGTCTTCGGATAAAGCGTTATAAATTGCGTTGCGGTAATCAACGGTTCAGGCAAGTTTATTTTTATTTAACTCTACTAAAAGTGTTTCATTCGGATAAGCTTATAGTTAATCATTGCTGATTGCCATGTATAATTGTACTTTGTACATATTACATGTATAAGTCTGGTATGAAAGGCTGATCACCTTCATTACCAGTTGGTTTCAGATATATTTGTTCATGTATAATACTTGTTCAGTCATAAATTTGTTCCTGCTAGTTCACAATTATATTGTTGAATTATAGCCAACCAATTATTCAAATCATTTCAATCATGATATATCGTTATATTGTTGAATTTAAACTTCTTTGGGCAATCCTTATGCTCACCCTTGCTATATCATGATAAAACATTGCAGATTAAAAGTGAATCTGTGGGATCTGAGGAAAGGTCCAAGACAGTTCAAGCTTTAGTAGACGCGTGCAATTAGATTTGTATTGTATGATATTAATGTTGTTATATGTTAGATAAGTTATGAAATGTGTATTAAGTTAAGGTTACTCGACCTTGGGGATTATGTGTAAGTTTAATGTATAAACAATTTATATTTATATCTTCCGTAAATAGTAATAGTTGTATAGAATGATCGAACCGGATCCGAGTTTGGGACCTGGATTCGGGGCCGTCACAGTTGGTATCAGAGCTGTTGGTTATGAAGCTTAGGTAGGAATACCTGAGACCAATAATCGAAGTGATTAGGATAAGTACTAACTCAAATAGAGTTAGTTGGTCGGTAAGATTCAAACACGAATCTTGGCGAGGTAAAAGATACAGAGTTCCCTAACTCTGATAATAAATGTGAACAGTAATGGTGAATAAATAGAGTCTAAAAGACTAAAAGTACAGTGATAGGAGATCGTAAAACAAAACGATCAAGATATAGAAATGAATCTTAATATATACGATAAGATCACTCCGTGATCTGTTAAAGTGATAGCAGGGATAAGAATCAATCTGATGATTGAAAAGTTTACAGCAACGATTGATGTGTCAGTTGTACTATGAATTGGTACAAATTCAAGAAAGGATTATGAATACGAGTTAAATGAAATTCGTATTGAAAAGGGGGTTAGTGGTAGGTGGGGATTCAATTAAGGACTCGTGTCAACCGCTGAGTTGTATAATTCTTCGTATGGGAGCTGAATTGTACATGGTGTAAAAACCACTTAGTTTCTAGCAATGATAATCATTGAAATATTTGTGTCGCGCTATTTGCTATATGCGTGCTAAGAGGGTGATTCCTTTCTCATGTGTATAACATATAGATAGGTCATAGGTAGAGGATATAAGGTTAAGTACGAGTTTTTAAAACTCATACTTATGTGACATACTGATTCATAGTTATATGAAATTTTTATGAACCCCTCAGCGAATGGACGCAAAAGGTCTATCTAGGAAAGTTCTTAAACTCATATGATTGTGGCAATTTATGGACTCATAAGTGTGGTTTTACGAACTGGGTATAGTTGTGTGTAAATGGAGTATTAAAGACTATAGGAACAGATAGATTGTTAAGCAATGATTATTAGTGGAGGCATAAGTTTTCCAAAACTCCTAGCTATGCTAGACTTCGAAATGTTGACATCAAGCTAAATACGCACTATGTGCCTTAAAAAAAAATATGTAGACTCGTAATCATTTTTGAAACGGTTTAAAAGTATAGTCTATGCTACTTATTTCACTAGACATAAATGATTTGAAATATTAAAATTTATTTTATTTATCACTCATGTACCATGTAACTTTGAAAAGCGGAGATGATAAAAATTTGATGGAGTTATAAATACGAGGAATACTTAGTGTGAATTTGATCTAAAATCGTTGTTCCACTATTGTATGATGTGTTACGACAAAAGTCATACAATGATGGTATCCTCAAAGCGAATTTGTGTCTGATGCGACATCGTAGGCGTCATTCTCAAAATATTTTCAAAAATTTTAATTTGCCAGCCCAAGTTTGGCTACACCTAAATAATTGATTGAATTGAATTATTGATATAAGTCTATGCTATTTGATTCAATTTAGACTAAAGTTTAAGAAAACTCTAAGTGTTCATTGAAAGAAATTTCTCGAACCAAATTGCTTTTATGCGGAATCCTATGATAAAGGCGAGGTGATCTATGTTGTTTGGTTAAATAATCCATTCAAGTAAGCGTAAATATTACGCTATACATAATTAATCGTTATGCATGGCGTAAAAAAGTGCGATAAATTTGATCACCTAAAGTACTAACAACGGTAGTTTACCTTCTTTGTGATTGTAAACATACCAAGTAAGATATTGTTTTTCTTGGTATGATCAAAACGGAATTAAAACTAAGTGTTCATGGTCTATATATTACCCCACAATACAATTTGAAAACTTTTACTCTTGTGAGTGGTGTATTGGGTAGCAGGCGAATGTGTGTGAATGGTGTATGATGAATGGTGTAAGTGTAAGATAAATTTTGGGGACGAAATTTTTAGAAGAAGGGGTGAATGTGACAACCCGAGAATTTTAAAATTTTTTAAAATTTTATTAATTAATTTAAGGTTCAAAATTTGAACGTAGACAGAAAATAAGTGTATGCGTTTAATATTTTTAAGATAGAATTTTGAGGATTTCAAAATTTTGTGAATGATTTAGGTGAATTATTCAGGATTAAGGTATACGTGAATATGTTCTATGTTTGTGTATTCAGAATGTGGTTAAGGGTCAAGGGTTGACCAGATAAATGATATCTGTAACAAACCCTAAGTATATATTAAGAACGTCAACGTTCGGTTAGAAAACCCTAGCGTTTAACAAGAAACCCTAGAAACCAGGTTACGAAACCCTAATTTTAGTTAGGAAATCAAAACCTAATTCGATGTATGAAACCCTAGTTTGGGAATATGAATGCTATGTATAAGGTTTAACGTTATCAAGTTATAATTAATTAGGAAAAACCCTAAAGATTTACTCGAAACCCTAATAATTAGAAAACCCTAATTATTAGAAACCCTAATTTCGGGATTAAGAACCCTAATTTATAATTCGGGAAAAAACCTAAGTGTTAATTTAATACTTTTAATGTTAATTAGGATATATTAATTCTAATTTTCAAGTTAAGTAATTAGAAAACCCTAATCTAATTACAAAATTTAATTTCTCATTTAGAAAAATTAATTTTTTATTAGAGACCCTAATTAGTGGTTTATAAACCCTAATGACCATTTTGACCCTAATTACGTAATTAGCAATTTAATTAGGAAATACTAATCCTAATTAGTAAGATTTAAAGTATGATTAAGAAATTTTAATATAATTAGAAAATTCTAATTATAATTTAGAAATATTAATTTTTCTATTTTTGAAAACCTAAATTGAAAATTTTAGAAATTAAATTGTAAGCCCTAAATTTTCCAAACCCTAAACCCTAAATGCTCTAAACCCTAAACCCTCACAAACCCTAAACCCTAAACCCCAAGGATTTGGTCAAATGTCGAAAATGCTATTAAAATAAAATGAAAAATGACTAGAATGCCCTTTGTGTATTATTTAATGGTTGGTGTGTAGGTCTTGACTTTTAGGTGAGTTGCTCACCAAAAACATAGCCCTAGCATCTGCATATATCTCAGCAATCAGCCATCTAGCCATCCATATACAATGAATCAATATATTATAAAGATTAGAAAGAGAAATAATACTCACTTTAGTTTACAAAACCATACAAGACCTTCTCTCTCTAGAAATTCGGGAATATAGAGTGGGAAAGTGAGATAAATTAAGCTAAGATCATACTTTAGCTTGCATATAACAGATCATCAAAGTCAGATTCATGGATCAAAGCTCAAAAGGTATAAGAACTCTAAATTTCAAAATTTTTGAATTTGTGTTTAATGTTGTTGTTGGTTGGTTAGAAATGTGTTAGAGGGTGTCTTTGAGTGATCTGGGTTGATAGATCCTGGATCTATAACACTTAGATGCACGAATCAAGAATTTTTAGAAGTCTGGAAAAATGGAGAAATATGGCCTGACAGTCGAATGTCAGAGTCCTTAGATCTTGCTATGTTAATGATTTGGGTTGTTTTAAGTGTTTAACTTGTAGTATGTTGTATTGTCTTTCATCTGGTACTTGAAGGAAGGCCAGATCATGTCTAGATCGTAAGTTATGAAGGATCAAAGGTCGTTGACCCGCATTGACCAACTGTTCGGGGTAACCCAGATTTACCCAGAAACCGTCTGACAACGATTTGCAGGGTCTTGATCTTTCTTCTGGCAAGGGTTTATGACATGATGTTAGTTTGATGTTGTAGATGGACATATGGACTACACGTATATGCCCTTATATTACTCAGATCCTTAACTGATTCGTAGTTAATGATGGTCAAACTACCGTTGACCGTATGACCTGATGAAGATTCTGGGAAAACCCAGATCTTCAAGACCCGTTTACTGACCCCTTGTTTGACCGACCTTAATATCTTAGATTCGTTGTTATGATGTTTTGATTTTATGTCGTTATACCCTGTCATATGGTCTACAACTTTGAGCCAATATATTACACAAAACAAGTCCAGTATGGTATGATTTAAAGATGCAAAGTATGTACCTTGGTTGTTCTTCATTTCTAGGTAACCCAGAAAATGAAGAACAGGCCTGACAAGAGTTTTGGACGCCCAGATCGTTATGATATGTTCCGTTATGACTCATATGATGATTAAAACTTGTATTATTACATACCGACTACACGATCAAGGTTTAAAAAGACCCAGAACTCAACACGAATATAATTTAAATTGTGGTCGAACCAAGCTCCTAGGTGTCTGACATGCGTTTCTGGGTTTGATGAAGAACAACCCAAGAACACCATTAGCGACGGATTCGTCACCTATGGTACCTTTAGCGACACTTAATTACTGGAAACTATTAATTTAATTAATAAATCGAATTAAATATATTTTAATTATTAAAAATACTTAGAAAATTCTGAAAAATTATTTTAAATTCTAAAAAATAGTTTTTAATTATTTAGAGTATATTTCATAAATATTTAATATTTTTGGAATATAAATGGTATTTAATTTATTTAATTATAATATTAAATAAATGATTTAAATACATGAAAAATCATGAAAAAATAATATTATGGTATAATAAAATATTTTAAGTTATTTTAGTAACTTTTAATATTTTGTGATGAAATTAATTAATTAATCAATATTAATGATAATTAGTTTATTTAATAACTATATTAAATAAATTAAGGAAAAATGGAATAAATGATTTATAAATCATATAAAAATGATAAGTATTATAAAAATATTTTAAGTTATAAACTATAACTTTTGATATTTTGTCATGCAAATATTAATATTTTAATATTAAAAGCAATTATCGGATAATGGATTTAAGTGTTTAAAAATCATATAAACATGATTTTAAGGTATTAAAATACATAGTAATATTATAAATATATTATAATATTATGACATGTATTTTATTAATATTTGATAATAAATAAATATTAATGATAAAAGAATATTGTGGTATTTAATTCATTTAAATACATTTCTAATGATTGAAAATACTCGATAAATGGTAATAATTATCTGAAAATTATTATAAGTCTATGAAAATTATTTTGACTGTTATTAAAATTATCTGAGATAAATGTTAAGTGTTAGGCAGAGTTTAATTGAACTTAAACTCGAAATATTATCCAATGTAATCAGTTAGGATGTCGGTTTTTGTGTCGGTTCAACTTTCGGTACGCAATAGTTTGACTTGATACAGAGTCTTATGTGTGTTATACACTGATAGGGTTATGTGTTATGTGTTTAGGTTATTCTATGTTTATATATATAGTAATATTATATTGTTATTATATTATTCTAATATTGGAGATCTATATTACTAATATTAGGTCTTCGGATAAAGCGTTATAAATTGCGTTGTGGTAATCAACGGTTTAGGCAAGTTTATTTTTACTTAACTCTACTAAGAGTGTTTCATTCGGATAAGCTTATGGTTAATCATTGCTGATTGCCATGTATATTTGTACTCTGTACATATTGCATGTATAAGTCAGGTATGAAAGGCTGATCACCTTCATTACCAGTTGGTTTCAGATATATTTCTTCATGTATAATACTTGTTCAGTCATAAATTTGTTCCTACTAGTTCACAATTATATTGTTGAATTATTGCCAGCCAATTATTCAAATCATTTCAATCATGATATATCGTTATATTATTGAATTTAAACTTGTTGGGCAATCCTTATGCTCACCCTTGCTATATCATGATAAAACATTACAGATTAAGGCGAATACGTCGGATACAAGGAAAGGTCCAAGACAGTTCCAGCTTTAGTAGACGCGTGCAGTTAGATTTGTATTGTATGATATTAATGTTGTTATACGTTAGATAAGTTATGAAATGTGTATTAAGTTAAGGTTACTCGACCTTGGGGATTATGTGTAAGTTTAATGTATAAACAATTTATGTATATATCTTCCGCAAATAGTAATAGTTGTATAGAATGATCGAATCGGATCCGAGGTGATTTGGGACCTAGATTCGGGGCCGTCACATAGACTACATATTAAAGTCATTATATCACTTATATCATAACCGGAATGAAAAATAATCACAGTCAAACTAGCGTTGACCAACTGACTGGGTTCCATTTCTGGAAAACCCAGATTCTTCATGAGCGAGTTTTCTGGCAAGGTTTGACTGGCATTGATCTCTTAGATCTGTTGATATTGGACTGACATAATGTGTTATAATTGTTCTTTAACATTTATACTACAATCATGAACCATCAGAACATTATATTAAATCCCAGACTGAAAACTATTAAGATCTAAACTTAGCACCCTCGTCTGTTCTTCATTTTCTGGAAAACCCAGAAATGAATAACAGTGTTGTCAGAAAGTTTGGAGGCCTTGATCTGTCAGTTGATTAAATGATTTGATGTTGTTTTTGTAACCTTTTTGTAGACTGACATATGTACATTATATTTATGACTTTATATCGTTTAGATAATCAACAGATTTAATGGTGTGGATGGTCAAAGTAGCCCATCCAGTATTATTTTCTATTTTTTGAAAATTCCAGAAAACTTAAGAACACTTCTTCTGACATCGTTTGACCGTAATATATTTGGAGAGTATGATGTACTCAGACTGAAATCATACTATAAATGTGTTCCTTGACATAAGTACTATAGACTGCAACTATAAAATCATCAAACAATTGATCAGAACATTAAATTAATTGGGCTGGAAAGACGCACCACGAACTACCTGGGTTTCTGGGTTACCCAGAAAACCCAGGGACACTCTGACAATAAGTTCGAGGAGCTGGATCTTCATGGTGTTGTGTGATATAACCTATATTGTTATTGATACTTGTAGTTTTACAAAAACACTACAAGATCAATGTTTAAAGATTGTCCAGAAACGTGATAGCAAAGGATCTACGATTGGTCAAACTAGGGACCTTGTTAACTGACATGGGCATTTAAGGCAATGACTCAAAACGGGCCAAGAACACCTATAACGACGAATTACTGTCATATATAGGGCCCTTTAGTGACATTTATTTTCGGAAAATACTTATATTAATTAAATAAATAGATAAAAATGGTTTTTAATTATTAAAAATACAAAATAAATTCTGAAAAATTATTTTAAAGTCTGAAAAATAGTTTTTAATTATTTAGAGTATATTTCATAAATATTTAATATTTTTGGAATATAAATGGAATTTAATTTATTTAATTATAATATTAAATAAATTATTGTAAAATGATTTTAATACACGAAAAATCATGAAAAATAATATTATGGTATAAGAAAATATTTAAAGATATTTTCAAAGGACTTTTAATATTTTGTGATGAATTTCATTAATTAATCAATATTAATGGTAATTAGTTTATTTAACGAATATATTAAATAAAGTATGGAAAATAGAATAAATGATTTATAAATCATATAAAAATGATTCAAGTGTTATAAAAATATTTTAAGTTATAAAATATAACTTTTGATATTTTGTCATGAAAATATTAAAATTTTAATATTAAAAACAATTATCGGATAATGAAATTAATTGTTTAAAATCATATAAATATGATTTTAAGGTATTAAAAATACTTTGATATATTATAAATATATTATAATATTATGTGATGATTTTCATTAATATTTGATAATAAATAAATATTAATGATAAAAGAATTATGTGGTATTTAATTCATTTAAATACGATATTAATGATTGAAAAATCAAGATAAATAGTAATAATTATTTAAAAATTCTTATAAGCTTATGAAATATATTTTGACTAATATTAAAATTATCTGAAATAATTGTTAAGTTTAGGCAGAGTTTAATTGAACTTAGACTCGATAAAAGTTCGACTAGACCGTCGGGATGTCAGAATTATATCGGATTTAAGTTAGAATGAAATAGTTTAATTTAATACCGAGTTTTATGTGTATTATAGACTGATAGGGTTATGTGTTTAGGTTATTCTATGTATATATATAATAATATTATATTCTGATGATATTAATCTAATATTGGAGATCTATATTACTAATATTAGGTCTTCGGATAAGGCGATATAAATTGTGTAGCGGTAATCAACGGTTCAGGCAAGTTTGTTTTTACTTAACTCTACTAAGAGTTGTTTCATTCGGATAAACTTATGGTTAATCATTGTTGGTTGCCATGAATTGTACTCTGTACATATTGCATGTATAAGTCAGGTATGAAAGGCTGATCACCTTCATTACCAGTTGGTTCAGATATATTTGTTCATGTTTAATACTTGTTCAGTCAAAAGTTTGTTCCTGCTAGTTCACAATTATATTGTTGAATTATAGCCAGCTTATTATTTAGACTCTTTCAATCATGACATATTGTTATATTATTGAACTTAAACTTGCTGGGCAATCTTTATGCTCACCCTTGCTATATCATGATAAAACATTGCAGATTAATGCGAATGCTTCGGATACAAGGAAAGGTTAAAGACAGTTCCAGCGTAAAGTTAATGTGTGCGATTAGATTTGTATTGTATGGTATTTATGTTATTGTAAGTCAAGTAAGTTATTAATTGTGTATAAGTTAATGTTACTCGACCTTGGGGATTATGTGTAAGTTTATTGTATAAACAATTTATGTTTATATCTTCCGTAAATATAGTAATAGTGTTAGAATGATCGAACCGGATCCGCGGTGATCCGGAACCTAGGATTTGGGGCCGTCACAAAGGAGGAGGCATCAAGCTCATGATTTGCGGACCAGTGCAACCCAACCTATCAACCGCCAGAACCTTTAACATTACAATCTAAGATGCCATATCGGTGATAGACGCGGGGTCAGGTATTATCCCAGTCAATAATATAAATGACTATGTATTATTTTATTTGGGTGCTACCTGCTCCTTTGTATATGAAGAATTCACTAAATGATTAAACTTACCCCAAGAACAATTAGAAAATTCTTTGAATATAGAGATTGCGAATAAGGAAATAATTCCCGTAGAGTAATTTTACCGAAATTGTTATGTAAACATTAAAGGTCATGAACTAAGCATAGATTTTATTCTAATAAGATTGGGAGAGTTTGATGTAATATTAGGAATGGATTGGTTATCCAGCCATGCTGCGATAATCGACTGTCAGAATAAATGTGTGAACCTTTAGACTCCAAACCGGTCTAAGGTAGTGTTTTATGGTAGCTCATCGATTAGGAAATTATGTTATCTTACGATGATGCATGCCAAGAAGTTGTTAAGGAAAGGATGTAGAGGTTATCTAGCCTATATCGTATATACTAAGAGAAAAGGAGTAGGAATGAAAGACATATCCGTAGTAAGATATTTTCAAGATTTATTTCCAGACGATCTGCCTAGCCTTTCGCCAGACAGAGAAATTGAATTCATAATAGACTTAGCACCGGGAACTGCACTAATTTTGAAAGATCTATATCGTATAGCGCCGATTGAAATGAAAGAATTAATGATACAACTGCAAGAATTACAAGATAAGGGTTATTATCAAGAAGAAGGAAGGATCGATGAGGTTATGTATCGACTATCGAGAGTTGAACAAAGTGACGATTAAGAATAGATATCCTTTTCGGAGGATTGAAGACCTTTTCGAGGATTGACGACCTTTTCGATCAATTAAACGGAGCGAAATGTTTTTCAAAGATAGATCTATGAACGAGATATCATCTGTTGAAGGTAAAAAAGGAAGATATACGGAAGACGACATTCCGAACTCGATACAGGCACTAAAAATTTCTGGTGATGTCATTCGGGTTGACCAACGCTCCAGTAACATTTATGGATTTGATGAACTGAGTTTTTAAACCATACTTAGATAACTTCGTGGTAGTTTTCATTGACGACATTCTAATTTATTCAAAAACCAAGGAAGAGCACGCTTAACATTTGAAGATGGTACTAGAAGCGCTGAGGAGGGAGAAGATGTACGCGAAAATTTTGAAGTGTGAATTTTAGATGGAGAATGTTCAATTTTTAGGACATGTTATAGACAAGAATAGGATTTTGATAGACCCTGCAAAAGTAGAGGCGAGTTATTGGGAACAACCGGAGACACCAATAGAGGTGAGAAGGTTTTTAGGATTAATCGGGTACTATCAAAGAGTTATCCAAGATTTTTCTAAGATAGCAACCCCGTTAACCAATATAACGAGGAAGACAGTGAAATTTGTTTGAACAAAAAAATGCGAGGAAAGTTTTAGAGAATTGAAGAAGAGATTGAGCGAGGCTTCGGTATTATCATTACCAGATGATATGGGAGGTTTTGTAGTATATAGTGATACATCGTATAGAGGTCTTGACTGTGTGCTAATGCAACATGGTAAGGTCATCACGTATGCGTCATGATAATTGAAGGATTACAAAAAATGATACCCAACCCATGACTTGGAGTTAGCGACAATAGTTTTTGCGTTGAAGATATTAAGACATTATTTGTATAGAGAAAAATGTGAGATATATTGTGACGCCCCCAAATCCGGGTATCTTCCAACCCGATAGATGGTGCTACACGGTGCTATAGTTCACACATACATTCAACTGAAACACCTCAAAAGAGTGAATATGTCTTCTTTATATTACAAAATAATATTTTCCTTCCCAAGTTCTTTGTAACCATTACATCTGTTCTTGTCATAGTATCAAATAAATACAAAATTCATACTATGCTATTACAAAGATAACTATTTGTCTGCCTTACACTTTCCTTTATCCTTACTGGATCCTTCGGTCCATTCATTCTTAGCTGCATTCATATGGTTCAAGCAAGGGTGAGCATAACTAGCTCAACAAGTATAACAATTTCATTTAAGCAATATGTTTGAATCATATGAATACATATATCTTCTATAATTGAATCAATAGTTATGAAGTACTATAGATAATTTAAAATAGCACTTCTCTTGTCTTAAAAATGTTTAACAATGCACAACATACGTTAAACATTGTTTTTGATACAAGACCTTGAGAATTTAATTCTTTCTTTGAAAAGGACAACCCGACTCCAAGTCTGTAAGTCCGACATTTCTTACGAGCACGTCTATGTGATCAACCTATAGTTCTCTATGTTGTACAACACTACTTCATTAAATGTATCTACGTTTATGTTTTGGAAACCTCACGTGCCTATTGATTAACGACAAAACATTTGTTTATTCATACTCAGTCTTTCTTTGAAATCCATACCAAAATAGTTGGAATAAGATAACAACATTGATAATATTTTGATAGATTATAATAAAATACACAAAACACATTAATTCTAGCCGAAGGATTGGCTTCGACTTCTTGGTACATCCTGGGAGAATGCATATTATGATTTGATGTTTTTGGGAAATGTATATGATTTGATCATGATTATTTGTAAAGTCCTTGAGGAATATATGTACAGGACTTAGTGATAGATCAAATTTGTTAGGTTGATCTAAGCTCTTAACGTGTATCATTTGTAAATGAATGTATAGATAGAAAGATCAAAAGCATTAGGTTGATCTTGAGATGTAATAGATAGGCTTCGAAGAATTTGTAGTGTATAAATCGATCAACATTGCAGAAGTCAAGGCAGAAACGTAGAGCTCCAAAGATCGTAGTGTTCCTACCTTGAAGGGCCTCTTCGGAAATCTTAGAGTGATCCCAACGTTTTCCGAGCCAACTCAGAGATCGTAATGTGCTCTCAGAAACGTAGAGTTTACAACTCAAACAAGCGAAAATCATAGTGTGCAAAAAGTTAAGAGAAATCGTAGTGCTCTCGGCTGATAGCATCAGACCAAGCACCAAGGCGACAAGTCACCACGATCTGAATCGTAGAGTACCAAGATCTGAATCGTAGAGTACCACGATCTGAATCATAGAGTACCACGATCTGAATCGTAGAGTATCATCTGTCTTGTGTCAGAAGTATCAAGCCTCACGATTTATGTGGAGCGAGACTCAACATATGAGGAATGGATTCTAAGCGTTGCGGTACTCACGGTCCCAAAGTCATAAGAAATATCCTTAGTATACAACAAAAAGCGTATTGAAGAAGCTAAGAAAAGTACCATTGGTAAGGGAAAACACCTTTTTAGGTGTTAGGTGAAAAGCGATCTGCTGTGTCGATGGGCGAGAATGCAATTGGAAGATGTGCGAAAAGTCTCCATCAAAAGATCGAAAGGTCAAACGCATTTAATGCTTCAGCGGATGGATCAACGGATAGTTTTGAAGATCACATATATGCAAATCAAGCGGATGAGAGAAATAAGCAAGCATTGAACAAAAAAGCGTGAAGAACTCTCAAAAGCTCAACTCTACGATCGAGAAATAGAAAAGCTTGCTCATTTACTCGATTCTTTCGAACAAGTGCTTAAATAAACATCGAGTAGCAACCATCAAGAACTCGACATCTACCAATCAAGCTGAAGAAAAGTACCAAATCTGCTTTGGACTTGAAGAGTTCTAAGTGAAGCTGTAAGAGAGCCAAGTGCTTTGGACTTGAAGAGTTTAAGAGTGAACTAAGAAGTTCTGGCTAACTTTGGTCTAGAAGGAATCATGTGATTGAGAAGTTGTAAAAGACATCCTTAGTGGATTTCTACTCGAGGAGTAGAAGAGTGGACTAGGAGCTTTAAGTGCTCGAACCACTTAAAATGATTGTCTTTTACTTTCATACGATAAGCTACTATATATCTTATATAAGCTTCTTTATAAGCGCCTCACTCTCATAACTCCTTTACTTAAGTAAAGGAGATTAAAACAAACATTAATTTACATAAGTTTTAATCATCATCAGCGAACAAGTTTAAAAGCGAAAAGATTTTTAAATATCTATTCAACCCCCCTTCTAGATAACTATTGTGCCAACTAGGAACTAACAATTGGTATCGAGCGGGTTCTATTTTACTGACTTACAAGCTTTAGTAGATCGATGGCACACGTACCTAGCGAATCGAGGAATTTGGAGGAGGCGTGAAAGCCACCCGATGTGCAACAAGGATAAATTTACAAAGCTGGAAAGTCGGGGATGCAAGCATACATGGACTCAATAGATGAAGATCTATTTGAGGCTGATGAGAATGGGCCCTATGTTCCAACAAAGCTTGCACCAACCATTGACGATCCAAGCGAATACAAATCAAAATCGAAGAAGAGTGGACAAACAACGAGAAGAGAGGTGTCGACTTGACAAAAAGGCGAAGAACATCTGTTTTCAATCCTTAGAAGATGATTTGTTTGAAAAGTTGTCAACAACAAAAATAACTAAGGAGGTTTGGGAAGCCTTGCTCATCATGCGAAGGCGCGAAGAAGTAAGAGAAAACAAACAATCACTCGACACACAGCAGGTATGAAATGTTTGCTCATGTTCAAGGAGAAAATGTAAGCGCCACCTATGAGAGATTCAACGTTACGCTCGACTCTCTGCGAGCATATGGGAAGATCTATCAAACAAAGATCGATCATAAAGTTCATGAGAGCCCTCTCTGAGAAGCGGTGGGATGCCAAAACCAACTTTGCTATAAGAGAGTCGAAAGAATCTTCACGAGATGAGCGATTCAACGACTATATGGCAATCTCTTGACATCTGATGGGGTGACTCAGCGAGCTGAAACCTATCGGAAGGAAGAAGGAAGGATAAGGGTGTTGCTCTCAAAGCAAGCTGAAGGTGCATCTAAGGTCGACAACGAGATTGACTCGATTATGATGAAGAAGCGATGATGAAGACTTTGCTATCTTTGGTAAAAAGACTAAGAAGGTTCATGCGTCGAGGCAAAACCGACAAAAGCCAAGAAGAATTCGACAATTCTGACGACCGGGAAGCAAATGAATGATCTATGCTACAAGCTTGCAAGAAGCTTGGCCACTTCATTTGCAACTACAACAAACCTCTCGAGAGAAAACTAAAGAAGAAATCACATGCAAAGAAGGAATACAAAAAGGCAACAAAAGCCTCGAAAAGAGACAAAAAGGCACAGTAGTTGGAGGATCGTGGAGTGATTGAGACAATGACTCAATCCACGATTAGGAGATGATGAAGAACCACAAATGGCTAATCTGTGCCTAATGGCCAAACATGCAAAGGACAAACAAAATTCAAACATACATGATGTAAGTCTCGATGAGGTATTTGACTTCAACTCTCTGATGTAGACATAAATGATTTAAGAAGCGCCTTTGCATGGCATAACCAGCGATCTACATCAATACATGAAGTGGTTCGAGTTTTGTCTAAGGATCATTCACTTCTTCAAGAGAGAAGAAGAAAGTTCAAGAAGAGCTTGAAACAACCCTTCTAAGTACTAACCTTCTCTCTCAAGCTTGAGGTTGAGAATGAGATCTTAAAACAGAAAAATAAACTCAATACACAAAGAGAGTCTAATCTAACCTCTAAAATTGAGGAACTAAAAAAGACTATCTCTACATGGAACAAATCCTCATCATCCATGGACTCCTGCTCTCTAGTCGGAGAAGTACATTCGACGAACAGGCTTAGGCTTTGGGAATCCATCTCGAGCCATGTGTGGAAAAACCGAAGAAAACTAGCACTAGTAATGCCTCAAGTTTTAGTAGAAGCATTACCTTTGTGAAATCCTCACGAAGGAAGAACCGATTCAACCTTGTTCTCTTGTTTCCATTCATACTCAAAGAATAAAGGATCTCATCTTGGCACAGGCTTCATAAAAGAGAAGAGTAACCTAACCTCTACTCACCAACCTCGAAGAATCGTGAGAGTCAAGTAAGACCAACTCTACGAATCAAGCTGGGAAGGTGCAGTGGAGGTAAAGCACACTCATCACTATTTATGAAACCCTAAGGACACGTGGAAGAATGAGAATCGGTTTAACGAAGGATAACTAAAGAACCACACAAGTCCAAATGGAGGATGAATTATCATACACACACAGGGCATGCATCATACTAGATGTTTTATATGCAATAAATTTGGTCACAAAGGCGCGCCAGTGTTATTATAATTCCATGCATGTGAGACTCAAGATCAAACAAATTTGGGTCCCCAAGGGCACTAACAAAATAGGACCCATGCAAATATGGGTACCAAAATGAAGGTTAAACTTTATGACGATAAAAGAGCTCCACGATCACAACACAGTATCACGGGCGGTGGATGCTCGAGGCACATGACGAGGAACAAAGCCCTTCTATCTAACTACATAGAAAAGGAGGGTCCCTCGGTCATCTTTGGAGACAACGGCTCGGGCAAGACAAGAGGATCTGGCTCTGCGGCAATGGTGCGATATCTTTCAGCAAAAAGTAGCATATGTGGAAGGTCTCAACACAACCTTCTAAGCATCGACCAACTCTGCGACAAGGGTCACCAAGTAACATTCCTCAACAACCCGATGTCAAGTCGGAGATCGAAGACTTACTGCTTTAAATGCCGGGACAAGAGAAGGAAATGTAAGCTAACTCGGACAAGAGCTAAGCGGAGACAAGAAGAAATGTCTACCTACGTGAATCTTGGTCGAACTAAAACTCGAGACGAGAGATATATGTTTTACGGCAAAGCATCTGAAAAATGAAATGATAGCTATGGCATAGGCGGTTGTCCACTTAAACTTCAAAAGCATGTCAAGCGGCATCAAAAGATCTACGTTCTTTGGCCTACCTAAGTTCAACTTCAAAAAAAAGGCCATGCAATGCACATCGACTTGGAAAGCAAACGAAGCTCATTCGAAGAACAAAGCGCCAACTCTCTCGACAAGCCCTGCGGTTGCTCCACATGGATCTATTTGGGCCAATTCAACAACTAGTCTTGGAGGAAAAAGATACTCTCTGTAGTTATAGTCGGCGACTACACGATTCACATGGGTATTCTTCCTAACCTCAAAGGATGAAAGCGAGCTCCCAATTAATCAAGATGTTGAGGGTGGTGATGAGCGAGAAGGAGAAAAATCAAGGCCATAAGGAGTGATCATGGAAGAAAATTGACTTCTCGAAAAATGGACCCGATTCTGCACGACAATGGCATCGATCATAACTTCTCGACTCTCACGAACTCCTCAACAAAATGGAGTAGGCGAAAGAAAGAACGAGAACCTTGATAGAATTTGGAAGAACTCTACTAGCGATGACTCATCTGCTGAATACTTACGGGCGGAAGGCTATCATCGACCTTTGCATCTTACTGCGAGAATAGATCATTGATACACTCTACGATCGAAGATGCCCTACTGAACTGTGGAAAGGAAGAAAGCCAAGTGTCGACTACTTTCATGTTTTTCGGATGTGCATGCTACATTCTCAACAATGGAAAGCAGTACCTGACAAAATTTCAGCCCAAGTCAGATGAAGGAATCTTTCTTGGATATGCCATAGACAGTAAGGCCTACAGGGTGTTCAACAAGAAGATACTGAATGGTAAAGTCTCGATTCACATCATCTTTGATGAAACAGACTTAGACAAAATAGTGCTTCAAGACACTACGACCGATAGTGCAGACACTACGAATGAAGTCGTGGAGCTCAACACCACGATAGTAGTGCCAGAAAGTGAAATCGTTGAGCAAGAAAATGAGATCGTAGAGAGGTATATGCAAGATAATGAACCTCCACTTCAAGAAGAAGAAATAGATCTTGAAGACTTAAGATAAGAAGGCATCGGGACAGATGTCCCAACCGAAAATAGATAGGCGAGAGATCAGACTCAAGATCTAATCATTGGAGATCCAAGTGCTAGAAGTCAAAACAAGAGCGCCACCCGGAATGAATGCTTTTATCTAAGCTTCACATCACAAATGGAACCAAAAAGATAGAGGATGCTATGGAAGACTCGGTTGGATAGAAGCCATGCGGGAAGAACTCAACCAATTTGAGCGAAGCAAAGTATGGAGATTGGTACCAAGACCAAAGAATCATCTGTCATTGGAACCAAGTGGGTCTTGAAAAAAAAATGGATGAAGATGGAGTTATAACCAAGAACAAGGAAAGATTAGTGGTAAAGGGCTACTCTCAAGAAGAAGGCGTTGACTACGATGAGACATTTTCACCTGTTGCCAGATTAGAAGCCATCAGAATCTTCCTTGCCTTTGCTGCTCACATGAAGTTCAAAGTCTTTCAGATGGATGTCAAAAGTGCATTCCTAAATGGAGAACTCCAAGAAGAAGTCTATGTAGAGCAACCTCCAGGTTTCATCAATCCATCTCTTTCCAATTATGTTTATAGATTAGACAAAGCCTTATATGGTCTTAAACAAGCACCTAGAGCATGGTATGAAACACTAACTAACTTCTTGATTGAAAATGGGTTCACTAGAGGTAGAGTAGATACCACATTATTTCTTAGAAAGCATAAAGACAAAGTCTTATTGGTTCAAATATATGTTGATGATATTATTTTTGGTTCTCTTGACGAAAAGTTATGCAAGAGATTCTCAAGCTAATGCGAGAAAAGTTTGAAATGAGCATGATGGGTGAAATGAATTTCTTCCTTGGATTACAAAGTAAAAGCGGTGATGAAGGAATCTTCATAAACCAAGCCAAGTACATCAAAGACCTACTCAAGAAAGTATGGCATGGAATCGACCTCTCCATGAAAACCCCAATTTCTCCTGCAACCAAACTTGACAAAGATGAAAAAGGTAAAAGTATTGATATAACTTTCAATACTGAGAGGTATGATAGGCTCTCTTTTATATCTAGCGCGATGAGCCCGGACATAATGTTTGCAACATGCATATGTGCTAGATTTCGAGGCTAACCTAAAGAATCTCATTTATCTGCTTTAAAAGAGGATTTTTAGGTATCTCGAGGTACACCTTACTTGGGGCTTTGGTACCCCAAGGAATCCTCATTTGAACTAACGGGATACACAGATCTTTGATTTTGCGAAATTTACAAAAATAGATAGAAAAAGTACCGATGGCTTTTGTCGATTGCTAGAAGCAGCAGACTTGTCTGGTTTAGCAAAAAGCAAAACTCGATGTCTACTTCAAGCTGCGGAAAATTTGAATACATTCTTCTTTGGCATTTCTTGTGCTCGAGATCTATGGATGAAAAATCGGCTAGTGATTATGGGTTTGATTTCAAATCCATTCCCATTCACTATGATAACACAAGTGCCATAGCAATAACTCATAAATCACATTATGCATTCTAGGACTAAGCATATAGAAATAAGGTATCACTTCATTAGGGATCATGTGCAAAATGGAACTATATCTTTACAATATATCCCTCTTGAAAATCAACTTGTTGATGTTTTTACAAAACCTCTAGATGAATCCAGTTTAATAAGTTAATAAGTGAACTAGGCATGCTAAATTTACAACCATAAAATATATGCTCTAGTTTGTGCTAACCATAACAAATACAAAAAAGGCTAAACTCAAAATCGTGAGACATGATCGAGGGAAGTCCACGATCGTAGAAGGCTGAAGTGACATGAAAGAAAATCGATCGATGATCGTAGTGCAGACTCAACGATAGCAGAACCTCAACCATCAAAAGGAGGATCCTGTGATTATAATTCTCAAAACAAAGCAATCTCTCTGATAAGCGCCTCAGGAACAAACCTAACCCTTGACTCACTCCAAGAGGTTGGCCCTTCCTGAGTTACCTTAAAAGAATGCTATGTCAAAAACTCATCACAAGGATCCGGTCAGACTCGACGATCGTGGCTCGAGACACGATTGCTAGATTAGACTTCGACGATCATCGATGACGATTCTAGACGAGACTCGACGATCGTAGCTCGAACCACGACGATTACTAGACTCGGCGATTATAGCTCGACACTCAACGATTCTTTGGACGGACTCGGCGATCGTAGCTCGAGACCACGATAATTCTTGAGCGGACTCGACGATCGTAGCTCGAGACTCGACAATGACTAGACAGACTCAAGATGATCACAAATCACAAAACTACCTCAACGATCGTAGTCCCCCTAAAGGACACATCGACTCTGCGAGGAGCGAAGGGCAAATCGATACAATCCTTATCGGTCAAACTCGTGAGAGCCAAGCAAAAGTCGACACACATATCCCACTAAGCAAAAAGGAGAGAGGGAAGTTACAAGTACAAATTGAAATCATCTTTTTGAAATCAAAAGTTCAAAAGATTATCTCTCTCATCCTCTCTCAAAGAAGAAACCCTATATATCAAAAGAAAGCTCAGTCAAATCACACTTCTAGCAAGAAAATTAATGACGGCTTCGATGTTATCTCCATTCTCTGAGACTCTGTTTTGTGAGTTCAAAATAAATTTGAACCCAAATTTCACAAGACTTAGGCGCTACTAAAGAAGGCGGGTCTCGAAGAAGCCTTGAGCACAGACACATTGATCTATCCCAAGCTAGTGAAAGAATTCTACAGGAATGGTGTGTTTGAAAATGACACCATCACTACGAGAGTAAAGGAAGTGGAAATCAGACTGAAGGTCGAAGACATCAACCTCGCCCTAGGTCTCAAAAATGAAGGGTATCCGGTCCGGTCATAGATAGCATAGACTTCCAAGAGGGACTTAAAAGAATGCATCACAAAAACTCCCCTCATGAAAGGATCTGAGAAGAAGGAGTTTCCACAGAGGTATGAATTTCTAGCTGATATTATTGGAAAATGTATATGTTGCAAGAGCTCAGGTCATGACTCTGTGAATGAAGTACAACTCAAGCTCATGACTGCCATGTGTTATGGAATACAACTCAACTATGGAGCCCTATTGCTCGAATGGATTGGAAAGTGGATCACCAACTCAAAGAAGTTAAAAAGCCCTCAAAAGATGCTCTACGGGCGATTCATAAGTATCATTCTACAGTCTGCTCTGGGTGACAAAATTGGGGACAAAGAAGGAGAAGCTATCAACCCAAGCAGACGAATGACCCAGCAACTGTTTGAGAATTGGAAAAGGAACCCGGTGAGTATGTTACGCATGATGGCCAGAGTCGATGGAAGAGAAGCGGTGATCTGAAGGATTCGAGGCCTTCCGAAATATATCATTGTCAAGGAAATCGAAGAAGAAGAAGAAACAAACAAAGGAGAACCCTCTTGTCCTTATCGAGAAAAAGCAAGGGCAAGAGAGGAAGCTTAAGGCTAGAATGGTAGAAGAACCCGAGGGATCCACAAGTGATAAACCGGTGAGAGTCCTCGACATTGAGACTCTAAGGATCACGAGAAAAAAGAAACAATGAATGTGAAATTTGAAGAAGATAGAAACCACCATATCTCGATCTCTTTGAAGAAGAATAAAATCAGCCACAAACCCAAAAAGCCATCCATCTCTTCAATAGTAGAGTCTCTCTTGATCGTAGAGACTAGACCAAACACATCGAAGAAAGGAAGTAGGCGCATCAAAAAGTTTGGTGATCAACAGGACAAAATTGAAGTTTCAAAAAGTCCACGAGGTTGTGGCTCGACCTAGAAAATCAAGAAGAAAATTTGGTCGAAAAATACATCCTTGAGAATGAAAAAGTGCTCAAGAAGGAAGACAAGAGCATGGTTGCCAAAAGGAATTGTCCAAAAGCAAGTCGAGAGGACAATGCTCCGGTGAGGGGATCCACGAGATTCTCATGATAGAGAATACACCGGTGAGGGAGATGCACGAAAGCTCTAGAAAATGCTCGGTGAGGGGGGGAGTTTTGAGCTTACAAGAAGATGATCAAGTTGAGGGGAGCCTCATGATATCTCCATGGCGAAGAAGAAGAGGTCCTGCCGAAAAATGAAGAAGAATCGGTGCAAGAACATCGAGAGGCCATTGAGATAATGGAATCCTCCAACGAGAACAGAGAAGAAGGGAAGAAGATGATGATGACCTTGAGATCAACTTGGTGTGGGCAAAGATGGGTATAGAAGCTATCTCTACAATCGGATGTTCTCTTACCTACCCATGATGCCATATCATCAAGCCCAAATCCTAAACTCTTGGAACCACATGTTACGGAGCTTCAAAGAGTATCAAACCATCTCGATTACTAGCTAATGGATTCCCGGAAAGATTCAACTTTGCCAAGAAGTTACTTACCAACAACTCTTCCTCAAAGGATAAACACGAGTCTTTATCTATCCCAACCCTCTTGAGTTAATCACTTGCCATCATCCTCATTTAGCCAATTTTATGAATTCCCGATGGTTGGAAGTGATACTTCATCCACTAAATCAATTTCCGATTCTGAGAATCCCAAAATTCTACATGGCGAGGAACCAAATCGATCGACTTCATAATGCTCCCACAAACTATCATCTCTCGATCCACGGACTCTAGCCTCATTGCAGAGTCTCCACCTCAAATCGTAGAGTCACCAAACTCAAACATTCAAACCCAGGCCCCTCCATCAGATATTCCATCCTCCTCCTCCAATGAATATTTTAGCCTTGATCTTGCCCTCTACTCCCTGCAAGATCAATCCCAGAAAACATCCCCTCCATTCAACAATCCTCAACCCAGTGATCCACTCACAAATCTGCCCATGAAAGATGACTTGAAGGAAGTATCCAAAAACATGGTCAAGAACATCGATGAGAGCACAGAAACTCATTGAACCTCATTCATCTCGGGCTAACTCAAATGATCAACTTTGCAAATAATCTCCCGAGGCACTCTGAGCAGAGCTTACAAAGAAGTGAGGGAAATTATCAAGAAATGATTCAAAGCATGAAGGACGAGATGAAATTCACTTCGGATATAGCCACCAAACAAAGAGAGGTTGTTCTTGAATTACAAAAATCTCAAAGAAGCCCAAAATAACCTTATGATGGAGAACATCATCAACTTTGAAAGCTTGATCGAAAGAATTTTAGAAAAGCTATATAAACCGGAACAACAAAGCGACATTATTCTAAGCGCCCTCCGAAACAAAAGAAGCTAGATCTGAAGCCACGATCGAGGAAAGTCGAGAGGACATTGCTCAAACACAAAAGCCAACTCAAGCGAGCTTGTCCAAGGAGTAAATCGACTTTTGCGGACATTCAACCCTTGATCTTTGACATAAAGGGAGAATAAAGGAAAAGGAGTTCAAGGAGGCCGGCGAGGCGGGAGGCGGAGGAGGTCAAGGAAGCCAAGAAGGGGTAGAGGACAATTTCACACTCAAGTGTCAAGAAGCCCTCCTGCAAGACAATTCCACCAGTCAGACTCCACGATCAATGAATCGGACTCAGCGATCGATCGGTGAGGAAGTCTTGATGGCTCGACCATAAAAGTCGAGGGCCATTACCGACTCACAAAATGTGACCACCACGAGGCCTAAGAATGCCAATTGGAGATCCGCATTCATGAATAGGCATGATCACAACCCGAGATAAAGCCAAGTGAAATTTGGAAGAGATAGCGAGAAGGGATGAAGCAAGCGAGGAAAAGAAGAAATTTGAGGTATGCCAATCCTCCACGAAAAAGACCAAAGAAATAGAGATAAGTAAAAGTTTAAATTCTTATTGATGTAAAGCTAAATTGTAATACTCTTCAATCATCAATAAATTCATGCTTATTCTCTAGAAATTTTAGCTGCTCACTGAAATACTAAGTCATGTTTAAATTTCCTGCAAATGCATCTAGAAACTAATAATCATGACAACAAATCTCCTTGGTTATGTCAACATCAAATAGGGGGAGATTGTTGGGAGAATGCATATTATGATTTGATGTTTTAATGTATATGCTCATGATTATTTGTAAAGTCCTTCAAGGAATATATGTATGAGGACTTAGTGATAGATCAAATCTGTTAGGTTGATCTAAGCTCTTAACGTGTATCATTTTGTAAATGAATGTATAGATAGAAAGATCAAAACTGTTAGGTTGATCTTGAGATGTAATAGATAGGCTTTGAAAATTTGTAGTGTATAAATCGATCAACATTGCGAAGTCAAAGGCGAAATGTAGAGCTTCAAAGATCGTGGTGTGCACCTTGCCTGAAGAACCTCTTCGAAAATCGTAGAAGTGGTCCCAACGTTTGTGCCGAGCCAACTCGAGAGATCGTAATGTGCTCTCGAAAAATGTAGAGTTTACAACTCAAGACAAGCGAAGATCGTAGTGTGCAAATAGTTAAGAGAAATCGTAGTGCTCTCGGCTGATAGCATCAGACCAAGCACCAAGGCGACAAGTCACCACGATCAGATCGTGAAGTACCACGATCTGAATCGTGAAGTACCACGATCTGATATCGTAGAGTATCATCTGTCTTGTGTCGAAAACATCAAGCCTCATGATTTATGTGGAGCATAGACTCCAACATATGAGGAATGGATTCTAAACGTTGCGATACTCACGGTCCCAAAGTCATAAGAAATATCCTTAGTATGCAACAAAGAAGCGTATTGAAGAAGCTAAGGAAAGTACCATTGGTAAGGAGGAAAACACCTTTTTAGGTGTTAGGTGAAAAAGCGATCTAGCTATGTCGATGGGCGAATGCAATTCGAAAAGATGTGCGAAAAAAGTCTCCATCAAAAGAGCGAGAAGTCAAATGCATTTAATGCTTCAGCGGATGGATCAAATGGATAGTTTTCAAGATCACATATATACAAATCAAATAGATGAGAGAGATAAGCAAGCATTGAACAAAAAGCGTGAAGAACTCTCAAAGCTCAACTCTCTACGATCGAGAAATAGAAAAGCTTGCTTTCATTTACTCGGTTCTTTCGAACAAGTGCTTAAACAACAAGCGAGTAGCAACCATCAAGAACTCAACATCTACCAATCAATTTGAAGAAAAGTACCAAGTCTGCTTTGGACTTGAAGAGTTCTAAGTGAACTATAAAGAGAGCCAAGTCTGCTTTGGACTTGAAGAGTTCAAGAGTGAACTAAGAAGTTCCTGAAGCTGGCGGTCTAGAAGGAATCTGTGTGATTGATTGAAAGTTGTAAAAGACATCCTTAGTGGATTTCCTACTCGAGGAGTAGAAGAGTGGACTAGGAGCTTTAAGTGCTCTGAACCACTTAAAATGATGTGTCTTTTACTTTCTTATACAATAAGCGCTATATCTTGCCATATATATCACTTTCATAACTACTTCATAAGCTATAATCATCTCACTATTCTCATAACTCCACTACTTACCGTAAAGGAGATTAAAACAAACATTAATTCCGCTAAGTTTTAATCATCATCAACAAGTTTAAAATGAAAAGATTTTTAAATATCTATTCAACCCCCCCTTCTAGATAACTATTGTGCACTTATATTTCATCACATCTAATAAGAATTGTGGAGAAGAACAACGCATGGAGGCGGAACTGTCAAGACCGAAGATCGGGAATTAAATTCTTTTTATCATACATGTAAGTCTGTTTGTGGTCTCTTATTAAATTATTGAGGAGTATAACAATCAGTCTAAATATATTCATATATATATATATATATATATATATTTATGTGTGTGTGTGTGTTACAAGACTTCTTACTTGCACGGTTGTAGAGATGTTTTAATGGAAAATTTTACTGTTATTGATGGTACACCTGATTGAGTTGGCCATAAGAGGATTGATTATATAGGTGTATTATATTAAAAAGCATGTGTGAATTTAATTTTTATTTTATTTTTGATCTTGTCTTGGAACAGGTGCATTAGATGGAGTATATAACTTCAGGATGCAAACCTTTTTACAAATTTCTGATTGTTGGCTTCAGTGCCTTGGATTTATATAATAAACAAGTAATAGACTCTTTATATATATATATATATATATATACGGAGAGGCTCTAAAGCGAACCTGAAAAAGCGAATCAAAGATGAACCATCGTCTTTGGTGTTACATGGCGACAGTTCGGCCCGTCGCTAAAGATCATGATATATGCGACGGATCGAGCAACTGTCATTATAGACCTCAAAGACGACAGTTAAATCTTTGGTTCGCTCTTTAAATTTGCTTTAGAGCGGGATTATATATATATATATATATATATATATATATATATATATATATATATATATATATATATATATAACCTAAACATTGTCATCCTTTATGACATGAATATGAGAATTGGTTTCTTTAAATAAATTATTCTTTATGTATAAAATTTACAAGACTATCAAGTATAAAAGTATAAGCTATGACACTGATTATGTATAATGGTTATATTAATTTAGTAAAATTTTATAACGTTTTGTAATTCGAACAACATGTATTTTTTTAAGATATATAGTTGGTATGTATACTTATATTATTTTTTATTATTTTGTTTAAATTAGTTCGAACGGAAGGAATTTAACGAACTATATTGGGATAATAATTTTGGGTATTACATTGCTTAATCCAGGTACGGATTCCGTACTCTTTTAGCGAGACTCTTTTAATTTTAATTTGTTCGTTTTGCTATTCGTTTCAAAATTTAGTATTGTCTCTCATAATTGTTCCTTATCAATTTATTATGATAGTTTCATTGTGGTGTTGATATTAGAACTCGTATTTGTATTGTTTGAACTAGTTAATCATGTCAATATATTTTGGAGAATTTATTCGTTTGTATCATTCTTCGTATAATTTTTTTCACATTCAGGAGTTGTTTTGATTATTGATATCTTGTAATAATTGGGTATATTCGTATTTGATAATTCGATGTCATTCGGAGATGGTCATGTAAGCCTTGTGATTTGAACTCCTTTTGGCTTATATTTTGTAGTTTGATCTTTAGGGTATACTTGAGCTAACCACCTGTGGGGTACAACATGCATGTCGTCTTGGCACGAAAGACATGACACTCTCCGTGGCTGTGTGATTAGTCCATGGCATATCCGTTCGGGCTCCGGAGGAAGTGGGCCATTTGGTGTTTTGTTGTGGGAGGTGTATGGGTTAACGCTAATTTTCTGTTCTGCGGATTTATGATGTTGTGCCAAATACACCTATCCGATTTTCATACATTTGGATTCGCGATCCAATGTGTGACTTGTTTGTGTGACATTATTTTGACTTGCCTGTGTGGCATTGTTTTGACTTGCCTATGTGGCAATATATATTTCTGAGCTCAATTGGTATGAAATAACACCCAACGATTTGATTCAGCCTATTATTTTATTGCATTAGTTTTGTTTGTTTCTGTTCAGTTCAATTCATTGAGTTAGTTATTTCAGTTCGTTAGTTCTTTACTCTTCTATTTTTTTCGTTAATTCTGTTGATTCAGATATATTCCATTAAGATCTTTGGAGATTATATTTTCGTTAGTATTTATAATTGAGGCTTTGTTCAGTATTTTATCTATGTTGATTTCTGTTAGGTAAAATCTAATTACACACAATCCGCAAGTATACGTGGTCAACAAGTAATAAAGTGAAAGCAAAGTATCGTTCCCATGATGAATTGTTTAATAAAAATCACCAAGTACTAACTTGTAACCAACTCAATCTTATTTAAACGAATGAATTTCAATTTATAAGTAAACTAATTCTAATAACCACTAGTTAAATTAAGATTATGGAGATTTAAGATCACAACTTTACTTATTGCTTCATTTAAGTTAACACACTTCTCATCAATTATTCTCTATCCTGAATTGTTAATCAAGAACACTAAAGCAAATAAAACCACATCTCGATGCATAATACCCATACTCACTTAAATCCATAGATGATAGAATTAAGCAAGACACCATAATTAACTAATCCATTATATCTCTATGTGAATTATAATTAAAAAGGATTTAAAGCACAAGTTCTCTATAAGATTACATATGTCGTAAATGCATAGCTCTATCCTAAACACAAATCATGAATTCCATCTATGAAGAAATCACAAACACATGTTATCATAATTAGATCTAAATCTAAACTTCATCTCTCGAGTTCATATAGATTATCACGGTAATTGATGGCCAATCAATTAAACAATTAAGTTCAAATCACAATAGACAATCCTAACAATAGAACATAATAATTGATGAAGAAGCCTATCAAAATAAATTACACAATAAGATTCATTATAATCTCAAACAAAGAATTAGTTCATTGAATTAAAACTAAGAATCCACACTTGAATATACATTAAAAGACAAAACTAAGAATCCACACTTGAATACACATTAAATCTATTGTCAACAAATCTCCATTTTTCTCAAATTGTTGCGCTTGATCTTCAATGGTCTCCAAGTTGCTTCAATCTCCAAATCTCATAAGACTAGGGTTTTTCTCCTAATCTACACTAATCTAATCTAATGGAATCCTCCAAACTAGCCTCCTAATCCAAGTTAAAATCAAGTATTTATAGTTCTAATAAACACCCTAGCAAGTTAAGCAACTAAGAATCCTATTCTAGCTCAAATTGGACATCAAATAACCCAATTTAACTCTCCCCCCACCGACCGGCGCGCCCCACGCTGTTCCTAGGCCATTTTAGGCGCACCCCACACCGCTTCTTTTTCTACTCCGACGTCATTTGGTAAAACAGGCATAACAATTGATCTGTTAGGGGTTACGGGGTCTGCCACCTATCAAATCGAAGATATCGACGGGATCTACAACTTTCATTCTTTGAGAATTGACAGATTCGGATCGAATCAATATCGAAATCGGGCTTGAAATATATGATATGTAAATTACAAGCAGGATAACTTTGAGCTTTGATCTTTGTTGATTAAAAAGCCATAACTCTCGCATCCGAGCTCCGATTGGGACGATTCAAGATGTTCCGAAATGCTAAGAAGTAGATCTACAATAAAATCCAAGTTCTAAGCCAAGAACATGCATCCAACGTGGTGTTAAAAGCCCAACAACCTTCCCTTCTTGCATTTAGTTGCATATTTTTGTCTAAAAGATGTTTTAAATTGCTTTTTCTTGCTTTCTTTTGCCAATGTTGTGTCATAGCCTACAAAATAACATAACATGTATGAAATGCACACACCATGCATGCAAAGTAACTACAAAACATAGGTTTAAACAACTAATTCAAGTAATAGGTACCGAATAAGTAAGTATAAAACCTACTTATCAATTTCATATATTAGTTGTATATCTGTTGTATTATCTATATCCGTGCTGGGAAATTTGCTCATATTGTGTTTTTCTTCCGGCATGTTTGCAGGGGTTATTCATGTGACACCCCCAAATCCGGGTTACCTGACCCCCGAGTTTGGTGCTCACGATCTGTAATATAATTAACATCTAAATACCCATTCATTGATGGATAGAATATTACACCACATTAACTGATATAGTTAATACATTCATCCCAGGTTATCTAACCTTAACATTAATTACAATCATACCCTTTAGATATACAAAAAAAGGGTTTACAAAACAACATAATAATAATGTTCGTTAAACTATTCCAGCAACAAGCCTTTGCCTTTGTTCTTCTCAGCACCTCCAGCCACTTTGTTCCTAGCTGCAATGTTTTATTTAGCAAGGGTGAGCAACAAATTTGCCCCACAAGTTAAGACATATAATGAATGTATAAGAATCAAGAGTAACAGACTATCTATTTCTATAGAATGACACCAAAGTTCGAGGAACTTTGAAATAGCTAAACAATTCATTAATCACTAATAAGTCTTCTCGCAACCTATGCAACACAATAATTCGATAATGAAAGAGTACAACGCTTTCAAGGTCTCTACAATATTCAATTGAATAACAAGATGGAAATATTTTCCAGAGTTTATGCTGCGTGATCACAAAGGATCTAGAAATTCTCTTCTCGGGTATCTATCAAAGATTTACTTTGATATATACACAGGTGTATCAGATAACCATAAAGATTAAATCATACACATCTGCAAGTATAACAAGTGATCAGCTTTATTATACCCAATATTATGCATAATACTTAAAATACGCGCAATAGCCGAATATACGACCAAATATGTTACCTTTATATAAAAGGTTGTTCTTCTCAATCTTTGAATTCGAATTTGATTTAACAATGAAATACAATGATTTCAATATCTAATCACTTCTCTTCTATTCTCTTTTCGAACCTATCAAGTTCTAACAAATATTCGTTTAGCCAAAACAATTAGCTAAGACATGTTTCAATGCAATTAAACAATATACATAATTTAACTATACTATTTGAAATCAATAATAGCTTTTACGGATGTGAATATCAAACAACAGTTTTTCTACAAGTATATTCTCAGAATCACTAATTCAATTTGAATTAATAAACATGCACTAACTGTGAATAATGAACAATAAATTATTGGACAGTGTCTAAACAACAATAATTAACCACCATAGTATTTAAACAGATATAACTCAAGGTTGAGTTAGGAAACTTGCCTCCCGCGTTGATTACTGCTGCACAATATACTTATCTGCGTTCACAAGACCTATAATCACAATATCGGTCTCACAATTAGCACAATAAATCACAACACATATCACTATAATTTACAGTCAAACTTTCTCCTAGACACATTACCACATAGTTATATCAGTGTTTATAATCTATATAAATACTTATCAAGTCTAATTAGTTCGGTCTGGTTAGACTTTGGTCTCATCTCGGTGTCTTGGTCACCCTATCCGACAATTAACACATTTATTGTCACTTAAACTCGGTCTCAAAGCTCCAATATTATTTTAGATATGTCATATATCATTTATAATATTTTTTAGAAGCTTTTAATAATTTTCTAATAATTTTTGTAATTTATAATTATTTTTCAAACACTGTAATCATTTTTAAATGATTTAAATACTAATTAATTCAATTATCATTAATATTTAATAATATTAAAATATTAATGACATACTTGTCAAAATATTAAAGTTATTGTTAATAACTTAAAATATTTTTAAATCATTAATATTTTACTTAAATAAATTTTAAAATAATTAAAATCATTTTTAAATCATCACCATTAATATTTAAATATTAATGAAATTATTGTCAAAATATTAAAAGTCATTAATTATAACTTAAAATATTTTTATATCACTTTTCTCATTTTTAAATGATTTTTAAATCAATAAAATCATTTTACCATCATTTATTTAATTTAATAATAAAATAAAACTAATATTATTAATATTAATTTATTAATGAGAATTTTCCTAAAATATTAAAAATTATATTTTTCTAACACTTTATTCTCATTTAAAATGATTTTTAATTCAATAAAACCATTTTAACTCATTTAATTAAATAAATCTAATATCAATAATATTAGATTATTAATGAAATTTTCAAAAATATTAAAAGTTAAATTTTATGACTCAAAATATTTTTAAACACTTTATTCTTATTTAAAATGATTTTTAATATATTAAAATCATTTTTCTCTAATTTATTCAATACAAATAATTAAATATCATTAATATTCAAATAATTATAAATATTAATGAAAAATATCCCAAATAGTCAAAAGTTATTTTTCATAACTTAAAATAATTTTTAAAATCATTTTTGGTAATTTTTATAATTTATTTTCTATTTTTAATCATTTTCCAGAAATTAGGAAAATAAAATTATTAAAACTGTCGCTATAGGCTATAGCGACACTTTTCTGTCGTCTTAGGTGTTCTTGGCTCAAGAACACTGACAGCCGGCTTAACAAGGGGTCAACTTTGACCGACTTTAATTCTTAATCCATACATGTTCTGGGCAAGATAGAACCTTGATCTTGTAGTGTTTATGTAACACTACAATTATCAATTATCATATAGGGCATACCACATCATAGCAAGACGATCTGGCCATTCAAAGTCACTGTCAGACGTTACCTGGGTTTTCTAGAAACCCAGGTAGTTCGACTGGTCACTTTTAAGATCATTTTTCTTTAAGTTCTGGTCATGATTCAAGTAGTCTCAATGTTCAAATCTATAGTCCTTATGTCAAGGAACATCACTAAAGCAACAAATCGGTCCAACAACAAAACAATATCTAGATTTATCTCGGTCAAACATGGTCAGAAACTTTGTTCAAATTGTTTCTGGGTTTTTCCAGAAACTTAAACCGTGACCGAGTGAACTGGTTTGACCACTCAATACGTTCGATCAGTTGATGTTTTAAGAGATCTAAATGTCAGGATCTATAGTCCATATAACACACTACAATCTAGTTACCACAACATCAACATATCACATAACACCTGACAGAACAAGGAGTTTGAAAAGCTTGTCAGACGCTGGAAAACGCTTTCTAGGTTACCCAAAATTCCTCTGGTCATGCCCGGTCAACGGGTTTTGACCAACTATAACATGAAATATAGACATCAAATGACTGTGATTTCACTTACAAAACAAAGAACACATATCAAGCTATAGATCTAAAACATAAAACATCAAAAATCGAGAAGAAGGAAAGATCTGGAGCCACTGACATTAGCTTGTCAAACGACTTTTTGAGTTCATGGACATTTTTGAAAATCTTCAATTATTACCCACTTTGATGCTATGGATCTATGATAGATCATCATAGATCATCATAAAACATCATATAGCACTTATATAAACACAAAATCACAAACTCTATCTTTTCATACATAATCAAAATATAAGTCTAGGGTTTATACCTTTCTAGTCCAATCCTTGATCTTTGATCTCCTTAACTGATATAGGTGTTCTAAGGGGTGATCTAGTGATTGATTTACTTAAGAAATTCGGAGGTCTTGGAGAGAGAGAGAGAGTTGTTGAGAGCTTAGATGAAAAATGAGCAACTTTATGGACTTTCTCTCTCTTTATCTCTTATATGTTATGATGCAATGTATAGATCTGATATGTGGACTGATTTGCTGGAGATTATAAGTCACAATGGTCAAATTAGTTGGTCACCAACTCTTCATTTGGTAAGATTTACAAGTTACCTTAATAAAAATCCAAAAAGGACATTTTGGTCATTTGCATTCTAAATTTAATGGCATACTTGACAACGTCCAAACCCTTAAGGTTTAACCCTTAGGGTCTAACCCTTAGGTTTTACACCCTTAGCTTCTATGATTTTCTAAATTAGGGTTTTAAAATAGAAAATTAGGATTTCAAAAATATAATTAAGGTTTTAAATAAAAATTAATATTTCTAAAGTATAATTAGAGTTTTCTAATTATATTAACATTTACTAATTACTTTAGGCTTGCTAGTTAGGATTAGGGTTTCCTAATTAGGGTTTAGGATTCCCGAATTTAAAATTAGGATTTCCCAGCTTTAGATTAGGGTTCCTAACTACTCGTTAGGGTTTCTAATCTTGATATTAGGATTTCTAATCCCTTAGTAGGGTTTACTAATATTGTACCCTACCCGATCAATCATTGATCAATAATTCTAAATAGTACAAACACGTACTCATCAATATAATTATTTTAATTATATTTTCTATCGAATCCCTATCCGGACTTAGGGTTAGGGTTTTTAAATCATTTAAGCACAACTCTACTCTTTTTTTCTAGTCAATTCACAAATTTACTCATTCTTTAAACTCGTATCACAGATACACAGTACAATATTAAATGTCAATATCAATAATAATAAAAAAAAATATTTGTAAAATTTGGATTATTCGAAATCTCGGGTTATTACATTCTCCCCTCATTATAAGGATTCCGTCCTCGGAATCACCGCTTTCTAATACCCTACAATCTTTTAAAGTTGTATCATCAATTCATTTTTATCAACACAATATTAATTTGTGTCTTAAATTCGAACATGTGACTTGAATCTATAAAAGAAAACAATTCACAGCTATACCTATCCCATATTAATTACTCGCGTAATTTAATTTCTCAACGAAATCGTTACCTGTCACCACTAACTCCTGTGTAGCCTCTGGATCTGGAACTGTCATGCTAAAAGTAAATGATGTTGGTCTTCCCTGCTGAGCAGATTCTTTAATCCATATTGTTCCTATACTGGTTCCCTTATTGACACTTTCCTTCTCCACGTTTCTCTTCGAACAATTCCGAACCAGATGATCGGTCGATCCACACGCAAAACAACTAGTGTTTTCTTTGGAATGGGACACTCGGGAGACATGTGTCCCTTTTGGCCAAAGTTATAACAGACTTGTTTCTTCAAACAAACTCCTTGATGATGCTTCCCGCAAACTGCACACAGCGCACCTTTCTTCCTAATCTCTTCTGGATTATTTCCTGAATTAACATCACCATCCCTCTTACGTTTATTAAGATCACTACCTCCACTACCACCTATCATATTATTTCCTTCAGCCTCCTTTCTTTGTTCTTGACTATTCTTTAATACAGCTTCAATTTCTCCCTCAGCGATAATGGCTTTTTCTAATAAAGTTGAAAATGAATTAATTTGCAGCACATCTAACTTCTCGAGTACCAACGATTTCAATCTGTTCCTAAAACATCGTGTTTTAAGCTCCTCAGTGCCCATTCGATGTGGAGAAAATTTAGCTAACTCGTTGAACTTGACAAAATATTTTGTCACTGTCATATTCTTCTACTTCAGATTCAAAAATTGTTCTTCCATTTTTCCCTTTAGACCTCCCTTCCTTGGAGGCATTATCTGATAAGAATCTTATATTAATTCTCCTTTTCTACACAGATTCTTATTAGTAACACAATAAGAATAAAAAAATTTCTCATATAATCGCATATTTATTCAAATAGTACATAGTACATTTAGCACTTAACACATAACACTATCCCTTTTTAAATAATATCAGGACTAATAACACAATTTTAAACAAAAGTTGTAATTCTTCGACTTTAAACAAAAAGTAGTAATTCTTCATTCAGACATAACTATTCCAAGTTCATCAAACTTACCACACCTAGGGGTTCAGGAACTTGCCATAATTATATGAGTTTATGAACTTATCCTAGTCAGACCTTTGGCGTCCATTTGCTGAGGGGTTCAAAACATTTCATATAATTATGAGTCATGAACTTACCATACGTATGAGTTTTAAAAACTCAAAAATTAATCTTAATCTTATATTCAGATAGAAAATAAATATTTCATTCATACAAACATATATATGTTACATATGTTCACACACTATCAAAAGATACTATCGCTTACACTTAAGCTATCTACCGTCCACTCCCTTCACCAGTCTTCTTTTTGTTAGGATACTTGTTGAATCTGTGACCCATTCTGCCACATGAAAAACACTTCCTCATATTCGTCTTAGAACAATGTAAAGAAATATGTCCTTTCTACTTATAATTGAAGCACACGTTCTTCCGCATCATGCATTCTTCCAAGTGAGTCTTCCCACACTTGCTACAGACTTGCTTCTTCTTCGGGTTTGAATTTTTAGAATTATCGTTGTCGTTGTCCCTCTTTTTCTTATTATTGTCTTTCTGCTGCTTGATTGTTCCTTTGGACGATCCAGCACCTTCAGTCTTCATCCTTCCCATATGCGCCTTCAACTCGTTCCATTCTTTGGTCATTTTGCGTAATGCTCGCTCCGTCTTCCACAACTCCTCCAACATAAATACTTTACTCCGGAGTTCTTGGACTTCTACAGATTCTTGACCTTTCTCTCCAACTTTAGTCTTATTCTCTTTCTCCACCTTAGATTCTTCGGACTCTGCCTCCTCATCATCACTCAGATACATCTCGAGATAATCATCATGATCATTTCCCAGATTGACCATAGGTTCATCTTTTCCCACTTCTTCAACTGACTTGCTTTGCACTGGTACCTCGGCTACTGGCACTGGTGTAACAGCCGCTAGCACTTCTGTACTCATTTCATCTTCTCCAGACATCCTACTATCAGCTTAAATAACTTGATTAGTACTTTACCAGTATAAACTTCTCACACTATGTGTCCACATATCTCACTATTGATGCACATCGACAATCCCTCACTTAGTACTCTAAATGAGTATTCTAGATTTCGCTTATGGTTATAATCCTAGGGTTTTCCCCACCCCACTTAAGGTTTATAATCTACAACTTTGATACCAATCTGTGACAACCCCAAATCCGGGTTATCTGACCCCCCGAGTTTGGTGCTCACGATCCATAATATAATTAACATTTAACTACCCATTCATTGATGAATAGAATATTACACCACATTAACTGATATATTTAATACATTCGGCCCAGGTTATCTAATCTTAACATTACAATCATACCCTTTAGATATACAAAAAAGGGTTTACAAAACAACATACTAATAATGTTCGTTAAACTATTCCAGCAACAAGCCTTTGCCTTTGTTCTTCTCAGCACCTCCAGCCACTTCGTTCATAGCTGCAACATTTTATTTAGCAAGGGTGAGCAACAAATTTGCCCCACAAGTTAAGACATATAATGAATGTATAAGTATCAAGAATAACAGACTATCTATTTCGATAGAATGACACCAAAGTTCGGGGAACTTTGAAATAGCTGAACAATTCATTAATGACTAATAAGTCTTCTCGCAACCTATGCAACACAATAATTCGATAATGAAAGAGTACAACGCTTTCAAGGTCTCTACAATATTCAGTTGAATAACAAGATGGAAATATTTTTCTGAGTTTATGCTAAGTGATCACAAAGGATCTAGAACTTCTCTTCTCAGGTATCTATCAAAGATTTACTTTGATATATACGCATGTGTATCAGATAACCATAAAGATTAAACCATACCCCTCTGCAAGTATAACAAGTGATCGGCTTTATTATACCTTATATTATGCATAATACTTAAAATGCGCGCAATAGCCGAATATAAGACCAAATATGTTCCTTTTATATAGAATTTGATTTAACAACGAAATACAACGATTTCAATATCTAATCATTTCTCTTCTCTTCTTTTCTCAAACCTATCAAGTTTTCTTTTTCGATCTAGCCGAAACAACTGGAATTGATCTATCAATAATAATAGAATTCTTTTCTCTTCTATTCTCGGACCTATCAAGTTCTAACAAATGTTCGTCTAGCCAAAACAATTAGCTAAGACATGTTTCAATACGATTAAACAATAGACATAATTTAATTATACTATTTGAAATCAATAATAGCTTCTACGGATGTGAATATCCAATAACAGTTATTCTACAAGTAAATTCTCAGAATCACTAATTCAATTTGAATTAATAAAATTCACCAACTGTGAATAATCAACGATAAAACAAATGTCATTATTGTTACGCCGACCACCAGGCCGTGAGGCCTTCCCAGGGGATGTTTTCTATTTGTGGTCTAATTAACAATAATTAACCACCATAGTATTTAAACAGATATAACTCAAGGTTGAGTTAGGAAACTTGCCTTCTGCGTTGATTACTGCTACACAATATAGTTTTCTGCGTTCACAAGACCTATAATCATAATATCAGTCTCACAATTAGCACAATAAATCACAACACGTATCACTGTAATTTACAGTCAAAATTTCTCCTAGACACATGACCACATAGTCATATTAGTGTTTATAATCTATATAAAGATTTATCAAGTCTAACTAGTTCAGTCTGGTTGGACTTTGGTCTTATCTCGGTGTCTTGGTCACCATATCCGACAATTAACACATTTATTATCACTTAAACTCTGTCTCAAAGCTCCAATATTATTTTAGATTAGTCATATATAATTTATAATATTTTTCTAAAGCTTTTAATAATTTTCTAATAATTATAATAATTTTTCAAAAACCGTAATCATTTTTAAATGATTTAAATTGAAGCAACCTAGGTCAAATCCCGAGTCCGGAACAAATCTCGGGTCAAATCCCAAGTCCGAATCGAATCAAATCCATCAAAATAAAGCCTCAAACTACTGGCCTAATAGTATCTTCTTGGGTCATCTTAGCCCACCACAGGCTCCCAAAAGGTCATGACTTGAAGGTACTATAGGTAGTTACTTAATTCCTCATATACAGACAAATTTTCCCCCTATCTTTCAATGTGGGACTGGGGTGTTACAAACTCCCCCACTTAAATTTCTGACATCCCCGTCAGAATCCGATCACACACACAGCCCAAAGATCTTTGCCTCTCTAGCCATTGTGGGATAATACCGGCTGGCTTTGTATCCCAACCTCCGGACCTCCATCTCTCCATTGTGGGATAATACCATCAGCCTTCGTGTTCCCACCTCCGGCAACCCGATCGGATGACCCAACCCGAGCTTTCGAGAGTCGGCTTTGATACCATAGGAAACAACCAGGGTCAAATCCCGAGTCCGGAACAAATCTCGGGTCAAATCCCAAGTCCGAATCGAATCAAATCCATCAAAATAAGGCCTCAAAATACTAGCCCTATAGTATTTCTTGGGTCATCTTAGCCTACCACATGCTCCCAAAAGGTCATGACTTGAAGGTACTATTGGTAGTTACTTAATTCCTCATATACAGACAAATTTTCCCCCTATCTTTCAATGTGGGACTGAGGTATTACATAAATACTAATTAATTCAATTATCATTAATATTTAATAATATTAAAATATTAATGACATACTTGTCAAAATATTAAAGTTATTGTTAATAACTTAAAATATTTTTAAATCATTAATATTTTACTTAAATGATTTTTAAAATAATTAAAATCATTTTAAATCATCACCATTAATATTTAAATATTAATAAAATTATTGTCAAAATATTAAAAGTCATTAATTATAACTTAAAATATTTTTATATCACTTTTCTCATTTTTAAATGATTTTTAAATCAATAAAATCATTCTACCATCATTTATTTAATTTAATAATTAAATAAAACTAATATTATTAATATTAATTTATTGATGAGAATTCTCCAAAATAATGAAAATTATATTTTATAATTCAAAATATTTTCTAACACTTTATTCTCATTTAAAATGATTTTTAATTCAATAAAACCATTTTTAACTCATTTAATTAAATAAATCTAATATCATTAATATTACATTATTAATGAAATTTTATTTAAAGTTATATTTTATAATCGAAAATATTTTTAAACACATTATTCTTATTTAAAATGATTTTTAATATATTAAAATTATTTTTCTCTAATTTATTTAATACACTAATTAAATATCATTAATATTCAAATAATTATAAATATTAATGAAAAATATCCCAAATAGTCAAAAGTTAATTTTCATAACTTAAAATAATTTTTAAAATCATTTTTGGTAATTTTTATAATTTATTTTCTATTTTTAATCATTTTTCAGAAATTAGGAAAATAAAATTATTAAAACTATCGCTATAGGCTATAGCGACACTTTTCTGTTGTCTTAGGTGTTCTTGGCTTAAGAACACTGATAGCCGGCTTAGCAAGGGGTCAACTTTGACCATCTTTAATTCTTAATCCATACATGTTCTGGGCAAGATAGAACCTTGATCTTGTAGTGTTTATGTAACACTACAATTATCAATTATCATATAGGTCGTACCACATCATAGCAAGACGATCTGGCCATTCAAAGTCACTGTCAGACATTACCTGGGTTTTCCAGAAACCTAGGTAGTTCGACTGGTCACTTTTAAGATCATTTTTCTTTAAGTTCTGGTCATGATTCAAGTAGTCTCAAGGTTCAAATCTATAGTCCTTATGTCAAGGAAAATCACTAAAGCAACAGATCGGTCCAACAACAAAACAATATCCAGATTTATCTCGGTCAAACATGGTCGGAAACTTTTTTCAAACCGTTTCTGGGTTTTTCCAGAAACTTAAACCGTGATCGAGTGGCTTGGTTTGACCACACTACGTTCGATCAGTTGATGTTTGAAGAGATCTAAAGGTCAGGATCTATAGTCCATACAACACACTACAATCTAGTTACCACAACATCAACATATCACATAACACCTGATAGAACAAGGAGTTTGAAAAGCTTGTCAGACGCTGGAAAACGCTTTCTAGGTTACCCAGAATTCCTCTGGTCATGTGTTGATCGATTTCACAATCAATGAATACGTGCAAGTATACACGGTCAACAAGTAATAAAGTGAAAGTAGAGTATCGTTCCCACGAGGAATTATTTAATAAAAATCACCAAGTACTAATTCTTAACCAAACTAATTTTATTTAAACAATCTCAAATCGTGTTTTTTCTAATTAAGAAAACTAAATTAACTAATTAAAACTAAGATTTTAACGAATGAATTCAAATAAATAAAGATTAAGACTTCAATATCCCCAATTATGAATTATAAATCAATTATCCAATTATCCCAATTATTATGCCTCTTTTGAATTGTTAATGAGAATTCTCAAATGCCAAAAGTCCTTTTCAAGTGACAATTGCCTTCTATTTAATCCAGAATTAATCTTGCTATATTCCTATGCAAAACAATTGAATTAAACTTCGTTATGATCCCAATTCCTTATGTGTTACATGCGTGAAAAGATATTTCCATTCTATTCACAAACATAATTATTCAACATGCAAATAACTAAGTCACATGATATCATGCGATTCTAACCCTAGAATTCCTCTTCCAATTCCTTCTAGAGTAACAAAGTAATTCTTGATCAAATAATTAAGCAATAAGCACAAGACAAGATAAACAACTCACTTTAACATAAATAATTAGAATATAATGAATAACTAATTCATAGCCATAAAAGTTCAATTGAAATCTCAAAATAGTTAGTTCATAATTAATGAATTAAAACCAAGAATCCTGGCTGAATAGACATCAAAAGATAAAAGTAAGATGAGAGAGAGAGAATAGAATCATTTGTCGCCAAATCGATGCTCCCTCTTGCTCTTGCTCTTGATCTTCAATGGTCTCCAAGTTGCTTCAATCTCCAAAACTAATAAGAACTAGGGTTATTTTTAATCTAAAGGAGTGTTTAATATAGGCTAAGCTATGTAATCCCCCTTATTTTATGCCTTACATCATGTATTTATAGGTTACAAGTCTAATTTTGAGCTTAGGAACAAACCCAATCCTATTTGGAGTCAAAAGGTGTCAAAATTAAGCCCAAAAGCAGCGTCCAGCCGCACCAAACCCTTCCCAGGCCCCAGTTACTGGCAACAACTTGAGTCTGCCCCTAGCGCCCGGCCATTGTGGCATAGCCAAAAATGGGCGCCCGCCACGGCCCAAAAAATCGACATTTTCTGCTCACGTCCTTTGGGAAAATGGCCATAACTTCTTCGTCCGAACTACGATTTTGATGATTCAAGATGTTCCGGAAGAGAGAGAAGTAGATCTACAACTTTAATTCTTTGAGTTTTTCGAAATAATGTCAGGAGCTATAGTCAAATTGGCTCTGAAGTGACTGTTGTGTAAATGGCAAGCCGAAAACGCGAATCTAGCCACCCCAAACATCGATCCATGTAACTTTTGTCCCAATTCCTATAAAATAACATAAAACATGCATGAATAGACACAAACACATAAAAACATCCTAAAAGACTTAAGAACAATAATAAATTAAGCCCGATGTATCCAATTCATGGGTATAAAACTCACTCATCAAATACCCCCAAACTTAAATCTTTGCTTGTCCTCAAGCAAAAACACAAAAATGTTATGCAATGCAATGTAATGAAACTAATCTATATGCCTCACGAATCCAACGATAATGATGCGTAAACAAGTCTATTCAACCTACCTTAGAAAATCAAGTAAACATGATAATACATCATATTAAAACAAATCAGTAATTTCCCAATCAATCATCAAATCTTAGACTGTTATCACTGATATAGTGCGTGTGTGCTCCACAACAATGTTAACTCATATAAAATCAAATTTAAGACATAATAGATATCTTTGAAGGCATCAAACAGTGCAAATTCACAAAATTCACGAACAAGCTATATCCAACTAAAGTCAAACATCCACCAAGTTCAAGAGTCCAATCTGGGATACTTATGCTTTACTTTTCATTACGGGGGCTTTTTGCTCTTTTCCCGTTTTATTTTTTTTTTTTTAACCATAACTGTGCAATGTCTCATTCCATTAGGCTAACATGATGTCACCCCTTAGCGAGCTTTCACCACCAGCGACTCCCGGACCATATAAGACCTTAGAGGCGCTAGGTTTTAAGATACCCCTTGAGCGCGTGCTTTACTCAAGTAACAAAGGCCCCAAACAAAAAACTAGCCACGGTAATTTTTTTTTTTTTTCTCTTTTTTTTTATAGATGGTTGGTGAGTGCGTTTCGCTCCATCTCACGCTTGTGTTTATGGGGAGTGTTCTCCTCAACCCACCACAAGACTCAACATGTTTTTTTTTTTTTTTTAAAGCTTATATACCCCAAAATTTCCCCCCCAAACTTAAGTTTTATCAAAATTTAGCCATCTCACTTTATTCATGTCTTTCATTCCTTCACACTAGTATTATACTTAAGAAATCCATTATGTATCAATTTAAACTTAATCGATTAACATAAAATTTGTTATTAACGTCTTAACCTTGATTATACCCGATTTCCAAACGGAAAAGATTCAATTCATAACAAGAAATCACATCAAAGCTTTGAATATTCAATACTATACTTATCTACTTATCCGGTCTCATCATTGGCCAAAATAGACTTTGACTATCTAACATTGGAATCATGCAAATATAAACTAAGCGCAACAAACATAGTAAACTAACTACTATTTTTATGATTTTTAAATTTTTTTTTTAAACAAAAAAAAAAAAAAAAAATCTGACAACAACTAAATGTAAATAACTTTCGAAAACATAACGAACTACAATGTAAATAACTAACTATATGCAATCGACACTAAATGCCCCCAAACTTAAACTAAACATTGTCCTCAATATTTGAAATAGAAAAAATTAAAGCGGAGGACTTCCACGAAAATATAGCAATCTTCCTCCTTGCCGCTAAGTTTGGAGAATAAATTAAGCACATGGAACAAATTGGGCACCACACTTGAATTTGACTTGAATAACTCAGAAAACCATGATAGAAGCAATTTTATTAAATCCTAAATAAATGCAAATTCAAAACTACTAATATAAAACTTAATAAAACTAAAAATAAAAATTAAACTTGGGTTGCCTCCCGATAAGCGCTTGTTTTATAGTCTCGGCTGACTTCTTCAATTCTCTATCCATTTCCCCTCGAAAGTTGAGGAACCCTCCATCCATCGAAATAATATAGCTTTTGGTAGGTTCCCATTTATAATAGCCATTGTATTAAAGTCACCTAGAATGCTTTCTTGAGATAAGATCACATTCAAGAACGTCCGACATCTAGGTGGTTTCTCCATTAATGTCTGCGAATATATTACGGCATAGAGGCTTGTCGGACACAACAATTTCTTCTTCTATCTTCTCTAGCTCATCGCACCATGGTTTCAAGGTGTACTTGCGTTTACATCACGAGAGAGTATTGCTTAAGCGACATGACTACCAATCGGACAAGGTTTTGCAAATCTAACCTGGACTTTTGAGCTGTGGAGGAGAAGGCACTTGAGGCATAAATAACATTGGCTCATCATCATTGGTTCTCACAATTAGTTCTTCACCGACCTTGTTGTCATTATCCCCACTTGTCTCCTCTTTTTCATCTCGTGGCTCATCCATTTGTAGATTTGGCTCGGGCTCACCATCTGACTCGGAATCCATGTCATAGGGCCAGTGTATTGAGGAACGCATTTGTTCAACGCATGTGCTATCTCTGTTCCACTTGATTTTCCAAATTCTTGATCAACGCCCCTTGGCTTTGCAAATTCAGCTCTACTTGATTCATTTTCTTGTCTTGTTCCTCATTCCTTTTTTCAGAAGCTTTAATAAATTTTTCCAAGGCTTCCTCCCAATTTGAATGTTCTTCCTATTGTAGAGGAGGTGGACACAAGAAATCCTGTGGGTATGTTGGACTTGGAGCATAAAATTGATCTTGATTGTTACTCCATGAAAAATCCGGGTGATACCCCCAATCCTGATGATAGTTGTTGGGATAGACATAATTATTGGGGTAATCACCACTATACTGTACCGGCTCGAAACTGATGGTGCATTGATGACTCATATGATTTCCAGCACAATAATCACAAGTAACCACCATACTTTGACGACGCTGAGCTTCAAAAGCTTCAAACATCCTCGAAAGTGTCTCAATCTGTGCTGACAATGCAGAAAGTTTCTCGAGTCTTTCAATCTCCACTCCCCTTGGTTGAGTCATGTTCGTGTATGGCCATTGATACACAAAGTCATCCATGGTACCTGAAAAGAGAGAAATATAGAAAGAGAATTAAAAATAAAAATAAAAATGTTTAAATTAAGACTAATTTGATTGAAATTAATATTGGTAAATAATTATTAAATTAATTCCCCGGCAGCGGCGCCAAAAACTTGTTGATCGATTTCGCAATCAATGAATACGTGCAAGTATACACGGTCAACAAGTAATAAAGTGAAAGTAGAGTATCGTTCCCACGAGGAATTATTTAATAAAAATCACCAAGTACTAATTCTTAACCAAACTAATTTTATTTAAACAATCTCAAATCGTGTTTTTTCTAATTAAGAAAACTAAATTAACTAATTAAAACTAAGATTTTAACGAATGAATTCAAATAAATAAAGATTAAGACTTCAATATCCCCAATTATGAACTATAAATCAATTATCCAATTATCCCAATTATTATGCCTACTGAATTGTTAACAGGAATTCTCAAATGCCAAAAGTCCTTTTCCAAGTGACAATTGCCTTCTATTTAATCCAGATTAATCTTGCTATATTCCTATGCAAAACAATTGAATTAAACTCGTTACAATCCCAATTCCTTATGTGTTACATGCGGCGAAAAGATATTTCCATTCTATTCACAAACCTAATTATTCACTGTGCAAATAACTAAGTCACATGATATCATGCCCAGTTCTAACCCTAGAATTCCTCTTCCAATTCCTTCAGGAGTAACAAAGTAATTACTGATCAAATAATTAAGCAATAAGCATAAGACAAGATAAACAACTCACTTTGACATAAATAATTAGAATATAATGAATAACTAATTCATAGCCATAAAAAGTTCAATTGAAATCTCAAAAATAGTTAGTTCATAATTAATGAATTAAAACCAAGAATCCACAACTGAATAGACATCAAAAGATAAAAGTAAGATGAGAGAAGAGAATAGAATCATTGTCGACAAATCGATGCTCCCTCTTGCTCTTGCTCTTGATCTTCAATGGTCTCCAAGTTGCTTCAATCCCCAAAACTAATAAGAACTAGGATTATTTTTTAATCTAAAGGAGTGTTTAATCTAGGCTAAGCTATGTAATCCCCCCTTATTTTATGTCTTACATCATGTATTTATAGGTTACAAGTCTAATTTTGAGCTTAGGAACAAACCCAATCCTATTTGGAGTCAAAAAGGTGTCAAAATTCGCCAAAATGCGTCCAGGCCGCACCAAACCCTTCCCCAGCGCTTCATTTACTGAAAATGCAACATTGAGTCGCCCCCTAAGCGCCCGGCTGAGCATAAACCAAAAATGGGCGCCGGCCAGGCGGCCCAAAATCTGATATTTTCTGCTCCGACGTCCTTTGGGAAAATGGCCATAACGTCTTCGTACAAACTCCGATTTTGATGATTCAAGATGTTCCGGAAAGAGGAGAAGTAGATCTACAACTTTCATTCTTTGAGTTTTTCGAAATAATGTCAGGAGCTATAGTCAAATTGGCTCTGAAGTGACTGCTGTGTAAATGGCAAGCCGAAAACGCGAATCTAGCCACCCCAAACATCGATCCATGTAACTTTTGTCCCAATTCCTATAAAATAACATAAAACATGCATGAATAGACACAAACACATAAAAACATCCTAAAAGACTTAAGAACAACAATAAATTAAGCCCCAATGTATCCAATTCATGGGGTATAAAACTCACTCATCATCATGCCCGGTCAACGGGTTTTGACCAACTATAACATGAAATATAGACATCAAATGACTGTGATTTCAGTTACAAAACAAAGAACACCTATTAAGCTATAGATCTAAAACATAAAACATCAAAAATCATGAACAAGGAAAGATCTGGAGCCACTGATATTAGCTTGTCAGACGACTTTTTGAGTTTATGGACAATTTTGAAAATCTTTAATTTTACCCACTTTGATGCTATGGATTTATGATAGATCATCATAAAACATCATATAACACTTATATAAACACAAAACCACAAACTCTATCTTAGCATACATGATCTAAATATAAGTCTAGGGTTTATACCTTTCTAGTCCAATCCTTGATCTTTGATCTCTTTAACTAATATAGGTGTTCTAAGGGGTGATCTAGTGACTGATTTACTTAAGAAATTCGGAGGTTTTGGAGAGAGAGAGAGAGTTGTTGAGAGCTTAGATGAAAAATGAGCAACTTTATGGACTTTCTCGCTCTTTATCTCTTATATGTTTTGATGCAATGTATAGATCTGATATGTGGACTGGTTTGCTGGAGATTATAAGTCACAATGGTCAAATTAGTTGGTCACCAACTCTTCATGTGGTAAGTTTACAAGTTACCTTAATAAAAATCCAAAAATGGGCATTTTGGTCATTTGCATTTTAAATTTAATGGCATACTTGACAATGTCCAAACCTTTAGGGTTTAACCCTAAGGTTCTAACCCTTAGGTTTTACACCCTTAGCTTCTAAGATTTTCTAAATTAGGGTTTTAAAATAGAAAATTAGGATTTCAAAAATATAATAAAGGTTTTAAATAGAAATTAATATTTCTAGAGTATAATTAGAGTTTCCTAATTATAATAACATTTACTAATCACTTTTGGCTTTCTAATTAGGATTAGGGTTTCCTAGTTAGGTTTAGGATTCTCGAATTTAAAATTAGGGTTTCTCGGCTTTCGATTAGGGTTCCTAAATACTCATTAAGGTTTCTAATCTTCATATTAGGGTTTCTAATCGATTATTAGGGTTTACTAATATTGTACCCTACCCGATCAATCATTGATTAATAATTCTAAATAGTACAAACACGTACTCATCAATATAATTATTTTAATTACATTTTCTATCGAATCTCTATCCGGACTTACGGTTAAGGTTTTTAAATCAGTTAAGCACAACTCTACTCTTATTTCCCAGTCAATGCACAAATTGACTCATTCTCTAAACTTGTATCACAGATACACAGCACAATATTAAATGTCAATATCAATAATAAAAAAAAATTATTTGTAAAATTCAGATTATTCAAAATCTCGGGTTATTACAATTCAGTGCTAGTGAGATGAGAGAGTTGCCTTTGACCATCTAAGTCGATTCGATTTTAAGTTTTGATTATTTTGACTCTGTTTGGAGAATTGTATTTAATACTTTATTGATGGATATCATTATTTTATATTTGAAGTCATTAGTGCTCTGTTTACTTATTTTGAGGTTTGTTGTGCTTTGCACGTGACCTCCCTTTCTTTTTTGGGAAGGGGGTGTTAAAGATATGGTATTAGAGCTTAGGTTCTTTCTTGTAGAAAACCTATTTAGGTTTGACCTCTGAGTTGTGGGTAAACCATTGGGTAGATGTAGGAGTTTGATTCGATTTTGTTCTTTATTTGGTTGGTCTCTATATTGATCAACTGTCGATTTCTTTTCGATTTGTAGTTGATTTTAGGAAAGTGGAATAATTTGTTAAGGTGATTGAGTAATGATATTAGTTAAGAATTGAGATTTAATTATTGAGGTGAATAAAGTTATACTTTGTACATATAAGAAGTGATCTTATATTAGATGTGATTATGATGTGAGTATTTGCATCAGCGAGTTTTTGATATTGGAGAACTATTTGTTTGAGTTATTTCAGGTAATTACAAATTATTATGATTTTAGAATTAGAGGATTTAATTTGGGTTAGATTCTGATTTTTTGTTAAGTTGTGAATAATTTGAGGTATGTACCGGTGGGATAATATGATAAATTGGAAAGTATAGATGAGCTCTTGTATAAATTAGAGTTGTAGAGATTCGAGGTAATTAGATTAATCATTTGGATTAAATGAATTTTACGATTATTTCCTAGTAGAATATTGGAGTTAATTTATATGAAGTTTTTGTACTGAGATAGTACGAGGAGATCTTAGAATTTGTTGGGTTAGAGTTTTCATTAAGAGATGATTGATTTATTAAATGATTTAAGAGATTTTGAATAGCTATAGATTGCTTATTCAGATAGTAGGATATATGATTTGGAGTTTGGTATGGTAATGAAGAGATCTTAGTAGTAGTATAATTTTTTTGGTGTAATAATATTTGCGAACTAATTTGATTTGAGGTTATGATATTTTGAAACTCTTGAAGACTTAGTGAGAGTTGGTGATATAATTTAAGTTGTTTTGTTTATCTGATGCCCTTAGAGTTTTGCATGAATTTATGTAAAATTAAATAAAAATAATTTATTAAATCTTTGTCATGTGTGGAACATAAACGTTTTACGAATTAAAAATAATTTTAAATATTTTGGGTATTCGAATCATATTTAGATGAAATTTTTTGGGATTTAGAATTATGTTCCGAAGAGTACGTTTGCAAGAATGAAACTTAAAGAAATTGACGGGGGCCGCATCAGTTGTGGGGCATGTGGTTTAATTCAATGCAAAACGAAGAATCTTAACGGGGCTTGACATGATAGCTGACGAATCTTTTACGAGTACATGGATAATTGTGTGGACCGATGAACTTACCAGCGTTGATTGTTACAAAAGGTGATGCTACGTATGTGTTAACTAAATTTTTTTTTGTGGCATATTTGAATTTCGAGGACGGAATTATTTTTTTAAGGGGTGAAAAATATAATAACCCATTTTTTAATAATTAAATATTATTTTCTTTTATTTTATACAATTGTATTTAAATTGGAAAAGGTAAGTGACTTTTTTTTCCTCTTTTCTTCCTTGTTTTGTTTGGAAAATTAAATTCTTTTAGTAGATAATTAAATAATTGATTAAATTAAAATTGAGAAAGATAATTCCTTTTGTTAAAGTCTTGTGGTAAAATCATTCGGAGCAGGAAGCTACTTGGGAGATAGAGAAGTCTATTCAAGCAGAGTATCCACATCTTTTTAATAATTAGGTACTTTCCATTCTTTTGATTCCGGGGACGAAATCATTTTTAAGAGGTAGGTGATGTAATACCCAGAAAAAAAAATTAATATTAAATAATAAAAAAATTTATTTTATTTTAAAACATATTAATTGGACTTTGTCACTTATTTGGGTCAAACTAGTTATTTAATTTGTGCGGGCTAATAAATATTAATAAGTGATGGGTAAATTAATTTAGTACTATTTGGGCCTTCAAATTAATTGGATTTAATTTAATTAAATGTGAGTAATAATAAATCCTATTAAAATTAGGAGAGTTAGAAAGATATGTTAATAAAAAAAAATTCTAAAACCTACCTATATTTCATCACGTCTGATAAGAATTGTGGAGAGGAATGACGCAAGGAGGCTGAACTATCAAGACCAAAGATCGGGAATTAAATTCTTTTTATCATACATGTAAGTTTGTTTGCGGTCTCTTATTAAATTATTGAGGAGTATAACAATCCGTGTAAATATATTCATATATATGTGTTTGTTACAAGACTTCTTACTTGCACGGTTGTAGAGATGTTTTAATGGAAATTTTTTATTGTTATTGATGGTACACCTGATTGAGTTGGCCATAAGAGGATTGATTATATAGGTGTATTATATTAAAAAGCATGTGTGAATTTATTATTTATTTTATTTTTGGTCTTGTCTTGGAACATGTTCATTAGATGGAGTATATAACTTCAGGATGCAAACCTTTTTACAAATTCCTAATTATTGGCTTCAGTGCCTTGGATTTATATAATAAACAAGTAATAGACTTGTAAGACCCCGAATTTTATGAAATTAAAGTATTCAATTTTTCTATTCAATAAATGGTTAAATTGATAAAAAGTTTAAAGTTAAGGGTGATATATGATTTTTTTTTCAAAATACGCAAGTGGTTATAAAATATTCATTATTGTCGGGGAATATTCGTTTGGTCGTGGAATATTCTTTCTATCGGGAATATTAAATGCACTGACATTAGCGACCATTTGTGGGCCTCATAACGGATAACTGTCGGATGAAGAAAACGACAAATTTGAGTTTTTATAAATAACGGCGTAATGGTTACCGTTAACACTGTTGGAATACACGGTGTGGTTATAATACGAATACTACGTTGTTGCACAAGATGGCACGCAGTATTGCGCAGTATTTTTGAATTATTGATTCTTACGTAAGAAGTCATTAATCAATAATTGTTACAGTAATTACTGTTCAATATTTTATTTTATTGATTCAATAATTGCTGCGTTGATATTTTATATTATTGTTCTTTCGATAATTGTCACTGCACAATATCTCCATTATTAGATCAATAATTCATATTATTTGAATAATATTATTAGATAGCATTATTGACAATGTCTAAAAAGTTCTGTCAAGGAGAGGTTTGGTCACCTAATTGCACGCCAGTAAGGATAAATCCTTATCGAAAAGCCCCCTCTTTCCTGAGAATTATCTGGTTGTCATTATTGTGATTCTGTAATATTATTTGTGAATAATTAATTATTGATTTATCTGATGAGGAAATATTTATTTTATGTGGATATAAATGATGGATATATTTATTTTTATGTTGATAAAAATGAAGGAATTAATGCTGAGGTGTTTTATCAGTATTTTATCGGTGTGGAGGTATTAATAATCATCCGTTTGTGAAATTTTGGATATTTTTGATTTGGAATTTGGAAAAACTCAAAGCTACAAAGTTGTAGAGAATTCGATTTCAGTCAGAATGGATATAAAATTCGTATTTTTCTGATAACCGGGCTATTTTCTATGAATTGTTGAAGTTTCGGAAAATAAAATGTTTTTTATTAATTTATGGGTGGGACCCACTTGGTTATCAACATGTGAAATTTCTTGAAAATTGGTTCAAAGTTGGCTGGTGGGTGAGAATTTTCAAGAGGCATGCGTAGAAATGTTGAATAATAATAAATATATTTTATTAGTTTAGTCTCCTTTGGCGTTCTAGCATTTTCCTATAAATAGGTGCTTATGTTAGAATTGAAAATCACACCAGAAATAAGTTTTCTTTCTCTCTATATTATCAAGCATATTTTTATGAGTATTTAGATATCTTGAGTGTTGCTCAGCGTTATATCTGATATTCAAGTCAGAAGTACTGCTCTTTTGAGGTAAGGGATTTTAAGGGTTGTTATGTTTTTTAGATTAGTATTTCTTCCAGCCTTGAAAAATTACGAAAAATTGGGAAATGATATTTTGTAAGTTTTATTGATTGTGTCCAAAAATGGTAATTTTAAAAGTAACTTCTTATAACTCCTTGTGGTTAACTGCAAAATTGATGAAATTTTTATTGGAAGTATATCTATATAATATCAGTATACTCTATGAATTTCGGAATTTTTGGATAAAAGTACAATTTATGATAAATGTCTAAATATTCGGCGATTTTGGCCATATGAAAAATAGTAAATGAATTTTAAAATTACGAGAAAATATATATTTCAATATGGGACTATATTCTGCTAAATCCCAGAAAAGAAATATTTTTGGAACTAATTTGGTATTTTTCATGAAAATAGACTAGTTATGAGTAAATGAATGAAATATATTATGTGAAGTAAGAAAATTGAAAAATAGGATTTTATGGCTTGAGAATCCAATATGAGGTATATGCAGATTTTTGATGAGTTTTGGTTATTGGTGATGAAATTTTATGAGTTTGGCATTTTAGGATGATTAAATGCATTATTTAGTAAAGTGTAAACAATTAAAATAAATTGTTTATAAGCTTAAGAAATATTATTCTTTCAATATCATTATACCGAAATATTGGTATGAATTTTATTGTGGAATTTCTACCTTTTTCATGTCGGGGTTACTATTCACGAGTTACTATTCATGAATTACTATTCACGAGTTACTATTCACGAGTTACTATTCGTGAGTTACTATTCACGGGTACTATTCACGACAAAATTGGTTTCTTTTTCTAACCAAATTATAGTTGATTTATGAATATTACTCTTGAGATTAAAACTATATGTTGATCATATTATTTTTATTATCATATATAACATTTTTAAAACCCTAATGATGATATTTCTCTTTGACTTGAGTGTAAAGATGGGTAGATTTTTGGTATGATCATGACAATGGGTTCTCTTTGGCCAGTAGTGCAAAGTTGAATTGTTGACTGGTATGATCATGATCATTGAATTTATAATTGAATATCTTTAGCTTAAGTGCAAAGGTGAAATGATCAACATGGTTATAATTATTGTTTATATAAATTAAAAATGATTATATATTTCTTTGAGATATTAATATATTTGGCACATAGTGCAAATATAAGCTGTTGATGAATATATTTGGCTGTAGGTGCAAATATGAACTGTTGAGGAATATCTTTGGCTGTAGTGCAAATATGAATTGTTGATGAATATCTTTGCTTGCCGTAGTGCAAAAGATGACATGTTGTTGAATATCTTTGGCGATGGTGCAAAGATGAATCTGTTGACGAATATCTTTGGTAGTAGTGCAAAGATGAATTTATTAGTATGATTATGAACAAGAATCGTGATTTGGTATAACCATGATCTTTGATGTTTCGAGTAAAGACATGTGATGAAAATTATCTTAAATCACGGATGCGAAGAGAAATTTAGAATCACAATTATGATTATGAGTTATTCATATGATTGTGGACCGAATTGATGATTGATGTTACGAGGATAAAACATTGTTGGTGGATTTTTAACATAGAGAAGATAATAGACTTTATGGTCTATTTGACTCTTCTAATGGATTGCTTCGTTCATTGCAACTATGGTTGAATTTTTTTATCATCTACCATATGTTCTAAATCTACGATTTATTATTGATGAAGGCTATTGATAATTTAATTATCTTTAGTCATGATATTCTTTCTTGGGCTAGTTGTGCTCACCCTTACATTTCACAATTCCTTTGAATTAATAAGAGTGTAGTCGGGTCGAGCGGGGGTAACAGGGAATAGAACTGTGGTCATCATTTAGTAGTTATAATTGGTAAATCAACTAGGGTGAGGTGAACCCAACGTTGAAAGGGTGTTTTGACACTATCATACAAGATGTCTAATGACATATAACCTCTTGTCATCATAAGACAGGATTGTGCTCATCCACTTGCTGAGTATATTTACGAGCACTACCTATATAATCTTGGTGTTTGTTTGAAGTATAATTCTCTATTAGAGACAATAGAGATAATGATATGCCAAGAGAAGACTCACCATTGGGAAGAATATGATAGTAATCTTCTCGTTTTTCTTTGGGGTCTATTGGGTCAACCAAGGATAATTCTGTGGCCATATGATATCTATCATAACCTAGACGCATGGCCTCCCATGTACGAAGGTTTTCTTGAGCACTTCTCAAAGATTCTAATTTCTAAAACTGTTTTTGACTATACATTTATGTAAGGTGTCATTGTGACGTGCTATCCAAGGGTGGGATGAGAGTCACAGTTGGTATATATTTGTATCCAAACTCACAGCATATGTGTTGTTGTATTTTGTACGACAATTGTTGTAATAAAGTTGTAGTTGTTTTCTGTACCATGTATTTGGCGACTCAGAATAGGTTGGATGGAATGGACCTATTTTGGGGTTGTCACAAGACTCTTTATTTTATATGGTATTCTATCTAGGTATATATATAACCTGCGTTGTCATCCTTTATGACATGAATATGAGAATTGGTTTCTTTAAATAAATTATTCTTTATGTATAAAATTTACAATACTATTAATTATAAAAGTATAAGCTATGACACTGATTATGTATAATGGTTATATTAATTTAGTAAAATTTTATAACGTTTTGTAATTCGAACAACATGGATTTTTTTAACATATATAGTTGGTATGTATACTTATATTATTTTTTATTATTTTGTTTAAATTAGTTCGAATGGAAGGAATTTAACGAACTATATTGGGATAATAATTTTGGGTATTACATTGCTTAATCCAGGTATGGATTCCGTACTCTTTCAGTGAGACTCTTTTAATTTTAATTTGTTCATTTCGCTATTCGTTTCAAAATTTAGTATTGTCTCTCATAATTGTTCCTTATCAATTTATTATGATAGTTTCGTTGTGGTGTTGATATTAGAACTCGTATTTGAATTCTTTGAACTAGTTAATCATGTCAATATATTTTGAAAGCTTTATACGTTTGTATCATTCTTCGTATAATTATGTTCACATTCGGGAGTTGTTTTGATCATTGATATCTTGAAATAATTAGGTATTTTCGTATTTGATAATTCGATGTCATTCGGAGATGGTCATGTAAGTCTTGTTATTTGAACTCCTTTTGGCTTACATTTTGTAGTTTGATCCTTAGGGTATACTTGAGCTAACCACCTGTGGGGTACCACAGACATGTCGTCTTGGCACGAGAGGCATGACACTTTCCGTGGCGGTGTGATTAGTCCATGGCGTCTCCGTTTGGGCTCCGGAGGAAGTGGGCCATTTGGTGTTTTATTTTGGGAGGCGTATGGGTTAACCCTAGTTTTTTGTGATGTTGTGCCAAATACACCTATCCGATTTGCATACATTTGGATTCGCGATCCAATGTGTGACTTGCTTGCGTGGTATTATTTTGACTTGCCTATGTGGCATTGTTTTGACGTGCCTATGTAGCAATGTATATTTTCGAGATCAATCGGTATGAAACAACATCCAACCATTTGATTCAGCCTATTATTTTATTGCATTAGTTTTGTTTGTTTCTATTCCGTTCAATTCATTGAGTTAGTGATTATATAGGTGTATTATATTAAAAAGCATGTGTGAAGTTATTTTATATTTTATTTTTGGTCTTGTCTTGGAACGGGTGCATTAGATGGAGTATATAACTTCATGATGCAAACCATTTTATAAATTCATGATTGTTGGCTTCAGTGGCTTGGATTTATATAATAAACACGTAATAGATTCTTTATTTTATATGGTATTCTATCTAGGTATATATATATATATAACTTTCGTTGTCATCATTTATGACATGAATGTGAGACTTGGTTTCTTTAATTAAATTATTCTTTATGTATAAAATTTACAAGACTATCAATTATGAAAGTATAAGCTATGACACTGATTATGTATAATGGTTCTATTAATTTAGTAAGATTTTATAATGTTTTTTAATTCGAACAACATGGATTTTTTTTAAGATATACAATTGGTATGTATACTTATATTATTTTTTATTATTTTGTTTAAATTAGTTTGAACGGAAGGAATTTAACGAACAATATTGGGATAATAATTTTGGGTATTATATTGCTTAATCCAGGTATGGATTCCGTACACTTTCAGCGAGACTCTTTTAATTTTAATTTATTCATTTTGCTATTCGATTCAAAATTTAGTATTGTCTCTCATAATTGTTTCTTATCAATTTATTATGATAGTTTCGTTGTGGTGTTGATATTAGAACTCATATTTGTATTGTTTGAACTAATTAATCATGTCAATATATTTTGGAGACTTTATTCGTTTGTATCATTCTTCGTATAATTTTGTTCACATTCGGGAGTTGTTTTGATCATTGATATTTTGTAATAATTGGGTATGTTCGTATTTGATATTTCGATGTCATTCGGAGATGGTCATGTAAGCCTTGTGATTTGAACCCCTTTTGGCTTACATTTTGTAGTTTGATACTTAGGGTATACTTGAGCTAACCACCTGTGGGGTACCACAGGCATGCATGTCGTCACGAGAGGCATGACACTCTCCGTGGCGGTTGTGATTAGTCCACGACGTCTCCGTTTGGGCTCCGGAGGAAGTGGGCCATTTGATGTTTTGTTGTGGGAGGCGTATGGGTTAACCCTATTTTTTTGTTCTGCGAATTTGTGATTTTGTGCCAAACACACCTATCCGATTTGCATACATTTGGATTCGCGATCCAATGTGTGGCTTGCATGTGTGGTATTATTTTGACTTGCATGTGTGGCATTGTTTTGACTTGCCTATGTAGCAATGTATATTTCTGAGCTCAATCGATAAGAAATAACACCCAACCATTTGATTCAACCTATTATTTCATTGCATTAGTTTTGTTTGTTTCTATTCAGTTCAATTCATTGAGTTAGTTATTTCAGTTCGTTAGTTCTTTACTCTTCTATTAGTTTCGTTAATTCTGTTGATTCAAATATATTCTATTCAAATCTTTGGAGATTATATTTTCGTTAGTATTTATACTTGAGGCTTTGTTCAGTATTTTATCTTAGTTGATTTCATATATCAGTTTTATATCTTTTGTATTATCAATATCCGTACTGGACAATTGGCTCATGCTGTGTTTTTTTTTCCGGCATGTTTGTAGGGATTATTCAGGGTTAGTGTGATGAGAGAGTTGACTTTGACCATCTAAGTTGATTCGATTTTAAGTTTTGATTATTTTAACTCTATTTGGAGAATTGTATTTAATACTTTATTGATGGATATCATTATTACATATTTGAAGTCATTAGTGCTCTGTTTACTTATTTTGAGGTTTGTTGTGCTTTGCACGTGACTTTTCTTTCCTTTTCGGGAAGGGGATGTTACAGATACGTTGTGACGACCCGAGAATTTAGAAAATTATTTAAATCTTAAAAGATTGATTATAGGTTAAATAATAAACCTAGACAGAAAATAAATGAATGGATTTGACATTTCTGGGAAAATTTTTTATGGATTTAAAATTTTTTGTGGTGAATTATTCAGGATTAAGTGTATATGTGTATATGTGTATATGTTTTGCGTATATGGTCATATATGAGTACAGTTTGTGGTTAAGGGTCAAGGGTTGACCAGATAAATTATATCAATGTCAAACCCTAATATTAAATTCGAACGTCAACGTTTAGTTAGAAAACCCTAACGACTTATAAGAAACCCTAGAAACCGGTTCTGGAAACCCTAATTTCAGTTACGGGAATTTGAAACCCTAATTCGGAATATTAAAACCCTAATTTGGGAATTCAAATGTTAAGTATAAGGCTCAAGTGTTATTAATTATAACCTAGCTAGGGAAAACCCTAATGATTAATTAGAAACCCTAATTGCTAAATTAGGAACCCTAATTATTAATTAGGAAACATTAATCCTACTTACAAGTCCTAAGTGATTAGAAACCTAATTTAATTAGGAAACCCTAATTTACATTTTTTTTAGTAATTAAAATTTTAATTTTTTAGCCTAATAAGAAATCCTAGAAAATCAAATTTATTAAACCTTAGGGTTAAACCCTAAGGGTCAAACCCTAAGGGTTTGATCAAATGTTAATTTTGCCATTAAAATGAGAAGCGAAATGTCTAAAATGCCCTTCTTACATTATTTATGTGATAGCTTGCAAATCTTGCCAAAGGAGAGTTGTTCACCAACTCTAACAACTCCATGTGACTGAAATCAATGCATCTCAGCCTCATTTCATCAGCCAACTTCATTTCATACATATTATATATAGATCAAAGAGAGAGAAAGTCAATAAGTGAGGCTCATTTATACCCATACTCTCATCCAAGCCTCTCTCTCTCTCTCTCTCTCTAAACCCATGAAAATATTAAGTGGCTAAGTCCTTATCTAAGTCCCCAGGACACCCAAGAACAAACATCAAAGATCATATTCAAGTGTTAAGCTAAAAGGAGGTATAAACCCTAAATTGTGAAATCCTTAAAATTTTGTGTTAATGTTGTTATTTGTTGGTTAGATATGTGTTAGAGGTTGTCATATAATGATCTGGGTTGTTATAACTTGGATCCATAACATCTAGATCCACAAAAATGGGTTTTTTAAAACTGATATATGAACCCTAAAACATGGCCTGACAGTCGAATGTCAGGGTTTATAAATCATTACCTGTTATTTGTTTTTGTGTTTTAAATGTTTGTAGTTATAGTATGTTGTGAGGGCTTTGATCTGGAACTTGAATCAAGCCCAGATCATGTGTAGATTAAAAGTTATTAAGGGTCAAAGTGCGTTGACCGACATTGACTAGTTGTTTCTGGGTAACCCAGATTTGCCAGAAAATCTGACAACGCTTTTGCAGGCTCTAGATCTTGTTATTGTTTGATATTTTGGCCAAGTTATTATTTTGATCTTGTAGACTGGTATAAGGACTACATATCCATGCCTTTATATTACCCTGATCCATAACAGAATCAAAGATATGAGTGGTCAAACCAGCGTTGACCACCAGCTTTATAAAGAAATCAGGGAAACCCAGATTTCTTAAGAACACGTTTCTGACAAGCTTTTGACAGGCCTAGATCTTACTGTTATGATGTTGTTAGGATGATCTGGTGTTATAGAAATGGACCCTGACATCTCCACTACATGTATGAACCTTTATAACACATTAAGCAAGCCTGAACATCAAGAATTCTAGGGCTCAAAATAGGAACCTCGACTGTTCTTCAATTCTGGAAAACCTATAATTTGAAGAACAGTGTCTGACAACAAATTTGGAGGTCAAGATCTTTCTGTTATGTTGTGGTATGGACATGAAACCATTTGGCGATTATAGTATTGCATTAGTACTACAATTCTAACAAAATTTCAAGTCCAGAATCCGTATGACCAAGAATCTACATGTGGTCAAACCTCCTACCGTGTTAACTGCCCTTGAGTTTCTGGGTTTGGCTCAAGAACATGAAGAATACCTATAGCGACGGTTCTGTCGCTATAGGCCCCCTTTAGTGACATTTAATTTCAGAAAATCAATTATTTTATTTAATAAATAGAAAAAATGGTTTTTAATTATTAAATTAAAAATTATTTTAAAGTCCAAAAATGGGTTTTTAATGTCTTTTTATATTTTGTGATGAATTTCATTAATTAATTAATATTAATGATAATTAATTTATTTCATAAATATAATAAATAAATTGTGGAAAAATAGAATTAATGATTTAAAATCATATAAAAATAATTGAAGTGTTATAAAAATATTTTCAGGTTATACAATATAACTTTTGATATTTTGTCATGAAAAACATTAATATTTAATATTAATGACAATTATCGGATAATGGATTTAAAGGTTTAAAAATCATATAAATATGATTTTGAAGTATTAAAAATACTTTGATATATTATAATATTATGTTATGATTTTCATTAATATTTAGTATTAAATAAATATTAATGATAATAGAATAATGTGGTATTTAATTCATATAAATATGATATTAATGATTGGAAAATAATAATAAATGATAATAATTATCTGAAAATTATTACGAGCTTATGAAAAATATTTTGTCTGTTAATAAATTATCTAAGATATTTTGTGAACCAGTTTAGACCGAGTGTTAGTAATATTAGGCTCGAGTATTTTTCGACTAGACCGTCAGGATGTCGGGATTGTGTTGGATTCAACTTAGACTGAAATAGTTTGACTTAATATAGAGTCTTAAGTAGTTTGTGGACTAATAGGTTTATGTGTTATGTGTTTAGGTTATTGTATGATTATTGTGACGCCCCCAAATCCGGGTATCTTCCAAACCAATAGATGGTACTACACGGTGCTACAGTTCATATAAACATTCAATTGAAATGCCTCAAAAGAACGGATATGTCTTATATATATAAAAAGAATATTTACATTCCCCAGGTTCTTTATAACCAATACATTTGTCTTTGTCATAATATCAAATATCATTCTTACAAAACCTTATACTATTACATATTTAATCTACGGGTTCGCCTTCGCCTTCCCTTTATCCTCGCCGGATCCATCGGTCCATCCGGTCTTAGCTGCATTCATATGGTTCAAGCAAGAATGAGCCTAACTAGCTTAGTTTATGAATGATCACACACGTAGAACCTTAGGTCATGAATGATCATACATGTTTCCTAAAGAATCTTACCATTCTTCTCAATCTACTTACGTATTAGATTGTTATTATTGGTTCTGGCTTTCCGTTACATCATTCTTATGTTCACATGAAATTGACTTTCTTTAACCCTAAGTGATCATACTTAAGGCTTAATTATATCTTAACAATGTTTCATTAAGATCTTTAATTAAGTGTTCATCAACTACTATCCATGCTCAACATGTAAACATTCTTTATTGTCTAAGTTATATGGCTGGCGTTGCGACGCCAGCTATTACTCTTAGTGTCGCGTTGCGGCGTCACCCATTATTGCCCACAAACCGGACTCGGCGCTGCGGCGCGAGTCCCTTTGTTACGGGTCGTGCTGCGGCGTGACTCTCCAGGAGCTGAGGGCCATTTTGGCGCTGCGATGCGAGCTTATTGGCCTTGGGCTGGCGTCGCGGCGCCAGCTCTGTGCACCAAAAAATTTTCATAGTTTTGAAATTTTGTGAAACTCCCGGACTCGTAACTTCTTCGTTATAAATCTGAATTGGCTCGTTCAAGAGCCCACGGTTCACAAATCACATACTCTACGTGTTCATGTAAGAATTTTATCTATTCGACTTCGTTTGCTAAAATTTCACCAATTAGTCCATTTTTAACGAAAACGATAAACGCTCGTGAACGTTCAACGCTCGTTTCTTTGTTCTAAGTTAAAATCCGGCCATTTTTGAGTTCGCAACTCTATAATGCCAAATATGACTTGTCTCCCTCAAAAACCAATGTTTCCGAGTTCAAATACAAAATACGACTTTCATTCCGAGAATTTCACGAATTCGACATTTATCGTCCAATCGTGATAATTCCGACAAAATTCCATTATTAGTGATTTGTTCATCTTACCAAATACAATCATTTCATTATCTAGACATCTCAACTTACATGATAGAACAACTTATATTCAATTTAGGTTATGGCTTATTTCTTATAAGTTCATAACTTAACAAAATATACAATACAAGACTTTCATTTCCTTATGACTTACTCTTAATTAAGTCATTCAAGCTACATGCTTATATCTTATTATTCACACAACTTCTTAAGTTAATCATATGACCATCTCATATGTGTATTCCATAAGTTCTTAGCTTATTTAGATTCAAGTTACTTATACATAACTTCTTCGGCTTAGTTCCATTGCTTATCAACTTCTCTTATGTTCTTAACATCGAAGTTCATTAGTTTATACTTCTCTTATCAACCTACCATGATAGAGATAGAAGAGACAAGATCAATTACCTTTGACGATTACTTCTCTTTCTTTGGAAATCTACTAATGAAAGGTTAAGCTCAAAGTGCTTATTTGCTCTAACAATAAAGTTGTTTGTGAGAGATTTTGTGGATGAAATAACAAGCAACAAAATGAATTAAAGGCTTGCTATTTATAGAGGAGCTAAGGTTAGGGTATTAAGGTCAATAAGCATCCCACCTCCTTAACTAACCTCCTTATTATTCATGTCTTGTTCATTAAGTAATCTTGGCCATCACTCTTAATCCTTGCCCATCACACAAAGTTCTTGCCCACTACTTTACCCATGGGTTGCCCCATGGATCCTATATAGTTAATGGATCATCTATTGGGCTTGGTTGTTAAATCAATTAACTTATCTTTGGGCTTATCTTAGTAACACTTAGGCTTATAATAACTCCCACCTATGTTTACTTCTTTAAGCTTATATACTTGTATAAGATACATACTCCACAACTTCAGTTCATTAATACATCTCATTCTCAAATTAAGTCCGCTAGCAAAATATTGCATTTTCCATACTTAGATTATTATTACATAATCCATCTCGCCTCGATATTATAACGTTACGTATTTCTCGGAAGTTCAAAAATAATTCCCGAGCGATAAACGGTGAATAGTGTTTTTGGTAAACTTTTTCGGAAAACTTTTATTTTTGTCTTGGAAATTCAAACACTTTAATTCTCCCACGTAATTAAAAACTACGATATTCCGATGTTTCTAGGTTATAGAACGACATACATCTTATTAACACATAATAATAACAAATAATATTATCTTATTCATTATTTAATTCTTTCAAGTATTTTATAAAGGATCCGAATTTCTCGGTCATTACATTCTCCCCCCTTATAAAGATTCTATCCCCAGAATCTCGCCCTACATTACTCAGACAAATGAGGGTAATCCTTATTTATCTTATCTTCCAATTCCCACGTTACTTCCTCGGCATCGTGGTTCTTCCATAATACCTTTACCGACGAAATTACCATGTTTTGCAAAACTTGCTCTTTTCTATCGATGATTTGAATCGGCATCTCTTCGTATGTTAAATCCTTCTCGATTTGAATAGGCTCAAATTCTATCACGTGCTTATAATCCGGTTTGTAAGGACGTAGCACTGAAATGTGAAATACGTTATGTATCCGCTCTAGGTCTGGAGGTAATGCTACCCTATAAGCTACCTCCCCTACCCGTTCTAATACCTCAAAAGGTCCTATAAACCTTGGGCTCAGTTTTCCCCTCTTTCCAAAGCGTATCTTTCCTTTCCAGGGAGATACCTTTAGAAATACGTACGAGCCTACCTCAAACACCCTATTCTCTCGATGTAAGTTTGTGTATTTCTTCTGTCTGTCTTGAGCTGCTACGAGACGTATACGTATCAACTGCACCACTTTCGCTGTTTGCTGCACCAATTCTGGTCCTAGCATTCGACGTTCTCCCACTTCATCCCAATACAATGGTGTTCGACATTTCCGTCCATACAATGCTTCGTACGACGGCATACCTATGCTTGCATAATAACTATTGTTATACGCAAACTCTACCAATGGTAGATGATCATCCCAACTACCCTTAAAATCCATGACGCAAGTTCTTAACATATCTTCTAACGTCTGAATTATCCTCTCGCTTTCTCCATCGGTTTGTGGATGATATGTCGTCCTCAACTTCAACTGCGTCCCCAACTGCTCTTGAAGACTTCTCCAAAAGTTCAATGTGAATCGTGGGTCATGATCTGACACAATCGACACTGGTGATCTATGTCTGGAAATAATTTTCTTAACATAAAGTGTAGCTAATTGATCTAAGCTATACTTAACTCGAATTGACAAAAAGTGAGCTGACTTCGTCAACCGGTCCACTATTACCCAAATTGCATCATATCCCTTCTGAGTAGTCGGAAGTCCCACCACAAAGTCCATCGTGATATGCTCCCACTTCCACTCCAGAATCTCCAATGACTGTAACAAGACACTTGGTCGTTGATGTTTGGCCTTAACTTTCGGACAAGTCAAGCACCTACTCACATACTCGGATATTTCGCTCTTCATGTTCGGCCACCAAAAATTATGTCGAAGGTCTTGATACATCTTAGTGCTACCAGGATGAATCGAGTACCTCGAACTGTGAGCCTCTTGTAATACTTGCTCCTTTAATTCCGTCTCATTCGGAACCCAAATTCTTCCTTCAAATCTTAATAATCCCTCATTATCAAGACTAAACTTAATATCTTTTTCATTGGTCAACCGCGTCTTCATCTGGTCAAACTTATCAGTTTTGAGTTGCACCTCTTTGACTCTCTCTACAATGGTAGATTGAATCTCCGTCGCAAAAAATCTCTGATCCGCCTCACTTGGCAACTTCACCTCTATCTCCATCCTAGTCATTTCTGTTATTAACTCATTTTGAGCTGTTAACATAGACAACTTCTCCCGACCCTTTCTTCTTAACGCATCAGCCACAACATTGGCTTTTCCAGGGTGATACAGGATTTCACAATCGTAATCCTTTATTAACTCCAGCCATCTCCTATGTCTCATATTCAACTCCTTCTGTGTGAAGATATATTTTAGACTCTTATAGTCGGTGTATATCTCACACTTTTCCCCGTAACGATAATGTCGCCATATCTTTAAGGCAAACACTACCGCGGCCAGTTCCAGATCATGAGTAAGGTAAACTTTCTCATAATCCTTCAACTTCCTAGATGCATACGCAATGACCTTGCCATGCTGAATGAGCACGTAACCTAGTCTTTTATACGAAGCATCGCTATAAACTACGAAATTTCTTGTGTCATCGGGTAATGACAAAACAGGCACTTCACTCAACTTCTTCTTCAGTTCTTGAAAACTGTCTTCGTATTTCTCAGTCCATACGTACTTCACCATCTTCCTTGTCAAGTTAGTCAATGGAGTAGCTATCTTCGAAAAATCCTGAATAAATCTCTGATAGTAACCCGTTAACCCTAGGAAACTCCGCAACTCCGTCGGTGTTTTGGTTATTCCCAATTCATTACGGCTTCCACCTTCGCTGGATCTACTGAAATCCCCTCATGGTCAATGACATGACCTAAAAACTGTACCCTCTCTAACCAAAATTCACACTTAGTGAACTTCGCATATAACTTCTCCTTTCTTAGTGTCTCCAACACTATCCTTAGGTGTTCAGCATGATGTTCTGGCGTCTTAGAATAGACTAGAATATCATTGATAAACACCATGATGAACTTGTCCAAATATTGTTTGAACACTCTGTTCATAATATCCATAAACACAGCAGGTGCATTAGTTAACCCAAATGACATCACTAGAAAATCGTAATTACCATAACGAGTCCTAAATGTCATCTTTGGTATGTCTTCATTTCTAACCTTCAGCTGATGATACCCCATCCTTAAATCTATTTTAGAAAAGTACTTTGCCCTTTTCAACTGATCAAAAAGATCATCTGTAAGACCCCAACTTATTATAAATAAAATTGAATTTTTCTTTATTCATTATTCTAAATTAATAAGGGTTAATTTGATATAATTCTTTGGTTATGGGTGAAATGTGCAAAGTTTACACAATAAGCAAGTGGTTATAAAATATTCATTATTGTCGGGGAATATTCGTTTGGTCGTGAAATATTCTTTTTGTCGGGAATCTCCGAAATATTTGCAGTGCGCGATCATTAATGGGCCCCATAACGGAAAACGGTTGGATGAAGGAAAACGACAAAAATTGAGTTTTATAAATAACGACGTAGATTATTACCGTTAACACTTTGTTGTTACACCGGTGGTTAAAATACGATGTCTGGCGTGGTTGCACAAAGAGCATACTGCCAGATTGCATGATTATTGAATTATTGATCCTTACGTAAAAAGGCACTTTTCAATAATTGTTACGAGAATTACCGCTCAATATTATATTTTATTGATTCAATAATTCTTTGCGTTGATATTTTGTATTCTTTGTTGTTTCAATAATTGTCATTACACAAGATTTTCCATTATCAAATCAATAATTCATATTATTTGAATAATATTATCGAGATAACATTATTGGCAATGTCTAGAAAGTTACGTCTAAGGAGAGGTTTGGTCACCTAATTGCATGCCAATGAAGGAGAAATCCTTATTGAAAGCCCCTCTTTCCGGAACTACCGGTTATCGATCTTGTGATTCTGTAATATTATTTTGAATAATTAATTATTGATTATTATGCTAAAGAAAATATTTATTTTATGTGGATATAGATGGAGAAAATTTTAATGTGACAATTGTTGAAAATTAATATTTTATCTTTTTCTCGATAAAATAATACATTTAAATATATTATTTTAATAATATATTAATTTGATGATATTTTTATAATGATTGTGGGATATATGAGTATATGAGGAGGTAGAGTATTTTGTGGCATTAAATGTTTAACATATGTTTTGTGTGTCGGTGGACACAATTCTTGACCAAAAATTGATTATAGTACTCAGAAATCGTCTGCTTTATGGATTTTGGTCAATTTCTATTTGGAATTTGGAAAAACTTTCTTACGCAAAGTGGTAGAGAATTGAAATTCCTATAAGCAATTAAGAGATTCAATTTTCCTCGATAAAAGGGCTATTTATTGTGAATTATTGAAGTTTCGGAGAATAAAATGATTTTTATTAAATTATGGGCGGGGCCCACTTTTATTCCAACACATGTGGGCTGCTATCTTTTGGTTCAAAGATGGCTGGTGGCTAGCTTGACTAGTAAGGATGCGTGGAGGAAAAAAAAAAGAAATAATATATTTTATTAATTTAGTCTCCTTTGGCGTTCTAGCATTTTCCTATAAATAGAGGGCTAAGTTAGAATTGAAAATCACACCAGAAACTAAGTTTTCTCTTTTTTCTCTCTCTATATTATCGAGTATATTCTGTGAGTATATTTTGAGTGTTGCTATCTGATTTAGAGTTTCATCAACACTATAATCTTGAAATTCATCGTAAGTACGGTTATTTTGAGGTAAGGGTATTATTTTCTTCTTAAATGATATTTTTCTTCAATATCATTATCTTCAAGTATTGGTGAACTTTTATCAAATTTGGAACTTGTTGTGTCTGGGTTACTATTCACGTATATTGCACTATTCACGATACGACACTATTCACGATATCTGACACTACTTACCAAAAATAAAAATTTTTCTTTTTGTCCAAAATATCTATTCGGATACTAGCTTTGATTGTATCCATGTTTTGATCATTCTTGAATTTTACACCAATATGATTATTTTCAAGTATTTTTGGACATGGGTAAAACAAAGTACGAATCCTTAATCCTTAATCCTTGTCATTTTGTTTCAATTGGATTCGTTTCTTTAAAAATGTTTTTCATCATCCTCAGTCCCTAAATGGTGATATAAATGAATATCTTTGGCACAGTAGTGCAAAGATGAACAGTGTTGAGATGAACATGACCAACGGTGATATAAATGAATATCTTTGGCACATGAGTGCAAAGATGATTAAAGATGTATATTGATTGTTATTACGGGGATAAACTATTGATGATGGACTTTTAAACCTTAGAAGACAAAGAGAATTCTTTCTCTACGTGACTCTTCTAATGGATTGATGTTTCACGTGCATTTGTTGATCTAAAACTTGTTGTCTATTATATTCTATTAGATTTTTCTGTTGAAGACTAACGATAATTTGTTGTATATTATCTTAGTCATAATATTCTTTCTCGGGCTAGTTGAGCTCACCTTTTTCCTTTTTGTTCCATTTTTCTTCTCGGGAGGTGAGAACATAGCGAGGATCGAGTCGGGGTATGGAGTGATGGTTCTAGGAAGATGTTTTAATTGTCCTCACTATTTACGTAAAATAGTGTATGAATAATTAATGAGGACTTATTTGGGTGTGTATATTGTCTAGAAGACAATATTTGTATTCAAACTCACAGGTTGTATTGTCGTATTCTACACGACATCAGTATTGTCAAAGTTGTAATTTGCTTTCTATACCATGTATTTTGGCGACTTCGGAATGGGTGTTGTATACCTATTTTGGGGGCGCTGGTTTGGTATCGAGCTTAGGGATATGATCTCTGGCGGAGATCGGGGAATAGAACTAGGAGGAGAGACGAGTAAATCCTTCGCTAGTGTGTCCTACCTAAGCTTATTTGTTGGTCACTATAATATAGGATATTATGTGATATGTTAATTTGTTTAATTAACCCTTGTTTTATGGCGATGTTTAAGAATGGGCTCACGAGAACGTTAACAATGGAGTTTATGAGACCGTGGAGACGCCGTTGGTACTCACCAACGAGGAGAACGTGCAACAGTCGGCAATGTTCCTCCCGTGAACAACGCCAATTGAGCAAATGATGAACGACGGGATGTTTAGAAGCTTTTTGCAGCTTCATGCAAAATCGAACAGGGAGACTCGTGTACAAAATACGGGTGGAAATGATGGCAATGCACTATTCACATCAATGACGCGCTTTAAGGAGTTGGGACCACCAGATTTCCATGGAAAGCCGGATCCGATCAAGGCGTAAACGGTCAACCAAATTACCAAGATATTCGATGTCTTGGGGTGCACGGAGAAACAGTATGTTCCATTCGCCACCTTTATGTTTCGTGGTGGCAGACGATTCTTTGGTGGGAATCGTGAAGCGTACCAACCAGATGCACTTAACATGTCTTGGGAAAGATTTGAATCGTTCAATGACAAGTACTTTCCGTAAAGTATTCGTCATATGAAGGAGGTAGAGTTTATTAGACTCGAACAGAACAACATGACGGTGTCTCAGTACGAGGCAAAGTTCGCAGAGTTATCCAGGTTTGCACCGCATTTGGTGGAGAATGAGGAACGAATGACGCGTATGTTTCTGAGAGGTCTAAAACCAGAGATTCGTCAATACCTTATCTCTCATAAATTTTCTCTGTATTCAGATGTTGTCAACAGGGCTCAGTTATTAGAACGAGATAGTGAGTATACTCAACCGAGGGACCACAATCAGGGTAGTCATCAGAACGATGATAACCAGCGAGGAGGAAAGAATACGGACAAAGGCGGTAACCACTCAGGTGGTAATCGTGGACATGATAATAGGAGAGGTGACTCAAGTGGAAATTTCAGAAAGAGAAGATTCAACAATGACGGGAAGATATCAACGGCAGCACCAGCACCAACAACAAATGCTAGGGGAGGAGAACGACCGCCAGTTAGATGTTACAAATGCGGGAAGGAGGGACATATCAGCCCAAACTGTCCACAACAATCCAAGGTATGTTACAACTGTGGAAAGGAAGGCCACATCGCTCGAGATTGTACTATCGCGAAACCAAGTTCAGCAGGAGTGGTGATTCCAAGGGCTGTCCCGGATAAGTCGAAATCAGCGGTTCCTGGAAGAGCGTTTGTCGTGACTGGACAAAACGTGAGGAACCCAAACGAGGTGATCACGGGTAAGCTAATCTTGAATTCTTGCGAAGTTTATACCTTACTAGATACCGGTTCTACCCATTCTTTTATCTCTCCTGCTTGTGCTCAACGTTTAAACTTGACTCCGGAGAAATTAGATTTTGATTTATCTGTTGAAACTCCGTTGGGTGAAACCTTCGTTACATCTACAGTTTATAAATCTTGCATGATCCAAGTTGGCACTATCACATTACCTGTTGATCTTATCTCTTTAAAGATACTTGCTTTTGATGTGATTTTAGGAATTGATTGGTTAACCACTCATCATGCCAAAATTGATTGTTTTCGTAAGGTTGTTAGTTTTCATATTCCTAACCAACTTTGTCTATACTTAATTCAAACCACTAAACCACTAAAATCACCATCGTCATATCAAGCCACAAAGCTATTCGTTTATTGAAAAAAGCGGATGTCAAGCTTTCTTAGCCCATGTTATGGATTTGAATAAAGACAAGTCGATTTGAATAATATTTACGTGGTTAAAGAATTCCACGATGTATTTCTGAAGAGCTTCCTGGTCTACCCCGAACGTGATGTTGAATTCTTTATTGACCTTGAACCGCATAAAGCCCATTTCTAAAACCCCATATCGAATGGCTCTATTGAACTTCGAGGAGTTAAAAGTCCAACTACAGAGTTATTAGACATCGGTTTCATTCGTCCTAAGACGTCTCCATGGGGTGCTCTGTTTTATTCGTAAAGAAGAAGAAAGACGGGAGTATGCGACTTTCATATTGACTATCGAGAATTGAACCATGTCACCATCAAGAATAGGTATCCGCTACCTCGTATTGATGACCTGCTCGACCGCCATTACAAGGAGCGCAATTCTTTCAAAGATCGATCTTCGCTTCGGATATCATCAAATGAAGATTAAAAGCGAGGATATTCCAAAGACGACATTCGTGGACTCGATCTGGGCATTATGAATTCTTGGTCATGTCTTTTGGATTGAGTAATGCTCCTCGCGCTTTCATGGATATGATGAACCGTGTATTTAAGGAATATTTAGATCGATTCGTTGTTGTCTTTATTGATGACATCCTCATCTATTCCAAAAGCCGTGAAGATCATGAGCACCATTTGAAGTCGGTACTACAAAGACTTCGTGAACACAAGCTTTATGCCAAGTCAAGAAATGCGAGTTCGCTTGAGGAAGTAGCATTCCTTGGGCACGTGGTGTCAAAACAAGGAGTATCTGTTGACGGCGAAGATTGAAGCAATACAAAGTTGGGACAGCAACCGGCACGCAGCTTTACGGGCTTAGTTTGGTTATTATCGGAGATTTGTGGAAGGATTTTCTCGAATCGCTACTCCGCTTAACTCACCGACTCTAAGGATGTAAAATTCTTATGGAGCGAGGAATGCGAGAAGAGCTTCCAAGAGCTCAAGAGGAGACTCATTTCGACTTTTTTTACGACAATACCATCTGTTTCGGATGGATTTGTTTTCTGACGATGCTTCCGGAAAGGGGTTAGATGTGTTCTCATGCAACATGGGAAAGTCATAGCCTATGCCTCACGACAACTCAAAAGAATATGAGAGGAATTATCCTACTCATGATCTAGAATCGCGCGGATCGTATTCGCGTTGAAGATATGGAGACACTACTTGTATGGAGAGAAAGTGGAGATTTATCACGGACCATAAAAGCCTCAAATATTTCTTCACCCAAAAAGAACTCAACATGCGGCAATGACGCTATTGGAGGCGTTAAAAGATTATGATCACACTATTCAATATCATCCCGAAAAGCGACGTGGTAGAAATGACGCATTGAGTAGAAGATCATATGCAAATCACGAGTGCAATATTGTCAACGCAAAGGCCCATTTTATACGACTTACAAAGGATGAAGATAGAATTAAAGACTCTAGGGTCCCACATGATGATGGCGAATATACGAGTAAAACCGACTTTAATCGATAAAGTTAAAGTTTGCTCAAGCTACGGACACAAGGCGATGCGTATGAAGAAGAAAGTGCAAGAAGGAGCTATTCCTAAGCAAGAATTGATGAGGAAGGAATACTTCGAGTCAATTCTAGACTTTATGTTCCTAACGATTCTCGACTGAAGCATAAAATCATGATGGAGGCACACAACACCCCGCTTGCAATCCATCTGGAAGTACCAAAATGTATCATGATATTCGACATACATTTGGTGGAACAATATGAAGAGAGAGATTGCGGAGTTTATCTCAAGATGTTTAACTTTGTCAACGTGTAAAGGCGAGCATCAAGTGCCAAAAGGACCATTGCAACCACTTGAGATTCCTGGAATGGAAATGGGAACACATTACTATGGATTTTGTTACGTGTCTTCCCAAAGTTTCTCAAGGCATAGATGCAATTTGGGTTATTGTTGATAGATTAACCAAGTCTCGCCCATTTCTTACCGTCACGCGAGACTTATTCCTTGAACGTCTTGCTCAGATATGTCGTGAATGAGATTGTACGATTGCATGGCATGCCAAGATCCATAGTTTTGGATCGTGACCCGAGATTCACTTCAAGATTTTGGGTTAGCTTGCGAAAGCTATGGGCACGGATTTACGATTGAAAGATACCATCCTCAAACCAGACGACGGACAATCGAGAGGACTATTCAAACCCTTGAAGATCTATTAAGACTCGTGTCCTAGATTTCAAAGGAAGTTGGGATAAGTACCTACCACCGGTGGAATTCTCCTACAACAACAGCTTATCAAGCAAGTATAGGCATGGCTCCATTTGAGGCGCGTTGTATGGATTTAAAATGTCGCTCTCCAAAGATCTTTGGGATGAGGTGGGAGAAGCAATATTATTGGGACCGTAATTAGTACGCATGATTACGAAAAAGATCCAAATGATTCGACAACGTATTCAAACTTCACAAGATCGACAAAAAAAGAGTTATCTTTGATCTTCATAGAAAAGGACGTGGAGTTTAATATTGGAGATCATGTATTGTTACGTATTGCTCCATGGAAGGGAGTTACAAGATTTGGGAAAAGAGGAAAGCTCAATCCAAGGTTTGTTGGTCCATTTGAGATTCTTGACCAATAGGGAACGTAGCCTATAGACTCGTGTTACCTCCAAGTATGTCTCGTGTTCACAATGTATTCCACATATCTATGCTTCAGAAATATGTGAAAGACCCGAACCATATTATTGCATTAGAACCGCATTTAGATAGCGAGAAGATTTAACCTACGAGGAGATACCCATTTGAGATTTTGGATAGGAGAGCATGTCTTACATATCGAAGGTTATACCACAAGTTAAGGTTTTGTGGAGAAACCATGCAATTGAGGAAATGACATGGGAGTTGGAATCGGAGATGAAAGCAAGGTACCCTCACCTTTTCGATATACCCAGTGTATTATGTCAATTTCGAGGGACGAAATTTCATAAGGAGGGAGGTTGTAAGACCCCAACTTATTATAAATAAAATTAAATTTTTCTTTATTCATTATTCTAAATTAATAAGGGTTAATTTGATATAATTCTTTGGTTATGGGTGAAATGTGCAAAGTTTACAAAATAAGCAAGTGGTTATAAAATATTCATTATTATTTCTGGAATATTCGTTTGGTCGTGGAATATTCTTTTTGTCGGGAATCTCCGTACGAAGACGCAGTCATTGGTGGGCCCCATAACGGAAAACGGTTGGATGAAGGAAAACGACAAAAATTGAGTTTTATAAATAACGACGTAAATTATTACCGTTAACACTTTGGGTTACCCGGTGGTTAAAATACAATAATACGGCGTGGTTGCAAGTAGCACCACGGTATTGCACAGTATTATTGAATTATTGATCCTTACGTAAGAAGACACTACTCAATAATTGTTACGATGAGTTATTTATTCAATATTATATTTTATTGATTCAATAATTCTTTGCGTTGATATTTTGTATTCTTTGTTGTTTCAATAATTGTCATTACACAGTATTTTCCATTATCAAATCAATAATTCATATTATTTGAATAATATTATCAGATAACATTATTGGCAATGTCTAGAAAGTTCTGTCTAAGGAGAGGTTTGGTCACCTAATTGCGGCGCCCGATAAGGAGAAATCCTTATTGAAAGCCCCTCTTCCTCGAACTACCGGTTGTCAAGATCTTTGTGATTCTCAGAATATTATTTTGAATAATTAATTATTGATTATTATGATAAAGAAAATATTTATTTTATGTGGATATAGATGGAGAAAATTTTAATGTGACAATTGTTGAAAATTAATATTTTATCTTTTTCTCGATAAAATAATACATTTAAATATATTATTTTAATAATATATTAACTTGGATATATTTTATAATGATTGTGGGATATATGAGTATATGAGGAGGTAGATTATTTTGTGGCATTAAATGTTTAACATATGTTTTGTGTGTTTGGTGGACACAATTCTTGACCAAAATTGATTATAGATCGTAAAATCGTCTGCTTATGGATTTTGGTCAATTTCTATTTGGAATTTGGAAAACTTTCTTCTCGCAAAGTGGTAGAGAATTGAAATTCCTATAAAAAGTTGCGAGATTCAATTTTCTGATAAAAGGGCTATTTATTGTGAATTATTGAAGTTTGAGAATAAAATGATTTTTATTAAATTATGGGCTGGGCCCACTTTTATTCCAACACATGTGGGTCATATCTTTTGGTTCAAAGATGGTGGTGGCTAGCTTGACTAGTAAGGATGCGTGGAGGAAAAAAAAGAAATAATATATTTTATTAATTTAGTCTCCTTTTGCTTCTAAAGCATTTTCCTATAAATAGAGGGCTAAGTTAGAATTAAAATCACACCGTAAACTAAGTTTTCTCTTTTCTCTCTCTATATTATCGAGCGTATTCTTGTGAGTATATTTTGAGTGTTGCTATACTGGTATGAAGTTTCACAAAGACTATACCTAGAAATTCAATCGTAAGTACGGTTATTTTTTGAGGTAAGGGTATTATTTTCTTCTTAAATGATATTTTTCTTCAATATCATTATGCCAAGTATTGGTGAACTTTTTATCAAATTTGGAACTTGTTGTGTCGGGGTTACTATTCACGATATCGGACTATTCACGTGATACGACACTTATTCACGATACGGCACTATGCAATCAAAAAATAAAAATTTTTCTTTTTGTCCAAAATATCTATTCGGATACTAGCTTTGATTGTATCCATGTTTTGATCATTCTTGAATTTTTACACTAATATGATTATTTTCAAGTATTTTTGGACATGGGTAAAACAAAGTACGAATCCTTAATCCTTAATCCTTGTCATTTTGTTTCACTTGATTCGCTTCTTTAAAAATGTTTTCATCATCCTCAGGTCCTAAATGGTGATATAAATGAATATCTTTGGCACAGTAGTGCAAAGATGAACAGTGTTGAGATGAATATGACCAACTCAGTGATATAAATGAATATCTTTGGCACATAGTGCAAAGATGATTAAAGATGTATATTGATTGTTATTACGGGGATAAACTATTGATGATGGACTTTTAAACCTTAGAAGACGAGAATTCTTTCTCTCGTGACTCTTCTAATGGATTGTTCATTTCATTTGCATTTGTTGATCTAAAACTTGTTGTCTATTGTATTCTATTAGATTTTTCCTGTTGAAGACTAACGATAATTTGTTGTATATTATCTTAGTCATAATATTCTTTTACTGGGCTAGTTGAGCTCACCCTTTTCCTTTTTGTTCCATTTTTCTTCTCAGGAGGTGAGAACATAGCAGGATCGAGTCGGGGTATGGAGTGATGGTTCTAGGAAGATGTTTTAGCTGTCCTCACTATTTCTGTAAAATAGTGTATGAATAATTAATGAGGACTTATTTGGGTGTGTATATTGTCTAGAAGACAATATTTGTATTCAAACTCACAGTTGTATTGTCGTATTCTACACGACATCTGTATTGTCAAAGTTGTAATTTGCTTTCTATACCATGTATTTTGGCGACTCAGAATGGGTGTTGTATACCTATTTTGGGGGCGTCACATCATCGATCCTGGGCAATGGATACTTATTCTTTATTATCAACTTGTTCAACTCTCGGTAGTCGATACACAGTCTTAACGATTCGTCCTTCTTCTTGACAAACAATACAGAATTGTTCATGGCGTAAACACTCTTCGCCAGTATGTACATCCTGTCTAACAGCTTCTTGAACTGCACCATCAACTCCTTCATCTCCACCGGCGCCCATACGATCGGTGCTTCTGAAAGCTAGTGCCGCTCCCCGCACAAAAATCTATTACGAACTCTGGTCTCCCTATCCGGCGGAAGACCCGACAATTCACTTAGAAATACATCCACGAATTCACTCGCTATAGGTATTTGTTCCATGGTCGCTCCCACTCTCTGGGTATCAACCACATGAAACAAATAGCCTATACACCCCTTCCTCAATAATTTCCTAGTTTGTGTCATGGTAAGACAACACGAACGTCCCAACGATTTATTCCCATAAAATATTACATGAGATTGTCTTAATGTTTTAATATTTATGCATTTCTTTTGACAATCTATAATTACCCCATGATTAACCAACCAATCAATTCCGAGAATTATGTCAAATTCTCCTAACTTTATCAGTATCAGATCTACCAATAATTTACAACCTCGAATGTCTACACAACAACTCTTATGAATATCTTCAACAAGAATTATCTCTTTGTTTGCTACCTTAATGTTCAAAGGTATGGGAAATGTTTCGAGAAGTAATCATAATCGTCTAGCAAAATCACATGCAATAAACGAACAAGTAGCACCCGAGTCAAACAGCACGTATGCATTTAGATCATTGAACGGAATAATACCTTCGATTACGTCCCCCGAGGCCATCGCGTCTTGGACAGTCATGTTACAGGTACGGGCCATCGGCCTACCCGGCTGTGCTGGACCTCTAATAGTTAACTTACAACTATTGGCGCCCTTATTCACTTTCGTCCCCTTCTTTGGGCAGTGCTTTACCATGTGGTCAGTTGACCCACACACAAAGCATCCATGGTTTTTCTTGACTTTCCGGACAAAGCGAGTATAATATGCCCCTCACGGTCCATTAGTTATAACATACGGCCTTACCTTTGAGACAGACTCCTAAGTGAGTCTTCACACAAATTTTGCAGGCCTCCATTCTCCTCTTCGGGTCTCCTTATTTCACTCCGGTATTCCCAAAGCTAACTACCTTCCTCTTATAACCTTCGCCACTCCCACTGGCGCCTTTAATCTTCACTCCCCCATCCACATTCCCCTTGTTCTTCTTATCCTTGTGGTATTGGCTCAACGCCTCGCTACCACCTTTGGAAATTATTGCCTTCTCTAAAACGATTCCAAAGGAATTACTTTGGAACACATAAATGCGGTTATACAGCCAGGGTTTCAAGCCCTGCTCGAACCGTCGTGCCTTCCTAACATCGGTGTCCACTTGATGTGGAGCGAACCTTGCCAATTCATTAAACTTGGTGACGTATTGGGGAACCGTCATGTCTGCTTGTTTCAAATCTAGAAACCGCATCTCCATCCTTCCCTGCATGCTCGTGGGAAAGTAGTTCTCGTAAAATATTTCCTTGAACCTCAACCACATTATAACATCTATTCCGGCCCTAGCTTGATTGGCCTCCCACAAAAAGTTGGCCTCTCCCTTCAACATGAAGGTTGCAAAGGAAACCTTCTAGGCCTCATCAACATTTGCTATTACAAATGCTTTATGGATTTCCCTCACCCATGTTTGGGCTTTGATAGGGTCCGTAGTTCCTTTGAACTCTGGTGGACGCACTCTTAAAGTCCTTAAACGTAGTAGCTCGTACTACACCAGGATTTACGGGGATGTTAGCCCCAGTTCTATTAAATGCTGCGTTTAATAGATTTACGAACTCCTACATGGGGTTAACCAGACCTCCCTTCGGTTGGTTTGTGTTTGCACCCTGATTACGTGGTACTCTTCTTGGCGGCATTTTGCTGTTACAATAAACACCCCTTTTGTTATTATCCATTTCCTGTTAGTTATTTATTATTTAATTTTAAACAATAACTTAAACATTCATTAGTCAACATTTTTTGAAAAAGACTTATATTGATTCATTGTAGTATAATACTACATCGGCTATATTACACAGCCTAAGTTGAATACATTACTTTCTCGCAATAGCTTTCTAAAAATTGGGATTTACAAAAGACTACCCTTGATTATACAAAAGAGGGTTTTACGTCACTACTAGATACAAAATATGTACATATCTAACTACTCTAACCACTACTAGATCACATTTGCCTTAAGGCATTTTTAAAATCAGCCTTGGCAAGACCGATTTATAATATCACTACCGATAGTATCTGCGTCGCTTACGCCTCGACGGGATAACCAAACTACCCAAGAATCGGAAATCCTCATGAGAACTCCTATAAATATAGGACATCCTCCCTATTCTCTGTTTCTTGGTCTTTAGCTCACCCCTGAGCTCAAAGACCTCCTGTTTCAACTCATGGACCTTGTCCTTAGCCAAAACCCTTTCATCATGCTCCTGCTCCCACATGGACTCCACATCCATCTTATCCTCTATAATTTGGGCCGCGCCTTGACTCCTTAACCTCCCGACAAAGAGTGGATGTTCCTATCTAGCACTGACATGAATAACAACATCATTGACTCCCCTGGAGCCATCTCTGTTGCTATCGCTACGAGGTTAAAGGACACTACCTCCACTTCTTCTTCTATCATGCCGTCAAACACTGACATAAGATCTAAACTTTCTGAGTCTCCAGACTCAACCACCACTATCTCGGGATCTGCTGCTTGGGGCTCGGTATAATCTCTACCTGATTAACTGATCCTTCACTGACTACCTGTACGTCTCTATTTTCTCCTGACATCTACAACAACACAAAATTTTGATTAGTACACGTTAGTAGAATAATAAAAACACATAACATATATAATGCATTTTTATAAAGTTAACTTCCATCTTTTATTCTTTGACTTTTCTTAAGGTTATGACTTAAGGTTTTATTTCCCCCCTTAAGTTTTATAACCTCTTGCTTTTATACCAACCTGTGACGCCCCCAAATCCGGGTATCTTCGAACCCGACAGATGGTGCTACACGGTGCAACAGTTCACATAAACATTCAATTGAAATGCCTCAAAAGAACGGATATGTCTTATATATATAAAAAGAATATTTATATTCCCTAGGTTCTTTATAACCAATACATTTGTCTTTGTCATAATATCAAATATTATTCTTACAAAACCTTATACTATTACATATTTAATCTACAGGTTCGCCTTCGCCTTCCCTTTATCCTCGCCGGATCCATCGGTTCTTCCGGTCTTAGCTGCATTCATATGGTTCAAGCAAGAATGAGCCTAACTAGCTCAGCAAGTACAACAATTCTAGTAAAATAGCATGCTTGAAACATAAGAATCGTATATCTTCAATAACTGAACAATAGTTACGAAGTACTATCAATAATTCAAAATAGTACTTCTTTTCATTCAAAACGTTTTATAACAACAATATTCAGTAAAACATCAATCCTGGTTCAAGACCGTGAGTATTTCATAAGTACTTTGAAAAGGACGTCCCGACACTAAGTTCGTGAAGTCCCAGATAGCTTAGCTTACGAAACACGCCTAGGTGATCGACTATAGTACTCTATATTGATCAACACTACATTCATTAAACGTGTATACGTTTAAGTTGTGGCGACCTCACGTGCCTGTTGTTTGACGACAAAACAATATAGCATACTTAGTCTACTTTTGAAAACCACAACAATATTAGTTTGGTAAATGCTTATCAACACTTGATAGAATAACATAGCATACGTCTAGCCGAAAGAATTGGCTTTGACTTCCTCAAACATTAACTCATGCGAAGAATACATGAATCATAGAGACTTGTCCAGATCAAACTGGAACAAGGGTTAGAGTACTTGCCTTAAGCGCCTGCTTACAGATATTACACCTGCACTTTACGTCTTTAAGGTCTCTACAGTAAATGATAACAACACATAACACATTAGGTCATGAATGATCATACATGGTTCCTAAAGAATCTTACCCTTCTTCTCAATCTAATTACGTATTAGATTGTTATTATTGGTTCCGGCTTTCCGTTACATCATTCTTATGTTCACATGCAATTGACTTTCTTTAACCCTAAGTGATCATACTTAAGGCTTAATTATATCTTAACAATGTTTCATTAAGATCTTTAATTAAGTGTTCATCAACTACTATCCATGCTCAACATGTAAACATTCTTTATTGTCTAGGTTATAAAATCGGGTATTTGCCATGACTATTATTACTACTCTAGTGTCATATTTGTATGGCCACCCATTATTGCTTCAACCGGACTCCTATTGCATGGCATGAGTCCCTCCTTTCATATGGGTCACGCCATGCAAGGCTGACTCTCCTTGGGCTAAGGGCCATTTTTTCACTGCGGCGCCGGCTTATTGGCCTTGGGATGACGCCGCGGCGCTAGCTCTGTGCACCAAAAAATTTTCACAAATTTGAAATTTTGCGAAACTCCCGAACTCGTAACTTCTTCGTTATAAGTCCAAATTGGCTCGTTCAAGATCCTATGGTTCACAAATCACATACTCTACGTGTTCATGCAAGAATTTTATCTATTCGACTTCCTTTGCTAAAATTTCACCTATTAGTCCATTTTTAACGAAAATGATAAACGTTCGTGAACGTTCAATGCTCGTTTCTTCGTTCTAAGTCGAACGCAACTCTATAATGCCAAATATGACTTGCCTCCCTCGAAAACCAATGTTTCCGAGTTTAAATACAAAATACAACTTCCATTCCGAGAATTTCACTAATTCGACGTTTATCGTCCAATCGTGTTAATTCTGGCAAAATTCCATTATTAGTGATTTCATCATCCTACCAAATACAATCATTTAATTATCTAAACATCTCAACTTACATGATACAACAACTTATATTCAATTTAGGTTATGGCTTATTCTTATAAGTGAATAACTTAACAAAATATACAATACAAGACTTTCATTTCCTTATGACTTACTCTTAATTAAGTTATTCAAGCTACATGCTTATATCTTATTATTCACACAACTTCTTAAGTTAATCATATGACCATCTCATATGTGTATTCCATAAGTTCTTAGCTTATTTAGATTCAAGTTACTTATTCATAACTTCTTCGGCTTAGTTCCATTGCTTATCAACTTCTCTTATGTTCTTAACATCGAAGTTCATTAGTTTATACTTCTCTTATCAACCTACCATGATAGAGATAGAAGAGACAAGATCAATTACCTTTGACGATTACTTCTCTTGCTTTGGAAATCTACTAATGAAAGGTTAAGCTCAAAGTGCTTATTTGCTCTAACAATAAAGTTGTTTGTGAGAGATTTTGTGGATGAAATAACAAGCAACAAAATGAATTAAAGGCTTGCTATTTATAGAGGAGCTAAGGTTAGGGTATTAAGGTCAATAAGCATCCCACCTCCTTAACTAACCTCCTTATTATTCATGTCTTGTTCATTAAGTAATCTTGGCCATCACTCTTAATCCTTTCCCATCACACAAAGTTCTTGCCCACTACTTTACCCATGGGTTGCCCCATGGAACCTATATAGTTAATGGATCATCTATTGGGCTTGGTTGTTAAATCAATTAACTTATCTTTGGGCTTATCTTAGTAACACTTAGGCTTATAATATCTCCCACCTATGTTTACTTCTTTAAGCTTATATACTTGTATAAGATACATACTCCATAATTTCATTTCATTAATATATCTCGTTCTCAAATTAAGTCTGCATGCAAAATATTGCATTTTCCATACTTAGATAATTATTATATAATCCATCTCACCTCGATATTATAACGTTACGTATTTCTCGGAGGTTCAAAAATAATTCCCGAGCGATAAACGGTGAATAGTGTTTTTTGTAAACTTTTTCGGAAAACTTTTATTTTCGTCTTGAAAATTCAAACACTTTAATTCTCCTACGTAGTTAAAATACTACGATATTTCGATCTTTCTAGGTTATAGAACGACATACATCTTATTAACACATAATAATAACAAATAATAGTATCTTATTCATTATTTAATTCTTTCAAGTATTTTACAAAGGATCCGAATTTCTCGGTCGTTACAATTATATATAATGGTATTATACTGTGATGATATTATTCTAATATTTGGAGATCGGTATTATCTATATTAGGTATTCAGACAACGCTAAATAAATTGTGTAATGCTAATCAACGATACATGCAAGTTTTCTTTAACTCGACCTCTAGTTGTTATTTCAAATATGCTTGTGGTTAATTATTACTGATTGTACCATGTCTATGAATTGTTTAATCGCACGCTGTGCATATTGCATGAGTTCATCAGGTATAAAAGGCTGATCACCCTCATTATCATTCGGTCCAGATATATTTGTTCATGTTCAATGCTCATTCAGCTATGTAAAATTTGTTCATGCTAGTTCGCAATTATATTGTAGAACTGTAGCCATCTTTTGTTCAATTATTTCAATCATGATATATCCTTAATTTATCGAACTTAAACTTGTTTGGCAAACTAATTGCTCACCCTTGCTATATCATGAAAAACATTGCAGATAAGGCGAATACGTCGGATACAAGGAAAATTCAAAGACAAGACCAGCTTGGAATTATTATGTGCAGCCATAATTGTAACTGTATTGTATAATAATAACATTATATGTTAGATAGGATATTGATTTAGGTATTATGTGAAGGTTCTCGACCTTGGGGAATAGTGTGCAATGTTTAATGTATAAACAATTTATGTTTATATCTTCCGCAATAGTTATAGAAATAGAATGATTGTACCGGATCCATGGTGATTCAGGACCCGGATCTGGGGTCCTCACATACATTATGTCATCTTTCGTATATACTTTTACAATACGTCGTATCATACTCGTATTCATTACCTCGTATAATAAGTTTCTTATTATACAATCGTTATTTATTCAAATCTTCACTTTCCTTAACATTCTCAAACTTAGTACGCATGCGAAAAACTGCGTTTGTCATAACTGAATTATTATTAAATAATTCATCATTCCTTATCATTCTATCGTTACGTATTTCCCGAAAGTTCATAAATAATTCCCGAGCAGAAATTGATGAATAGTGTTTTTCATAGAATTTCTCAGAAAACTTTTATTTTTGTTTTAGAAATTCAAATACCTTAATTCTATCACGTAACCAGAATACTATGACATTATTCCACTTTTAGGTTATAGAATAACCTTCATCTTTCTTACTCATTATAAATAACATATAATATAATTTTATTCATTATTTATTCAAATAAAATTATTTAAGAATTAATCCGATTTTCTCGATTCTTACATTTTCCCCCCGTATAAGGATTCTTTCCCCAGAATCTTGCCATACATTAGTCAAACAACTGAGGGTAATTCTTCTTCATATTTTCTTCAAGTTCCCACATTGCTTCTTCGGTATCTTGGTTCCTCTATACTACTTTCACCGAAGGTATACCTTTATTCCTTAGAACTTGCTCTTTTCTATCAACAATTTGAACATGCATTTCCTCGTACGTCAAATCTTTCTCCACATGAATAGGCTCATACTCTATTACGTGCTTATAATCTGGCTTATAAGGACTTAATCAGATACATGAAATACATTGTGTATACGTTCTGGGTCTTGAGGTAATGCTACCATGTAAGCTACCTCTCTTACCCTTTTTAATATCTCAAAAAGTCCTATAAACCTTGGACTTAATTTCCCCTTCTTCCCAAAACGTATCTTTCCTTTCCAGGGAGATACTTTTAGAAATATATATGAGCCTACTTCAAACTCCCTTATCATTCGATGAGGATCTGCATATTTTTTATGTCTGTCTTGAGCTGCTACCAGTCACATTCGTATTAACTTAACTATATCCGCTGTTTGCTGCACCATTTCAGGTCATATCATTCGACGTTCTCTTACTTCATCCCAACATAATGGTGTTCTACACTTTCTTCCATATAAAGCTTCATACGGCGGCATGCATATGCTTAAATGAAAACTGTTGTTATATGCAAACTCTACTAGCGGTAGATGATCATCACAACTACCTTTAAAATCCATAACGCAAGATCTCATCATATCTTCTAACATTTGAATTGTTCTTTCGCTCTGCCCATCTGTCTGTGGATGTTAAGTTATACTTAACTTCAACTGCGTTCCCATTTGTTCTTGCAGACTTCTCTAGAAATTTGATGTGAATCGTGGATTACGATCTGACACTCCCTATGTCTTGAAATAATTTCCTTAACATAGAGTTTAGCTAACTGATCTTAGTTAAACTTGACTCTTATTGTCAAGAAGTGAGCCGACTTCGTCAACCGGTCCACTATTACCCAAATAGCGGCATACCCTTTCTGTGTAGTTAGAAGTCCCACCACAAAATCCATTGTGATGTGTTCCTACTTCCATTCTGGAATTTTCAATGACTGTAACAAGCCACTTGGTCGTTGATGTTTGACCTTATCTTTTTGACAAGTTAAGCACCTACTTACATATTCTGTTATCTCTCTCTTCATGTTTGGCCACCAAAAACTCTGTCGAAGGTCTTGATACCACTTAGTACTACCTGGATGAATCGAGTACCTTAAACTATGAGCCTCTTGTAATATTTCCTCCTTTAATTCTATTTCACTCGAAACCCGAATTCTTCCTTCAAATCTTAATAATCCCTCATTATCAAGACTATACTTTATCTCTTTTTCATCTAGTAGTTATTTCTTCATCTGGTCACACTCATCATTTCTGAGTTGTACCTCCTTGACTCTCTCTATAATGGTAGGGTTACTCTGTTATAAATAATTTCTGACCCGACTTACTCGATAACTTCACCTCTAACTCCATTCTAGCCATCTCTGTTATTAACTCAGTTTGAGCCGTTAACACAGACAACTTTTTTCGACCCTTCATACTTAAGGCATCAGCCACTATATTTGCTTTTCCTAGGTGATACAGGATATCGCAGTCGTAATCTTTTATCAACTCCAGCCATCTCCTCTGTCTCATTTAAATCTTTTTGTGTGAAGATATATTTTAGACTCTTATGGTCCGTGTATATCTCACATTTTTCACCATATAGATAATGCCTCCAAATCTTTAAGGCAAATATTATTGCTGCCACTTCCAGATCATGAGTAGGATAAACTTTCTCATAATTCTTTAACTATCATGATGCATACGTAATGACCTTGCCATGTTGTATGAGCACGTGACCGAGTCCTCTATGCGAAGCATCACTATAAACAACAAAATTTCCTGTATAATTGATAAGTGGATTTTATATATACGTTTGGAAGCGGTGTGAGCGACTATTAGTAAGGAAAAGCAAGGGAAATGCAAAGAAAAGTAATCTGGATATCATTTGGGCTATCGTGTTCATTTCATTTTCTTGGCTTGGAATTTGGACTATGTTGTAGAGCTTCTTCTAAGCTTTCCAGAACATCTTGAATCATTCTAATCAGAGTTTGGATGCAAGAGTTATGATCTTTGTACCAACGGACGTCGAACTTCGCTGTTTTGGTTAGCCAATTTCATAGAAGTCACTTCCAGACCACTTTCAGCCTTCATCCGTCCAGATTTTCTTAATCATCAAAGAATGAAAGTTGTAGAACTCGTCGATAGCTTCGATTTGATACGTGGCAAGCCCCATAAATCTTCCCGGATCGAAGTTTATGACCATTTTACTAGAGCACACTGCAGCAGAAAATCAACCTCGCAGCGCTGCTGATTTCCTGCAAGGGCCATGATTCTGCAAGGTGCGTGAATTACTGAAGAGCAAAAAGACGTGATTTAATACTTACAGCGGCATACCTTCAACTTTAGGCCAATTCTTGCGCGGCCACGCGACTTCGGGTGTTGACCAAAGCTGACTTTTCATTAAACAGTGCAATTGAAGCATAACGGAGAGGGGGATTCAATTAGGGCTTATATATTAGACGTATTTCCATTATGTAAGGGAGATTACACCCCTTGGGGGCTAAAGCTACTATTGTTTTCTTTTCTTCTCTTTGTTTTTAGATTAGATTAGAACCCTAGATTAGATTAGAGTTGAAGATTGAAGCAATCGAAGAGCATTGGAAATTCAGAATTGGAACAAGAGGAGAATCTCATATTTGCATTCCTAATTCCCTAACTTCTGTTTACTTCTATCTTTATTTTCTTAATGTATAATAAATTGTGGATTATGGATTTTGATTCTATGATGAGTTAAACTTTATTTTGGGATTGTAATGGATTCTATTGCTTAGTTTAATATGATATACTTCATTGTTAACCTTATTGATTGCCTATTAAAATTCATGCTTATTTACTTAGTTAATTGGCCATCAATTACTGTGATAACTCATATGAACTTGAAAGACGGAGTATGGGTTTAGATTTGATCTTGATAGCTTATGTTTGTATGTTCTACATGGTGATGAAATGTATGATTCGTGCTTAGGATAGACATATACCGAGGCATCATTCGTAGTCTATTGAGAATTTAAGGTTTAAACCCTAATTATTTGTAAATCACATAGACATATAGTGGTTTAGGTAATATAGGTGTTCACGTGTGTTCTATCAATTGTGGATCATACGTGATATGGGTATGGTACATTGAGAGATGGCTATACTTTACTTTCGTGTTCTCGACTAACAAATCGGTACAATTAGTTTGGCTTAACATGAAGTGTATGGATTTGAATGAGTCAATAGATGAAATTGTAATCTCAGGTCTTCATTATCTAGTCTTACTCTAGAAATAGTTAGGTTTATTTAATTTCGTAGTTTAAATATAAACTATAATATCATTCGTTTAAATAAGACTGAGATTGTTATGGGCTAATGCTTAGTGAACTTTATTGGTTAATTCTCCGTGGGAACGATACTTTACTTACTCTTTATTACTTGTTGACCACGTATACTTGCATGTTGTGTATGTAAATTCAGAATTTACCCAACAAGTTTTTGTGCCGCTTCTTTGGGAGTTAGCTTAATAAATTTTTGCCAACATTAATTTCAATCAAACTAGTCTTAATTTAAACATTTTTTTTTGTTTTAATTATCTTATTATATTTCTCTCTTTTTAGGTACCATGGGTGACTTTGCTTATCAATGGCCTTATGCAAATATGATTCAACCAAGGGACACGAGCACTAAGGGACTCAATGTATTTTCTACATTGTCAGCATAATTTGCAACACTTTCGGAGGGGTTGGATATTCTTGCAGCCCAACGCACTCGAGAGATAGTAGTTACATGTGAATATTGTGCTGGCAAGCATGCGAGTTATCAGTGCAACATCAAGGTTGGACAAGTGCAGTTTGGGGGTGATTACTTCAACAACGATGTTTATCCTGATTATCAACAAGGTTGGGGGTATCACCCATATTATGAATGGAGTTATAACTATCCCAACCAATACTGCGTCCCAAGTCCAACACATCCATCAGATTTCTTATATCCACCTTCAACGCAACAAAAGGAAAATTCAAGGTTGAAGGAATTCATGTCAAAAAGCATAGCAGACCATGACGAGATGATAATGAGTCAAGAGTTATCAAGCCAAAATCTTAACAAATGCATTTTAACAACTCATTAACTCCTCAATGAATGGTCCTCAATACATGGATTTTGAAACTAAACAAGATAATTCAAGAGTGGAGGATTTGTGGTTCGAGTTTGTAGCATCAACTGAGGAGAAGATGATTGAGCAAGGGAGGTCAATTCAGAATCTACAGAATAAAATGAATCAAATACTCGAATCCTTGAACAATCGCCCTCGAAACAATTGGGTTTATGACATGGACGATGAAATTGATGGAGAGCCAGAGGTGTTCATGCCACTAAATGAACTGAAAGGAGTGGACATTGAGGAGACAACCGGGGGTATGCAAAATGAAGATCACAAGCTGACTTATATAATACCCCAAGTGCCTCCTCAGATAGAATTGAAAAATTTAGGGAAATTTGCACACCCATGTCCCCTTGGTAGTCACATCCAAAGCAACAATTTATGTGATTATGAGGCCTCTTATAAACCATGGTGGGCAGAGGAAGAGATAATAGAAGAAGAAAATCCTATTGTATCTGTCATGCCTCAATGCAAAAATCTATTCACAGATACAACGGGAGAAGCATCTGGCGATGCAATAGAAATGGAGACATCATATACAGGAAATATACTAGGTGACTTCAATCCGAAGACTCTCATGATGGGGAACCTACCAAAGTACATAGTGGTTCTAATGGATGGAGGGTTCTTATCTTATCGTAGAGGAATCGGATAGCGGTGTCAAGAAAAGAGTCCAAATAATCTGACTATAAATCGAAGCTTCGATGGGAGGCACCCCATCCAATCTTTCTCCTCCTTGTTTAATTCTTTTTTTAACATTTCCATATTTAGTAGATGTTAGATAGTGGTAAGTCTTAATAATAGTTTTATTGTTTCTCCTCTCATGTTCAATCCAATTGCTATAAGCATTCAGGATCAAACAGAAGTCAAACCAAACCAAGTCGCCAGAGTATGTAGAGTCGCATGGCCATAGCGCCAACCACAAGCTAAACACTGGCAGCTTACCATCATAGCTCAGTCATAGAATTTTTTTTCTAACTTTTTAGAATTTCTGACTCAAGCATTCGAATAGTTAGAAGCCCACACTCAGTTTCCCACTATAGAATATCTCAAACTTAGCCATCACCTGATATACCATCGGATCATGAGGAGGCGAACAGAGATGACATTGCCACTTAGGGGAGTATTCTTTCACTATTTAATTACAATGAGGGCATTGTTTATTTGAAGTTTGGGGGTATTGGGTTGTAGTGAGTAGTTGTTGCATATAGTTAGTTGCATATAGTTTGATTGCATATTTAAGTTGCATAGTAGGGGCATTTTAGTATGAATTTTTATTTTTTATTTTTTATTTTTTATTTTTTAGTTTACTTTTTTCTTGTTTACTTAGTATGTGTTTAGTTGCATAACATTGCATAATCCCAAGCTTTTAGTTAGTTGAATTCTAATTTGGCCAATGATGACATAGAAATTTGATAGATTTTTGAATTTAGTGGATATCTTGAGCTTAGTTATAATTTTATACAGGATATAATTCATGCTTGCTGTTTAGATGTTACTAGGTAGCACGATAATGTTCCTATTTGCTTGTTCGTTAATATTAGCATGCTTGTCTGCTGAGAGGAAAATGTTATTTTTAATGATAGAATTGTGTAGGAAGTGAGTAATGACTATGAAAACACTTAAACTCATGTTTTGGGAACGCATGGGTAAAAAAAACAAGAGAAAAAAAATATTGAATAATTATCGTATAGTCTTGTTTCGGGGCCTTTGTTACTTGAGTAAGTACGCCTGAGGGATTGTCTCTCTACACCTCGCCACTCTAAGGTCTTAATGGTCCGGGAGTCGCTGGTTGAAAGCTCGCTAAGGGGTAAAGAATCGTTAGCCTAATGGAATGAGACATTGCATACCATGGGAAAATATAAAAAAAAAATTAATTAACACCGCGGGAAAGTGCGAAAATTGCCCCGTGAGGAAAAATAAAGCAGAATAAACCCTTTGCTGAACCTTAGCTTGTGCTGATGTGTTGGAGTAGTTGTTGTTTCATTTGTATGTATAGTTCTTAGTTTGAACCTCAGTTTTCTTCCTTAAGCAGTATAGCATTTGAAATCCTCACTTTTTTCAAGCTTATATGTGAACACATCACACACACACAACATCTTTATAGCAGGTTAGGATTATATGATTGTATGTCATTATCCATTTAGCTTAGTGTGATGCTTTGTTCTTGAATCTTGATATTTCTTTGAGGCATGTCTCACTGGAATTCATAACATGACTGAAAATCTGGGGATTCATTGTCATAGTAGCGTAGCTTGCATAGCATGTAGAATGCATTATGTCAGGTTGCTTTGCGGATGCTAAATTCGTTTAAGTTTAGGGGTATTTGATAAGTGGATTTTATATACACTTATCCCAAGATCTTTACTTGAATTAGTTGCTTATATTTATGTGTCTTAGTTACTTTTCATGCATTTTGTGTTCATTTTGTAGGTTATACGTTTGGGGAGCTGGTGTGAGCGATTATCGGTAAGGAAAATCAAGGAAATGCAAAGAAAACAATCTGAATATCATTTGGGCTATCGCTTTTCATTTCATGTTCTTGGCTTGGAACTTGGACTATGTTGTAGAGCTTCTTCTAAGCTTTCCGTAACATCTTGAATCATTCCAATCGTAGTTCGGATGCAAGAGTTATGATCTTTGTACCAACGGACGTCGAACTTCACTGCTTTGGTTAGCCAGCTTTAATAGCAGCCACTTCTGCACTACTTTCGCACTTCATCCGTCCAGAATTTCTTAATCATCAAAGAATGAAAGTTGTAGAGCTCATCGATTTGATAGGTGGCAGGCCCCGTAACTCTTCCCGGATCAAAGGTTATGGCCATTTTATCAGAGCACACTGCAGCAGAAAATCAACCTCATGGCGCCATGTGATTTCACTTGTGCATGCCGCCTTAATTACAAAGAGTAAAAAAGACGCGATTTAATACTTACATGCAACAAGCACCCAACTTTAGGCCAATTCTTACGCGGCCACGTGACTTCGGGTGTTGACCAAAGCCGACTTTTCATTAAAAAGTGCAATTGAAGCATAACGGAGAGGGGGATTCAATTAGGGCTTATATATTAGATGTATTTCCATTATGTAAGGGAGATTCCACCCCTTGGGGCTAAAGCTACTATTGTTTTCTTTTCTTCTCTTTCTTTTTAGATTAGATTAGAACCCTAGATTAGATTAGAGTTGAAGATTGAAGCAATCGAAGAGCATTGGAAATTCAGAATTGGAGCAAGAGAAGAATCTTTATTTGCATTCCTAATTCCCTAACTTCTCTTTAATTCTATCTTTATTTCTCAATGTATAATCAATTGTGGATTATGGATTTTGATTATATGATGAGTTAAACTTTATTTTGGGATTGCAATGGATTTTATTGCTTAGTTTAATATGATATACTTCATTGTTAACCTTATTGATTGCTATGGGATTGTCTATTAAGATTCATGCTTATTTTCTCAGTTGATTGGCCATCAATTACTGTGATAACTCATATGAACTTGAAAGACGAAGTATGGGTTTAGATTTGATCTTGATAGCTTATGTTTGTATGTTCTACATGGTGATGGAATGTATGATTCGTGCTTAGGATAGACATATACCGAGGCATCATTCGTAGTCTATTGAGAATTTGGGGCTTAAACCCTAATTATTTGTAAATCACATAGACATATAGTGGTTTAGGTAATGTGGGTGTTCACGTGTGTTCTATCAATTGTGGATCATACGTGATATGGGTATGGTACATTGAGAGATGGCTATACTTTTTACTTTGTGTTCTCATCAACAAACCCAGTACAATTAGTTTGGCTTAACATGAAGTGTATGGATTTGAATGAGTCAATAGATGAAATTGTAATCTCAGGTCTTCATTATCTAGTCTTACTCTAGAAATAGTTAGGTTTATTTAATTTTGTAGTTTAAATATAAACTATAATATCATTCGTTTAAATAAGACTGAGATGGATATGGGCTAATGCTTGGTGAACTTATTTGGTTAATTCTCCGTGGGAACGATACTTTACTTACTCTTTATTACTTGTTGACCACGTATACTTACGTGTTGTGCGTAACTAGAATTTACCCAACAATAATCGGGTAAAGATAATACAAGTGTTTCACTCAACTCTTTCTTCAGTTCTTGAAAACTGTTTTCACATTTCTCCGTCCATACATACTTCACTGTCTTCCTTGTCAAATTAGTCAACGGAGTAGCTATCTTAGAAAAATCTTGGATAAATCTTTGATATCCCGCTAACCCTAGGAAACTCCATACCTCATTTGGTGTTTTCGGTTGTTCCCAATTAATCACTGCTTCCACCTTTGCTGGGTCCACTGAAATTCCATCTCTATCAATAATGTGACCTAAAAACGGTACCCTTTCTAGCCAAAATTCACACTTGATGAATTTCGCGTATAACGTTTCCTTCATTAATGTCTCCAACACTAATTTTTGGTGTTCAGCGTGATCTTCTGGCGTCTTAGAATAGACTAGAATATCATTGATAAACACTACAACGAACTTGTCCAAATATTGTTTGAACACTCTGTTCATCATATCCATGAATGAAGCTAGTGCATTTGTCAACCAAAACGACATTACCAAAAACTCGTAATGGCCGTAACGAGTCCTGAATGTCGTCTTAACTACATCCTCATTTTTAACTTTTAACTGATGATACCCCGTTCGCAAATCTATTTTAGAAAAATACTTTTCCCCTTTCAATTGATAAAAGAGATCATCGATCCTGGGCAATGGGTATTTATTCTTTATCGTTAACTTGTTCAACTCTCGGAAGTCGATACAAAGTCTCAACGATCTGTCCTTCTTCTTCACAAATAGTACCGGTGCTCCCCACGGCGAAACACTCGGTTGAATGTATTTTCTATCCAACAGCTCTTGTAAATGAACCATCAACTCTTTCATTTCTATTGGCGCCATACGATACGATGCCCTTGAAACTGGTGTTGCTCCTGACACAATATCTATTACGAATTCGATCTCCCTATCCGGTGGAAGACCTGTTAATTCGCTTGGAAATACATCCACGAATTCTTTGACTATAGGTATTTGTTCCATCTTTTTTCCCACTCTCTGGGTATCAACAACATGACACAAATAACCTACACATCCCTTCCTCAACAATTCCCTAGTTTGCGTCATGGTAAGACAACATGAACGTCTTGGCGATTTATTACCATAAAACACTACATGATGTTGTCTCAACGTTCTAATGTTTACACATTTCTTTGGACAATCTATAATTGCACCATGGTTAAACAACCAATCCATCCCGAGAATTACATCGAATTCTCCCAACTTTATCGGTATTAAATCTATCGATAATTTATAACCTCATATTTCTACACAACAATGCCTATGAGTATGTTCAACGGGAATTATCTCTTCGTTTGGTACCTTAATATTTAAATGTATAGGCTATCTTTCGGGAAGTAATCCTAATCGTCCAACAAAATCACATGCTATAAAAGAATAAGGAGCGCCCGAATCAAACAACACATAAGCATTTATATCGTTTATTAGGATAATACCTGCCACTACATCCCCTGATGCAACTTCATCCTGGACCGTCATATTAAAGGTACGGTGTGACGCCCCCAAAATAGGAATACATACCCCATCTTGAGTCGCCAAATACATGGTACAAAATTCAAATACAACTTAATTATACAACAGTTGTAACGCCTGAGAATTTCGAATTGTCAATGAATTAAATTTTTATTTGATTATGTGAATTAAATGCATTTAATTGATTTGTTATGTGATTAAGATGTTCGAATGTCATTCTATGACCTAGAATATACAGATGTGGTTAGTATTCTGGCTTTGTTCTAGAATTAATTGTTGTGAATTATCAAGACAAGAACGAAAGTTTTCTGAGATTGTTTGCGTTAAAATACTATTCATCCGATGTCGTTCGGAGCTAGGGTTTGAAATTCTGAGAAACGCGTAATGTTAGAATATGACGATATTATGGAATATCCAATAATATTTTTGTTATGGAAAACGAAGTTTTTGCCTGCGGACTTAAAACCTAAGGGTTTGTGAAAGAGGTTTCAAAGGGAAATGTAATGCGATAGTCGCTTTGATTATTATAATTATGGAATATGAGTATTATACTAGTATGTATACGAGTATGGTATGAAGAATAGTACGACGTATAATACGATTATTATATGAATATTATACGAAGAGAATACATGAATAATACGCGTAGAATACGAGTTGTATTATTAGAGTATGAACTAAGGATTTTATCCAATCCAATTGGACTTGGATTAATAACAAGCCCTATGAATTAAGTATACAAGCCCAAGCAAGGCCCAATATTAGATTGGTTAAAGCCCAATGTTTATTAATGTCAAGCCCAATCCAAAAAGTAAACCGTGGATCGAACCGGTGGGTCAAGGGATGGGTAAAACCCATGGGGAAACCCATGGGCATGGTGGGTCGGCCACTTGATGGCCAAGCAAAGTGTCACTTGGTCACCAAGTATTTTGCTTGGTGACAAAGTTGTAAATAACTAAGGAGGTGCTAAATTGGACCATTTTGCCCCATTGTATTTTCTATAAATACAAGGCTTAGGTTGAGTTTTTGGTTGTTTCAAAAAGCTTGTTCAACCTATATTGAGAGAGAAAGAGCTAGAATCATATAATCCTTCTACTTCCAAGCAAACCAATAGACGTTTATCAAGAACGTTAACTACTTCAAAGGTAAATTCCTATAAACCGTAATCTTCATCCTTTTCGATTTCTTTCTCATTGAAGAATCATAGATTAGTGGAGAGTGTTTATTGAGAAGATATAAGAATGCCTATTAATGACCAAATCATGGATAGGTCGTGACCAAATAAGAAATCGTAAGTGGTTATGTGAGTTAAAACCATAGAAAGTCTTGAACGTTAACTTAGTTATAATTGGACGTTTTCGAAACCGTTATAGCTAAGGTATGTGCATCTTGATTGGTTAGGATGTAGATATGAAATCTATAGAGTATTCCATGAGATTTGGCTTAGAGAACATTAGTAAAGAAGTTATGGCGGATTTTGCGAAAATAGACGTTAAACGTCAAAAACGTATAAAGTCCGGATTAAGGGTCAAAAGTTGTCGTGTGACTTGAAAACGTTGGTTTCCAATGTCAACACGTGACATAAGGTAATTAAGAGTCGTTGGCGAAAGAATCGTCGCATTCCGACTTATACCGAAGAAAATGAGTATTGAACGGACGAAAACGTTAAACGAACGCTCAAAAATGAACTTAAAGGTGAATTCTGAGGTAACAAAGTCGAAAATATGAAATTCTTATATGAACACGTAAAGGATGTAATTCTTGACTTGTAAGAATTCGAATGGGTCAATTCGGATGTAAAATGAACAAATTAGGAAGCCGGGAGTTTCGTTAAGAAACTAAACTATTTTAACTATTGGTGCATCGGTTCTAAATAAGTAGCAATACCAAACCCCGTGTTATCATCAGTCACAGCCGCCACTAGAATGCAAAAGGATGTCGCCACAAATACGCAAGTAGAAAAAAGGTTAACCAAGTTAGGTTTTTTGTTCCATTTTGAATGAAGACTTAATGTAAGATATTGAAGGTACTTAAGGTACATTATAAGACTTACCTTAACTCACTTGTAAGGTGTTAATATAAGAAGATCTAGTAAGGTTTAATAGTAATTAAAAGAAGAACATAAAGACATAATAAATGAACCGTGAATGACGTTCAACGTTTGTAATTAACCATTTATGATCGAATGTCGGTTAAGGATGTAAGAACATTAATGAAACATAACGAAGTATAAAGAGTTGAATTGACTTTAATAACGAAGTTAATTCAAATAAAACATAGAAGAGAAAGAAGTTGGTTAGAACCGTAAAGATAGTTTATGTGATAACTAATTACAGTGTGCTATGTGAATGTTTCATGTAGATCCTATAAAGACTGAGAATAGTTGAATTGTAAATTCGAAGACGCTTGAAGGCAAGTCTTTCTTGACGCTTGTATAACCTTCGTGTTAGCCAAGTTTTTACGTGATGCATGTTATACAATGCATGAATGGTAAATAGAAAAGAGTCGATGCCTGTTTTATTCTAGCTAGACAAGTATTGAAGAGTTGATTGATTTGTTACAAGTCTATTGATATAGAAGAGAACAAAGAAAAGAAAGGGTGAGCTCAACTAGCCCAAGAAGAAATATTATGACTAAGATAATGCGTAATAAATTATCATTAGCCTTCAACAAAGTTAAAACCGAAACTAAAAATATAATAAACATCAAGTTTAATCAAGCGAACAAGCAATCCATTAAAGAGTCAAGAGAGAATAAAATCTACTATCTTCTATGATTTAAAAGGTTTTTCATCACTTTTATCACGAGACTCAAATTTTAATAAATAAACCACATCATCCCCGCACTACTACCAAGGATATTCATTAAGATCACGACCACAAATTATCCATGCACTACGGGCCAAGGATATTCGTATATTCATCAATGGTCATGATCATGCCAACAACTCGGCCATCAATGCACTACGGCCAATGAGGACTTTTACCACATCATTTGTAATATTACTACCATGATTATACCGAATAATCCCTCGGTCATAATCATACCAAGTCCATCTATGCACTACAAAACCACGTATGACTTTCAACATATTATAAACATGAGGATGATGACAATGATATAAGAATTCAATAAAACAAGTTCAAGGATAAATTTGTAAAGATTTATAATTTAATTTATCCAGTAAATCAATAACGCCCAAATTGTCAACATGATACTACTTTTGGGAGTAAAATTCAAGAATGCTCGTAAGAATATTTCCATGAAAAGATATCGATGAAGCGCAAATATCAAGGATATTCCACTAATTTCATGGAGTATAGAAGCCAAAACTTTAATCAACCGAGTATAATAGAATATATGAAACCGCAAATGGATTTTTTGCCGCCATGCGAATCCACGTAGATGCATTATTCCAATGTAATAATAAAGAATGGAATAATGTAAGAATTCACCAGCGCATGTAATCCACATGCATGTGTTATTCCAATGTAATAATAAAGAATGGAACCAGTCATCCATAATCCGCATGCATGTGATGTTCCAATGTAATAATAAAGAATGGAACCAGTCATGCGTAATCCATGCATGCATGTGATGTTCCAATGAATAATAAAGAATGGAATAACAATGTATTCACCAGCATGCGATAGATCGCATGCATGTGTTATTCCAATGTAATAATAAAGAATGGAATAATGTAAGAATTTCACCATGTATGCGGATTTCATATATAAAAGTTATTCCAACATAATAATAAAGAATGGAATAACAACCCTTACGAGTATTGAAAGAAAATAACTCTCTTCATGAATACGAAAGAATAATACCCTTACCTTAGAAAAAACTCGATACCGAATAAAGGAGGTAGCAGACATTTCTTCTTCTTTCTCTCTATAATTTCTCTCTATAATAATTGCTCTAAAGCTTTTGTGAATTGGTGAGAAATGAAGGAAGAATGAGCTTCTATTTATAGGAAAATATAGTTTCGATAATTGCACGCTTTGGGGCTCAAAATATTACAAAGATAATACCTTCCTCTTTTTTCATTTTTAATTTAGTCCCGCAAGTATTATCAAACTTGCACCACCTCCCCTAATAGTAAATAATGTGAATTAATAGTTCATTCATGTGACTCAATAGTATAATCATGTGAAAAAACTAATTACAAAGATAAGACCTTCAACTATACCTCCATTTTTAATTTAGTCATGCAAGTATTATCAATCTTACACCACCTCCCCTAATAGTACATGAATGTGAATCAATAGTACACACATGTGAACAAATAGTTATAAGCATGTGAAATAATAGCAATTAATTGCTCATTTATTCGATTAATTACCCGATTTGTCAATATAACCTCCAGACATCAATTATTATCGAAATAAATGTCGATTTCCACTAACACTAATAATTCCAACACAATGGAACTATCAATTTCATCTTTAATCAACACAACTTATTCATCATTAATATTAAAACTCACAATATTTAACAACCAAAGTCGCTCCTGTGAAAGAGGGGGCTTTCGATAAGGATTTCTCCTTATCGCCGCCGCAATTAGGTGACCAAACCTCTCCTCGATGTAACTTCTAGACATCATCAATATTGCAAATAATAATATGAATAACTTTGTCGCCTCAATTATTGATTTAATAATAATAAATATTATGCGTATGATATCGTGACAATAATTGAATCAATAATACGAGAGATATGATGCAAGAATTATCGTAGTAAATAATTGAGTATAACCGAGTGACTTCACACGTAAGCATCAATAATCAATACCGTGTGCTACTATGCAACCACGCCAGACATCGCATTTTTTTACTACCGGGTAGTTCAACAGCTTTAATTCGAAATACTTTCGCCGTTATTTTTATAAAAGATAATTTCGCCATTTTCTAACTACGACACAATACTTCCGCTAGGGGTCCACCAATGATTGTGCCGCCGCATTTAATATTCCCCTCGTTAAAACGAATATTCCCCACCAAATCGAATATTATATAACCACTTGCTTACTTTGCAAAATTTGTAAATATTACCCACAACTATAACATTATATCAAATCCACACCATAATATTCAAAAATATATTTCAGAGAAAATTATTCTTTATTCATAAAAGTTGGGGTCTTACAACCTCCCTTCTTATGAAATTTCATCCTCAAAATTAGGGTACGACCGGTATATATCAAGAGGTGAGGATACTTTGATTTCATTTCGCATTCTAACTCCTGTGTCATTTCCTCAACATCGTGGTTTCTCCACAAAACTTTGACTTGAGGTATAACTTTAGAGCGTAGAATATGATCCTTCTTATCCAAGATTTTAACAGTAACTCTTCATACGCTAAATCTTCCTCTATCTCGTCCGGTTCTAATTCAATAATGTGGTTCGGTCTTTCACATATTTACGTAATATAGATATGTGAAAAACGTTATGAACACGAGACATACTTCAAGCAGTAGGCGTAGTCTATAGGCCACAGCCCTACTCGATCGAGGATTAAAATGGGCCAATGAATCGAGGGTCGAGCTTTCCTCTCTTTCCAAATCTCAGAATTCCTTCCATGGAGCAACACGTAATAACACATGATCTCCAATATCAAATTCCACGCCCTTTCGATGAAGATCAAGATAACTCTTTTGTCGATCTTGTGAGGTTTTTATACGCTGTTGATCGCTTTGAATCTTTTTCGTAGTCATACGTAAATCAACTCCGTCCCAACAACGCTGCTTCACCCACCTCATCCCAAAGATACCGAGAACGACACTTTCTTCCATACAACGCCTCAAATGGAGCCATGCCAATACTTGCTTGATAACCGTTGTCAGAGGAAAACTCCACCAATGGTAAGAACTTGTCCCAACTTCCTTTGAAGTCAAGGACACAAAGTCTTAATAAATCTTCAAGAGTTTGAATAGTCCTCTCCGATCGCCTCATCCGCTTCGAGGATGATATGCCGAAAGCTAAATCAGAATCTGCGCGCCCATAGCTTTTTGCAAACTAACCCAAAATCTTGAAGTGAATCTTGGGTCTCGATCGTAAACTATGGATACCGCATACCCATGCAGCCTTACAATCTCGCTTATGTACATACGAGCAAGACGCTCAAGTGTATAAGTTTCTCGATAGGTAGGAAATGAGCAGACTTGGTCAATCTATCAACAATGACCCAAATCGCATCTATGCCTTGAGAAACCTTGGGAAGACCAAAGAATCTAAATCCATGGTAATGTGCTCCCACTTCCATTCTAGAATTTCAAGTGGTTGCAATGGACCTTTTGGTACTTGATGTCTCCGCCTTGACTCGCTGACAAGTTAAACACCTTGAGATAAACTCCGCTATCTCTCTCTTCATATTGCTCCACCAAAATGTATGTCAAGATCACGATACATTTTGGTACTCCCAGATGGATTGCAAACTGTGTGTGTGCGCCCCCATCATGATTTTATACTTTAAATCGTGGTTGTTAGAACACAAAGTCCGGAGTTGACTCAAGTATTCCTTCTTCATCGATTCTTGCTTCCTAAGATAGCACCTTCTTGCACTTTCTTCCTCATACGCATCACCTCCGTGTCCGTAGCTTGAGCAAATTTTTAACTTTATCGATTAAAGTCTGGCTCTACTCAGATATTCGCCATCATCACATGGGTCCCCTCGAGTCTTTAACTCTATCTCCATCCTTTGTAAGTCATATAAAATGGGCCTTATATGCTGACAATAATGCACTCAGCACCAAGCATATGATCTTCTACTCAATGCATCACCTACTACGCTCGCTTTTCCAGTGATGGTATTGAATGGTATGATCAGTAATCTTTCAACAACTCAAGCCATCGCCGCTGCCGCATGTTGAGTTCCTTTTGAGTGAAGAAATATTTGAGGCTTTTTATGATCCGTATAGATCTCCACCTTCTCTCCATACGTAATGCCTCCAAATCTTAAGCGCAAAAAATGATCACCGCTAACTCTAGATCATGAGTAGGATAATTCCTCTCATATTTTTGAGTTGTCGTGAGGCATAGGCTATGACTTTCCCATGTTGCATGAGAACACATCCTAACCCTTTGCCTCAAGCATCATCAGAGATGACAAATCCTCCGAGCCGATGGTATTGTCGTAACAAAATAAATGAGTCTCCTCGAGTTCTTGAAAACTCTTCTCACATTCCTCGCTCCAACCGAATTTTGTATCTTTTCGAGTCACCGAAAGTTTAATGGAGTAAGCGATCGAGAAAACCCTTCTACGAATCTCCGATAATAACCAAATGTTCGAGAAAGCTACGATTTCATTCATCGATTTAGGTTGCTCCCAAATTTTGAATTGCTTTCAATCTTTGCCGGTCAATGATATCCCATGATTTGATATCACGCGCTCAAGGAATGCAACTTCCTCAAGCCGTAACTCGATTTCTTCAACTTGGCATATAGCTTGTTTTCACGGCTTTTGGAGTATCAAATTTCAAGTGTCGTTGCTCATGGTCTTCACGGTTTTGAGTATATGAGGATGTCATCAATAAAGACGACCACAAAGTGATCCAAATATTCCTCAATACTCTGCTCATCATATCCATGAAGGCAAAGAGAGCATTAGTCAATCCAAAAGACATGACTAAGAATTCATAATGCCCGCATCGAAGTTCTCGAAAGTAGTTTTTGAATGTCATCGCTTTTAATCTTCAACCGATGATATCCTAATCTAGATCAATCTTTGAAAAGAATTTGGCGCGCTTTGCAACCGGGTCAAACAGTCATCAATGCGAGGCAACGGGTACCTATTTTTGATGGTGACATGATTCAACTCCCGATAATCAATACAAAGTCGCATACTTCCATCTTTCTTCTTCACGAATAGAACATAGAGCACCCCAAGGAGACGATTTAGACGAATGAAACCGATGTCTAACAATTCCTCGAATTGGGTCTTTAACTCCTCAAGTTCAATAGAGCCATTCGATATGGGGCTTTGGAAATGGGTTTTGTACCGTGTTCAAGGTCGATAAAAAATTCAATTTCACGCCTGGGGTAGGCCAGAAGTTCTTCGTGTGAATACGCCAGAAATTTATTAACAATAGAAATATCTTTCAAATCGATTTATTTTTGTTTAAATCAGCGATATGAGCTAAGAAAGCTTGACATCCGCTTTTTCAATAAACGAATAGCTTTATGGCTTGAGATGACCGTGATTGATTTTAATGGTTTGGTCGCTTGAATTCGCATAATAGGTTGATTAGGAATATGAAAGCTAACAACCTTACGAAAAAATAATCAATTTTAGTATGATGAGTAGTTAACCAATCAATCCCTAGAATCACGCCAAATGCAAGTATTTTTAAAGAAATAAGATCGACAGTAACGTAAGTGTTACCGATTTGAATCAAACAAGACTTATAAAATGTGGATGTAATGAAGGTTTCTCCCAACGGAGTTTCAACCGATAAGTCAAAGTCTAATTTCTCCTGAGTCAAATTTAAACGCTGAGCGCAAGTAGAGAAAAATAAAAGAATGGGTAGAACCGTATCAAATAAGGTATAGACTTCGCTAGAGTTTATGATAAGCTTACCCGTGATGACCTCGCTCGTTCCTTGCTTTCCGGGAGGTTACGACAAACGCCTCCTCGAACTACCGGGACTTTTTTTCTCGACGGCTTTGGTGCCTCCATCCCACCGGACTTGTCTTTGGTGCACGACAAAAATCGGGCTAGGTGACCTTCTTCCACAATTATAACACGCTTTGATCGCATCGCGCAGCTTTGACCGATATGTCCCTCCCTCCGCATTTGAAGCATATGATAGGTGGTCGTTCTCCTTCCTTAACAACGGTGTCGGTGCCGACGCCTTTCCATCATTGTTGAATCTCCTTTTCTTGAAATGTCCATTTTACTGCTCTCGCCATGATTACCACCGGCGGTTACCATTTCGCATGTTGATTCCTCCACGCTTGTTGTCACCGCTTCATGACCGCTACCACCGGTATTATCATTTTGCCGGCCGCTTTCTCTTGTTGAAGTTGACTCAAGTATCGCGCTTCCAATAATCGAGCCCTATTAACAACATCTCAATACAAACACAGCCAGAGAAATTAAGTATCGACGATCTCGTGTTTCAAACCTCTTAGAAACATCCGCCATTCTCTCCTCATTATCAACCAAGTGAGACGCAAACCGACAACTCGCAAACTTAGCTTCAGATCGCGACACTACCATATTGTTCTCGCTTCCAACTTGATGAACTCTACCTCTTTCATGTGACGAATACTTTCGAAAAGTACTTGTCGTTGAATAGTTCTTGAACTTCTCCCAAGACATCTTCAAAGCAAGGCAGTCGAGTACGCTTTTACCGATTCCCACCAAGAATCGCCTCTCCTCGCAACATAAAGGTGGCAATGGAACCTTTTGCTCCTGAGCATCCCAAAACATCAAATATCTTGGTGATCTCGCTTTATCCACGCTTCCGCCTTAAGTGGTTTTGGCTTCCAATAAACTCCGTGGTCCCAAATTCCTGAACTGCTTAATGCAAGACCGTCCCCGAGAGTTTCCAAAGTTTCCACCTACATTTTGGACAGAGCCGCCTCACCGATGTGTCGCATGAATTGCATAAAGCCTCCTAACATTCCATCGCTCATCATTTGGTCAAGGTTGTTGTTTGCATGAGGATTGTCGCCTTCCCGATGCACATTATCCTCGATTATTGATCCGTGGAGACTCAACGGCCTCTCCTGTGTGCTCCATTGCTATTCTCAACATTCTCGATGTCATTTTCAAATACCGCCACAAAACAAGGGTTAATTGACATGTCACATATTATCCCTATACTCCTAATCCGACCAAATAAATACCAAATAAACTTAGGTAGGTCATACTAGCTAAGGAATTCCCCCCCTCTCCCTCCTAGTTCTTGTCTCACATCTCACCAGGATCATATCCCTAAGCTTTGATACTAACCGTGACGCCCCCAAAATAGGTATACATCACCCATCTTGAGTCGCCAAATACATGGTACAAAAATTCAAATACAACTTAATTATACAACAAATGTGTAAAATATACGACAAAACATAATCTAAGAGTTTTAATAAGAATATTGTCATCTAGACAATATCCACACTCAATGGAGTCCTCATTACATTTATTGTCACACTATTTAATGTAATAGTGAGGACTACTAATGCTATCATCTCGACCGCCACCCGCTCCCCGACTAGTCCCTGCCACGCTCTCATTTCCTCAAGAGAACAAAGGAAAGAAAAGGGTGAGCTCAACTAGCCCAAGAAGAAATATTATGACTAAGATAATGCGTAATAAATTATCATTAGCCTTCAACAAAGTTAAACCGATAAAATATAATAAACATCAAGTTTAATCATAGCAAATAACAAGCAATCCATTAAAGAGTCAAGTAGAGAATAAAATCTACTATCTTCTATGATTTAAAAGGTTTTTCATCACTTTTATCACCGAGACTCAAATTTTAATAAATAAACCACATCATCCCCGCACTACTACCAAGGATATTCATTAGTATCACGACCACAAATTATCCATGCACTACGCGCCAAGGATATTCGTATATTCATCAATGGTCATGATCATGCCAACAACTCGCCCATCAATGCACTACTACCAATGAGGACTTTTACCACATCATTTGTAACATTACTACCATGATTATACCGAATAATCCTCGGTCATAATCATACCAAGTCCATCTATGCACTACAAAAGCCACATATGACTTTCAACATATTATAAACATGAGGATGATGACAATGATATAAGAATTCAATAAAACAAGTTCAAGGATAAATTTGTAAAGATTTATAATTTAATTTATCCAAAATCAATAACGCCCAAATTGTCAACATGATACTTTTTTGTGAGTAAAATTCAAGAATGCTCGTAAGAATATTTCCATGAAAAGATATCGATGAAGCGCAAATATCAAGGATATTCCACTAATTTCATGGAGTATAGAAGCCAAAACTTTAATCAACCGAGTATAATAGAATATATGAAACCGCAAATGGATTTTTGCCGCCATGCGTAATCCACGAGATGCATTATTCCAAATGTAATAATAAATGAATGGAATAATGTATTCATTCACCAATGCATGAATCCATATGAGCATGTGTTATTCCAATGTAATAATAAAGAATGGAACCAGTGTCATAATGCATGCACAATCCATGTATGAATGATGTTCCAACATGTATGCATGATATAATAAATAAAGAATGGAACCAGTCATGCGAATCCGCATGCATGTGATGTTCCAAATGTAATAATAAAGAATGGAATAACAACAAAATTCACCAGTGCATGCGATAGATCAAGATGCATAAAAGTTATTCCAATGTAATAATAAAGAATGGAATAATGTAAGAATTTCACCATGTATGCGATTTCATGATAGACATGTTATTCCAACATAATAATAAAGAATGGAATAACAACCCTTACGAGTATTGAAAAGAAAATAACTCTCTTCATGAATACGAAAGAATAATACCCTTACCTTAGAAAAACTCGATACCGAATAAAGGAGGTAGCAGTACTTTCTTCTTCTTCTTCTCTCTCTATAATTTCTCTCTATAATAATTGCTCTAAAGCTTTTGTGAATTGGTGAGAAATGAAGGAAGAATGAGCTTCTATTTATAGGAAAATATAGTTTCGATAATTGCACGCTTTGGGGCTCTCAAATATTACAAAGATAATACCTTCCTCTTTTTCTTCATTTTTAATTTAGTCCCGCAAGTATTATCAAACTTGCACCACCTCCCCCCTATAGTAAATAATGTGAATTAATAGTTCATTCATGTGACTCAATAGTATAATCATGTGAAAAAACTAATTACAAAGATAAGACCTTCAACTATACCTCCATTTTTAATTTAGTCATGCAAGTATTATCAATCTTGCACCACCTCCCCTAATAGTACATGAATGTGAATCAATAGTACACACATGTGAACAAATAGTTATAAGCATGTGAAATAATAGCAATTAATTGCTCATTTATCCGATTAATTACCCGATCGGGTCAATATAACCTCCAGACATCAATTATTATCGAAATAAATGTCGATTTCCACTAACACTAATAATCCCAACACAATGGAACTATCAATTTCATCTTTAATCAACACAACTTATTCATCATTAATATTATAACTCACAATATTTAACAACCGTGTCGCTCCTGTGAAAGAGGGGCTTTCCGATAAGGATTTCTCCTTATCATGCCAAGCAATTAGGTGACCAAACCTCTCCTCGATGTAACTTCTAGACATCATCAATATTGCAAATAATAATATGAATAACTTTGTCGCCTCAATTATTGATTTAATAATAATAAATATTATGCATGATATCGTGACAATAATTGAATCAATAATACGAGATATATGATGCAAATTAAATTATCGTAGCAATAATTGAGTATAACCGAGTGACTTCTCACGTGAAGCATCAATAATCAATACCGTGTGCTACTATGCAACCACGCCAGACATCGTATTTTTACTACCGGTAGTTCAACAGCTTTAATTCAGAATACTTTCGCCAAGTTATTTTTATAAAAGATAATTCTATCATTTTTTCTAACTACGATAATACTTCCGCTAGGGGGTCCACTAATGATTGTGCCATCGCATTTAATATTCCCCTCGTTAAAACGAATATTCCCCACCAATCTAATATTATATAACCACTTGCTTACTTTGCAAAATTTGTAAATATTACCCACAACTATAACATTATATCAAATCCACACCATAATATTCAAAAATATATTTCGAGAAAATTATTCTTTATTCATAAAAGTTGGTACTTCTTCTTTGTAGTATAACACTACATCGTTCATCATTACATAGCCTTAGCTGATTACATTACTTTCCCGCAATTACACTACAAGAAAAAGGTCTAACAGCGACCAATAATATTAGTGACCCCACTTGCGGTCGCTGATATTAGTAAATAGCGACCGACATCAGTGACCGAAATTTAATCCAATCACTATTTACTAGCAGCAACCGCATGCGGTCGCTGATCGGTCGCTAACACAAATTTGCCTCCCAAAATTTGGCAAGAAATGTTGGCGCCAAGCTTTTGTGCGACCACTTAACATCAGCGAGCGCATGTGGTCGCTGATCAAAATAAATATAATCAGTATCAGGCATTCGCTCGACAAACCAGGCGAAGAAAAAAAAGAGGGAGCAGATAGAGAGAAGAGGGAGAAGGGGGAGAAGAAAAGAAAGAGAAGAGGGACGCCACTGACACTGAATCATCGCCGCCACCACTGCCCAAATCGCCGCCGCACAGGTTACTGTCAATTATATGGGTAATAACTATGTATTTTGCTTCAGAAAAATGCTATGGTAACTATCAATTAACCTGGTTTTTTTTTGTTTTTGGATAAAATTGGTAATGTAAAGCCCCCAAACTCGGGTACTTGAAACCCGAACTCGGTGCTTCACGATACTATTTCTATGAGCGGAATAATACTAATAATAATAAAAATAATATAAATATCAAACTTATCTTACATTTATCAGAGTCTAATCACAATTACGCAACCTTTACTATAATTCTTTACATGATATATAATACCTATTTTTATCTTAATACAGTCTAATTACTACAAAAAATACCATTAAACATGTTCTGTTTGCTTTCATTTTCACTTGTTCTTGTCTGAACCTTCGGGTTGATCATGCCTAGCTGAAAACATTTAAATTTAAGCAAGGATGAGCATTTGGGTGCCCAACAAATAATAACAATTATGAATATAATTAGCTAAAAGAAATAAATGTTTTCTTTGTACATCACTTCTACAACGAATTTATAGTTTTGAAGTAAATTGAACCGATAATAACAACATAACAATTCTATCTCAAATTTTTGAAACTACGTATTGACTATATATATAGGGTAGTTGACATACTATGAACATTGTTTTTAGTTTTCGCTAAGGTTTAGTAGAACTTCATCTGCAAATCGTCATAACTTACGGGCGCGAGGGTGATCATCCCAATGAGCCTTGTATTGATCAATACTACATTGCTAGAACGATATTATCGTTCATCCTTTGTCTGCCTTGGCACATAAAAAATTTCTCGTGATCGGGATGTTCATACTTAGTCTGGAATCCGAACCAAAATAATTTGATTGGATACAAAAAGGTTTTAACTTATTTAACGATATTTCTGAATTTGTGTCTAGCTGGGTCAAATAGCTTAGACGGCTTTATATATATATATCAACATGTAAATAAATACAATGGTTATCCAAGTGGGGACACTTGTTAACGAACAGAATATATATCTGAATTACCATATACTAACATGTTGATAAACAATGATCGGATATAGAATATATCACAATAGGGTTAATAATATAGTATAATAATAATATAATTCTGAAACTTCTTACTCATGTCCATTGCATAAAGGAAATGCAAAGGTAAGATATCACTCGATGCGATGCTTACAATTCGTAACTTAGTTCTATCTTTATATAACACCTATCAGTAATAAGATCATTTGATCGATTAGAATAACATACTATAACACATAGCACTGCTTATTACAGTTACCACAAAACCTAATCACATTGTCACATATGTTTCACAACCATTGAATCACAAATAAACACATATCTAATCAAATTATCTAAGTCCAGATCAATTTCTAAAACTCAGAGGCGCATCTATTGATTTATTTGCAATTATCGAGTCTAAGACTCTTTATCGAAGTTCAATATCTATTTAGACTATTTAAGTAACAGTCATATTATTCTTAAATAACTTATAATAATTTTAAACATTTATTATAATTTATCATAAATTTTAAACATCGAAATCATTATTAAATGATTTAAATATTAAATAATTCTATTATCATTAATATTTAATTAATATTAAATCATTAATGAAATCGCTTTCTAAAATATTAAAGTTATTTATAATAACTCAAAATACTTTTAAAGTATTAATATTACCCTTAAATGATTTTTAAAACAATTAAAATCATTTTTAAATAATTGCCATTAATATTAAAGTATTAATGTATTATTTATCAAAATATTAAAAGTCCTTATTTATAACTTCAAATATTTTTATTTCATTTATTTCCTTTTTAAATGATTTTAAATAAATAAAACCATTTTTAAACTATTTATTTAATATAATTATTAAATAAATTTAATATTATTAATAATAATTATTAATCATTATTAATGAAATTATCCTTTAAATATTAAAAGTTATAATTTATAACTTAAAATATCTTTAAACACTTTATTTTCATTTTAAATGATTTTTATAATATTAAAATCATTTTAAACTAATTTATTTAATATAATTATTAAATAATTCCAATATAATTAATAGTAAATAATTAAGGAAATTTACCTTTAAATATTGAAAGTTATATTTTACAACTTAAAATATTTTTAAACTATTTATTTTCATTTAAAATGATTTTTCTAATATTAAAATCATTTTTTAAACTAATTTATTTAATATAATTATTAAATAAATCTAATATCATTAATATTAAAATATTAATATTTTTCATGACAAAATATCAAAAGTTATATTTATAACTTAAAATACTTTTATAACCTTTAAATCATTTTTTAAAATTTTAAATCATTAATTCTATTTTTCATAATTTATTTAATATATTCAATAAATAACTTAATTATCATTCATATTAATTAATTAATGAAATTCATCACAAAGTATCAAAAGTTTTCAAAAATAACTTAAATTATTTTCTTATACCATAATATAATTTTAAATGATTTTTCATGTATTAAAATCATTTTTAAATGATTTATTTAATATTATAATTAAATAAATTAAATACTTTTAATATTACAAAAATATTAAATATTTTTTAAATATATTCAAAATAATTAAAACTAATTTTTGGATTTTAAAATAATTTTAATAATTTATTTTGAATTTTAATAATTTAAAACTATTTTTTTTCTATTTATTTAATTTAAATAATTAATTTTCAAAAATATTTGTCGCTAAAGGGCATTATAGCGACGAAACTGTCGCTATAGGTGTTCTTGAGCTGTTCTTCATTAAACCCAGAAAACATATCAGTGATCAAGAGGGTATGTTTGACCAATAATATCTAACAGATCATAAAGCTTCTGGGTGTGATATGACTTTGATCGTGTAGTACTCGTGTAATACTACACGATTCAACAACAAACATGGCCAAAAATCATAATATCGAAGAGAGCTAAGCAGTCAAAGTCATTGTCAGAACTGATCTGGGTTTTCTGGGTAACCCAGAAACCCAGACAGTACCATGATGTCACTTTGAGGCCCGATTATCATAAGGTTCTGAACTTACTTAATTCGATCTAAAAGTTCTATCTTGTAGAAGAGATGTTAAGGTACAAATATCAAGCACTATATCATATTAACAACATCACATGCGTAAGATCAAAGCTGGTCAACCCATGCCAGAAAATGTGTTCTTCACGAATCTGGGTTTTTCCCAGAAACTCATAAGGCTGGTGGTCAACCCTACTTTGACCGATAATATCTTTTATCCTATGTACGATCTATGTGTTATAGATGCATGATCATGTAACCTACATGTCAGTCTACGAATGGAATACAACAATATGGCCAAAACATCAAAGATCAGTAAGATCAGAGGCTTTATAAATCTTGTCAGACACTAAAATAGAGTTTCTGGGTTGCCCAGAAACTCTTGGTCATGCTCGGTCAACCGAGTTTGACCACAATTATCTTACAACCTGGATCTGATTCAAGCCTGATTTCAAGTCCAGATCAAAGATATCATTACAGACAACATGTTAAAACATTTAAACAACCAAAAACATAAACAAAAAACGATTTACAGCCTTTGACATTCATTGTCAGAACACGAAATAAAAATTTTCCAGATTTTGAAAAATATCAAATTCGAGCCTATAGATGTTATGGATCTAACATCTATCAACCCAGATCATCATTATACACTGTAAACAACATGTTTTAACATAGAATCATAACATCTCACAATCGATTAATGGTGAGATTTGCAATTAGGGTTTATACCTTCAATGGACAATCTTATGATTCTGGGCTACTGATTTGTTAATGGATTTCGTGGGGCTTGTTATATGACTGATATATGAAGGAAAGTTCGGAGGTTTGGGGTTGAGAGAGAATGGTTAAGTGTTTTGCACAAATAATCTAGCAAATGCAATTTCTCTCTCTTCCAATCTATTTATAGAAGTCTAGGATGCATGAATTGGCTGAGCAAAGACTGATTGCTGGCATTACTTAAGTCACAATGTCAACCAAGTTGGTCACCAACTCTTAATTTGGTAGGATTTGCAAGTTATCTAAATAAATAAATGCAAAAGGGCATTTTGATCTTTTGTAATATAATTTTAATGGCATAAATGTCATTTGTCTAACCCTTAGGGTTTGACCCTTAACGTTAACCCTAAGGCTTTGTACAATAATTTCTAGCATTTTATTTAGGGTTTAAGAATAAAATAAAAATTAGTTTCTAAAATTTGTAATTAGGGTTTTTTAAATTAGATTAGGTTAACTAACCACTTAGGTCTTGAGCATAAGGATTTAATATATATTAATTATCATTAAGCGTTCTAATTTAGCAATTATGGTGTCAAATTTATCCATTAGGGTTTATAATTAATTATTAGGGTTAACAATTTGTAATTAGTGTTAACAATTTGTAATTAGGGTTTCTAATTACATTAACATAAACATTAGTGTTTTAATCACCAATTACAATTAACCTTGCTAATTTAGCAATTAGGATTTACAATTTGTACTTAAGTTTTATAATTACTAATTAGGGTTACCTAATATAGAAATTAGGGTTTCTTAATATTAATATTTCAAAATATTAATTAGGGTTTTAAAATACTAATTAGTCTTTCCCCAATTAACAATAAAGTCTAACATACATGAAATTAATCATATTAACACAATTTCTGACTGAGCAAAACTCCAGTTTTGGTTTCAAATTAGGGTTCTAGATATTAGGGTTTAGGGTTTTCTAAAGATTAATTAGGGTTGCTAGATTTTAATTAGGGTTTACCTAATTAATCATATAATACACAACATAAATCACATCACACAATCATTACACAGTCTTGGATCTCTCATTTGAGTCTTCCAGTAGGGTTAGGCAAATTAATATTAGGGTTTGGTCATGATACATTAAAATTGACCGACCCTTAACAGTTCACACATATACAGTACATATTTATAGCACTGAAATATCAAAATATAATTTATATTATATTATTATCCTCATTCCTTGATAAAAATCCAAAATTAGGGTTTGGATTCCATATCTGATTTATTCTTCATATATAACATTATTAATTAAGTTCAAATAATTAACTTAATTAATCTAGCATAAATTCATATAATAAAATAAATTAATTATTATAATAATTCAAATAACCTTTTCATATATTATTTAAATAATATATAATTATATTTTCATGGAAAATAAATAATAAATACATTTCTACTATATTAAATATTATAAGAATATACTTTATAATAATCAATAATTCTAAAATAAATTTATTTATAAATATTCATGTAATAAATATATTTTTATTTATCACATAAATACATATACACATTATCTTGTACAAATCCTCATCTTTAAAATAAAAAAAAATTATACGCAAAATTTTTGATTTATTTATATAGAAAATATCGAGTTGTTACATTACTTCTCCCTTATAAAGATTCCATCCCTAATCACCTTTTAAAAACCTATACATACCAGGTACATAGCATACACAATCATCATGGTAGATCTCGATCAAAATTGATTGAACTGATCTTTAACTATTCAGCATAAAGTTTATCTATCTGCTTATACGGAAAATTGATTTCTAATAGAACTCAATTTCCTCCTTCAAAATAATTTATAAAATAATTTACTATATATAAGAAATAAAATTGGTTTGAGTAATACCTGGAGTTGCATCCCCAGCTGCTACAATTTCTTGAACGGTCATGTTGAAGACGCTTGCGATTGATTTCATTGGTTTGATTAGTGATGTTGGTCCCATCGTCGTCAATGTCCTGCTGCCTTTCCTTGTTTGCGCATTCCTTGACTCCCTGCTCCTTCTTAAACAATCTTCCACCTTATACTCCATTGATTCACACTTAAAACACACAGACTTGTCCTTTATCTCCTTTCCTTTTATCGTATAGGTGACGAAACTGTCTTTTTCCCCTTCGTTATCCTAGCTATCACTAACGTTGCTACAAGTCAGTTGATCCTCTAAATCCTGGTAGTACGAACGCCTTGAAATCTTTAACGTTTGTCGTTCGATTATCTGGCTGATCTTCCCGCGACTGGTATTTCGTTCTGCATAACTTGATCATCCATATTCACAAAATTCTGTATCGGGTCTGGTTGTCTCCTGCTTTGTTGATAGGTTCTTTTGCCCTTTCGTTTTGTTTTCGTCTCCTTGGCGGCATTATCACAATTTGTTCTTTATTCTAAGCCTTATCGTATACGTATAATCATATAACACGAAATTCTATATTTATCATGTATTCAAAATATTATATATTTTAAAATTTTGGTTTTCTGTATTAACCAGTACTCATATAATTAACTACTATCTTTATACCCTCTTATTTCATTAATCCCATATAAATTCATACTCATATTACTTGACATACCATAGCATATATTGCTTTAATCATCGGCTATCCCTTTGTGACTCAAAAGTCGGGAATCGCTGACACAACTTATACAAAATTTGAAAATTATTATCATATACAAACATACCTATCATATACATAACATAGAATCATACATATTCAAGTAATACTAGTACTACTTATTTCTTACGCCTCTACTAAGGATCAATTGCTTAGAAATCTGTCTATTCCCATTATCCTTAATAATCCATTCACACCTAACTACACTTAGTTCGTCCAACTTACCATACATTATGAGTTTAAGAACTCACCACAAACATATGAGTTTAAGAACTCGACATTGACCACATATTCTTTAACTATACTTTACCTATCAGTCATACTATCATTTCAGGGTCCGGTACTATACTTTTCAAAACAACCACCTCATTGAGGTAGCTTTCAATGTGAGCCTCTATTTTAGCTATTGGCTTTGATATTGGCTCGGTTATGGAGGTTGACTTCTTCTTTACGATTTGAGGGTATCCTAATCCTTTTCTATCTGACATCTACACACAAACTATCTTGATTATCACTTAATATATACACACAACAATTAATAGTTTTATACAAGTTATCTTTTATTTTATTTGATAATGAATTTATTCAATTCATCTTCTTTAAAACTCTATTTGAGTTATTTGTATTTTCAACGTTTCCCTCTGTTCCAAGGTTATAGCCTAAGGTCTAGCCCTCCTAAGGTTTTTAACCCTAAAGCTCTAATACCAACTTGTAAAGCCCCCAAACTCGAGTACTTGAAACCCGAACTCGGTGCTTCACGATACCATTTCTATGAGTGGAATAATACTAATAATAATAAAAATAATATAAATATCAAACTTATCTTATATTTATCAAAGTCTAATCCCAATTACGCAACCTTTATTATAATTCTTTACATGATATATAATACATATCATTATCTTAATACAATCTAACTACTACAAAAGATACCATTAAACATGTTCTGTTTGCTTTCCTTTTCACTTGTTCTTGTCTGAATCTTCAAGTTTATCATGCCTAGCTGAAAACATTTAAATTTAAGCAAGGATGAGCATTTGGGTGCCCACAAAGTAATAACAATTATGAATATAATTAGCTGAAAGAAATAAATGTTTTCTTTGTACATCACTTCTACAACGAATTTATAGTTGTGAAGTAAACTGAACCGATAATAACAACATAACAATTTTATCTCAAATTTTTGAAACTACGTATTGACTATATATATAGGGTAGTTGACATACTATGAACATTGTTTTTGGTTTTTGCTAAGGTTTAGCAGAACTTCATCTGCAAACCGTTATAACTTACGGGCGCGAGGGTGATCATCCCAATGAGCCCTGTATTGATCAATACTACATTGCTAGAATGATATTATCGTTCATCCTTTGTGACAACCCCAAAATAGGTCCATTCCATCCAACCCATTCTGAGTCGCCAAATACATGGTACAGAAAACAACTAGAACTTTATTACAACAATTATCGTGAAAAATACAAAAACACATATGCAGTGAGTTTGGATACAAATATATACCAACTGTGACTCTCATCCCACCCTTGGATAGCACATCACAATGACACCTTACATAAAGGTATAGTCAAAAACTGTTTTAAAAATTAGAATCTTTGGGAAGTGTTCAAGGAAACCTTTCGCATACATGGGAGGCCATGCGTCTAGGTTATGATAGATATCATATGGCCACAGAATTATCCTTGGTTGACCCAATAGACCCCAAAGAAAAACGAGAAGATTACTATCATATTCTTCCCAATGGTGAGTCTTCTCTTGACATATCATTATCTCCACTGTCTCTAATTGAGAATTATACTTCAAACAAACACCAAGATTATATGGGTAGTGCTCGTAAATATACTCAGCAAGTGGATGAGTACAATCCTGTCTTATGATGACACGAGGTTGTATGTCATTAGACATCTTGTATGATAGTGTCAAAACACCATTCCAACGTTGGGTTCACCTCACCCTAGTTGATTCACCAATTATAATTACTAAATGATGACCACCGTTCTATTCCCCTGTTACCCCCGCTCGACCCAGCTACACTGTAAGACCCCAACTTTTTAATGAATAAAATCAAATTTCCTCTATTTATTATTGTGAATAATAAGGTGTTAATTTGATATAATATTTTGGTTATGGGTGAAATGTGAAAATTTTGCAAAATAAGCAAGTGGTTATAAAATATTCATTGTGTCGGGGAATATTCGTTTGGTCGTGGAATATTCTTTCTGTCGGAGAATATTCGTGCGACGCCATGACCATTTGTGGGCCCCATAACTAATAACCGTAATTGATTGATGAAGAAAACGACAAAGTTTGAGTTTTTATAAATAACGGCGTAATTATTACCGTTAACACTGTTGGAATACGTGGTGGTTAAAATACGAATACTGCGCGTGGTTATAAGATGCACACGGTATTGCACAATATTGTTGAATTATTGATCCTTATGTAAAAAGGCACTACTCAATAATTGTTACAGTAGTTACTGTTCAATATTTTCTTTTATTGATTCAATAATTGTTGCGTTGATATTTTATATTATTGTTGTTTCAATAATTGTCACTGCACAGTATTTCTCATTATCAGATCAATAATTCATATTATTTGAATAATATTATTAGATAGCATTATTGGCAATGTTTAGAAAGTTCTGTCAAGGAGAGGTTTGGTCACCTAGTTGCGCGCCAGTAAGGAGAAATCCTTATTGGAAAGCCCCTCTTCCCTGAGGAACGACTGTTGTCATAAATGTGATTCTGTAATATTATTTATGAATATTTAATTATTGATTCATATGATAAGGAATTATTTATTTTTATGTGGATATAAATGATGGATTTATTTATGTGGTTATTAATGAAGAAATTAATGCTGAGGTGTTTTATTAGTATTTTGTCGGATTAGACGTATTTAAAAATCATCCATTTGTGGATTTTAGGTATTTTAAGTTTGGAATTTGGAAAAACTCAAAGCTACAAAGTTGTAGAGAATTCGATTTAGTGGAATGGATGAAAAATTCGTATTTTTTACGATAAACGGGCTATTTTCTATGAATTATTAAAGTTTCTGATTATTGTTAAATGATAAAACATTTTGGAAAATTCTAGAATTGGTTGGTGAGAAATGTGCTCAATTGAATTTCAAATGTGGTGGGTGGCAATAGTAGCAGGTAAAACCATCAGGTAGCAGGTTAGTCTTCTATGACGTTCTAAGCATTTTTCTATAAATAGGGTGCTTAGTTAGAATTGAAAATCACACCAGAATTCATAAGTTTTCTCTCTTTCTCTCTCTATATTATCGAGCGTATTCTTGTGAGTATTTTGATACTTTGAGTGTTGTTATACGGTGCAAGTTCCGTCAGTACTATATCTAGTATCCCAGCCAGAAGTATTATCTTTTTGAGGTAAGGGATGTTATTTTATTCGTAAGTGATATTATTTTTTCAATATCATTATGCCAAAATATTAGTCTGAACTTTTTATCAAATTAGGAACTTTTTGTGCCGGGGTTACTATTCACGTATACGGCACTATTCACGTATACGGCACTATTCACCAATACGGCACTATTCACCGAAAAATGAAATTTTCTCCTTTTTGTCCAAGATGTCTATTATGGTTATTATATTTGATTGTATCCATGTTTTGATCTTTATTCTTGAATTTTGTTTCAAAATTGGTTATTATGGAGTATTATTGATCTTGGATAAACTCTGATACGAATCTCTAATATTTGTTATTTTGTTTCACTGGATTCGTTTATTTAACATATTTTTCATCATCCTCAGTCCTAAATGATGATATTACTGAATATCTTTGGCCTGTAGTGCAAAGATGAATGATTACCTAATGAATATCTTTGTCCTGTAGTGCAAAGATGAATGATTACTCGATGAATATCTTTGGCCCGTAGTGCAAAGATGAATGAGTATTGAGATGAACATGACCACCAACCGTGATATAAATGAATATCTTTGGCACAGTAGTGCAAAGATGAATATTTGATTAAAGATGTATATTGATTGTTATTACGAGGATAAAATATTGATGATGGACTTTTAAATCTTAGAAGATAGTAGAACTCATTCTCTACTTCGACTCTTCTAATGGATTGTTTGCTTTCCACTGCAGCTTGTTGATCTAAAACTTGTTGTCTATTATATTTTATCAGATTTTTCCCTGTTGAAGACTAATGATAATTTGTTGTACATTATCTTAGTCATAATATTTTCTTACTAGGCTAGTTGAGCTCACCCTTTCTTTCACTGTTCTCTTCAGGAAATGAGAATATAGTTGGGACTAGTCGGGGAATGGATTGACGGTCCAGATGGTTGCATTAGTAGTCCTCACTATTCTGTGAAATAACGTATCAATAATTGTAATGAGGACCCATTTTGAGTTTTTATACTGTCTATTAGACAATAGTCGTATTTAAACTCACAGTATATGTGTTGTCGTATTTTGCACGACAATTGTATTACTGAAGTTGTATTTGTTTTTGTACCATGTATTTGGCGACTCAGAATGGGTTGGATGGAATGGACCTATTTTGGGGTCGTCACAGACACTCTTATTACCTGAAAGGAATTGTGAAACAGAAGTTTGAGCACAACTAGCCCAGTAAAGAATATCATGACTAAAGATAATTAAATTATCAATAGCCTTCATCAATAATAAATCAGAGATTTAGAACATATGGTAGATGATAAAAAAATTCAACCATAGTTGCAAATGAACGAGCAATCCATTAGAAGAGTCAAATAGACCATAAAGTCTATTATCTTCTATGTTAAAAATCAACCAACAATGTTTTATCCTGTAACATCAATCAGCGCTTACGGTCCACAATCATATGAATAACTCATAATCATAATTGTGATTCTAAATTTCTCTTCGCATCCGGGGATTTAAGATAATTTTCATCACATGTCTTTACACTCAAACATCAAAGATCATGGTTATACCAAATCACGCCCTCGCTCATAATCATACTAATAAATTCATCTTTGCACTATGGCCAAAGATATTCGTCAACATTCATCTTTTGCACTCTCGCCAAAGATATTCAACAACATGTCATCTTTGCACTACTTGGGCTAAAGATATTCATCAACAATTCATCTTTGCACTACAGCCAAAGATATTCCTCAACAGCTTCATATTTGCACTACACAGCCAAATATATTCATCAACAGCTCATATTTGCACTACAGGCCAAATATATTAATATCACAAAGAAATATATAATCATTTCAGAATTTATATAAACAATAATTATAACCATGTTTATCATTTCACCTTTGCACTTAAGCTAAAGATATTCAATTATAAATTCAATGATCATGATCATACTAGTCAACAATTCAACTTTGCACTAATGGCCAAAGAGAACCCATAGTCATGATCATACCAAAAATCTACCCATCTTTACACTCAAGTCAAAGAGAAATATCATCATTAGGGTTATAAAAATGTTATATAAGATAATTAAAATAATATGATCAACATATAGTTTTAATCTCAAGAGTAATATTCATAAATCAACTATAATTTGGTTAGAAAAAAAAACCAATTTTGTCATGAATAGTACCCGTGAATAGTAACTCATGAATAGTAACTCGTGAATAGTAACCCCGACATGAAAAAGGTAGAAATTCCACAATAAAATTCATACCAATATTTCGGTATAATGATATTGAAAGAATAATATTTCTTAAGCTTATAAACAATTTATTTTAATTGTTTACACTTTACTAAATAATGCATTTAATCATCCTAAAATGCCAAACTCATAAGATTTCATCACCAATAACCAAAACTCTCATCAAAAATCTGCATATACCTCATATAGGATTCTCAAGCCATAAAATCCTATTTTCCAATTTTCTTACTTCACATAACATATTTCATTCATTTACTCATAACTAGTCCATTTTCATGAAAAATACCAAATCAGTTCCAAAAATATTTGATTTCGCATAATATAGTCCTATATTGAACATATATTTTTCTCAGAATTTTTAAAATTCATTTACTATTTTTCATATGGCCAAAATCACTGAATATTTAGACATTTATCATAAATTGTACTTTTATTCAAAAATTCTGAAATTTACAGAGTATACTAATATTATATAGAGATACTTCAATAAAAATTTCATCAATTTTGGAGTTAACCACAAGGAGTTATAAGCGGTTACTTTTAAAATAGTCTTTTCTCATAAAATTCATAACTCTTAATCTATACATCCAAAAATCACCATTTTTGGACACAATCAATAAACTTATCAAAATATCATTTTAAATTTTTTCAGAATTTTCTGAAGGTCGGAAGAAGTACGAACTAAAAAATATAACAACCCTTAAAATCTCTTACCTCAAAAGAGCAGTACTTTTTACTTGAATATCGGATATAACGCTGACCAACACTCAAGATATCTAAATACTCACAAAAATTTGCTTGATAATATAGAGAGAAAGAAAACTTATTTCTGGTGTGATTTTCAATTCTAACATAAGCACCTATTTATAGGAAAATGCTAGAACGCCAAAGGAGACTAAAATAATAAATATATTTATTATTATTCAATATTTCTACGCATGCCTCTTGAAAATTCTCACCCACCAGCCAACTTTGAACCAATTTTCAGAAGCCCACATGTTGATAACCATGTGGGTCCCACTCATAAATTAATAAAAATCATTTTATTTTCCAAAACTTCAACAATTCGTAGAAAATAGCCCGGTTATCAGAAAAATACGAATTTTATGTCCATTTTGACTGAAATCGAATTCTCTACAACTTTTTAGCTTTGAGTTTTTCCAAATTCCAAACTAAAAATTTCCGAAATCCACAAACGGATGATTTTTAATACCTCCACAATCGGCAAAAATAATCGATAAAACACCTCAAAGATTAATTCCTTCATTTTTATCCACATAAAATAAATATATCCATCATTTATATCCACATAAAATAAATATTTCCTTATCATATAAATCAATAATTAATTATTCACAAATAATATTACGTAATCACAATAATGACAACCAGTGCAATTCCTGGAAAGAGGGGCTTTCGATAATGATTTTCCTTCTCAAGCAAGAATTAGGTGACCAAACCTCTCATTGACAGAACTTTCTAGACATTGTTAATAATGCTATCTAATAATATTATTCAAATAATATGAATTATTGATCTGATAATAGAGATACTGTGTAGTGACAATTATCAAAACAACAATAATATAAAATATCAATGCAATAATTATTGAATCAATAAAATAAAATATTGAACAGTAATTACTGTAACAATTATTGATTAATGCCTTCTTACGTAAGAATCAATAATTCAAAAATATTGTGCAATACCGTGTGCTACTGTGCAACAACGCCAGATTCTTGTATTTTAACCACTGTGTATTCCAAAAGGTTTAATTGGTAACCATTACGCCGTTATTTATAAAAACTCAAATTTGTCGTTTTCTTCATCCGATAGTTATCCATTATGAGGCCCATAAATGGTTGCGCCGTCGTACGAATATTCCCTGACAGAAAGAATATTCCACGACCAAACGAATATTCCCCGACAATAATGAATATTTTATAACCACTTGCGTATTTTGAAAAAAATCATATATCACCCTTAACTTCAAACTTTTTATCAATTTAACCATTTACTGAATAGAAAAATTGAATACTTTTATTTCATAAAATTTGGGGTCTTAGAATCTCCCCTCCTAATGAAATTTAGTCCCCGAAATTTACATACCTGGTATTTCGAAGTGTTGAGAATACCTTGCTTTCATTTCAGATTCTATCTTCCGGGTCATCATGATTTCTACATTGTTCATCTCCCGTGATAACTTCATTTGGGTTCTTCACTTGTTGGGAAGTCATGACAACCGCCATCCCTCGAACTACCCGGCTTTGACTTCTCTGGGACAGCATTTGGCATCATCACTACCGTTGGAATATACTTTTCTATAAGACATATTCCTCCCTCAACTGCCTCGTCGTACTCCTGATTCATGATCTGAATCATCAATCTTCGATCCATATCGAATTCAGGTTGACCGCTATGTACAGGGTAATTCAAAACTAGATGTTGGGTTCTCCCAATTGCTTTCCAAAAAGAGAAATTCATATCATCTATTTTAGCTTTCTTAGATCGGACATCTCTTTCCACAATATCCACGTGTCGTGCGGCTTTTGCCCATGCATCACTTATTCTCACTAGTTCAGTTTTTTCTTCTTTCAGCTCAGATTCCATCTTTATCATCTTATACTCTGTCAAAGAATGCTTCTGTTCAAACATCACATATAGGGTAACACAAGCTTGAATTGTTGCATCCTTTTGCTCCACGACCGCCTGTCGTTCTTCAGCCTGCTCTTCTAACTAATGAATACGATTTTGCAATTCTACATTTTGATCATATAATACCTCTAATAAATTCTCCTCAGGTACCTCTTCTTCCTCAATCTCAGCTGTTACCTCTGTGACCATCTCGGGTGCAACTATCAATTATTCTCTCACCACATGGATTTCTCTAATTCCTTCTTCGCCTGACATCACATTATCCTGGTTGGTGATTAGAGGTATCCCTACGGTCTCATTCACTCCATTGTTAACATTCTCAGCAGCCATTCTCAAATACTGCCATAAAACAAGGGATAATTAAACAAATTAACATATCACATAATATCCCGATATTATGACTGACCAACAAATAAGCTTAGGTAGGACACACTAGCGAAGGATATACTCATCTCTCCCCTCCTAGTTATATTCCCCGATCTCCGCCAGAGACCATATCCCTAAGCTCTGATACCAAATGTGACAACCCCAAAATAGGTCCATTCCATCCAACCCATTCTGAGTCACCAAATACATGGTACAGAAAACAACTACAACTTTATTACAACAATTGTCGTGCAAACTATAAAAACACATATGATGTGAGTTTGGATACAAATATATACCAACTGTGACTCTCATCCCACCCTTGGATAGCACGTCACAATGACACCTTACATAAAGGTATAGTCAAAAACTGTTTTAGAAATTAGAATCTTTGGGAAGTGCTCAAGGAAACCTTCGTACATGGGAGGCCATGCGTCTAGGTTATGATAGATATCATATGGCCACAGAATTATCTTTGGTTGACCCAATAGACCCCAAAGAAAAACGAAAAGATTACTATCATATTCTTCTCAATGGTGAGTCTTCTCTTGACATATCATTATCTCCACTGTCTCTAATTGAGAATTATACTTCAAACAAACACCAAGATTATATAGGTAGTGCTCGTACATATACTCAAAGAAGTGGATGAGCACAACTCACCTCTTATGATGACATGAGGTTGTATGTCATTAGACATCTTGTATGATAGTGTCAAAACACCCTTCCAACATTGGGTTCACCTCACCCTAGTTGATTCACCAATTATAACTACTAAATGATGACCACCGCTTATTCCCTCATTACCCCCGCCGACCCAAATGCTACACTCTTATTACACGAAAGGAATTGTGAAATGTAGGGTTAGCACAACTAGCCCAATAAAAGAATATCATGACTAAAGATAATTAAATTATCAATAGCCTTCATCAATAATAAATCGAGATTTAGAACATATGGTAGATGATAAAAAAATTCAACCATAGTTGCAAATGAACGAGTAATCCATTAGAAGAGTCAAATAGACCATAAAGTCTATTATCTTCTATGTTAAAATCCACCAACAATATTTTATCCTCGTAACATCAATCAACAGCTCAGTCCACAATCATATGAATAACTCATAATCATAATTGTGATTCTAAATTTCTCTTCGCATCCGTGATCGAAGATAATTTTCATCACATGTCTTTATCTGAAACATCAAAGATCATGGTTATACCAAATCACAGTTCCTGTTCATAATCATACTAATAAATTCATCTTTGCACTACGACCAAAGATATTCGTCAATAGTTCATCTTTGCACTACTGGCCAAAGATATTCAACAACATGTCATCTTTGCATTACGGGCCAAAGATATTCATCAGCAATTCATCTTTGCACTACAGGCCAAAGATATTCCTCAACCGTTCATATTTGCACTACAGGCCAAATATATTCATCAACAGTTCATATTTGCACTACAGGCCAAATATATTAATATCACAAAGAAATATATAATCATTTTAGAATTTATATAAACAATAATTATAACCATGTTGATCATTTCACCTTTGCACTTAAGCTAAAGATATTCAATTATAAATTCAATGATCATGATCATACCAGTCAACAATTCAACTTTGCACTACTGGCCAAAGAGAACCCATAGTCATGATCATACCAAAAATCTACCCATCTTTATACTCAAGTCAAAGAGAAATATCATCATTAGGGTTATAAAAATGTTATATATGATAATAAAAATAATATGATCAATATATAATTTTAATCTCAAGAGTAATATTCATAAATCAACTATAATTTGGTTAGAAAAAGAAACCAATTTTGTCGTGAATAGTACCCGTGAATAGTAACTCATGAATAGTAACTCATGAATAGTAACCCCGACATGAAAAAGGTAGAAATTCCACAATAAAATCCATACCAATATTTCGGTATAATGATATTGAAAGAATAATATTTCTTAAGCTTATAAAAAATTTATTTTAATTGTTTACACATGACTAAATAATGCATTTAATCATCCTAAAATGCCAAACTCATAAGATTTCATCATCAATAACCAAAACTCTCATCAAAAATCTGCATATACCTCATATAGGATTCTCAAGCCATAAAATCCTATTTTCCAATTTTCTTACTTCACATAACATATTTCATTCATTTACTCATAACTAGTCCATTTTCATGAAAAATACCAAATCAGTTCCAAAAATATTTGATTTAGCATAATATAGTCCCATATTGAACATATATTTTTCTCAGAATTTTTAAAATTCATTTACTATTTTTCATATGGCCAAAATCACTGAATATTTAGACATTTATCATAAATTGTACTTTTATTCAAAAATTCTGAAATTTACAGAGTATACTAATATTATATAGAGATACTTCAATAAAAATTTCATCAATTTTGGAGTTAACCACAAGGAGTTATAAGCGGTTACTTTTAAAATAGTCTTTTCTCATAAAATTCATAACTCTTAATCTATACATCCAAAAATCACCATTTTTGGACACAATCAATAAACTTATCAAAATATCATTTTAAATTTTTTCAGAATTTTTTGAAGGTCGGAAGAAGTACGAACTAAAAAATATAACAACCCTTAAAATCTCTTACCTCAAAAGAGCAGTACTTCTGACTTGAATATCGGATATAACGCTGAGCAACACTCAAGGTATCTAAATACTCACAAAAATATGCTAGATAATATAGAGAGAAAGAAAACTTATTTCTGGTGTGATTTTTAATTCTAACATAAGCACCTATTTATAGGAAAATGCTAGAACGCCGAAGGAGACTAAAATAATAAAATATATTTATTATTATTCAACATTTTTATGCATGCCTCTTGAAAATTCTCACCCACCAGCCAACTTTGAACCAATTTTCAGAAGCCCACATGTTGATAACCATGTGGGTCCCACTCATAAATTAATAAAAATTATTTTATTTTCCGAAACTTCAACAATTCATAGAAAATAGCCCGGTTATCAGAAAAATACGAATTTTATATCCATTCTGACTGAAATTGAATTCTCTAAAACTTTGTAGCTTTGAGTTTTTCCAAATTCCAAACCAAAAATATTCGAAATCCACAAACGGATGATTTTTAATACCTCCACACCGACAAAATACTGATAAAACACCTCAGTATTAATTCCTTCATTTTCATCCACATAAAAATAATTATATATACATCATTTATATCCACATAAAATAAAAAATTTCTTTATCATATAAATCAATAATTAATTATTCACAAATAATATTACAGAATCACAATAATGACAACCAGGCAATTCCCAAGAAAGAGGGGGCTTTCCGATAATGATTTTTCCTTACTGGCGCGCAATTAGGTGACCAAACCTCTCCTTGACAGAACTTTCTAGACATTGTTAATAATGTTATCTAATAATATTATTCAAATAATATGAATTATTGATCTGATAATGGAGATACTGTGTAGTGACAATTATCGAAACAACAATAATATAAAATATCAACGCAACAATTATTGAATCAATAAAATAAAATATTGAACAAGAATTATCAGAACAATTATTGAATAATGCCTTCTTACATAAGAATCAATAATTCAAAAATACATGCAAATACCGCGGTATTATTATCGTGCAACAACGCCAGACATCGTATTTTAACCACCGTGTATTCCAACAAAGTGTTAATTCAGTAACCATTACGTCGTTATTTATAAAAACTCAAATTTGTCGTTTTCTTCATCCGACGGTTATCCATTATGAGGCCCATAAATGGTTTAAATCGTCGCATTTAATATTCCCCGATGAAAGAAAAATATTCCACGACCAAACGAATATTCCCCGACAATAATGAATATTTTATAACCACTTGCGTATTTTGAAAAAAAAATCATATATCACCCTTAACTTTAAACTTTTTATCAATTTAACCATTTACTAAATAGAAAAATTGAATACTTTTATTTCATAAAATTCAGGGTCTTACATCCTTTGTCCTCCTTGGCGCATAAAAATATTCTCGTGATCGGGATGTTCATACTTAGTCTGGAATCTGAACCAAAACAATTTGATTGGATACAAAAAGGTTTTAACTTATTCAACGATATTTCTGAATTTCTGTCTCGCTGGGTCAAATATCTTAGACGATTTTATATATATATCAACATGTTATTAAATACAATTGTTATCCAAGTGGGGACACTTGTGTAACCATGTTTAGACATTAACGAACAGAATATATATCTGAATTACCATATACTAACATGTTGATAAACAATGATCGGATATAGAATATATCACAATAGGGTTAATAATATAGTATAATAATAATATAATTCTGAAACGTCTTACTCATGTCCATTGCATAAAGGAAATACAAAGGTAAGATACTTGTCTGATGCGCTGCTTACAGTTCGTAACTTAGTTCTATCTTTATATAACACCTATCAGTAATAAGATCATTTGATCGATTAGAATAACATACTATAACACATAGCACTGCTTATTGCAGTTAGCACAAAACCTAATCACATTGTCACATATGTTCCACAACCATTGAATCACAAATAAACACATATCTAATCAAATTATATATGTCCAGATCAATTTCGAAAACCTGTCGGCGTACCGACAGCTTTATCGAGTAATTATCGAGTCTAAGACTCTTTATCGAAGTTCAATATCTATTTAGACTATTTAAGTAACAGTCATATAATTCTTAAATAACTTATAATAATTTTTAAACATTTATTATAATTTATCATAAATTTTCAAACACCGGAATCATTATTAAATGATTTAAATATTAAACAATTCTATTATCATTAATATTTAATTAATATTAAACCATTAATGAAATCGTTTCCAAAATGTTAAAGTTATTTATAATAACTCAAAATACTTTTAAAGTATTAACATTACCCTTAAATGATTTTTAAAACAATAAAATCATTTTTAAATAATTGCCATTAATATTAAAGTATTAATGTATTATTTATCAAAATATTAAAAGTCCTTATTTATAACTTAAAATATTTTTATTTCATTTATTTCCCATTTAAATGATTTTAAATAAATAAAACCATTTTTAAACTATTTATTTAATATACTTATTAAATAAATTTAATATTATTAATAATAAATTAATAATCATTAATATTAAATTATTAATGAAATTATCCATTAAATATTAAAAGTTATAATTTATAACTTAAAATATCTTTAAACACTATATTTTCATTTAAATAATTTTTATAATATTAAAATCATTTTAAACAAATTTATTTAATATAATTATTAAATAATTCCAATATCATTAATAGTAAATAATTAAGAAATTTACCTTTAAATATTGAAAGTTATATTTTATAACTTAAAATATTTTAAACTATTTATTTTTATTTAAAATGATTTTTCTAATATTAAAATCATTTTTAAACTAATTTATTTAATATAATTATTAAATAAATCTAATATCTTTAATATTAAAATATTAATATTTTTCATGAAAAAAATCAAAAGTTATATTTATAACTTAAAATACTTTTATAACCTTTAAATCATTTTTCTATCATTTTTAAATCATTAATTCTATTTTTCATAATTTATTTAATATATTTAATAAATAACTTAATTATAATTAATATTAATTAATTAATGAAATTCATTACAAAATATTAAAACTTATCAAAAATAACTTAAATTATTTTCTTATACCATAATATAATTTTAAATAATTTTTCATGTATTAAAATTATTTTTAAATGATTTATTTAATATTATAATTAAATAAATTAATTACTTTTAATATTCTAAAAATATTAAATATTTATGAAATATATTCAAAATAATTAAAAACTAATTTTCAGATTTTAAAATAATTTTTAATAATTTATTTTTTATTTTTAATAATTTAAAACTATTTTTTTCTATTTATTTAATTAAAATAATTAATTTTCAAAAATATTTGTCGCTAAAGGGCCCTATAGCGACGAAACTGTCGCTATAGGTGTTCTTAAGCTGTTCTTCATAAAACCCAGAAAACATGTCAGTGATCAAGAGGGTATGTTTGACCAACAATATCTAACAGATCATAAAGCTTCTGGGTGTGATATGACTTTGATCGTGTAGTCCTCGTGTAATACTACACGATTCAACAACAAACATGGCCAAAAATCATAATATCAAAGAGAGCTAAGCAGGCAAAGTCATTGTCAGAACTGATCTGGGTTTTCTAGGTAACCCAGAAACCCAGACAGTACCATGATGTCACTTTGAGGCCCGATTATCATAAGGTTTTGAGCTTACTTAATTCGATCTAAAAGTTCTATCCTGTAGAAGAGATGTTAAGGTACAAATATCAAGCACTATATCATATTAACAACATCACATGCATAAGATCAAGCTGGTCAACCCATGCCAGAAAATGTGTTCTTCACGAATCTGGGTTTTCCCAGAAACTCATAAGGCTGGCGATCAACCCTACTTTGACCGGTAATATCTTTTATCCTATGTACGATCTATGTGTTATAGATGCATGATCTCAGAACCACATGTCACTTCACTGAATGGAATACAACAATATGGCCAAAACATCAAAGATCAGTAAGATCAGAGGCTTTATAAATCTTGTCAGACACTGGAATAGAGTTTCTGGGTTGCCTAGAAACTCTTAGTCATGCTCGGTCAACCGAGTTTGACCACGATTATCTTGCAACCTGGATCTGATTCAATCCTGATTTCAAGTCCAAATCAAAGATATCATTACAGACTACATGTTAAAAGATTTAAACAGCCAAAAAACATAAACAGAAAATGATTTACAGCCTCTGACATTCATTGTCAGAACACGAAATAAAATTTTTCTAGATTTTGAAATATGTCAAATCCGAGCCTATAGATGTTATGGATCTAACATCTATCAACCCAGATCATCATTATACACTGTAAACAACATGTTTTAACACAGAATCATAACATCTAACTATCGATTAATGGTCAGATTTGTAATTAGGGTTTATACCTTCAATGGACAATCTTATTATTCTTGGCTACTAATCTGTTAATGGATTTCGTGGGGCTTGTTATATGACTGATATATGAAGGAAATTTCGGAGGTTTGGGGTTAAGAGAGAATGGTTGAGTGTTTTGCACAAAATAATCTAGCAAATGCAATTTCTCTCTCTTCTAATCTATTTATAGAAGCCTAGGATGCATGAATTGGCTGAGCAAAGACGGATTGTTGGCATTACTTAAGTCACAATGTCAACCAAGTTGGTCACCAACTCTTAATTTGGTAGGATTTGCAAGTTATCTAAATAAATAAATGCAAAAGGGCATTTTAGTCTTTTGTAATATAATTTTAATGGTATAAGTATCATTTGTCTAACCCTTAGGGTTTGACCTTTAGGGTTTAACCCTAAGGCTTTATACAATAATTTTTAGCATTTTATTTAGGGTTTAAGAATAAAATAAAAATAAAAATTAGTTTTTAAAATTTGTAATTAGGGTTTTCAAAATTAGATTAGGTTAACTAACCACTTAGGTCTTGAACATAAGGATTTAACATATGTAAGACCCCAACTTTTATAAATAAAGATGAATTTTCTATAAATATCATTTTTGAATATTATGGAATGAATTTGATATAATGTTATAGTTGTGGGTAATATTTATAAATTTTGCAAAGTACACAAGTTGTTATATAATATTCGATTGGTCGGGGAATATTCGTACAACGGCACAATCATTGGTGGACCCCACAACGGAATTATTGTCGGATTGAGAAAACGACAAAAATACTTTATAAAAATAACGGCGGAAGTTTTACCGTTAATCGTCAAACACCCTAAAGTTAAAAGTATAGTAATATGCGTGAGTTATGATAAATAATACCAGTATTGATTATTGATGCTTATGTGATAAGTCACCGCTTTTGTTTTATTGGTATTATTAATGTAATAAAATGTAAAAGCTTTTATATAAAACATAATACTTTTATAAAGTTATTCGCTTTTATTAGATTATAAATAGAATATATTATATTTTATTTAAAAGATTTTGTTTTAAATATGGACCGTCGATTAAAGTAAATCAATCTCGACCGCTCATGAGTTAGTTACTATGCATTCCATTTTTCTATAAATAAGCTCATTCCTTCATTATTTCTTACTTAATTCACCGAAACTCTAGAGAGAAATTATAGAGAAGCTATAGAAAAGTATTATGCTCCTTCCTACTCTTATATTCGGCTTTCTTTTACGGTAAGGATATTATTTGTTGTACTCGTAAGGAGTATTATTTCTTTTGTATTCATGAAGAGAACTTCATTATTCCATTCTTTATTATTCTCACTGAATAACCAAAGATACGTGGACTACCCTATACTTGGTGACATTCTTCTAATATTCCGCCTTTATTATTTTGTTGGAACATCCGTTTATGCGCTTTCTGTTTAATTCGGTTCCGCTCTTTATTATTATTCTGTTGGAACATCATGTCCGTGCGTTTACTTACTTGGACTGAATCTCATCTTTATTATTATTACTGCTGGAATATCCTCGTGCACAAGCGCTTACGCCGGGACTTGGTTCCGCCTTTTTATTATTCTCATTGGAACATCCTATTGGTTGCGAATTTTTTGCCGACTGGTTCCGTTACTTATTATTCTATTGGAATAACCTCGCTTATGCAAAATACCGCATGCATGGTGATTTCTTTTGTTATTCCATTCTTTATTATACTCAAATGGTTAAAGTTTTGACTTCTATACTCCATGAAATTAGTGGAATATCCTTAATATTTGCGCTTCATCTAATATCTTTTCATGGAAATATTCTTCCGAGCATTCTCAATTTTACTCGCAGCGTGTATCATGTTGACAATTTGGACGTTATTGGTTCATGGATAAATTAATTCTTGAACTTGTTTTATTGAATTCTTATATCATTGTCATCATCCTCATGTTTATATTATGTTGAAAGTCATTTGTGGCCTGTAGTGCATAGATGGACTTGGTATGATTATGACCAGGGATTATTCGGTTTAATCATGACAGTGATGTTACAAATGATATGGAAAAAGTCATCATTGGCCCGTAGTGCATTGATGGATAGTTGTTTGCATGATCATGACCATTAATGAATACACAAATATTCTTGGCCCGTAGTGCATGGATAATAGTGGTCGTGATACTAAAGAATATCCTTGGCCGTAGTGCAGGGGTGATTTGATGATGTGGATTATTCTTTTTAAGCTGAGTCCCAGCGATAAAAGTCATGAAAAACCTTTTAAATCATAGAAGATAATAGATTTTATTCTCTACTTGACTCTTTTAATGGATTGCTTGTTCCGCTGCAGTTAAACTTGATGTTTGTTATATTTTATTAGTTTAACATCACAAGGCTAATGATAATTTATTCTCGCATTATCTTAGTCATAATATTTCTTCTTGGGCTAGTTGAGCTCACCCTTTCTTTCACCGTTTCTTCTTGAAATGAGAATATAGGCGGGACTAGCCTGGGAACGGAGTGATGGACCGATGATAGTATTAGTAGTCCTCACTATTACATTAAATAGTGTGACAATAAATGTAATGAGGACTTATTCTCGAGAGTGGATATTGTCTAGAAGATGATGATTTGTATTAAAACTCACGACTCTCTTTGTTGTATATTAAAGATTGTATTTATATTCTCGTACCATGTATTTGGCGACTCGTAATAGTATGTATACCTATTTTGGGGCGCGTCACGGTTGGTATCAAAGCTTAGGGATATGATCCCGGCTAAGATATGAAACTAGAACTAGGAGGGAGAGACAGGAATTCCTTCGCTAGTATGACATACCTAAGTTTTTTTTTGGTATTTAATTGACTATTAGAATATAGGGATAATATGTTACATGTCAATTAACATTTTGTTTTGTGGCGATGTCAAAAATGACATCCGAGAATGTTGAGAATAGCAATGGAGCACAAAGCTACCGCTTGATTCACCACATATCAATAATCGGGATAATGTGCATCGTGAAGGCGATAATCCTCATGCAAACAACAACACCGACGGATGATGAATGATGGAATGTTTGAGGCTTTATGCAATTCATGGAACATCAAAGAGAGCGGCTCCTATCCAAAATATAGGTGGAAACACTTTGAAACTCTCTGACGGTCACCGCTAAAGCAGCTTCAAGGAGCGGGACCACTTGGAGTTTATTGAGAGCCAAAACCACTTAAGGCGGAAGCATGGATAAAGCGAGATCACCAAGATAGTTGATGTGTTGGGATGCTTGAGGAGCAAAAGGTTCCTTTGCCACCTTTATGTTATGCGAGGAGAGGCGACATCGGTGCGAATCGGTAAAAGCGTACTCAACTCGCCGCACTAAAATGTCTTGGGAGAAGTTCCAAGAACTATTCAACGACAAGTACTTTCCCGAAAGTATTCATCACATGAAGGAGGTGGAGTTCATCAAGTTGGAACAGAATAATATGACCGTGTCGCAAAGATGCGAAGCAAAGTTTACTGAGTTATCCTTGTTTTGCGTCCCACTTGGTGGATAATGAAGAGAGAATGACGCGGACGTTTTTAAGAGGTTTGAAGCCGGAGATACGTTAACATCTTATTTCTCATAAATTATGTTTGTATTTAGATGTTGTAAATAGGGCTCAGTTAGTGGAGCGCGATAACGAGTCAACGCAACCAAAAGAGAGCGGTAAGGCAAAATGATAATACCGGTGAGCGATCATCGAGCGGTGACAACAAGCGTGGAGGAATCAACATGCCGAAATGGTAACCACTTCGGTGGTAATCGTGGCAAAATAATAAGAATGGACATTTCAAGAAGAGGAGATTCAACAATGATGGAAAGACGCCAAAGACCAACACCCGTTGTTAAGGAAGGAGAACGACCACCTATCATATGCTTCAAATGCGAAGGGGAGGGACACATCAGTCCAAACTGCGCGATGCCATCCAAAGCATGTTATAATTGTAGAAGAGAAGGTCATTTAGCCCAATTTTGTCGTTCACCGAAGACAAGTTCAGCTAGGATGGAGGTACCAAAGGCCGTCCCAGAAAAGTTAAAGCCGGTAGTGCAAGGGAGAGCGTTTGTTGTGACCTCCCAAAAAGCAAGGAACCCGAATGAGGTCATCACGGGTAAGTTTATCATAAACTCTAGCGAAGTCTATACTTTATTTGATACCGGTTTTACCCATTCTTTTATATCTCCTACTTGCGCTCAACGATTAAATTTGACCTCGGAGAAATTAGACTTTGACTTATCTGTGGAAACTCTATTGGGAGAAACCTTCATTACATCCACTGTTTATAAGTCTTGTTTGGTTCAAATCGGTACCCTCACATTACCTGTCGATCTTATTTCATTGAAAATACTTGCATTTGACGTGATTCTAGGGATTGATTGGTTAACTACTCATAATGCAAAAATTGATTTTATTCGTAAGGTTGTTAGCTTTCATATTCCTAATCAACCTATTATGCGAATTCAAGCGACCAAACCATTAAATTCAATCATGGTCATCTCAAGCCATAAAGCTATTCGTTTATTGAAAAATGGATGTCAAGCTTTCTTAGCCCACGTCACAGATCTAAACAAAAATACGTCAGTTTTGAATGATATTTCTATTGTTAATAAATTTCCGACGTATTCCCCTGAAGAACTTCCCGGCCTACCCCCAGAAAGCGTGAAATTGAATTTTGTATCGACCTTGTACCCTTGTGACAAAACCCATTTCCAAAGCCCCATATCGAATGGCTCCTATTGAACTTCAGGAGTTAAAGACCCAACTACAGGAATTGTTAGACATTGGCTTTATTCGTCCTACTACTTCTCCTTGGGGTGCTCCTATCCTATTCGTGAAAAAAAGATGGGAGTATGCAACTTTGTATTGATTATCGGGAGTTAAATCATGTAACCATCAAAAATAGGTACCCATTGCCACGTATTGATGACCTATTTGACCAGTTGCAAGGAGCCAAATTCTTTTCAAAGATTGATCTTCGTTCCGGATATCACCAATTGAAGATTAGAACCGATGACATTCCAAAGACGGCTTTCGTAACTCCCAAGACGGGCATTATGAATTCCTAGTCATGTCCTTTGGATTGACTAATGCTCCTGCTAACTTTATGGATATGATGAACCGAGTATTCAAGGAATATTTGGATCACTTTGTGGTCGTCTTTATTGATGACAACCTTATTTATTCGAAAAGCCGTGAAGATCATGAGCAACACTTGAGGCTAACACTCCAAAAGCTTCGTGAATACAAGCTTTGTGCCAAGTTGAAGAAATGTTAGTTCTGGCTTGAGGAAGTAGCATTCCTTGGGCACGTAGTATCAAGTCATGGAATATCAGTTGACCCGACAAAGATTGAAGCAATTCAAAGCTGGGAGCAACTTAAATCGTCGATGGATCAAAATACGTAGCTTTCTCGGCTTAATGGTTATTATCGGAGATTCGTGGAAGGATTTTCTCGAATAGCTACTTCATTAACTCAGCTGACTCGGAAAGATACAAAGTTCGGTTGGAGCGAAGAATGTGAGAAGAGTTTTCAAGAACTCAAGAGGAGACTCATTTTAGCACCTGTTCTGACAATACCATCTGGTTCGGAGGGATTTGTCATCTACAGTGATGCTTCGGGTAAAGGGTTAGGATGTGTTCTCATGCAACATGGGAAAGTCATAGCCTATGCCTCAAGAAAACTCAAAGAATATGAGAGGAATTATCCTACTCATGACCTAGAGTTGGCAGCTGTTGTCTTCGCACTTAAAATTTGGAGGCATTACTTGTATGGAGAGAAAGTGGAGATCTTTACGGATCATAAAAGCCTCAAATATTTCTTCACTCAAAAGGAACTCAACATGCGACAACGACGTTGGCTTGAACTGTTGAAAGATTATGATCATACCATCTAATACCATCCTGGAAAAGTGAATGTGGTAGCTGACGCATTGAGTAGAAGATCATATACGGGTACGAGTGCAATATTCATAACACAAAAGCCCATTTTGTGTGACTTGCAAAGGATGCAGATAGAGTTAAAGACTCCAGGGACCCATGTGATGATGGCGAATATACGAGTAGAACCGACTTTAATTGATAAAGTTAAAGTTGCTCAAGTTACAGATCCAGAGCTGATGCGTATGAGGAAGAAAGTGCAAGAAGGTGCTATGTCGGAAGCAAGAATCCATGAAGAAAGAATACTTCGAGTCAACTCCAGACTTTGTGTTCCTAACGACCCTGATTTAAAGTATAAAATCATGATGGAGGCGCACAACACAACGTTTGCAATCCATCCTGGGAGTACCAAAATGTATCGTGATCTTCGTCATACATTTTGGTGGAGCAATATGAAGAGAGAGATATCGCTATTTATCTCAAGGTGTCTAATTTGTCAACGAGTTAAAGCGGAGCATCAAGTACCAAAAGGTCCATTGAAACCACTTGAAATTCCAGAATGGAAGTGGGAGCATATTACCATGGATTTCGTTACCGGTCTTCCCAAAGTTTCTCAAGGCATAGATGCGATTTGGGTCATTGTTGATAGATTGACCAAGTCTACTCATTTCTTACAGATACGAGAAACTTATACACTTGAACGTCTTTCTCGTATGTACATAAACGAGGTTGTAAGATTGCATGGTATGCCAGTATCCATAGTTTCTAATCGAGACCCAAGATTCACTTCACGATTTTGGGTTAGTTTGCAGAAAGCTATGGGCACAAATTTACGATTTAGCTCTCAGATATCATCCTCGGATGGACTGGACAATGGAGAGGACTATTCAAACTCTTGAAGATATATTAAGACTCTGTGTCCTTGATTTCAAAGGAAGTTGGGACAAGTTCTTACCATTGGTGGAGTTTTCCTATAACAATAGTTATCAAGCAAGTATTGGTATGGCTCCATTTGAGGCATTGTATGGAAGAAAGTATGCGTTCTCCAAAGATCTTTGGGATGAGGTGGGTGAAGCAACGTTGTTGGGATCAGAGTTGGTACGTATGACTACAAAAAAGATTCAAATAATCCGACAACGTATAAAAACCTCACAAGATCGACAAGAGAGTTATGCTGATCTTCATCGAAAGGACGTGGAATTCGATATTGGAGATCATGTGTTGTTACGTGTTGCTCCATGGAAGGGAGTTACGAGATTTAGAAAGAGAGGAAAGCTCAACCCTCGATTCATTGGCCCATTTTTAATCCTCGATTGAGTAGGAACTGTGGCCTATAGACTCGCCTTACCGCCAAGTATGTCTAATATTCATAACATTTTTCACATATCTATATTACGTAAATATGTGAAAGAACCGAACCACATTATTGAATTAGAACCAAACGAGATAGAGGAAGATTTAACGTATGAAGAGTTACCTGTTAAAATGTTGGATAGGAAGGATCATATTCTACGCTCTAAAGTTATACCTCAAGTCAAAGTTTTGTGGAGAAACCACGATGTTAAGGAAATGACTTGGGAGTTAGAATCTAAAATGAAATCAAGGTATCATTACCTCTTCGACATACCAGGTACGTACCCAAATTTTGAGGGCGAAATTTTATAAATAAATATGAATGTTCTATAAATATCATTTTTGAATATTATGGAATGAATTTGAAATAATGTTATAGTTGTGGTTAATATTTATAAATTTTGTAAAGTACGCAAGTTGTTATATAATATTCGATTGGTCGGGGAATATTCGTTTTAACGAGGAATATTCGTATAACTAAGACAATCATTGGTGGACCCTATTAACGAATTATTGTCGAATTGAGAAAACGACAAAAATACTTTTATAAAAATAATTCATGAAGTTTTACTGTTAATCGCTGAAACACACCATGTTAAAAGTACAAGAATAATGCCTGGCGTTACACAAAGAGTAGATACCAGTATTGTTTATTGATGCTTATGTGATAAGTCACTCGCTTTTGTTTTATTGGTATTATTAATGTAATAAAATGTAAAAAGCTTTTTATATAAAAACATAATACTTTTATAAAGTTATTCGCTTTATTAGATTATAAATAGAATATATTATATTTTATTTAAAAGATTTTGCTTTAAATATGGACCGTTAGATTAAAGTAAATCAATCTGGACCGTTTATGAGTTAGTTACTATGCAGTCCATTTTTTTATAAATAGAAGCTCATTCCTTCATTATTTCTTACGAATTCACTGAAACTCTATAGAGAGAAACTATAGAGAGAATTCTTCTTCTATAATCTTGAGTGTATTTCTTTAGAATTTAAGAAAGCTTTGAGCGTAGTGCAAATTTTCTTCAAGTATATTCCCGCCCTACCAGTCAGAATACTTTTCTTTTTAAGGTAAGGAATATTATTTGTTGTACTCGTAAGGGATATTATTTGTTGTACCTGTAAGGGGTATTATTCTTTTGTATTCATGAAGAGAACTTCATTATTCCATTCTTTATTATTATGTTGAATAACTCGCCTCATGCTAAGTACCGCATACATGGTGAAATTCTTCTATTATTCCGCTCTTTATTATTCTCGTCGAATATCCTCGTAGGTGCGTAATTTAAGCCTTACCTTGTTCAATTATTTATTATTCCGTTCTTTATTATTCTGGCTTAATATCCTCGTCTGCAATGCTTACGCCGACCGGTTCCAATATTTATTATTCTCGCCGGAATATCCCGTCACATGCATTTTACGCGGATATGGGTTCCATTATTTATTATTCTCATTGGGAATAACTTCGTGCAATAATCGATCAATCGCATACGCATGGTGAATCCTTCTGTTATTCCATTCTTTATTATTCTGTTGGAATAACATGTCTATATGGATTACCACGTGCATGGTGAATGATCCTTTGTATTCAGTCCTTATTAAATTATGAAAATGATCTTATACGTGGATTACCGAATGGCGGACGAAAATACATTTGCAGTTTTATATATTCTATTATACTTAGTTGGTTAAAGCTTTGACTTCTATACTCCATGAAATTAGTGGAATATCCTTGATATTTGCGCTTCATCCAATATCTATTCATGGAAATATTCTTCTGAGCATTCTTAAATTTTACTAGACAAAGAAATATCATGTTGACAATTTGGACGTTATTAGTTCCTAGATAAATTAATTCTTGAACTTGTTTTATTGAATTATTATGTCATTGTCATCATCCTCATGTTTATATTATATTGAAAGTCATCTATGGCCTGTAGTGCATAGATGGACTTGGTATGATTATGACCAAGGATTATTCGGTATAATCATGACCGTAATGTTATAAATGATGTGGTAAAAGTCATCTTTGGCCCGTAGTGCATAGATGGACTTGGTGTGATTATGACTGTGGATTATTCTTATAATCATGAATCGTAATGTGATGAATGATGTGGTAAAAATCCTCATTGGTCGTAGTTCATTGATGGACAGTTTTTGGTATGATTATGGCTATGGATTCTCTTCGGCCAAGGGTGCAAAGATGAATTATTTTATGGCATGATCAGGACCGTTGATGAAAACACGATTATCTTTGGCCCGTAGTGCATGGATAATTCGTGGTCGTGACACTAAAGAATATCATTGGCCTGTAGTAAAGGGATGATTTAATGATGTGGATTAATTATTGAGCTGAGTCTCAGCGATGAAATATAAATTCATGGATGTGATATTAAAGGATATTATTTGTTGTACCTGTAAGGGGTATTATTCTTTTGTATTCATAAAGAGAACTTCTGTTATTCCATTCTTTATTATTATGTTGGAATAACCTGTCTATGCGAAGTACCGCATACATGGTGAAATTCTTTTATTATTCCATTCTTTATTATTATGTTGGAATAACCTGTTTATGCGAAGTACCGCATACGTGGTGAAATTCTTCTATTATTTCGTTCTTTATTATTCTGTCGGAATATCTTGTTGGTACGAATTTTGCCTGACCTAGTTCCATTATTTATTATTCCATTCATTATTATTTTGTCGGAATATTCTGTTTGTGCGTTTACGCCGGACCTGGTTCCAATATTTATTATTTTGTCGAAATATCCTGTCTGTGAATTTTACGCCAGACCTGGTTCCATTATTTATTATTCTGTTGGGAATAACCTGTCTGTGCAGTTAATCGCACGCATGGTGAATCCTTCTGTTATTCCATTCTTTATTATTCTGTTGGAATAACATGTTTATGTGGATTACCACATGCATGGTGAATGATCCTTTGTATTCAGTCCTTATTAAATTATGAAAATGATCTGTATACGTGGATTACTGAATTGCGGACGAAAATCCATTTGCAGTTTTATATATTCTATTATACTCAGTTGGTTAAAGCTTTGACTTCTATACTCCATGAAATTAGTGGAATATCCTTGATATTTGCGGTTCATCCAATATCTATTCATGGAAATATTCTTCTGAGCATTCTTAAATTTTACTCTACAAAGAAGTATCATGTTGACAATTTGGACGTTATTGGTTCCTGGATAAATTAATTCTTGAACTTTTTTTATTGAATTATTATGTCATTGTCATCATCCTCATGTTTATATTATGTTGAAAGTCATCTGTGGCCTGTAGTGCATAGATGGACTTGGTATGATTATGACCAAGGATTATTCGGTATAATCATGACCGTAATGTTCTAGATGATGTGGTAAAAGTCATCTTTGGCTCGTAGTGCATAGATGGACTTGGTGTGTTTATGACCAGGGATTATTCGGTATAATCATGACCGTAATGTGATGAATGATGTGGTAAAAATCCTCATTGGCCATAGTGCATTGATGGACAGTTTTTGGTAAGATTATGGCTATGGATTCTCTTCGGCCAAGGGTGCAAAGATGAATTATTTTATGGCATGATCAGGACCGTTGATGAAAACACGATTATCTTTGGCCCGTAGTGCATGGATAATTCGTGGTCGTGATACTAAAGAATATCATTGGCCTGTAGTAAAGGGATGATTTAATGATGTGGATTAATTATTGAGCTGAGTCTCAGCGATGGAATATAAATTTATGGATGTGATATTAATGGATATTATTTGTTGTACCTGTAAGGGGTATTATTCTTTTGTATTCATGAAGAGAACTTCTGTTATTCCATTCTTTATTATTATGTTGGAATAACCTGTCTATGCGAAGTTCCGCATACATGGTAAAATTCTTTTATTATTCCATTCTTTATTATTATGTTGAATAACTTTGCTTATGCTAAGTTCCATATACATGGTGAAATTCTTCTATTATTCTCGCTTTTTATTATTCTCAGAGGAATATCCGATTGGTCAATTTATTTCACCGACCGTTCCATTATTTATTATTCCGTTCATTATTATTCTGTCTGAATATTCTGTACATGCGCTTTTACCGGACCTAGTTCCAATATTTATTATTCTCGCGAATATCCTCGTCTGCATGCATTTTACGCCTGGGACCGGTTCCATTATTTATTATTCTGCTGGGAATAATGCATTTATGTAATCAATCGCACGCATGGTGAATCCTTCTGTTATTCCATTCTTTATTATTCTGTTGGAATAACATGTCTATGTCGATTACCACATGCATGGTGAATGATCCTTTGTATTCATTCCTTATTAAATTATGAAAATGATCTTATACGTGGATTACCGAATGTCGGACGAAAATCCATTTGCAGTTTTATATACTCTATTATATTCAGTTGGTTAAAGCTTTGACTTCTATACTCCATGAAATTAGTGGAATATCCTTGATATTTGCGGTTCATCCAATATCTATTCATGGAAATATTCTTCTGAGCATTCTTAAATTTTACTCTACAAAGAAGTATCATGTTGACAATTTGGACGTTATTAGTTCCTGGATAAATTAATTCTTGAACTTATTTTATTGAATTATTATGTCATTGTCATCATCCTCATGTTTATATTATGTTGAAAGTCATCTCGTAACAGAAGTGCATAGATGGACTTGGTATGATTATGACCAGGGATTATCCGGTATAATCATGACCGTAATGTTATAAATGATGTGGTAAAAGTCATCTTTGGCACGTAGTGCATAGATGGACTTAGTGTGATTATGACTAGGGATTATTCGGTATAATCATGACCGTACTGTGATGAATGATGTGGTAAAAATCCTCATTGGCCGTAGTGCATTGATGGACAATTTTTGGTATGATTATGGCTATGGATTCTCTTCGGCCAAGGGTGCAAAGATGAATTATTTTATGGCATGATCAGGACCGTTGATGAAAACACGATTATCTTTGGCCCGTAGTGCATGGATAATTCGTGGTCGTGATACTAAAGAATATCCTTGGCCTGTAGTAAAGGGATGATTTAATGATGTGGATTAATTATTGAGCTGAGTCTCAGCGATGAAATATAAATTCATGGATGTGATATTAACGGATATTATTTGTTGTACCTGTAAGGGGTATTATTCTTTTGTATTCATGAAGAGAACTTCTGTTATTCCATTCTTTATTATTATGTTGGAATAACCTGTCTATGCGAAGTACCGCTTACATGGTGAAATTCTTTTATTATTCCATTCTTTATTATTATGTTGAATAACTTTGCTTTATGCAAGCACCGCATACATGGTGAAATTCTTCTATTATTCCGTTCTTTATTATTCTGCTTAATATCATATCATGTGCCGGCTTTAATTTCACGCTTGACCTAGTTCCATTATTTATTATTCCGCTCATTATTATTCTCGCCGTAATATTATGTCTGCATGCGCTTATGCTTTAATTTAGTTCCAATATTGATTATTCTCTCGGAATATCCTGTCTGTGCATTTTACGCCGGACCTGGTTCCATTATTTATTATTCTATTGGGAATAACCTGTCTATGCAGTCAATCGCACGCTTGGTGAATCCTTCTGTTATTCCATTCTTTATTATTCTGTTGGAATAACATGTCTATGTGGATTACCACAAGCATGGTGAATGATCCTTTGTATTCGGTCCTTATTAAATTATGAAAATGATCTGTATACGTGGATTACCGAATGGCGGACGAAAATACATTTACAGTTTTATATATTCTATTATACTTAGTTGGTTAAAGCTTTAACTTCTATACTCCATGAAATTAGTGGAATATCCTTGATATTTGCGCTTCATCCAATATCTATTCATGGAAATATTCTTCTGAGCATTTTTAAATTTTACTCTACAAAGAAGTATCATGCTGACAATTTGGACATTATTGATTCCTGGAAAAATTAATTCTTGAACTTGTTTTATTGAATTATTATGTCATTGTCATTGTCATCATCCTCATGTTTATATTATGTTAAAAGTCATCTGTGGCCTGTAGTGCATAGATGGACGTGGTATGATTATGACCAAGGATTATTCGGTATAATCATGACCGTAATGTTATAAATGATGTGGTAAAAGTCATCTTTTGCCCGTAGTGCCTAGATGGACTTGGTGTGATTATGACCAGGGATTATTCGGTATAATCATGACCGTAATGTGATGAATGATGTGGTAAAAATCCTCATTGGCCGTAGTGCATTGATGGACAGTTTTTGGTATGATTATGGCTATGGATTCTCTTCGGCCAAGGGTGCAAAGATGAATTATTTTACTACATGATCGGACTGGTTGATGAAAACACGATTATCTTTGGCTCGTAGTGCATGGATAATTCGTGGTCGTGATACTAAATAATATCCTTGGCCTGTAGTAAAGGGATGATTTAATGATGTGGATTAATTATTGAGCTGAGTCTCAGCGATGAAATATAAATTCATGGATGTGATATTAACGGATATTATTTGTTGTACCTGTAAGGGGTATTATTCTTTTGTATTCATGAAGAGAACTTCTGTTATTCCATTCTTTATTATTATGTTGGAATAACTCGTATGTGCCAAGCACCGAATACACTACGGTGAAATTCTTTTATTATTCCATTCTTTATTATTATGTTGAATAACTTTGTTTATAAGGCACGCGCATACATGGTGAAATTCTTCTATTATTCCGCTTCTTTATTATTCTCATTTAATATCCTCTTGGGTAAGCGAATTTTGCCTTACCGTTCCATTATTTATTATTCCGCTCATTATTATTCGTTTTAATATTCTGCATAATGCGCTTACGCCAGCACGGTTCTAATATTTATTATTCTCGTCGAAATATCTTGTCTGCATTTTACGCTAGGCCCGGGTTCCATTATTTATTATTCTCATTGGGAATAACTCATCTGGCAAAATAAATCGCATCGCATGGTGAATCCTTCATTATTCCATTCTTTATTATTCTCGTTGGAATAACATGTCTATGTGGATTACCACATGCATGGTGAATGATCCTTTGTATTCAGTTCTTATTAAATTATGAAAATGATCTGTATACGTGGATTACCGAATGGCAGACGAAAATCCATTTGCAGTTTTATATATTCTATTATACTTGGTTGGTTAAAGTTTTGACTTCTATACTCCATGAAATTAGTAGAATATCCTTGATATTTGAGCTTCATCCAATATCTATTCATGAAAATATTCTTCTGAGCATTCTTAAATTTTACTCTACAAAGAAATATCATGTTGACAATTTGGACGTTATTGGTTCCTGGATAAATTAATTCTTGAACTTGTTTTATTGAATTATTATGTCATTGTCATCATCCTCATGTTTATATTATGTTGAAAGTCATCTGTGGCCTGTAGTGCATAGATGGACTTGGTATGATTATGACCAATGATTATTCGGTATAATCATGACCGTAATGTTATAAATGATGTGGTAAAAGTCATCTTTGGCCCGTAGTGCATATATGGACTTGGTGTGATTATGACCAGGGATTATTCGGTATAATCATAACCGTAATGTGATGAATGATGTGGTAAAAATCCTCATTGGCCGTAGTGCATTGATGGACAGTTTTTGGTATGATTATGGCTATGGATTCTCTTCGGCCAAGGGTGCAAAGATAAATTATTTTACGGCATGATTAGGATCGTTGATGAAAACACGATTATCTTTGGCCCGTAGTGCATGGATAATTCGTGGTCGTGATACTAAATAATATCCTTGGCCTGTAGTAAAGGGATGATTTAATGATGTGGATTAATTATTTAGCTGAGTCTCAGCGATGAAATATAAATTCATGGATGTGATATTAACGGATATTATTTGTTGTACCTGTAAGGGGTATTATTCTTTTGTATTCATGAAGAGAACTTCTGTTATTCCATTCTTTATTATTATGTTGGAATAACCTGTGTATGCGAAGTACCGCATACACGGTGAAATTCTTTTATTATTCCATTCGTTATTATTATATTGGAATAACCTGTTTATGCGAAGTACCGCATACATGGTGAAATTCTTCTATTATTCCGTTCTTTATTATTCGCTTAATATATCACTTGGCATGTAATTTTGCCTCACCTGGTTCCATTATTTATTATTCCGTTCATTATTATTCTGTCGGAATATTCTGTCTGTGCGTTTACGCCAGGCCTGGTTCTAATATTTATTATTCTGTCGAAATATCTTGTCTGTGCATTTTACGCTAGGCCTGGTTCCATTATTTATTATTCTGTTGGGAATAACCTGTCTGTGCAGTCAATCGCACGCATGGTGAATCCTTCTGTTATTCCATTCTTTATTATTCTGTTGGAATAACATGTTTATGTGGATTACCACATGCATGGTGAATGATCCTTTGTATTCAGTCCTTATTAAATTATGAAAATGATCTGTATACGTGGATTACCGAATGGCGGACGAAAATACATTTGCAGTTTTATATATTCTATTATACTTGGTTGGTTAAAGCTTTGACTTCTATACTCCAGGAAATTAGTGGAATATCCTTGATATTTGCGCTTCATCCAATATCTATTCATGGAAATATTCTTCTGAGCATTTTTAAATTTTACTCTACAAAGAAGTATCATGTTGACAATTTGGACATTATTGATTCCTGGATAAATTAATTCTTGAACTTATTTTATTGAATTATTATGTCATTGTCATCATCCTCATGTTTATATTATGTTAAAAGTCATCTGTGGCCTGTAGTGCATAGATGGACGTGGTATGATTATGACCAAGGATTAGTCGGTATAATCATGACCGTAATGTTATAAATGATGTGGTAAAAGTCATCTTTTGCCCGTAGTGCCTAGATGGACTTGGTGTGATTATGACCAGGGATTATTCGGTATAATCATGACCGTAATGTGATGAATGATGTGGTAAAAATCCTCATTGGCCGTAGTGCATTAATGGACAGTTTTTGGTATGATTATGGCTATGGATTCTCTTCGGCCAAGGGTGCAAAGATGAATTATTTTACGGCATGATCAGGACCGTTGATGAAAACACGATTATCTTTGGCCCGTAGTGCATGGATAATTCGTGGTCGTGATACTAAAGAATATCCTTGGCCTGTAGTAAAGGGATTATTTAATGATGTGGATTAATTATTGAGCTGAGTCTCAGCGATGAAATATAAATTTATGGATGTGATATTAACGGATATTATTTGTTGTACCTGTAAGGGGTATTATTCTTTTGTATTCATGAAGAGAACTTTTGTTATTCCATTCTTTATTATTATGTTGAATAACTTTGTATGCTGGTACCGCATACACGGTGAACTTCTTTTATTATTCCATTCTTTATTATTATGTTGGAATAACCTATTTATGCGAAGTATCGCATACATGGTGAAATTCTTCTATTATTCCGTTCTTAATTATTCTCGTTTAATATCCTGCTTGGTATGTAATTTCACTGACACTGTTCCATTATTTATTATTCCGCTCATTATTATTCTCGTTTAATAATCTTTCCGGGCGTTCGCCGCACTGCTTTCTAATATTTATTATTCATCAAAATATCCTCGTCTCATGCATTTTACGCCTTTACACGGTTCCATTATTTATTATTCTCGCTGAATAACTTCGTCTATGCATACTAATCGCATTTACGTGGTGAATCCTTCAGTTATTCTATTCTTTATTATTATGTTGGAATAACATATCTATGTCGATTACCACATGCATGGTGAATGATCCTTTTTATTCAGTCCTTATTAAATTATGAAAATTATCTGTATACGTGGATTACCGAATGGCAGACGAAAATACATTTGCAGTTTTATATATTCAATTATACTCAGTTGGTTAAAGCTTTGACTTTTATACTCCATGAAATTAGTGGAATATCCTTGATATTAGAGCTTCATCCAATATCTATTCATGGAAATATTCTTCTGAGCATTCTTAAATTTTACTCTACAAAGAAATATCATGTTGACAATTTGGACGTTATTGGTTCTTAGATAAATTAATTCTTGAACTTGTTTTATTGAATTATTATGTCATTGTCATCATCCTCATGTTTATATTATGTTGAAAGTCATTTGTGGCCCTCAGAGTGCATAGATGGACTTGGTATGATTACGACCAAGGATTATTCTAAGATAATCATGACCGTAATGTTATAAATGATGTGGTAAAAGTCATCTTTGGCCCGTAGTGCATAGATGGACTTGGTGTGATTATGACCAGGGATTATTCGGTATAATCATAACCGTAATGTGATGAATGATGTGGTAAAAATCCTCATTGGCCGTAGTGCATTGATGGACAGTTTTTGGTATGATTATGGCTATGGATTCTCTTCGGCCAAGGGTGCAAAGATGAATTATTTTACTGCATGATCAGGACCGTTGATGAAAACACGATTTTCTTTGGCCCATAGTGCATGGATAATTCGTGGTCGTGATACTAAAGAATATCCTTGGCCTGTAGTAAAGGGATGATTTAATGATGTGGATTAATTATTGAGCTGAGTCTCAGCGATGAAATATAAATTCATGGATGTGATATTAACGAATATTATTTGTTGTACCTGTAAGGGGTATTATTCTTTTGTATTCATGAAGAGAACTTCTGTTATTCCATTCTTTATTATTATGTTGGAATAACCTGTGTATGCGAAGTACCGTATACATGGAGAAATTCTTTTATTATTCCATTCTTTATTATTATGTTAGAATAACTTTGCTTATGCGGCATCGCGCATACACATGTGAAATTCTTCTATTATTCCGTTCTTTATTATTATGTCGGAATATCATGTCAGTGCAAATTTTGCCTGACCTGGTTCCATTATTTATTATTCCGTTCATTATTATTCTGTCAGAATATTCTCGTCGCGTTCGCTTACGCCTTATTGCTTTCTAATATTTATTATTCTCATTAAAATATCCTCGTGCGTGCATTTTACGCCTGACTGGTTCCATTATTTATTATTCTGCTGGGAATAACACCGTGCATGCGATCAATCGCATTTATGGTGAATCCTTCATTATTCTATTCTTTGTTATTCGTTGAATAACATGTCTATGTGGATTACCACATGCATGGTGAATGATCCTTTTATTCAAATCCTTATTAAATTATGAAAATGATCTCAGATATCGTGATTACCGAATGGCGGATTTAAAATACATTTGCAGTTTTATATATTCAATTATACTCAGTTGGTTAAAGCTTTGACTTTTATACTCCATGAAATTAGTGGAATATCCTTGATATTAAAGCTTCATCCAATATCTATTCATGGAAATATTCTTCTGAGCATTCTTAAATTTTACTCTACAAAGAAATATCATGTTGACAATTTGGACGTTATTGGTTCTTGGATAAATTAATTCTTGAACTTGTTTTTATTGAATTATTATGTCATTGTCATCATCCTCATGTTTATATTATGTTGAAAGTCATCTGTGGCCTGTAGTGCATAGATGGACTTGGTATGATTATGACCAAGGATTATTCGGTATAATCATGACCGTAATGTTATAAATGATGTAGTAAAAGTCATCTTTGGCCCGTAGTGCATAGATGGACTTGGTGTGATTATGACCAGGGATTATTCGGTATAATCATAACCGTAATGTGATGAATGATGTGGTAAAAATCCTCATTGGCCGTAGTGCATTGATGGACAGTTTTTGGTATGATTATGGCTATGGATTCTCTTGATTAAGGGTGCAAAGATGAATTATTTTACCGCATGATCGGACCATAGATTGATGAAAACACGATTTTCTTTGGCCCATAGTGCATGGATAATTCATGGTCGTGATACTAAAGAATATCCTTGGCCTGTAGTAAAGGGATGATTTAATGATGTGGATTAATTATTGAGCTGAGTCTCAGCGATGAAATATAAATTTATGGATGTGATATTAACGGATATTATTTGTTGTACCTGTAAGGGGTATTATTCTTTTGTATTCATGAAGAGAACTTCTGTTATTCCATTCTTTATTATTATATTGGAATAACTTTGTTTATCTGGCAATCTGCATACACGGTGAAATTCTGCTATTATTCCATTCTTTATTATTATGTTGGAATAACCTGTTTATGCGAAGTACCGCATACATGGTGAAATTCTTCTATTATTTCGTTCTTAATTATTACGCTTTAATATCCTCGCTTCATGAATTTCACCGACTTCGGTTCCATTATTTATTATTCCGCTCATTATTATTCTCGCTCGAATATTACTCGCTTTTGCGCGCTTCTGTGGGACCGGTTCCAATATTTATTATTACGTAGAAATATCCTCGTCTCGTACATTTTACTGTTGGACTGGTTCCATTAATTATTATTCTGTTGGGAATAACCTGTCTATGCAGTCTATCGCACGCATGGTAAATCCTTCTGTTATTCCATTCTTTATTATTCTGTTGGAATAACATGTCTATGTGGATTACCACAAGCATGGTGAATAATCCTTTGTATTCATTCCTTATTAAATTATGAAAATGATCTGTATACATGGATTACCGAATGGCGGACGAAAATTAATTTGCAGTTTTATATATTCAATTATACTCAGTTGGTTAAAGCTTTGACTTCTATACTCCATGAAATTAGTGGAATATCCTTGATATTTGCGCTTCATCCAATATCTATTCATGGAAATATTTTCTGAGCATTCTTAAATTTTACTCTACAAAAAAGTATCATGTTAACAATTTGGACGTTATTGGTTCCTAGATAAATTAATTCTTGAACTTGTTTTATTGAATTATTATGTCATTGTCATCATCCTCATGTTTATATTATGTTGAAAGTCATCTGTGGCCTTTAGTGCATAGATGGACTTGGTATGATTATGACCAAGGATTATTCGGTATAATCATGACCGTAATGTTATAAATGATGTGGTAAAAGTCATCTTTGGCCTGTAGTGCATTGATGGACTTGGTGTGATTATGACCAGGGATTATTTGGTATAATCATGACCGTAATGTGATGAATGATGTGGTAAAAATCCTCATTGGCCGTAGTGCATTGATGGACAGTTTTTGGTATGATTATGGCTATGGATTCTCTTCGGCCAAGGGTGCAAAGATGAATTATTTTACGGCATGATCGGGGATAGTTGATGAAAACACGATTATCTTTGGCCCGTAGTGGTATGGATAATTCGTGGTCGTGATACTAAAGAATATCCTTGGCCCGTAGTAAAGGGATGATTTAATGATGTGGATTAATTATTGAAATTTGAGTCTCAAATATGAAATATAAATTCATGGATGTGATATTAACGGATATTATTTGTTGTACCTGTAAGGGGTATTATTCTTTGTATTCATGAAGAGAACTTCATATTCCATTCTTTATTATTATGTTAGAATAACTTTTTACATGCTGATACCGCATACACGGTGAAATTCTTTTATTATTCCATTCTTTATTATTATGTTGAATAACTTTGTTTTATCTGAAGTACCGCATACATGGTGAAATTCTTCTATTGTTCCGTTCTTTATTATTCTGTCAGAATATCATGTCGGTGCAAATTTTGTCTCACCTGGTTCCATTATTTATTATTTTGTTCATTATTATTCTGTCGGAATATTCTGTCTGCACGTTTACGCCAGACCTGGTTCAAATATTTATTATTCTATCAAAATATCCTGTCTGTGCATTTTACGCTGGACCTGGTTCCATTATTTATTATTCTGTTGGGAATAACCTGTCTGTGTAGTCAATCGCACGCATGATGAATCCTTCTGTTATTCCATTCTTTATTATTCTGTTGGAATAACATGTCTACGTGGATTAGCACATGCATGGTGAATGATCCTTTGTATTCATTCCTTATTAAATTATGAAAATGATCTCATATATCGTCGATTCTTAGAATGGCGTATTTAAAATACATTTGCAGTTTTATATATTCAATTATACTTAGCTGGTTAAAGCTTTGACTTCTATACTCCATGAAATTAGTGGAATATCCTTGATATTTGAGCTTCATCCAATATCTATTCATGGAAATATTCTTCTGAGCATTCTTAAATTTTACTCTACAAAGAAATATCATGTTGACAATTTGGACGTTATTGGTTCCTCGATAAATTAATTCTTGAACTTGTTTTATTGAATTATTATGTCATTGTCATCATCCTCATGTTTATATTATGTTGAAAGTCATTTGTGGCCTGTAGTGCATAGATGGACTTGGTATGATTATGACCAAGGATTATTCAGTATAATCATGACCGTAATGTTATAAATGATGTGGTAAAAGTCATCTTTGGCCCGTAGTGCATAGATGGACTTGGTGTGATTATGACCAGGGATTATTCGGTATAATCATGACCGTAATGTGATGAATGATGTGGTAAAAAATCCTCATTGGTAGTAGTGCATTGATGGGCGCTTTTTGGTATGATTATGGCTATGGATTCTCTTGACCAAGGGTGCAAAGATGAATTGTTTTTACGGCATGATCGGGGACTGATTGATGAAAACACGATTATCTTTGGCCGTGGCGCATGGATAATTCGTGGTCGTGATACTAAAGAATATCCTTGGCCTGTAGTAGAGGGATGATTTAATGATGTGGATTAATTATTGAGCTGAGTCTCAGCGATGAAATATAAATTTATGGATGTGATATTAACGGATATTATTTGTTGTACCTATAAGGGGTATTATTCTTTTGTATTCATGAAGAGAACTTCTGTTATTCCATTCTTTATTATTATGTTGGAATAACCTGTCTATGCGAAGTACCGCATACACGGTGAAATTCTTTTATTATTCCATTCTTTATTATTATGTTGGAATAACCTGTTTATGCGAAGTACCGCATACATGGTGAAATTCTTCTATTGTTCCGTTCTTTATTATTCTGTCGAAATATCATGTCGGTGCGAATTTCGCCTCACCTGGTTCCATTATTTATTATTCTGTCGGAATATTCTGTCTGTGCGTTTACGCCAGACCTGGTTCCAATATTTATTATTTTATCAAAATATCCTGTCTGTGCATTTTACGCCGGACCTGGTTCCATTATTTATTATTCTGTTGGGAATAACATGTTTGTGCAGTCAATCGCACGCATGGTGAATCCTTCTATTATTCCATTCTTTATTATTCTGTTGGAATAACATGTCTATGTGGATTACCACATGTATGGTGAATGATCCTTTGTATTCATTCCTTATTAAATTATGAAAATGATCTGTATACGTGGATTATCGAATGGCAGACGAAAATCCATTTGCAGTTTTATATATTCTATTATACTCAGTTGGTTAAAGCTTTGACTTCTATACTCCATGAAATTAGTGGAATATCCTTGATATTTGAGCTTCATCCAATATCTATTCATGGAAATATTCTTCTGAGCATTCTTAAATTTTACTCTACAAAGAAATATCATGTTGACAATTTGGACGTTATTGGTTCCTGGATAAATTAATTCTTGAACTTGTTTTATTGAATTATTATGTCATTGTCATCATCCTCATGTTTATATTATGTTGAAAGTCATTTGTGGCCTGTAGTGCATAGATGGACTTTGTATGATTATGACCAGGGATTATTCGGTATAATCATGACTGTAATGTTATAAATGATGTGGTAAAAGTCATCTTTGGCCCGTAGTGCATAGATGTACTTGGTATGATTATGACCAGGGATTATTCGGGATAATCATGACCGTAATGTTATAAATCATGTGGTAAAAGTCATCTTTGGCCCATAGTGCATAGATGGACTTGGTGTGATTATGACCAGGGATTATTCAGTATAATCATGACCGTAATTTGATGAATGATGTGGTAAAAATCCTTATTGGTCGTAGTGCATTGATGGACAGTTTTTGGTATGATTATGGCTATGGATTCTCTTCGACCAAGGGTGCAAAGATGAATTGTTTTATGGCATGATCAGGACCGTGGATGAAAACACGATTATCTTTTGTCTGTAGTGCATGGATAATTCGTGGTCGTGATACTAAATAATATCCTTGGCCTGTAGTAAAAGGATGATTTAATGATGTGGATTAATTATTGAGCTTAGTCTCAGCGATGAAATATAAAGTCATGGATGTGATATTAACGGATATTATTTATTGTACCTGTAAGGGGTATTATTCTTTTGTATTCATGAAGATAACTTCTGTTATTCCATTCTTTATTATTATGTTGGAATAACCTGTGTATGCGAAGTACCGTATACATGGTGAAATTCTTTTATTATTCCATTCTTTATTATTATGTTGGAATAACCTGTTTATGCGAAGTACCGCATACATGGTGAAATTCTTCTATTATTTCATTCATTATTATTCTATCGAAATATCATGTCGGTACGAATTTCGCCTGACCTGGTTCCATTATTTATTATTCCGCTCATTATTATTCTGTCGGAATATTCTGTTTGTGCGTTTACGCCGGACCTGGTTCCAATATTTATTATTCTGTCAGAATATCCTGTCTGTACATTTTACGCTGGACCTGGTTCCATTAATTATTATTCTGTTGGGAATAACCTGTCTATGCAGTCTATCGCACGCATGGTAAATCCTTCTGTTATTCCATTCTTTATTATTCTGTTGGAATAACATGTCTATGTGGATTACCACAAGCATGGTGAATGATCCTTTGTATTCATTCCTTATTAAATTATGAAAATGATCTGTATACATGGATTACCGAATGGCGGACGAAAATTAATTTGCAGTTTTATATATTCAATTATACTCAGTTGGTTAAAGCTTTGACTTCTATACTCCATGAAATCAGTGGAATATCCTTGATATTTGCACTTCATCCAATATCTATTCATGGAAATATTTTCTGAGCATTCTTAAATTTTACTCTACAAAAAAGTATCATGTTGACAATTTGGACGTTATTGGTTCCTAGATAAATTAATTCTTGAACTTGTTTTTATTGAATTATTATGTCATTGTCATCATCCTCATGTTTATATTATGTTGAAAGTCATCTGTGGCTTCAGAGGTGCATAGATGGACTTGGTATGATTATGACCAAGGATTATTCGGTATAATCATTGACCGTAATGTTATAAATGATGTGGTAAAGTCATCTTTGGCCCGTGGTGCATTGATGGACTTGGTGTGATTATGACCGAGGATTATTCGGTATAATCATGACCGTAATGTGATGAATGATGTGGTAAAAATCTCATTGGTAGTAGTGCATTGATGGACGCTTTTGGTATGATTATGGCTATGGATTCTCTTCTACCAAGGGTGCAAAGATGAATTGTTTTACTGGCATGATCGGGGACAGATTGATGAAAACACGATTATCTTTGGCCCGTAGTGCATGGATAATTCATGGTCGTGATACTAAAGAATATCCTTGGCCTGTAGTAAAGGGATGATTTAATGATGTGGATTAATTATTGAAATTTAGTCTCAGCGATGAAATATAAATTCATGGATGTGATATTAACGGATATTATTTGTTGTACCTGTAAGGGGTATTATTCTTTTGTATTCATGAAGAGAACTTCTGTTATTCCATTATTTATTATTATGTTAGAATAACCTGTCTATGCGAAGTACCGCATACATGGTGAAATTCTTTTTATTATTCCATTCTTTATTATTATGTTGAATAACTGTTTATGCGGGCAGTACCGCATACATGGTGAAATTCTTCTATTATTCCGTTCTTTATTATTCTCGCTTAATATCATGCTCTGCATAATTTCGCCGACTTCGGTTCCATTATTTATTATTCTGTTCATTATTATTCTGTCGGAATATTCTGTCTGTGCGTTTACGCCAGACCTAGTTCCAATATTTATTATTCTATCAAAATATCATGTCTGTGCATTTTACGCCGGACCTGGTTCCATTATTTATTATTCTGTTGGGAATAACTTGTCTGTGCAGTCAATCGCACGCATGGTGAATCTTTCTGTTATTCCATTCTTTATTATTCACTTGGAATAACATGTCTATGTGGATTACCACATGCATGGTGAATGATCCTTTGTATTCATTCCTTATTAAATTATGAAAATGATCTGTATACGTGGATTACCGAATGGCAGACGAAAATCCATTTGCAGTTTTATATATTCTATTATACTCAGTTGGTTAAAGCTTTGACTTCTATACTCCATGAAATTAGTGGAATATCATTTATATTTGACTTCTATACGTGGATCTGTAGTGCATTGATGGACAGTTTTTGGTATGATTATGGCTATGAATTCTCTTCGGCCAAGGGTGCAAAGATGAATTGTTTTACGGCATGATCAGGACAGTTGATGAAAACACGATTATCTTTGGCCCGTAGTGCATGGATAATTCGTGGTCGTGATACTAAAGAATATCCTTGGCCTGTAGTAAAGGGATGAGAATTATCTTCGTCCTAGTTGCAAAGAGGAATTTAGAACCACAATTATGATTCTGAGTTATTCATATGATTGTGGACAAGAACTGTTGATTTATTTTACATGGATAAAACATTATTGGTGGACTTTTAACATAGAGAAGATAATAGACCTTATGGTCTACTTGACTCTTCTAATGGATTGCTCGTTCCGCTGCAACTATGGTTGAAAAGTTTTATCATCTACCATATGTTCTAAATCTCTGATTTATTATTGATGAAAGCTATTGATAATTTAATTATCTTTAGTCATGATATTCCTTACTGGGCTAGTTGTGCTCACCCTTTCCGCTTCACAATTCATTTCTGTAATAAGAGGTGTTGCCGTCGAGCTGGGATAACCGGGAATAGAAACGGTGGTCTCTAGTCGCGGAGGTTCTCCTAAACAAAGATAGAAAAGTGTGTTGTATTCTATACAACATTTAGTAGTTATATTTGGTGAATCAAATAGGGTGAGGTGAACCCAACTTTGGAAGGGTGTTTTGCCACTATCATACAAGATGTCTAATGACATACAACCTCGTGTTATCCTAAGACAGAGTTGTGCGCATCCACTTGCTGAGTATATCTACGGGCACTACCTATATGATCTTGGAGTTTCTTTGAAATATAATATTCACTTGGAAACAGTGGAGATAGTCATATGTCAAGAGAAGACTCACCATTGGAAAGAAGATGATAGTAATCTTTTCATTTTTCTTTGTGGTCTATTGGGTCGACCAAGGATAATTCTGTGGCCATATGATATCTATTATAACCTAGACGCATGGCCTCCCATGTACGAAGGTTTCCTTGAGCACTTCCCAAAGATTTTAATTTCTAAAACAGTTTTTGACTATACTTTTATGTAAAGTACCATTGTAGAGGTTGTGGTCGAGGCACCATGAGAGTTACATACATTTGTATTAAAATTCACGCTTAATCGTAGGTCGTATTCTATATAATGACTCAATAGTTGTATAAATGAAGTTGTATTTAAATTTTGTACCATGTATCCATGACTCGGAATGGGTGATGTATACCTAATTTTGGGGTCTCACATTTGGTATCGTAGCTTTGGGATATAATTATCACCAAGGAGATAAGAGTCTAGAACTAGGAGGGGAGAGACGAGTTATATACTTTACTAGTGTGTGACTCACCTAAGCTGAAATTGTTTACTTGATAAGTTGACAAATTGTGATATGTCAATTAACCTTTGTTTTGAAGATATATTCTAGAATAATATCCGAAATACAGGAGATGAGCAATGTAAAATTATGATCTGAGAGGATATAACCTTTGGAAGGTACAATCCAAAAAGAAAGCAAGGTATTCTCATCTCTTCGAATATCAGGTACATACATAAATTTCGAGGGCTAAATTTCATAAGGAGGGTGATTGTGAGACCCGAATTTTATGAAATAAAAGTATTCAAATTTTTTTCTATTTTAGTAAATAAGTACGGATTGATTATTGATGCTTATGTGATAAGTCACTCGGTTTTGTTTTATTGGTATTATTAATGTAATAAAATGTAAAATCTTTTTATATAAAGCATGTATTACTTTTATAAAGTTTTTCTATAAATATAATATATTATATTCTATTATGCGTAGTGTTGCATAAATTATGCGTGATAGTGTTTTGCATAGTAAAATATTTTTATATAAAAATGTAATACTTTTATAAAGTTATCTGTTTTATTAGACAATAATTATAATATATTATATTTTATAATGCATAGTGTTTGTTTCCATAGTAAAATCTTTTATAAAGTTATTCATTTTATTAGATTATAAATAGAATATATTATATTTTATTTAAAAGATTTTGCTTTAAATATGGACCGTCAGATTAAAGTAAATCAATCTGGACCGTTCATGAGTTAGTTACTATGCAGTCCATTTTTTTATAAATAGAATCTCATTCCTTCATTATTTCTTACGAATTCACTGAAACTCTAGAGAGAGAAACTATAGAGAGAGTTCTTTTTCTATAATCTTGAGTGTATTTCTTTAGAATTTAAGAAAGCTTTGAGAGTAGTGCAAGTTTTCTTCAAGTAGATTCCCTCCCTACCAGTCAGAATACTTTTCTTTTTAAGGTAGGGAATATTATTTGTTGTACTCGTAAGGGATATTATTTGTTGTACCTGTAAGGGGTATTATTCTTTTGTATTCATGAAGAGAACTTCTGTTATTCTATTCTTTATTATTATGTTGGAATAACCTGTCTATGCGAAGTACCGCATACATGGTGAAATTCTTATATTATTCTATTCTTTATTATTATGTTGGAATAACTTGTTTATGCTGGCACCGCATACATGGTGAAATTCTTCTATTATTCTCGTTTTATTATTATTCGGCCGAATATCCTATCGGTCGTAATGTTGTATGACACGTTCCATTATTTATTATTTCGCTCATTATTATTACGTTTAATATCCCGCCTCATGTATGCGTTTCACTTGGGACCGGTTCCAATATTTATTATTTTGTCTAAATATCACATGCATGCATTTTATGCCGATAAAACATTATTGGTGGACTTTTTAACATAGAAGATAATAGACCTTATGGTCTACTTGACTCTTCTAATGGATTGCTCGTTCCGCTGCAACTATGGTTGAAAAGTTTTATCATCTACCATATGTTCTAAATCTCTGATTTATTATTGATGAAAGCTATTGATAATTTAATTATCTTTAGTCATGATATTCCTTACTGGGCTAGTTGTGCTCACCCTTTCCGCTTCACAATTCATTTCAGGTAATAAGAGTGTCACGGTCGAAATGGGATAACAGGAATAGAACGAAGGGTCTCTAGGCGTGGAGGTTCTCCTAAACAAGATAGAAAAGTGTGTTGTATTCTATACAACATTTAGTAGTTATATTTGGTGAATCAAATAGGTGAGGTGAACCCAACTTTGGAAGGTGTTTTGCCACTATCATACAAGATGTCTAATGACATACAACCTCGTGTTATCCTAAGATGTAGTTGTGCGCATCCACTTCTTTGAAGTATATCTACTTGCACTACCTATATGATCTTGGAGTTTCTTTGAAATATAATATTCACTTGGAAAAGGGAGATAGCCATATGTCAAGAGAAGACTCACCATTGGAAAGAAGATGATAGTAATCTTTTCATTTTTTTTTGTGGTCTATTGGGTTAACCAAGGATAATTCGTGGCCATATGATATCTATTATAACCTGAGGCATGGCCTCCCATGCACGAAGGTTTCCTTGAGCACTTCCCAAAGATTTTAATTTCTAAAACAGCTTTTGACTATACTTTTATGTAAAGTACCATTGTAAGGTTGTGGTTAGAGGCACCATGAGAGTTACATACATTTGTATTAAAACTCACGCTTAATCGTGGTCGTATTCTATATACATGACTCAATAGTTGTATAAATGAAGTTGTATTTAAATTTTGTACCATGTATCTGGCGACTCAGAATGGGTGATGTATACCTAATTTTGGGGGTCTCACATTTGGTATCAGAGCTTTGGGATATGGTCGCTGGCGGAGATAAGAGTCTAGAACTAGGAGGGGAGAGACGAGTTATATACTTTACTAGTGTGTGACTCACCTAAGCTGAAATTGTTTACTTGATAAGTTGACAAATTGTGATATGTCAATTAACCTTTGTTTTGAAGATATATTCTAGAATAATATCCAAATACGTGAGATGAGCAATGTAAAAATTATGATCTGAGAGGATATAACCTGGAAGGTACAATCCAAAAAGAAAGCAAGGTATTCTCATCTCTTCGAATATCAGGTACATACATAAATTTCGAGGGCGAAATTTCATAAGGAGGGTGATTGTGAGACCCCTAATTTTATGAAATAAAAGTATTCAAATTTTTTTCTATTTTAGTAAATAAAGACGGATTGATTATTGATGCTTATGTGATAAGTCACTCGCTTTTGTTTTATTGGTATTATTAATGTAATAAAATGCGAAAATCTTTTTATATAAAAATGTAATACTTTTATAAAGTTTTTCTATAAATATAATATATTATATTCTATTACGCATAGTGTTTAGCATAAAGGTATCGCATAGTGTTTTGCATAGTAAAAATATTTTTATATAAAATGAATACTTTTATAAAGTTATCATTTTATTAGACAATAATTATAATATATTATATTTTATAATGCATAGTGTTTGTTTCATAGTAAAATCTTTTATAAAGTTATTCATTTTATTAGATTATAAATAGAATATATTATATTTTATTTAAAAGATTTTGCTTTTAAATATGGACCGTCAGATTAAAGTAAATCAATCTGACCGTTCATGAGTTAGTTACTATGCAAATTCATTTTTTATAAATAGAATCTCATTCCTTCATTATTTCTTACGAATTCACTGAAACTCTAGAGAGAGAAACTATAGAGAGAGTTCTTTTTCTATAATCTTGAGTGTATTTCTTTAGAATTTAAGAAAGCTTTGAGAGTAGTGCAAGTTTTCTTCAAGTAGATTCCTCCCTACCAAATGTAATACTTTTCTTTTTAAGGTAGGGAATATTATTTGTTGTACTCGTAAGGGATATTATTTGTTGTACCTGTAAGGGGTATTATTCTTTTGTATTCATGAAGAGAACTTCTGTTATTCTATTCTTTATTATTATGTTGGAATAACCTGTCTATGCGAAGTACCGCATACATGGTGAAATTCTTATATTATTCTATTCTTTATTATTATGTTGGAATAACTTGTTTATGCGAAGTACCGCATACATGGTGAAATTCTTCTATTATTCTGTTCTTTATTATTCTGTCGGAATATCCTATCGGTGCGAATGTTGCATGACCTGGTTCCATTATTTATTATTTCGTTCATTATTATTACGCTTTAATATCCTCACATGCGCTGCGTTCTTGGGACTTTAGATTCCAATATTTATTATTTTGTCGGAATATCCTGTCTGTGCATTTTATGCCGGATAAAACATTATTGGTGGACTTTTAACATAGAGAAGATAATAGACCTTATGGTCTACTTGACTCTTCTAATGGATTGCTCGTTCCGCTGCAACTATGGTTGAAAAGTTTTATCATCTACCATATGTTCTAAATCTCTGATTTATTATTGATGAAAGCTATTGATAATTTAATTATCTTTAGTCATGATATTCCTTACTGGGCTAGTTGTGCTCACCCTTTCCGCTTCACAATTCATTTCAGGTAATAAGAGTGTTGCCGGGTCGAGCGGGGATAACAGGGGAATAGAACAGTGGTCTCTAGCTGTGGAGGTTCTCCCTAAACAGTATAGAAAAGTGTGTTGTATTCTATACAACATTTAGTAGTTATATTTGGTGAATCAAATAGGGTGAGGTGAACCCAACTTTGGAAGGGTGTTTTGCCACTATCATACAAGATGTCTAATGACATACAACCTCGTGTTATCCTAAGACAGAGTTGTGCGCATCCACTTGCTGAGTATATCTACGGGCACTACCTATATGATCTTGGAGTTTCTTTGAAATATAATATTCACTTGGAAACAGTGGAGATAGTCATATGTCAAGAGAAGACTCACCATTGGAAAGAAGATGATAGTAATCTTTTCATTTTTCTTTGTGGTCTATTGGGTTTGACTAAGGATAATTCTCAGCCATATGATATCTATTATAACCTGTATCGCATGGCCTCCCATGTACGAAGGTTTCCTTGAGCACTTCCCAAAGATTTTAATTTCTAAAACAGTTTTTGACTATACTTTTATGTAAAGTACCATTGTAAGGTTGTGGTCGAGGCACCATGAGAGTTACATACATTTGTATTAAAACTCATAGTTAACTGTGGTCGTATTCTATATGACAGCTCAATAGTTGTATAAATGAAGTTGTATTTAAATTTTGTACCATGTATCTGGCGACTCAGAATGGGTGATGTATACCTAATTTTGGGGGTCTCACATTTGGTATCAGAGCTTTGGGATATGGTCGCTGGCGGAGATAAGAGTCTAGAACTAGGAGGGGAGAGACGAGTTATATACTTTACTAGTGTGTGACTCACCTAAGCTGAAATTGTTTACTTGATAAGTTGACAAATTGTGATATGTCAATTAACCTTTGTTTTGAAGATATATTCTAGAATAATATCTGAAATACAGGAGATGAGCAATGTAAAAATTATGATACAGAGGATATAACCTGGAAGGTACAATCCAAAAAGAAAGCAAGGTATTCTCATCTCTTCGAATATCAGGTACATACATAAATTTCGAGGGCGAAATTTCATAAGGAGGGGTGATTGTGAGACCCCGAATTTTATGAAATAAAAGTATTCAAATTTTTTTTCTATTTTAGTAAATAGCACGGTATTGATTATTGATGCTTATGTGATAAGTCACTCAGTTTTGTTTTATTGGTATTATTAATGTAATAAAATGTAAAATCTTTTATATAAAAATGAATACTTTTATAAAGTTTTTCTATAAATATAATATATTATATTCTATTATGATAGTGTTGCATAGTTATCTCAGACAAGTGTTTTGCATAGTAAAATATTTTTATATAAAATGTAATACTTTTATAAAGTTATCATTTTTTATTAGACAATAATTATAATATATTATATTTTATAATGCATAGTGTTTGTTTCATAGTAAAATCTTTTATAAAGTTATTCATTTTATTAGATTATAAATAGAATATATTATATTTTATTTAAAAGATTTTGCTTTAAATATGGACCGTCAGATTAAAGTAAATCAATCCAGACCGTTCATGAGTTAGTTACTATGTACCATTTTTTTATAAATAGAATCTCATTCCTTCATTATTTCTTACTTTAATTCAATTGAAACTCTGTAGAGAGAACTATAGAGAGAGTTCTTTTCTATAATCTTGAGTGTATTTCTTTAGAATTTAAGAAAGCTTTGAGAGTAGTGCAAGTTTTCTTCATAGATTCCTCCCTACCAAATGTAATACTTTTCTTTTTAAGGTAGGGAATATTATTTGTCAGTACTGCGTAAGGGATATTATTTGTTGTACTGTAAGGGGTATTATTCTTTTGTATTCATGAAGAGAACTTCATTATTCTATTCTTTATTATTATGTTGAATAACTTTTATCATCTGCCAAATACCGCATACATGGTGAAATTCTTATATTATTCTATTCTTTATTATTATGTTGAATAACTTGTTTATGCTGAAGTACCGCATACATGGTGAAATTCTTCTATTATTCTCATTTCTTTATTATTCGCAGCCGAATATCCTATTTGCATGAATGTTGTATGACTGGTTCCATTATTTATTATTTAGTTCATTATTATTCTGTTTAATATCACTCGTCTCTAATGCGTTCTGCCGGACCGGTTCCAATATTTATTATTTTGTCTAATATCACATGCGCTGCATTTTATGCCGGATAAAACATTATTGGTGGACTTTTAACATAGAGAAGATAATAGACCTTATGGTCTACTTGACTCTTCTAATGGATTGCTTCGTTCACCGCAACTATGGTTGAAAAGTTTTATCATCTACCATATGTTCTAAATCTACGATTTATTATTGATGAAAGCTATTGATAATTTAATTATCTTTAGTCATGATATTCCTTCTTCGGGCTAGTTGTGCTCACCCTTTCCGCTTCACAATTCATTTCCTGTAATAAGAGTGTTTACGGGTGGCCAGGGGATAACAGGGGTAATAGAGCAGTGGTCTCTAGTCATGGAGGTTCTCCTAAACAAGATAGAAAAGTGTGTTGTATTCTATACAACATTTAGTAGTTATATTTGGTGAATCAAATAGGGTGAGGTGAACCCAACTTTGGAAGGGTGTTTTGCCACTATCATACAAGATGTCTAATGACATACAACCTCGTGTTATCCTAAGACAGAGTTGTGCGCATCCACTTCTTTGAGTATATCTACTGCACTACTATATGATCTTGGAGTTTCTTTGAAATATAATATTCACTTGGAAACAGTGGAGATAGTCATATGTCAAGAGAAGACTCACCATTGGAAAGAAGATGATAGTAATCTTTTCATTTTTCTTTGTGGTCTATTGGGTCGACCAAGGATAATTCTGTGGCCATATGATATCTATTATAACCTGCATTTACGGCCTCCCATGTCACGAAGGTTTCCTTGAGCACTTCCCAAAGATTTTAATTTCTAAAACAGTTTTTGACTATACTTTTATGTAAAGTACCATTGTAAGGTTGTGGTCGAGGCACCATGAGAGTTACATACATTTGTATTAAAACTCATAGTTAACTGTGGTCGATTCTATATGATGTACCAATAGTTGTATAAATGAAGTTGTATTTAAATTTTGTACCATGTATCTGGCGACTCAGAATGGGTGATGTATACCTAATTTTGGGGGTCTCACATTTGGTATCAGAGCTTTGGGATATGGTCGCTGGCGGAGATAAGAGTCTAGAACTAGGAGGGGAGAGACGAAGTTATATACTTTACTAGTGTGACTCACCTAAGTCGAAAATTGTTTACTTGATAAGTTGACAAATTGTGATATACGTCAATTAACCTTTGTTTTGAAGATATATTCTAGAATAATATCCGAAATACAGGGAGATGAGCAATGTAAAAATTATGATACAGAGGATATAACCTGGAAGGTACAATCCAAAAAGAAAGCAAGGTATTCTCATCTCTTCGAATATCAGGTACATACATAAATTTCGAGGCGAAATTTCATAAGGAGGGTGATTGTGAGACCACTAATTTTATGAAATAAAAGTATTCAAATTTTTTTTCTATTTTAGTAAATAGCACGGTATTGATTATTGATGCTTATGTGATAAGTCACTCAGTTTTGTTTTATTGGTATTATTAATGTAATAAAACAGAAAATCTTTTTATATAAAACAGAATACTTTTATAAAGTTTTTCTATAAATATAATATATTATATTCTATTATGCATAGTGTTGCATAGTGTCTGCATAGTGTTTTGCATAGTAAAATATTTTTATATAAAACAGAATACTTTTATAAAGTTATCTGTTTTATTAGACAATAATTATAATATATTATATTTTATAATGCATAGTGTTTGTTTCCATAGTAAAATCTTTTATAAAGTTATTCATTTTATTAGATTATAAATAGAATATATTATATTTTATTTAAAAGATTTTGCTTTTAAATATGGATAGTCGGGATTAAAGTAAATCAATCTGGACCGTTCATGAGTTAGTTACTATGCGTACCCATTTTTTTATAAATAGAATCTCATTCCTTCATTATTTCTTACTTAATTCACTTTGAAACTCTAGAGAGAAAACTATAGAGAGAGTTCTTTTCTATAATCTTGAGTGTATTTCTTTAGAATTTAAGAAAGCTTTGAGAGTAGTGCAAGTTTTCTTTCAAGTAGATTCCTCCTACCAATCGTAATACTTTTCTTTTTAAGGTAGGGAATATTATTTGTTGTACTCGTAAGGGATATTATTTGTTGTGCACTGTAAGGGTATTATTCTTTTGTATTCATGAAGAGAACTTCTGTTATTCTATTCTTTATTATTATGTTGGAATAACCTGTCTATGCGAAGTACCGCATACATGGTGAAATTCTTATATTATTCTATTCTTTATTATTATGTTGGAATAACTTGTTTATCGCGGCACCGCATACATGGTGAAATTCTTCTATTATTATTCGTTTTTTATTATTCGGAATATCCTATCGGTCTTGAATGTTGCATGACTTTGGTTCCATTGTTTATTATTTCGCTCATTATTATTCTGTTTAATATCCTCGTCTGCAAGGCGTTCTGGGGACCGGTTCCAATATTTATTATTCGCTTAATATCCATCGTCTGCATGCATTTTATGCCGACTGGTTCCATTATTTATTATTCTCATTAGGAATAACTCATGCATGTAGTCAATCGCATGTATGGTGAATCCTTCTGTTATTCCATTCTTTATTATTCTGTTGGAATAACCAGTCTATGATTATGGCAATGGATTCTCTTCGGCCAAGGGTGCAAAGATGAATTATTTTATGGCATGATCAAGACCGTTGATGAAAACACGATTATCTTTGGCCCGTAGTGCATGGATAATTCGTGGTCGTGATACTAAAGAATATCCTTGGCCTGTAGTGCAGGGATGATTTAATGATGTGGATTAATTATTGAGCTGAGTCTCAGCGATGAAATATAAATTCATGGATGTGATATTAATGAATATCCTTGGCAATAGTGCAGGGGTGATTCAATGATGTGGATTATTTATTAAGTTGAGTCTCAGCGATAAAATATTTATTATACACTTTTAAATGCGTAGAAGATAGTAGATATCATGTTCTACTGGACTCTTCTAAAATACAGTTGTATGTCTTTAGCATGTAGTGCAAAGATGAATTGTTAATGAATATCTTTGGTTGTGGTGCAAAGATGAATTTATTAGTATGATTATGAGCAGGAATTCTGATTGGGTATAACCATGATTTTTGATGTTTCAGGTGAAGGTAGGTGATGAGAATTATCTTCGTCCTAGTTGCGAAGAGGAATTTAGAACCACAATTATGATTCTGAGTTATTCATATGATTGTGGACAGGAACTGTTGATTTATTTTACATGGATAAAACATTATTGGTGGACTTTTAACATAGAGAAGATAATAGGCCTATTTCCTGGAAGGCCTGAGTCTTTCCCTTACAAAAAACATATTTCCTGGAAGGCCTGAGTCTTTCAGATCACCAGTTCTTCCACTGGACTCGGTCATCATGCGTACATACTCAGCGGGGTTCCTTTTCCAGTTTTCAAACAGTTGCTGGGTCATTCATCTGTAAGGGTTGATAGCTTCTCCTTCTTCGTCCCCAATTTTGTCACCTAGAGCAGACTCTAGAATGATACTTATGAATCGCCCATATAGCATCTTTTGAGGGCTTTTTGACTTCGATGAGTTGGTAATCCACTTTCCAATCCAATCAAGAAGTAGGGCTCAATAGTTGAGTTGTATTCCATAACTCATTGCAGTCATGAGCTTGAGTTGTACTTCATTCATAGAGTCATGACCTAAGCTCTTGCAGCATATACATTTCCCAATTATATCAACTAGAAATTCATACCTCTGTGGGAACTCCTTCTTCTTGTAACCTTTCACAGAGGGGAGTTTCTTGTGATGCATTCTTTTAAGTCCCTCTTGGAAGCCATGTTATCTATGCACGGATGCCCTTCATTTTTGAGACCTAGGACTAGGTTGATGTCTTCGGCCTTCAGACTGATTTCCACTTCTTTTACTCTCGTAGTGATGGTGTCGTGTTTAAACACACCATTCCTGTAGAATTATTTCACTAGCTTGGGGTAGATCAATGTATCTGTGCCCAAAGCTTCTTCGAGACCCGCCTTCTTCAAGGCGCAATGAGGTCTTGTGAAATTTTAGTTGAAATTTGTTTTGAACTCGTCAAAAAGCAGTCTCAGAACTGAGATAATGTAATAACCTTGAATTTTAAGTCACTATATATGTATGTACATTATTGATATTTAAAACTTTGTGTTATACAGTGATTTAATATGTGACAACATATGTGAAGTGGTGCATGGGTCAATTAACATGTATGTTATAGTTATGGATATATACATTTATAGATTTCATTAAAAATGAAAGCTTCGTAACCTAATTATACATTAGGTGAGACAATTAAATAACCTAAGGGTTATGGTGATAATGAGAGGTTAGTATTTAATATGTATACTAACTTAAGTGGATAATCTTATTATTTCAAGTGACTAATAATTTAAACCTAATTCTTATTAACCTAATTAGGCTATGAGCTAAAGTCACATGTATGGGTAATTAAATTTCATAAGATTAGGAATGGAAACCCTAAATAATCAAATTGGGTAACTTATATTAAAATTGCTAGACTATGTTTATTACATAGCCCAAAACAATTAAGGAGGTAGCCCAAATGAAATAAAATGCAAACCAATACTTAGCCCACTTGATTAAGGGTATTGTAGACATTTGATTAATCAAAATTGGGCATTAAAATAAAAGCAAAATAGATGAGGTGATGGGGCTAGAATGACCGACCATATTAGGTCTTTTAAGGCAATTAATTAAGCTAAGCAATGTCCATTTGTAGTAACTCTTACACAAAAGGACATGGTTGTCAAGCTCCCATTGGTTGCCACTTTATTAAACATCTTTAATCATGATTAGACTAATTAAAGTGATAATGCAAAGCTTCTATCCATGGGTTAAAGAAAGTATGGGGGATAATAGCTAGATACACTAAGTGTATCTATATATTTTTTTGTAAGTATCCTTTTACTTCATCTTTTCATTTCTTCTCTCATTCTTCCTCTTATAATTTCTCCCAAGCTAGCCACTTCTAGAGAGAGAAAGGAGAGAGAGAATTTCGGCCATATATATATAGAGAGAGAGAGGAGTGCTAATTTGTTCATGCATCCAAAGCTCATCACTTACTTTGGCAAATCAAGGAAGGTTGCCATTAAATCAAGGTATAACATAACCTTGATCTTCTTCTTCTACTTTGTTTTTTTTTGTTTGAGTTTTTTTGGGGTTATGAACAAATACTCAAGATACCCTAGTCATACATATCATCATGTATGGAACTAAGTATCTTGAGTGTTAGATCAAAGGCTTAGAGGAAGAATATGAGCATATGTTCTCCAAGGGTGAAAACTCTTGTTTTCTTCCACTAAATCTTGTGTAACTCAAGTTTTACAACTTAGATTTGTGATCCGTCGAAGGGGGGTGCTAGATACATGAGTTATCTAGTAAACCCAAGTGATAGAATACAGATCTAGCAAGTTTTGATTCCTTTGGAGCTGATTTCCCAAAAACAGTCCACTTGGAATGTTAAGGGTTCAAAAACCCTAAAAGTAGCTTCTATCCCGTTTTTCTTGGGTCTGTTTCGGACAGTTTCATGTCCCTTAAAAATCTGGGAAAATTCACAGAGGTACCTTGAGAAGTTATCTACATGTAGGAAAAAGAAAGGACATGTTTCGAGTTATAGATTGTGCGTAATGACTATTTCCGTAAAGGACTCCTAAAATTTTACCGTCGAATATCTCACTGTGTATACACTGGAAAATTCCGAAATTTTTACAGTAGGTTCATATATGTTAGGTGTGATAACCCGAGAATTTGGACAATTTAGTAAAATCTTAAATGATTGATTTAAGGTCAAATATTAGACCTAGACATAAAATTAGTGTATGCGTTTGATGTTATTAGGATGGAATTTTGAGGGTTTCAAAATTTCGTGAAGGCTTATAGGTGAATTATTCAGGATTAAGGATTTTTGTGATTAAGTTCTGTGAATATGGTTATGTTCTGTGTTCAGAATGTGGTTAAGGGTCAAGGGTTGACCAGATAAATTATATCTGTAACAAACCCTAAGAATATATTAAGAACAACAACGTTCAGTTAGAAAACCCTAACGTCTGATAAGAAACCCTAGAAATCGGTTCTGAAAACCCTAGTTTCAGTTCCGGGAATCTGAAACCCTAAATCGGGACTTAATGGCATAAGTGTAAATAACTATAAGATTAATTAGGGTTAATCTTAACAAATTGATTACAAAACCCTAATTCCAAATCTGAAACCCTAATACTTGTTCTGAAAACCCTAGTTTCATATTCTGATAAATTGAAGCCCTAATCAGGAAATTAATGCGAAATTATAATGCTCTCTCTCGCTATTATTATAATATTAATTAGGGTAACGCTTAATTAATTAGCAAAACCCTAATTTCCAAATTATCGAACTTAAATTTTCCGTTAGGAACCCTAATGATGGATTTGAAAACCCTAATTTTGTAAATGGGGAAAATGAAAGTGTTAATTTAGTAATTTAATGTTAATTAGGATATATTAATTCTAATTTAATGTTAAGTAATTAGAAAACCCTAATCTAATTACGAATATTTAAATTCTATTTTAGAAAATTTATTTTCTATTAGAAACCCTAATTAGTGGGTTGAAAACCCAATGACCATTTTGAAACCTAATTGTATGCAGTGGTGGATTTAATTGCTATAATTGCAATGTTAATTAGGAAATATAAATCCTAATTGTCAAGTTATTAGAAACCCTAATCTAATTGGAAATCTAATTTCTAAAATTTGAAATATTATTTTTATATTTAAAACCCTAATTTTGGGTTATAAATTATAATGTACAAATTTGACCCTAAGTTCTTAATTAGCAATTTTAATTAGGATAAAATAGTCCTAATTAGCAGATAATGATTCATGATTAGGAAATTGTAAAATAATTAGGAAGCCCTAATTATAATTTAGAAATCAAAATTTTCTATTTTAAAATTTAATTAGAAAATTTTTGAAATCCAAGTTGCTAAATATTTGAGGGTTAAAAACCTAAACCCTAAATTTGTCCAAACCCTAAACCTAGAATGCTCAAACCCTAAACCCTAAGGGTTTCATTAAATGGCAAATTCTAGAAATTTTGGAAAAGACCAAAATGCCCTTATGTCACATTTTATATTAGGTGACTTGCAAATCTTGCCAAAACCTTGGTTGTTCAACAATCTCAACCACCCTTGACTTTTACAATCTCAAAGAATCGACTATAATAGCATTAAAGCAAGCCTAATGCAATGAATCAAGCATTATAAATTGATTTGGAGAGAAAGTGCACAAAAATTTAGCTTATTTCATTTTTGCTCTCACCAACTCCCATTCTCTCTCAAACCCACGAAATGTAGTGCTAGATCAGTCACAATATCAAGCCCCACGTTTACTAATAACAGATCATAGAATCAGATTCTAGAAATCAAGCATAAAGGTATATGAACCCTAATTTCGAAAATCCTATGATTTTATGTTATTTGTTGTAATTTGTTGGCTAGATATGTGTTAGAGGGTATCATTTGATGATCTGGGTTGTTAAAACTCAGATCCATATCATTTGATGCTCGAAATTAAAGTTTATAAAAATATGGAAAAGTGGAAAATTGAGGTCTGACAACGAATGTCAGGGCCTCTAGATCTTTGTCTGTTAATGTTTAGGTGTGTTTAATGTTGTAGAGGTCATTCTTTCTTTGTTATTAGCTCTTGGATCTCGAGACTTGAATCAAGTCCGGATCAAGTCTAGATCGTGAGTTACAAGCGGTCGAAAGGTCGTTGACCGATCTCATTTTCTGGATTTACAGGCAAAACCCGAAACTTCGGATCGTCGACAAGCTTTACGTCTTTGAGATCTTCCTATGTTTTCTTTATTTAGGCTAAGTTGTTGATTGTTTAGTGTAGTCGGGATATAGACTACATGTTAAAGTAATTAGAACACCTAGATCATAAGCGGAATGGCGAGAAATTATGGTCAAAGTACCATTATCGACCAAATCTGTTTCAAGAACAATCTGGAAAACCAGTTTGTTCAAAACGATTCTTGACCAATCGTTAATGGCTTGAATCTTGTTGATCTGTTGTTGTTGAACTCAGATCGTGTTAGGTAATTGTTCCTTGACATAGTGACTACACATTTGAACAATAATATTACATATAAAATGACTGGAACCTAGATTTAATCGAGCCATAAAATGGCCACTCGAACCTGTCTGGAAATCTGGGAAACCCAGAAATCCTTGCAGGCCTCTGACATCGACTTTGCAGACTTGGATCTTGCGATTATGTTGCTTAATGACTTATATGGTGGTATATAATTGTAGTACTACATCAGTACTATAACATTAGAACAGTTAAACACTCAGAAACGTATGGGTCAAACTAAGCCCCTCAACCTCTGACATGCGTTTCTGGAAATTGCACAAGAACACCAAGAACACCTATAGCGGCCAGTTACGTAAGCTATAGGGCCCTTATGACAGGTTTATTATTATTTTTCCGGAAAATGATTAAAATTAGAAAAAAATGGTTTTTAATTATTAAAAATACATAATAAATTCTGAAAAATTATTTTAAAGTATGAAAAATAGTTTTTAACTATTTTGAATATATTTTGAAAATATTTAATATTTTTGGAATATAAAAGGTATTTATTTATTTAATTATAATATTAAATAAATTATAAAAATAGTTTTAATTCATGAAAAATCATGAAAAATAATATTATGGTAAAAGAAAATATTTTAAGTTATTTTGATGACTTTTAATATTTTGTGATGAATTTCATTAATAATTTATTATTAATGGTAATTAGTTTATTTAATAAATATAATAAATAAATTAAGGAAAAATAGAATTAATGTTTTAAAAATCATATAAAAATGATTTAAGTGTTATAAGAATATTTTAAGTTATAAAATATAACTTTTGATATTTTAGCATGAAAATATTAATATTTTAATATTAATGTTAATTAGCGGATAATGGATTTAAGTGTTTAAAAATCAAATAATTATGATTTGAAGGTATTAAAAATATTTTGAAATATTATAATTACATTATAATATTATATAATGATTTTCATTAATATTTTATATTAAATGAATATTATTGATTAAGGAATTATGTGTGGTATTTAATTCATTTAAATACGATATTAATGATTGGAAAATCATGATAAATGGTAATAATTATTCAAAAATTATTACGAGCCTAGGAAAAATGTTTTGGTGATAAGAAAATTATCTGTGATAATTGTTAAGTGTTTAAGCGAGTTTAATTGAACTTAAACTCGATATTAAATCAATTGAGGCAGTCGGGATGATAGAATTATTAATAGGTATTAAGTCGGTGAAATAGTTTGACTTGATACTAAGTTTTATATAGGCGATAAGCTTATGTGTTATGTGTTTAGGTTATTACGTGTATATAAATATAACAATATTATCTTGTGATGATATTATTCTAATATTGGAGATCTATATTATTAATATTAGGTCTTGGGTAAAAGCGATATAAATTGCGTTGCGGTAATCAGCAGTTCGAGCAAGTTTGTTCTTACTTAACTCTAATAAGAGTGTTTTATTCAAGCTTATGGTTAATCATTCTTTGATTGCCATGAAAATTGTACTCTGTACATCTTGCATGTATAAATCGGTATGAAAAGTGATCACCTTCATTACCAGTTGGTTCGAAAATGTTTGTTCATGTTTAAAACTTGTTCGATCAAAAGTTATTCTCTGCTAGTTCTCAATTATATTGATGAATTATAGCGACTTATTATTCATACTCTTCAATCATGATATATCCTTATATTGTTGTATTTAAACTTATTTGGGCAACTTTCATGCTCACCCTTGCTATATCATGATAAAACATTACGAGATAAGGCGAATGCGTTCGGATCTGAGGAAAAGGTTAATGCCAATGACTTGGGATAAATTATGCGGCTAGTTTGTAATAGTATAGGCATAATATGTTATCTACATTAGATAGCTTATGAAATGTGTATAAGTTAAAGGTTACTCGACCTTGGGGAATAGTGTGTAATGTAATGTATAAACAATTTATGTTTATATCTTCCGCATAACGATTATAGAAAGATTAGCAAACCGAATCCATGGCGATTTGGGGCTAGGGTTAGGGGGACGCTTCTGATTGGTATCAAAGTTTGTTGGTTATGAAGCTTAGGTAGGAATACACGAGACCAATAACCGCGATGATTAAGATAAGATCTAACTCACATAGAGTTAGTTGGTGATGTAAGATTCAAAGATGAATCTCGGTAAGTTGTTAAGATCTGAGTTCCCTAACTCTGGTAATATTGAGTGAGCAGTGGTGAACAAAAGTTCGAGGATAGGAGATCGTAAAACAAAAGCGATCATAGTCATAGAATTGAATAAATAATATATACGATGAGATCACCCCATGATCTGTTAAAGTTATGACAACGGAAAGAATCAATCGGATGATTGAAAAGTTTAAAAAGCATGATTCTTTGTGTAGATAGATGCAGATTCGAGAAAGGATTATGAATACGGATTAAATGAAATTACATTATTGAGAAGGGGGTTAAGTATTAGGTGGGGATTTCAATGAGGACTCGTGTCAACAATGAGTTGTATGATTTCTTGTATGGGCGGGAATTGTACTTGGTGTAAAAACTACTTAGTTGGTGGCATTGGTAATAATTGAAATGTTGTGTCACGCTAGTTGTTATATCTGAGATAAATAGGTCATAGGTAGAGAATATAGGATTAAGTGCGAGTTCTTAGAACTCATACTTATGTGACATTCTTGACTCATAGTTATATGAAATGTTTATGAGCCCTCGTGAATCTGGACGGCCTTGAAGGTCGGACTAGGGTAAGTTAAGTAAACTCATATAATTGTGGCGGGGTTATGAACTCATAAGTGTGGTTTTATGAACTGGGTATAGTTATGTGAATGGAGTTTTAAGGATAATAGGAATAGATAGAATGTTTAAGCAAATGATCATTAGTGGAGATTTAGGTTTTCCTAAACCCCTAGCTTTGCTAAACTTCAATTTTGACATCAAGCTAAATCGCACTATGTGCCTTTTAAAAAAAAATCATTTTATTTATCACTTGTGTACCATTTGACTGAGTGCGAGATGATAAAAATGATGGAGTCATCAATCTTGATATTACTTAGTGTGAATTTGACTTAAAGTCACTATTCCATTATGGTATAATGTAGTATGACAAAATCACCAAATGACGAAATCCTCAACGGACTGTTAAATACAGTGCGGCATCATGAAGTCATTCTCAAAAATGTTTTCAAAAACTCCAAGTGTTTATCGAAAGAAATTTCCCGAACCAAATTGTTTTGCTGCGGAATCAAATAAGACTGAACAGAATAACCTTTTATATAAAGGGAATATTTTAAATTTTAGTATCTTTGATAGATGCAGAAATTTGAGTATCTTTGATAGATATGCAGAAAATAAGTTCATGATCTTATATGACCCCACGACAAAAATTTTAAACCTTTTACTCTTGTGGTGGTGAATTGGGTAGTATGTGATATGTGTGAATGGTGTAAGCTATTTAATATCTGATTGTAAGGTGTAAGGTGAATTTAGGGACGAAATTCTTAGAAGGAGGGTGAATGTGATAACTTGAGAATTTGGACAATTTAGTAAAATCTTAAATGATTGATTTAAGGTCAAATATTAGAACTGAGACATAAAATTAGTGTATCGTTTGATGTTATTAGGATGGAATTTTGAGGGTTTCAAAATTTAAGTGAAGGCTTATAGGTGAATTATTAGGGATTAAGGATTTTTGTGATTAAGTTACGTGAATATGGTTATGTTACGTGTTGAGAATGTGGTTAAAAGGTCGAGGTTGACGGATAAATTATATCTGTAACAAACCCTAAGAATATATTAAGAACAACAACGTTCGGTTAGAAAACCCTAACGTCGATAAGAAACCCTAGAAATGGGTTACGAAACCCTAGTTTTGATTAAGAATCAAAAACCTAAATCGAGAACTTAATGGCATAAGTGTAAATAACTATAAGATTAATTAGGGTTAATCTTAAAAATTGATTACAAAACCCTAATTCCAAATCAAAAACCTAATACTTGATCGAAAACCCTAGTTTCATATTACGATAAATTGAAGCCCTAATCGGGAAATTAATGCGAGAATTATAATGCTCTCTTGCTATTATTATAATATTAATTAGGTAGCAGCTTAATTAATTAGCAAAACCCTAATTTCAAATTATCGAACTTAAATTTTCCGTTAGGAACCCTAATGATGGATTTGAAAACCCTAATTTTGTAAATGGGGAAAATGAAAGTGTTAATTTAGTAATTTAATGTTAATTAGGATATATTAATTCTAATTTAATGTTAAGTAATTAGAAAACCCTAATCTAATTACGAATATTTAAATTCTATTTTAGAAAATTTATTTTCTATTAGAAACCCTAATTAGTGGGTTGAAAACCCTAATGACCATTTGAAACCTAATTGTGCAAATTGGTGGATTTAATTGCTATAATTGCAATGTTAATTAGGAAATATAAATCCTAATTGTCAAGTTATTAGAAACCCTAATCTAATTGGGAAATCTAATTTCTAAAAATTGAAATATTATTTTTTATATTTAAAACCCTAATTTTTGGGTTATAAATTATAATGTACAAATTTGACCCTAAGTTCTTAATTAGCAATTTTAATTAGGATAAAATAGTCCTAATTAGCAGATAATGATTCATGATTAGGAAATTGTAAAATAATTAGGAAGCCCTAATTATAATTTAGAAATCAAAATTTTCTATTTTAAAATTTAATTAGAAAATTTTTGAAATCCAAGTTGCTAAATATTTGAGGGTTAAAACCTAAACCCTAAATTTGTCCAAACCTAAACCCTAGAATGCTCAAACCCTAAACCCTAAGGGTTTCATTAAATGGCAAATTCTAGAAATTTTGGAAAAGACCAAAATGCCCTTATGTCACATTTTATATTTAGGTGACTTGCAAATCTTGCCAAAACCTTGGTTGTTCAACAATCTCAACCACCCTTGACTTTACAATCTCAAAGAATCATTTATATAATAGCAATAAGCAAGCCTAATGCAATGAATCAAGCATTATAAATTGATTTGGAGAGAAAAAGTGCACAAAAATTTAGCTTATTTCATTTTGCTCTCACCAACTCCCATTCTCTCTCAAACCCACGAAATGTAGTGCTAGATCGGTCACAATATCAAGCCCCACGTTTACTAATAACGAGATCATAGAATCGATTCTAGAAATCAAGCATAAAGGTATATGAACCCTAATTTGAAAATCCTATGATTTTATGTTATTTGTTGTAATTTGTTGGCTAGATATGTGTTAGAGGTATCATTTGATGATGCAGGTTTGTTAAAACTCGAGATCCATATCATTTGATGCTCGAAATTAAAGTTTATAAAAATATGGAAAAGTGGAAAATTGAGGTCCCACAACAGAATGTCGGGGCCTCTAGATCTTTAATACATTAATGTTTAGGTGTGTTTAATGTTTGTAGAGTACATTTCTTTCTTTGTTAGCTCTTGGATCTGAGACTTGAATCAAGTCCAGATCAAGTCTAGATCGTGAGTTACAAGCGGTCGAAAATTCGTTGGCCGATCTCATTTTCTGGATTTACAGGCAAAACCGAAACTCGGATCGTCGACAAGCTTTTACGTGCTTCGATCTTCCTATGTTTTCTTTATTTAGGCTAAGTTGTTGATTGTTTAGTGTGATGCAGGATATAGACTACATGTTAAAATAATTAGAACACCTAGATCATAAGCTGGAATGGCGAGAAATTATGGTCAAAGCCATTATTAAAATCTGTTTCAAAACAATCTGGAAAACCCAGTTTGTTCAAAACGATTCTTGACCAATCGTTGGCCGGCTTGAATCTTGTTGATCTGTTGTTGTTGAACTTCGGATCGTGTTAGGTAATTGTTCCTTGACATAGTGACTACACATTTGAACAATAATATTACATATAAAATGACTGGAACCTAGATTTAATCGAGCCATAAAATGGCCACTCGAACCTGTCTGGAAATCTGGGAAACCCAGAAATCCTTGCAGGCCTCTGACATCGACTTTGCAGACTTGGATCTTGCGATTATGTTGCTTAATGACTTATATGGTGGTATATAATTGTAGTACTACATCGATCTTATAACATTAGAAACGATTAAACACTTTCGAAACGTATGGGTCAAAAACTAAGCCCTCGACCTCGACGTGCGTTTACGGAAATTGCAAGAACACCAAGAACACCTATAGCGACGGTTCTGTCGCTATAGGGCCCCTTTAGCGACAGTTTATTATTATTTTTCCGGAAAATGATTAAAATTAGAAAAAAATGGTTTTTAATTATTAAAAATACATAATAAATTCTGAAAAATTATTTTAAAGTATGAAAAATAGTTTTTAACTATTTTGAATATATTTTGAAAATATTTAATATTTTTGGAATATAAAAGGTATTTATTTATTTAATTATAATATTAAATAAATTATAAAAAATAGTTTTTAATTCATGAAAAATCATGAAAAATAATATTATGGTAAAAGAAAATATTTTAAGTTATTTTTGATGACTTTTAATATTTTGTGATGAATTTCATTAATAATTTATTATTAATGGTAATTAGTTTATTTAATAAATATAATAAATAAATTAAGGAAAAATAGAATTAATGTTTTAAAAATCATATAAAAATGATTTAAGTGTTATAAGAATATTTTAAGTTATAAAATATAACTTTTGATATTTTGGCATGAAAATATTAATATTTTAATATTAATATTAATTAGCGGATAATGGATTTAAGTGTTTAAAAATCAAATAATTATGATTTGAAGGTATTAAAAATATTTTGAAATATTATAATTACATTATAATATTATATAATGATTTTCATTAATATTTTATATTAAATGAATATTATTGATTAAGGAATTATGTGGTATTTAATTCATTTAAATACGATATTAATGATTGGAAAATCATGATAAATGGTAATAATTATTCAAAAATTATTACGAGCCTAGGAAAAATGTTTTGGTGATAAAGAAAATTATCTGTGATAATTGTTAAGTGTTTAGGCAGAGTTTAATTGAACTTAAACTCGATATTCGTCCGACTAGACCGTCGGGATGATAGAATTGTGTCGGTATTAAGTCAGACTGAAATAGTTTGACTTGATACTAAGTTTTATATAGACTGATAAGCTTATGTGTTATGTGTTTAGGTTATTCTGTGTATATAAATATAACAGTATTATACTGTGATGATATTATTCTAATATTGGAGATCTATATTATTAATATTAGGTCTTCGGGTAAAGCGATATAAATTGCGTTGCGGTAATCAGCGAGTTCGAGCAAGTTTGTTCTTACTTAACTCTAATAAGAGTGTTTTATTCAAGCTTATGGTTAATCATTCTTTGATTGCCATGAAAATTGTACTCTGTACATCTTGCATGTATAAGTCAGGTATGAAAGGCTGATCACCTTCATTACCAGTTGGTTCAGAAATGTTTGTTCATGTTTAAAACTTGTTCAGTCAAAAGTTTGCTCCTGCTAGTTCTCAATTATATTGATGAATTATAGCCACTTATTATTCATACTCTTGATCATGATATATCCTTATATTGTTGTATTTAAACTTGCTTGGGCAACTTTCATGCTCACCCTTGCTATATCATGATAAAACATTACGAGATAAAGCGAATCATGCGTTCGGATCTGAGGAAAAGGTTAATGCCAATGACTTGGGATAAATTATGCGGCTAGTTTGTAATAGTATAGGCATAATATGTTATACATTAGATAGCTTATGAAATGTGTATAAGTTAAAGGTTACTCGACCTTGGGGAATAGTGTGTAATGTAATGTATAAACAATTTATGTTTATATCTTCCGCATAACAGATTATAGAAAGATTAGCAAACCGAATCATGGCGATTTGGGGCTGGGTTCGAGGGGCCTTCTGATTGGTATCAAAAGTATTTGGTTATGAAGCTTAGGTAGGAATACACGAGACCAATAACAGCATGATGATTAAGATAAGATCTAACTCACATAGAGTTAGTTGGTCGATGAAGATTCAAAGATGAATCTCGGTAAGTTGTTAAGATCTGAGTTCCCTAACTCTGGTAATAGTGGTGAATGTAAGTGGTGAACAAAAGTTCGAGGATAGGAGATCGTAAAACAAAAGCGATCATAGTCATAGAATTGAATCGTAATATATATCGATGAGATCACCCCATGATCTGTTAAAGTTATGACAACGAAAAGAATCAATCGGATGATTGAAAAGTTTAAAGCATGATTCTTTGTGTGAATGATGCAGATTCGAAAAGGATTATGAATACGGATTAAATGAAATTACATTATTGAGAAGGGGTTAAGTATTAGGTGGGGATTTCAATGAGGACTCGTGTCAACAAGCTGAGTTGTATGATTTCTTGTATGGGCGAGGGAATTGTACTTGGTGTAAAAACTACTTAGTTGGTGGCATTGGTAATAATTGAAATGTTGTGTCCATGTTAGTTGTTATATCTGAGATAAATAGGTCATAGGTAGAGAATATAGGATTAAATCACGAGTTCTTAGAACTCATACTTATGTGACATTCTTGACTTATAGTTATATGAAATGTTTATGAGCCCTCGTGACAGACGCCAAAGTTCGACTAGGGTAAGTTAAGTAAACTCATATAATTGTGGCGAGTTATGAACTCATAAGTGTGGTTTTATGGCTGGGTATAGTTATGTGAATGGAGTTTTAAGGATAATAGGAATAGATAGAATGTTTAAGCAAATGATCATTAGTGGAGATTTAGGTTTTCCTAAACCCCTAGCTTTGCTAAACTTCAATTTTTGACATCAAGCTAAATCGCACTATGTGCCTTTTAAAAAAAAATCATTTTATTTATCACTTGTGTACCATTTGACACAGTGCGAGATGATAAAAATGATGGAGTCATCAATCTTGATATTACTTAGTGTGAATTTGACTTAAAGTCACTATTCCATTATGGTATAATGTAGTATGACAAAATCACCAAATAATGAAATCCTCAATGAATTTGTTAAATACGGTCTTGGCATCATGAAATCATTCTCAAAAATGTTTTCAAAAACTCCAAGTGTTTATCGAAAGAAATTTCCCGAACCAAATTGTTTTCTTGGAATCAAATAAGGCCCGATGTGAGCATGAATAACCTTTTATATAAAGGGAATATTTTAAATTTTAGTATCTTTGATAGATTTGACTTTGATAGAAATTTGAGTATCTTTGATAGATGCAGAAAATAAGTTCATGATCTTATATGACCCACAAACAAAATTTTAAACCTTTTACTCTTGTGGTGGTGAATTGGGTAGTATGTGATATGTGTGAATGGTGTAAGCTATTTAATATCTGATTGTAAGGTGTAAGGTGAATTTAGGGGACGAAATTCTTAGAAGGAGGGTGAATGTGATAACTTGAGAATTTGGACAATTTAGTAAAATCTTAAATGATTGATTTAAGGTCAAATATTGAACCTAGACATAAAATTAGTGTATCGTTTGATGTTATTAGGATGGAATTTTGAGGGTTTCAAAATTTAAATGAAGGCTTATAGGTGAATTATTCGAGGATTAAGGATTTTTGTGATTAAGTTCTGTGAATATGGTTATGTTCTGTGTTCAGAATGTGGTTAAGGGTCAAGGGTTGACCAGATAAATTATATCTGTAACAAACCCTAAGAATATATTAAGAACAACAACGTTCAGTTAGAAAACCCTAACGTCTGATAAGAAACCCTAGAAATCGGTTCTGGAAACCCTAGTTTCAGTTCCGGGAATCTGAAACCCTAAATCGGGAACTTAATGGCATAAGTGTAAATAACTATAAGATTAATTAGGGTTAATCTTAAAAATTGATTACAAAACCCTAATTCCAAATCTGAAACCCTAATACTTGATCTGAAAACCCTAGTTTCAAATTCTGATAAATTGAAGCCCTAATCTGGGAAATTAATGGAGAATTATAATGCTCTACTGCTATTATTATAATATTAATTAGGGTAACGCTTAATTAATTAGCAAAACCCTAATTTCCAAATTATCGAACTTAAATTTTCCGTTAGGAACCCTAATGATGGATTTGAAAACCCTAATTTTGTAAATGGGGAAAATGAAAGTGTTAATTTAGTAATTTAATGTTAATTAGGATATATTAATTCTAATTTAATGTTAAGTAATTAGAAAACCCTAATCTAATTACGAATATTTAAATTCTATTTTAGAAAATTTATTTTCTATTAGAAACCCTAATTAGTGGGTTGAAAACCCTAATGACCATTTTGAAACCTAATTGTACAGTGGTGGATTTAATTGCTATAATTGCAATGTTAATTAGGAAATATAAATCCTAATTGTCAAGTTATTAGAAACCCTAATCTAATTGGGAAATCTAATTTCTAAAAATTGAAATATTATTTTTTATATTTAAAACCCTAATTTTTGGGTTATAAATTATAATGTACAAATTTGACCCTAAGTTCTTAATTAGCAATTTTAATTAGGATAAAATAGTCCTAATTAGCAGATAATGATTCATGATTAGGAAATTGTAAAATAATTAGGAAGCCCTAATTATAATTTAGAAATCAAAATTTTCTATTTTAAAATTTAATTAGAAAATTTTTGAAATCCAAGTTGCTAAATATTTGAGGGTTAAAACCTAAACCCTAAATTTGTCCAAACCCTAAACCCTAGAATGCTCAAACCCTAAACCCTAAGGGTTTCATTAAATGGCAAATTCTAGAAATTTTTGGAAAAGACCAAAATGCCCTTATGTCACATTTTATATTAGGTGACTTGCAAATCTTGCCAAAACCTTGGTTGTTCAACAATCTCAACCACCCCTTGACTTTACAATCTCAGCAATCAGCCTATAATAGCAGCTAAGCAAGCCTAATGCAATGAATCAAGCATTATAAATTGATTTGGAGAGAGAAAGTGCACAAAAATTTAGCTTATTTCATTTTTGCTCTCACCAACTCCCATTCTCTCTCAAACCCACGAAATGTAGTGCTAGATCAGTCACAATATCAAGCCCCACGTTTACTAATAACAGATCATAGAATCAGATTCTAGAAATCAAGCATAAAGGTATATGAACCCTAATTTCGAAAATCTTATGATTTTATGTTATTTGTTGTAATTTGTTGGCTAGATATGTGTTAGAGGGTGTCATTTGATGATCTGGGTTGTTAAAACTCAGATCCATATCATTTGATGCTCGAAATTAAAGTTTATAAAAATCTGGAAAAGTGGAAAATTGAGGTCTGACAACGAATGTCAGGGCCTCTAGATCTTTAATACATTAATGTTTAGGTGTGTTTAATGTTGTAGAGTGTCATTTCTTTCTTTGTTAGCTCTTGGATCTCGAGACTTGAATCAAGTCCGATCAAGTCTAGATCGTGAGTTACAAGCGGTCAAAGGTCGTTGACCGATCTCATTTTCTGGATTTCTGGGCAAAACCCGAAACTTCGAGATCGTCGACAAACTTTTCTGCTTCGATCTTCCTATGTTTTCTTGCTTTAGGCTAAGTTGTTGATTGTTTAGTGTAGTCCGCAGGCTATAGACTACATGTTAAAGTAATTAGAACACCTAGATCATAAGCTGGAATGGCGAGAAATTATGGTCAAAAGTACCATTGACCAAATCTGTTTCAAAAACAATCTGAAAAACCAGTTTGTTCAAGAAACGATTCTTGACCAATCGTTGGCCAAAGGCTTGAATCTTGTTGATCTGTTGTTGTTGAACTTCGGATCGTGTTAGGTAATTGTTCCTTGACATAGTGACTACACATTTGAACAATAATATTACATATAAAATGATCGAACCTAGATTTAATCGAGCCATAAAATGGCCGCTCGAACTGTCTGGAAATCTGGAAACCCGAAAATCCTTGCGGGCCTCTCGACATCGACTTTGCGAGACTTGGATCTTGCGATTATGTTGTTAATGACTTATATGGTGGTATATAATTGTAGTACTACATCGATCTTATAACATTAGAAACAGTTAAACACTCGAAACGTATGGATCAAAGTAATAAATGATCGGTCGAAACTAAGCCCTCAACCTCTGACATGCGTTTCTGGAAATTGCACAAGAACACCAAGAACACCTATAGCGACGGTTCTGTCGCTAAAGGGCCCCTTTAGCGACAGTTTATTATTATTTTTCCGAAAAATGATTAAAATTAGAAAAAAATGGTTTTAATTATTAAAATACATAATAAATTATGAAAATTATTTTAAAGTATGAAAAATAGTTTTTAACTATTTTGAATATATTTTGAAAATATTTAATATTTTTGGAATATAAAAGGTATTTATTTATTTAATTATAATATTAAATAAATTATAAAAATAGTTTTTAATTCATGAAAATCATGAAAAATAATATTATGGTAAAAGAAAATATTTTAAGTTATTTTGATGACTTTTAATATTTTGTGATGAATTTCATTAATAATTTATTATTAATGGTAATTAGTTTATTTAATAAATATATTAAATAAATTAAGGAAAAATAGAATTAATGTTTTAAAAATCATATAAAAATGATTTTAAGTGTTATAAGAATATTTTAAGTTATAAAATATAACTTTTGATATTTTGGCATGAAAATATTAATATTTTAATATTAATGTTAATTAGCGGATAATGGATTTAAGTGTTTAAAAATCAAATAATTATGATTTGAAGGTATTAAAATATTTTGAAATATTATAATTACATTATAATATTATATAATGATTTTCATTAATATTTTATATTAAATGAATATTATTGATTAAGGAATTATGTGGTATTTAATTCATTTAAATACGATATTAATGATTGGAAAATCATGATAAATGGTAATAATTATTCAAAAATTATTACGAGCCTAGGAAAAATGTTTTGATTGATAAGAAAATTATCTGTGATAATTGTTAAGTGTTTAAGCGAGTTTTAATTGAACTTAAACTCGATATTCGTCCGACTGTACCGCCTGGATGATAGAATGTGTTAGTTATTAAGTCGATTTGAAATAGTTTGACTTGATACTAAGTTTATATATGTATATAAGCTTATGTGTTATGTGTTTAGGTTATTACGTGTATATAAATATAACGATATTATACTGTGATGATATTATTCTAATATTGGAGATCTATATTATTAATATTAGGTCTTGGGTTAGCGATATAAATTGCGTTCTTGGTAATCAACCGGTTCGAGCAAGTTTGTTCTTACTTAACTCTAATAAGAGTGTTTTATTCAAGCTTATGGTTAATCATTGCTGATTGCCATGAAAATTGTACTCTGTACATCTTGCATGTATAAGTCAGGTATGAAAGGCTGATCACCTTCATTACCAGTTGGTTCAGAAATGTTTGTTCATGTTTAAAACTTGTTCAGTCAAAAGTTTGCTCCTGCTAGTTCTCAATTATATTGATGAATTATAGCCAGCTTATTATTCATACTCTTCAATCATGATATATCCTTATATTGTTGTATTTAAACTTGCTGGGCAACTTTCATGCTCACCCTTGCTATATCATGATAAAACATTACAGATAAGGCGAATGCGTTCGGATACAGGAAAAGGTTAATGCCAACAGCTTGGGATAAATTGTGCGGCTAGTTTGTAATAGTATAGGCATAATATGTTATCTGTTAGATAGCTTATGAAATGTGTATAAGTTAAAGGTTACTCGACCTTGGGGAATAGTGTGTAATGTAATGTATAAACAATTTATGTTTATATCTTTATGCAAATGTTATAGAAAGATTAGCAAACCGAATCCATGGCGATTTGGGGCCCGGTTCGGGGGCCATACGATTGGTATCAAAGTCATTGGTTATGAAGCTTAGGTAGGAATACCTGAGACCAATAACCGCAGTGATTAAGATAAGATCTAACTCACATAGAGTTAGTTGGTCGGTAAGATTCAAAGATGAATCTCGGTAAGTTGTTAAGATACAGAGTTCCCTAACTCTGGTAATAGTGGTGAACAGAAGTGGTGAACAAAAGTTCAGGGATAGGAGATCGTAAAACAAAACGATCATAGTCATAGAATTGAATCGTAATATATACGATGAGATCACCCCATGATCTGTTAAAGTTATGACAACCAGAAAGAATCAATCGGATGATTGAAAAGTTTAAAGCATGATTGCTGTGTGAATGGTACAGATTCAGAAAAGGATTATGAATACGGATTAAATGAAATTCGTATTGAGAAGGGGGTTAAGTATTAGGTGGGGATTTCAATGAGGACTCGTGTCAACAACTGAGTTGTATGATTTCTTGTATGGGCGGGGAATTGTACTTGGTGTAAAAACTACTTAGTTGGTGGCATTGGTAATAATTGAAATGTTGTGTCACGCTAGTTGTTATATACAGATAAATAGGTCATAGGTAGAGAATATAGGATTAAGTACGAGTTCTTAGAACTCATACTTATGTGACATTCTTGACTCATAGTTATATGAAATGTTTATGAGCCCCTCAGCGAACGGACGCCAAAGGTCAGACTAGGGTAAGTTCGTAAACTCATATAATTGTGGCCAGGTTATGAACTCATAAGTGTGGTTTTATGAACTGGGTATAGTTGTGTGAATGGAGTTTTAAGGATAATAGGAATAGATAGAATGTTTAAGCAAATGATCATTAGTGGAGATTTAGGTTTTCCTAAACCCCTAGCTTTGCTAAACTTCAATTTTTGACATCAAGCTAAATACGCACTATGTGCCTTTTAAAAAAAAAAATCATTTTTATTTATCACTTGTGTACCATTTGACCTGGTGCAGAGATGATAAAAATGATGGAGTCATCAATGCAGTATTACTTAGTGTGAATTTGACTTAAAGTCACTATTCCATTATGGTATAATGTAGTATGACAAAATCACCAAATGATTGAAATCCTCAAACAATTTATTAAATACGGCATCATGGCATCATGAAATCATTCTCAAAAAACTGTTTTCAAAAACTCCAAGTGTTTATCGAAAGAAATTTCCCGAACCAAATTGTTTCTTTCATGGAATCAAATAAGATGAAACAGAATAACCTTTTATATAAAGGGAATATTTTAAATTTTAGTATCTTTGATAGATACCCGAGAAATTTGAGTATCTTTGATAGATACCCGAGAAATTTGAGTATCTTTGATAGATACCCGAGAAAATAAGTTCATAATCTTATATAACCCCACAACAAAATTTTAAACCTTTTACTCTTGTGAGTGGTGAATTGGGTAGTATGTGATATGTGTGAATGGTGTAAGCTATTTGGTATACGGTGTAAGGTGTAAGGTGAATTTCGGGGACGAAATTCTTAGAAGGAGGAGTGAATGTGATAACCCGAGAATTTGGACAATTTAGTAAAATCTTAAATGATTGATTTAAGGTCAAATATTAGACCTAGACATAAAATTAGTGTATGCGTTTGATGTTATTAGGATGGAATTTTGAGGGTTTCAAAATTTAAGTGAAGGCTTATAGGTGAATTATTCAGGATTAAGGATTTTGTGATTAAGTTACGTGAATATGGTTATGTTACGTGTTCGTAATGTGGTTATGGGTCAAGGTTGACGGATAAATTATATCCGTGTAACAAACCCTAAGAATATATTAAGAACAACAACGTTCGGTTAGAAAACCCTAACGTCGATAAGAAACCCTAGAAATGGGCTTACGAAACCCTAGTTTCATTAAGAATCAAAAACCCTAAATCGAGAAACTTAATGGCATAAGTGTAAATAACTATAAGATTAATTAGGGTTAATCTTAACAAATTGATTACAAAACCCTAATTCCAAATCAAACCCTAATACTTGATCCGAAAACCCTAGTTTCAAATTCGATAAATTGAAGCCCTAATCTGGGAAATTAATGGAGAATTATAATGCTCTCATCGCTATTATTATAATATTAATTAGGTAACAGCTTAATTAATTAGCAAAACCCTAATTTCCAAATTATCGAACTTAAATTTTCCGTTAGGAACCCTAATGATGGATTTGAAAACCCTAATTTTGTAAATGGGGAAAATGAAAGTGTTAATTTAGTAATTTAATGTTAATTAGGATATATTAATTCTAATTTAATGTTAAGTAATTAGAAAACCCTAATCTAATTACGAATATTTAAATTCTATTTTAGAAAATTTATTTTCTATTAGAAACCCTAATTAGTGGGTTGAAAACCCTAATGACCATTTTGAAACCTAATTGTACATTGGTGGATTTAATTGCTATAATTGCAATGTTAATTAGGAAATATAAATCCTAATTGTCAAGTTATTAGAAACCCTAATCTAATTGGGAAATCTAATTTCTAAAAATTGAAATATTATTTTTATATTTAAAACCCTAATTTTTGGGTTATAAATTATAATGTACAAATTTGACCTAAGTTCTTAATTAGCACTTTTAATTAGGATAAAATAGTCCTAATTAGCAGATAATGATTCATGATTAGAAATTGTAAAATAATTAGGAAGCCCTAATTATAATTTAGAAATCAAAATTTTCTATTTTAAAATTTAATTAGAAAATTTTTGAAATCCAAGTTTTAAATATTTGAGGGTTAAAAACCTAAACCCTAAATTTGTCCAAACCCTAAACCCTAGAATGCTCAAACCCTAAACCCTAAGGGTTTCATTAAATGGCAAATTCTAGAAATTTTTGGAAAAGACCAAAAATGCCCTTATGTCACATTTTATATTAGGTGACTTGCAAATCTTGCCAAAACCTTGGTTGTTCAACAATCTCAACCACCCTTGACTTTTACAATCTCAAAGAATCACCCTATAATAATAGCATTTAAGCAAGCCTAATGCAATGAATCAAGCATTATAAATTGATTTGGAGAGAAAGTGCACAAAATTTAGCTTATTTCATTTTTGCTCTCACCAACTCCCATTCTCTCTCAAACCCACGAAATGTAGTGCTAGATCACCACAATATCAAGCCCCACGCTTACTAATAACAACATCATGTAATCGATTCTAGAAATCAAGCATAAAGGTATATGAACCCTAATTTCGAAAATCCTATGATTTTATGTTATTTGTTGTAATTTGTTGGCTAGATATGTGTTAGAGGGTGTCATTTGATGATCTGGGTTGTTAAAACTCAGATCCATATCATTTGATGCTCGAAATTAAAGTTTATAAAAATCGGAAAAGTGGAAAATTGAGGTCGGCATAACGAATGTCGTCGGCCTCTAGATCTTTAATCCGTTAATGTTTAGGTGTGTTTAATGTTGTAGGTCTGTTCTTTGCTGTTAGCTCTTGGATCTGAGACTTGAATCAAGTCCAGATCAAGTCTAGATCGTGAGTTACAAGCGGTCAAAGGTCGTTGACCGATCTCATTTTCTGGATTTCTGGGCAAAACCTGAAACTTTTATCGTCTGACAACTTTTCTCGTGCTTCGAGATCTTCCTATGTTTTCTTATTTAGGCTAAGTTGTTGATTGTTTAGTGTAGTCTGGGATATAGACTACATGTTAAAGTAATTAGAACACCTAGATCATAACTGGAATGGCAGGAAATTATGGTCAAAGTACCATTGACCAAACTGTTTCAAGAACAATCTGGAAAACCCAGATTTGTTCAAGAACAGTTCTTGACCAATACGTTGACCGGCTTGAATCTTGTTGATCTGTTGTTGTTGAACTCAGATCGTGTTAGGTAATTGTTCCTTGACATAGTGACTACACATTTGAACAATAATATTACATATAAAATGACTGGAACCTAGATTTAATCGAGCCATAAAATGGCCACTCGAACTGTCTTCGGAAATCGAAACCCGTAATCCTTGCGAGGCCTCGACATCGACTTTTGACTTGGATCTTGCGATTATATGTTGTTAATGACTTATATGGTGGTATATAATTGTAGTACTACATCGATACTATAACATTAAAAAGATTAAACACTCGTAAAACGTATGGGTCAAACTAAGCCCTCTCAACCTCCTCGGCATGCGTTTCGAAATTGCACAAGAACACCAAGAACACCTATATATGACGCAGTTACTATATAGGCCCCTTTAGCTTACGCTTTATTATTATTTTTCCTAAAAATGATTAAAATTAGAAAAAAATGGTTTTAATTATTAAAAATACATAATAAATTATGAAAATTATTTTAAAGTATGAAAAATAGTTTTTAACTATTTTGAATATATTTTGAAAATATTTAATATTTTTGGAATATAAAAGGTATTTATTTATTTAATTATAATATTAAATAAATTATAAAAAATAGTTTTAATTCATGAAAAATCATGAAAAATAATATTATGGTAAAAGAAAATATTTTAAGTTATTTTTGATGACTTTTAATATTTTATGATGAATTTCATTAATAATTTATTATTAATGGTAATTAGTTTATTTAATAAATATATTAAATAAATTAAGGAAAAATAGAATTAATGTTTTAAAAATCATATAAAAATGATTTAAGTGTTATAAGAATATTTTAAGTTATAAAATATAACTTTTGATATTTTGGCATGAAAATATTAATATTTTAATATTAATGTTAATTAGCGGATAATGGATTTAAGTGTTTAAAAATCAAATAATTATGATTTGAAGGTATTAAAATATTTTGAAATATTATAATTACATTATAATATTATATAATGATTTTCATTAATATTTTATATTAAATGAATATTATTGATTAAGGAATTATGTGGTATTTAATTCATTTAAATACGATATTAATGATTGGAAAATCATGATAAATGGTAATAATTATTCAAAAATTATTACGAAGCCTAGGAAAAATGTTTTGATCGATAAGAAAATTATCTCGTGATAATTGTTAAGTGTTTAAGCGGAGTTTAATTGAACTTAAACTCGATATTCGTCCCACTAGACCGCTCGGGATGATAGAATTGTGTCGCATTTAGTAAGTCGACCAAATAGTTTGACTTGATACTAAGTTTTATATATTTGTATAGATATTGCTTATGTGTTATGTGTTTAGGTTATTCATGTATATAAATATAACAATATTATACTTGTGATGATATTATTCTAATATTGGAGATCTATATTATTAATATTAGGTCTTCTGCAAAGCGATATAAATTGCGTTACGGTAATCAACGATTCGAGCAAGTTTGTTCTTACTTAACTCTAATAAGAGTGTTTTATTCAAGCTTATGGTTAATCATTGTTTGATTGCCATGAAAATTGTACTCAGTACATCTTGCATGTATAAGTCGTATATGAAAGGTCGATCACCTTCATTACCAGTTGGTTCGTAAATGTTTGTTCATGTTTAAAACTTGTTCACCAAAAGTTTGTTCTCATAGTTCTCAATTATATTGATGAATTATAGCCAGCTTATTATTCATACTCTTCAATCATGATATATCCTTATATTGTTGTATTTAAACTTGCTGGGCAACTTTCATGCTCACCCTTGCTATATCATGATAAAACATTACAGATAAGGCGAATGCGTTCGGATACAGGAAAAGGTTAATGCCAACAGCTTGGGATAAATTGTGCGGCTAGTTTGTAATAGTATAGGCATAATATGTTATCTGTTAGATAGCTTATGAAATGTGTATAAGTTAAAGGTTACTCGACCTTGGGGAATAGTGTGTAATGTAATGTATAAACAATTTATGTTTATATCTTCCGCAAACAGTTATAGAAAGATTAGCAAACCGAATCATGCCGATGATTTGGGGCCCGTTCGGGGACGCCATACTGGTATCAAAGCTATTGGTTATGAAGCTTAGGTAGGAATACCTGAGACCAATAACCGCAGTGATTAAGATAAGATCTAACTCACATAGAGTTAGTTGGTCGGTAAGATTCAAAGATGAATCTCGGTAAGTTGTTAAGATACAGAGTTCCCTAACTCTGGTAATAGTGGTGAACAGAAGTGGTGAACAAAAGTTCAGGGATAGGAGATCGTAAAACAAAACGATCATAGTCATAGAATTGAATCGTAATATATACGATGAGATCACCCCATGATCTGTTAAAGTTATGACAACCAGAAAGAATCAATCGGATGATTGAAAAGTTTAAAGCATGATTGCTGTGTGAATGGTACAGATTCAGAAAAGGATTATGAATACGGATTAAATGAAATTCGTATTGAGAAGGGGGTTAAGTATTAGGTGGGGATTTCAATGAGGACTCGTGTCAACAACTGAGTTGTATGATTTCTTGTATGGGCGGGGAATTGTACTTGGTGTAAAAACTACTTAGTTGGTGGCATTGGTAATAATTGAAATGTTGTGTCACGCTAGTTGTTATATACAGATAAATAGGTCATAGGTAGAGAATATAGGATTAAGTACGAGTTCTTAGAACTCATACTTATGTGACATTCTTGACTCATAGTTATATGAAATGTTTATGAGCCCCTCAAATGAATCTGGACGCCAAAGGTCGACTAGGGTAAGTTCAGAACTCATATAATTGTGGCGGTGTTATGAACTCATAAGTGTGGTTTTATGAATCGGGTATAGTTGTGTGAATGGAGTTTTAAGGATAATAGGAATAGATAGAATGTTTAAGCAAATGATCATTAGTGGAGATTTAGGTTTTCCTAAACCCCTAGCTTTGCTAAACTTCAATTTTTGACATCAAGCTAAATACGCACTATGTGCCTTTTAAAAAAAAAATCATTTTTATTTATCACTTGTGTACCATTTGACCCAAAGCGTAGATGATAAAAATGATGGAGTCATCAATGCAGTATTACTTAGTGTGAATTTGACTTAAAGTCACTATTCCATTATGGTATAATGTAGTATGACAAAATCACCAAATGACGAAATCCTCAACGGACTGTTAAATACAGTGCGGCATCATGAAGTCATTCTCAAAAATGTTTTCAAAAACTCCAAGTGTTTATCGAAAGAAATTTCCCGAACCAAATTGTTTCGATTCAAATTTGAATCAAATAAGACCCAAATTAGAAATAACCTTTTATATAAAGGGAATATTTTAAATTTTAGTATCTTTGATAGATACCCGAGAAATTTGAGTATCTTTGATAGATACCCGAGAAATTTGAGTATCTTTGATAGATACCCGAGAAAATAAGTTCATGATCTTATATGACCTATACACCCTCAAAGAAAATTTTAAACCTTTTACTCTTGTGAGTGGTGAATTGGGTAAGATGTGATATGTGTGAATGGTGTAAGCTATTTGGTATACTTGTAGGTGTAAGGTGAATTTCGGGGACGAAATTCTTAGAAGGAGGGGTGAATGTGATAACCCGAGAATTTGGACAATTTAGTAAAATCTTAAATGATTGATTTAAGGTCAAATATTAGACCTAGACATAAAATTAGTGTATGCGTTTGATGTTATTAGGATGGAATTTTGAGGGTTTCAAAATTTCGTGAAGGCTTATAGGTGAATTATTCAGGATTAAGGATTTTTGTGATTAAGTTCTGTGAATATGGTTATGTTCTGTGTTCAGAATGTGGTTAAGGGTCAAGGGTTGACCAGATAAATTATATCTGTAACAAACCCTAAGAATATATTAAGAACAACAACGTTCAGTTAGAAAACCCTAACGTCTGATAAGAAACCCTAGAAATCGGTTCTGGAAACCCTAGTTTCAGCCCCGAATCAAACCCTAACCTAAATCGGGAACTTAATGGCATAAGTGTAAATAACTATAAGATTAATTAGGGTTAATCTTAAAAATTGATTACAAAACCCTAATTCCAAATCTGAAACCCTAATACTTGATCTGAAAACCCTAGTTTCAAATTCTGATAAATTGAAGCCCTAATCTGGGAAATTAATGGAGAATTATAATGCTCTCATCGCTATTATTATAATATTAATTAGGGTAACGCTTAATTAATTAGCAAAACCCTAATTTCAAATTATCGAACTTAAATTTTCCGTTAGAACCCTAATGATGGATTTGAAACCCTAATTTTGTAAATGGGAAAATGAAAAGTGTTAATTTAGTAATTTAATGTTAATTAGGATATATTAATTCTAATTTAATTTTAAGTAATTAGAAAACCCTAATCTAATTACGAAATATTTAAATTCTATTTTAGAAAATTTATTTTCTATTAGAAACCCTAATTAGTGGGTTGAAAACCCTAATGACCATTTTGAAACCTAATTGTACATTGGTGGATTTAATTGCTATAATTGCAATGTTAATTAGAAATATAAATCCTAATTGTCAAGTTATTAGAAACCCTAATCTAATTGGGAAATCTAATTTCTAAAATTGAAATATTATTTTTTATATTTAAAACCCTAATTTTGGGTTTATAAATTATAATGTACAAATTTGACCCTAAGTTCTTAATTAGCACTTTTAATTAGGATAAAATAGTCCTAATTAGCGAATAATGATTCATGATTAGAAATTGTAAAATAATTAGGAAGCCCTAATTATAATTTAGAAATCAAAATTTTCTATTTTAAAATTTAATTAGAAAATTTTTGAAATCCAAGTTGCTAAATATTTGAGGGTTAAAAACCTAAACCCTAAATTTGTCCAAACCCTAAACCCTAGAATGCTCAAACCCTAAACCCTAAGGGTTTCATTAAATGGCAAATTCTAGAAATTTTTGGAAAAGACCAAAATGCCCTTATGTCACATTTTATATTAGGTGACTTGCAAATCTTGCCAAAACCTTGGTTGTTCAACAATCTCAACCACCCCTTGACTTTACAATCTCAAAGAATCAAATTTATAATAGCAAAATTAAAAGCAAACTGTAATGCAATGAATCAAGCATTATAAATTGATTTGGAGAGAAAATGCACAAAAATTTAGCTTATTTCATTTTTGCTCTCACCAACTCCCATTCTCTCTCTCAAACCCACGAAATGTAGTGCTAGATCACCACAATATCAAGCCCCACGCTTACTAATAATAAGATCATAGAATCGATTCTAGAAATCAAGCATAAAAGGTATATGAACCCTAATTTCAAAAATCCTATGATTTTATGTTATTTGTTGTAATTTGTTGGCTAGATATGTGTTAGAGGGTGTCATTTGATGATCCGGGTTGTTAAAACTCGGATCCATATCATTTGATGCTCGAAATTAAAGTTTATAAAAATCGAAAAGTGGAAAATTGAGGTCCGACAAATCGAATGTCGTAATCTCTAGATCTTTAATCGTTAATGTTTAGGTGTGTTTAATGTTGTAGAGTCCGTTTCTTTGTCGTTAGCTCTTGGATCTGAGACTTGAATCAAGTCCGGATCAAGTCTAGATCGTGAGTTACAAAACGGTCAAAGGTCGCCGACCGATCTCATTTACTGGATTTCGGCAAAACCCGTAAACTCGAATCGTCTGACAAACTTTTCGTGCTTTTTGATCTTCCTATGTTTTATTGTTTAGGCTAAGTTGTTGATTGTTTAGTGTAGTGGGGATATAGACTACATGTTAAAATAATTAGAACACCTAGATCATAAAGCGAATGGCGGAAATTATGGTCAAAGTACCGTTGACCAAATCGTTTTCAACAATCTGAAAACCCGTTTGTTCAAGAACAGTTCTTGACCAATACGTTGACCGGCTTGAATCTTGTTGATCTGTTGTTGTTGAACTCAGATCGTGTTAGGTAATTGTTCCTTGACATAGTGACTACACATTTGAACAATAATATTACATATAAAATGACTGGAACCTAGATTTAATCGAGCCATAAATGGCCACTCGAACTCGTCTTCGGAAATCGAAACCCGTAAATCCTTGCGAGTGTCTCGACATCGACTTTTGGAAGACTTGGATCTTGCGATTATGTTGTTTAATGACTTATATGGTGGTATATAATTGTAGTACTACATTAGTACTACAACATAAAATTAGAAACAGCTTAAACACGTCGTAAACACTATTAAATCCTGGCTAAGCCCTAGCCTCTCCTACGACGTTTAGATCTGAAATTGCACAAGAACACCAAGAACACCTATAGCGACACTTTTGTCGCCATATAGGCCCTTTAGCTGACGCTTTATTATTATTTTTTTCCTAAAATGATTAAAATTAGAAAAAATGGTTTTAATTATTAAAAATACATAATAAATTATGAAAAATTATTTTAAAGTATGAAAAATAGTTTTTAACTATTTTGAATATATTTTGAAAATATTTAATATTTTTGGAATATAAAGGTATTTATTTATTTAATTATAATATTAAATAAATTATTTAAAAATAGTTTTAATTCATGAAAAATCATGAAAAATAATATTATGGTAAAAGAAAATATTTTAAGTTATTTTTGATGACTTTTAATATTTTATGATAAATTTCATTAATAATTTATTATTAATGGTAATTAGTTTATTTAATAAATATATTAAATAAATTAAGGAAAAATAGAATTAATGTTTTAAAAATCATATAAAAATGATTTAAGTGTTATAAAATATTTTAAGTTATAAAATATAACTTTTGATATTTTGGCATGAAAATATTAATATTTTAATATTAATATTAATTATCTGGATAATGGATTTAAGTGTTTAAAAATCAAATAATTATGATTTTAAGGTATTAAAATATTTTGAAATATTATAATTACATTATAATATTATATAATGATTTTCATTAATATTTTATATTAAATGAATATTATTGATTAAGGAATTATGTGGTATTTAATTCATTTAAATACGATATTAATGATTGGAAAATCATGATAAATGGTAATAATTATTCAAAAATTATTACGAGCCTAGGAAAAATGTTTTGATCGATAAGAAAATTATCTCGTGATAATTGTTAAGTGTTTAGAAGAGTTTAATTGAACTTAAACTCGATATTCGTCCTCACTGTAATCGCCGGGATGATAGAATTAGTGTTTCGCTTTTAAGTCGATTTAAAATAGTTTGACTTGATACTAAGTCTTATGTACGATGATCGATAAGCTTATGTGTTATGTGTTTAGGTTATTCTCGTATATATAAATATAACAAAGATTATACCGTGATGATATTATTCTAATATTGAGATCTATATTATTAATATTAGGTCTTCTGCAAAGCGATATAAATTGCGTTACTAGAATCAACCGCTCGTGCAAGTTTGTTCTTACTTAACTCTAATAAGAGTGTTTTATTCAAGCTTATGGTTAATCATTGCCGATTGCCATGAAAATTGTACTCAGACATCTTGCAGATAAATAAGTCGTATGAAAGGTCGATCACCTTCATTACCAGCTTGGTTCGTAAATGTTTGTTCATGTTTAAAACTTGTTCACCAAAAGTTTGTTCCTCGCTAGTTCTCAATTATATCATGAATTATAGCCACTTTATTATTCATACTCTTCAATCATGATATATCCTTATATTGTTGTATTTAAACTTGTCAAGGGCAACTTTCATGCTCACCCTTGCTATATCATGATAAAACATTGCAGATAAAGCAAATGCGTTCGGATATGTGAAAAGGTTAATGCCAAGTTCACTTGGGATAAATTGTGCGCTAGTTTGTAATAACGTATAGGCATAATATTGTTATCTAATAGATAGCTTATGAAATGTGTATAAGTTAAAGGTTACTCGACCTTGGGGAATAGTGTGTAATGTAATGTATAAACAATTTATGTTTATATCTTCCGCAAACAGTTATAGAAAGATTAGCAAACCGAATCCGCGGCGATTTGGGGCCCGGGTTCGGGGGACGCTACAGTTGGTATCAAAGCTGTTGGTTATGAAGCTTAGGTAGGAATACCTGAGACCAATAACCGCAGTGATTAAGATAAGATCTAACTCACATAGAGTTAGTTGGTCGGTAAGATTCAAAGATGAATCTCGGTAAGTTGTTAAGATACAGAGTTCCCTAACTCGTAATAGTGGTGAATGTAAGTGGTGAACAAAAGTTCGTGGATAGATAGATCGTAAAACAAAACGATCATAGTCATAGAATTGAATCGTAATATATACGGCGAGATCACCCCGCGATCCGTTAAAGTTATGACAACTGTAAAGAATCAATCGGATGATTGAAAAGTTTAAAGCATGATTGTCAGTGTGAATGGTACAGATTTCGTAAAAGGATTATGAATACTGGATTAAATGAAATTCAGATTGAGAAGGGGTTAAGTATTAGGTGGGGATTTCAATGAGGACTCGTGTCAACAACCGAAAGGTATGATTTCTTGTATGGGCGGGAATTGTACTTGGTGTAAAAACTACTTAGTTGGTGGCATTGGTAATAATTGAAATGTTGTGTCACGCTAGTTGTTATATACGATAAATAGGTCATAGTAGAGAATATAGATTAAGTACGAAGTTCTTAGAACTCATACTTATGTGACATTCTTGACTCATAGTTATATGAAATGTTTATGAGCCCCTCAAATGAATCTGGACGCCAAAGGTCGACTAGGGTAAGTTCGTAAACTCATATAATTGTGGCCAGGTTATGAACTCATAAGTGTGGTTTTATGAACTGGGTATAGTTGTGTGAATGGAGTTTTAAGGATAATAGGAATAGATAGAATGTTTAAGCAAATGATCATTAGTGGAGATTTAGGTTTTCCTAAACCCCTAGCTTTGCTAAACTTCAATTTTTGACATCAAGCTAAATACGCACTATGTGCCTTTTAAAAAAAAAATCATTTTTATTTATCACTTGTGTACCATTTGACCTGGTGCAGAGATGATAAAAATGATGGAGTCATCAATGCAGTATTACTTAGTGTGAATTTGACTTAAAGTCACTATTCCATTATGGTATAATGTAGTATGACAAAATCACCAAATGACGAAATCCTCAACTGATCAGAATACAAAGCAAGGCATCACGACGTCATTCTCAAAAATGTTTTCAAAAACTCCAAGTGTTTATCGAAAGAAATTTCCCGAACCAAATTGTTTTGTCATGAATCAAATAAGACCGAAAAACAGAATAACCTTTTATATAAAGGAATATTTTAAATTTTAGTATCTTTGATAGATTTGAGATAGATACCCATGAAATTTGAGTATCTTTGATAGATACCGAGAAATTTGAGTTCTTTGATAGATACCCGAAAAATAAGTTCATGATCTTATATGACCCCACAAAGAAAATTTTAAACCTTTACTCTTGTGAGTGGTGAATTGGGTAGATGTGATATGTGTGAATGGTGTAAGCTATTTGGTATACTTGTAGTAGGTAAGGTGAATTTCTGGGACTAAATTCTTAGAAGGAGGGGTGAATGTGATAACCCGAGAATTTGGACAATTTAGTAAAATCTTAAATGATTGATTTAAGGTCAAATATTAGACCTGAACATAAAATAAGTGTATGCGTTTGATGTTATTAGGATGGAATTTTGAGGGTTTCAAAATTTCGTGAAGGCTTATAGGTGAATTATTCAGGATTAAGGATTTTTGTGATTAAGTTCTGTGAATATGGTTATGTTCTGTGTTCATAATGTGGTTATGGTCAAGGGTTGACCGATAAATTATATCCGTAACAAACCCTAAGAATATATTAAGAACAACAACGCTCAGCTTAGAAAACCCTAACGTCTCGATAAGAAACCCTAGAAATCGGTTCGAAACCCTAGTTTCAGCCTCCGAATCCAAAACCCCTAATTCTAGAACTTAATGGCAACTAATGGCATAAGTGTAAATAACTATAAGATTAATTAGGGTTAATCTTAACAAATTGATTACAAAACCCTAATTCCAAATCAAACCCTAATACTTGATCCGAAAACCCTAGTTTCGATTCGATAAATCAAGCCCTAATCGGGAAATTAATGGAGAATTATAATGCTCTTCATCGCTATTATTATAATATTAATTAGGGTAACGCTTAATTAATTAGCAAAACCCTAATTTCAAATTATCGAACTTAAACTTTCCCGTAGAACCCTAATGATGGATTTGAAAACCCTAATTTTGTAAATGGGGGGAAAATGAAAGTGTTAATTTAGTAATTTTAATGTTAATTAGATATATTAATTCTAATTTAATTTTAAGTAATTAGAAAACCCTAATCTAATTACGAATATTTAAATTTCTATTTTAGAAAATTTATTTTCTATTAGAAACCCTAATTAGTGGGTTGAAAACCCTAATGACCATTTTGAAACCTAATTGTACATTGGTGGATTTAATTGCTATAATTGCAATGTTAATTAGGAAATATAAATCCTAATTGTCAAGTTATTAGAAACCCTAATCTAATTGGGAAATCTAATTTCTAAAAATTGAAATATTATTTTTTATATTTAAAACCCTAATTTTTGGGTTATAAATTATAATGTACAAATTTGACCCTAAGTTCTTAATTAGCACTTTTAATTAGGATAAAATAGTCCTAATTAGCAGATAATGATTCATGATTAGGAAATTGTAAAATAATTAGGAAGCCCTAATTATAATTTAGAAATCAAAATTTTCTATTTTAAAATTTAATTAGAAAATTTTTGAAATCCAAGTTGCTAAATATTTGAGGGTTAAAAACCTAAACCCTAAATTTGTCCAAACCCTAAACCCTAGAATGCTCAAACCCTAAACCCTAAGGGTTTCATTAAATGGCAAATTCTAGAAATTTTTGGAAAAGACCAAAATGCCCTTATGTCACATTTTATATTAGGTGACTTGCAAATCTTGCCAAAACCTTGGTTGTTCAACAATCTCAACCACCCTTGACTTTTACAATCTCAAAGAATCGACCTATAATAGCAATTCAAGCAAAGCTAATGCAATGAATCAAGCATTATAAATTGATTTGGAGAGAGAAAGTGCACAAAAATTTAGCTTATTTCATTTTTGCTCTCACCAACTCCCATTCTCTCTCAAACCCACGAAATGTAGTGCTAGATCACCACAATATCAAGCCCCACGCTTACTAATAACGGATCATAGAATCGTATTCTCGAAATCAAGCATAAAGGTATATGAACCCTAATTTTTGAAATCTTATGATTTTATGTTATTTGTTGTAATTTGTTGGCTAGATATGTGTTAGAGGGTGTCATTTGATGATCCGGGTTGTTAAAAAATGACTCGATCCATATCATTTGATGCTCGAAATTAAAGTTTATAAAAATCGGAAAGTGGAAAATTGAGGTCCCACAAACGAATGTCGTAATCCTCTAGATCTTTAATACATTAATGTTTAGGTGTGTTTAATGTTGTAGATGTCCGTTTTTTATGTGTTAGCTCTTGGATCCGAGACTTGAATCAAGTCCGGATCAAGTCTAGATCGTGAGTTACAAGCGGTCAAAGGTCGCCGACCGATCTCATTTTCTGGATTTCGGGCAAAACCCGTAAACTCGCATCGTCTGACAAGCTTTTTCGTGGCTTCGGATCTTCCTATGTTTTACCGCTTAGGCTAAGTTGTTGATTGTTTAGTGTAGTCCGGGCCATAGACTACATGTTAAAGTAATTAGAACACCTAGATCATAACCGGAATGGCAGAAATTATGGTCAAAGTACTATTACCAAATCGCTTTCAAGAACAACTGAAAACCTGAGTTGTTCAAGAACGATTCTTGACCAATACGTTGACCGGCTTGAATCTTGTTGATCCGTTGTTGTTGAACTCGGATCGTGTTAGGTAATTGTTCCTTGACATAGTGACTACACATTTGAACAATAATATTACATATAAAATGATCGGAACCTAGATTTAATCGAGCCATAAATGGCCGCTCGAACTCGCTGAAATCTGGAAACCTGTAAATCCTTGCAGCCTCCTCGACATCGACTTTTGCGTACTTGGATCTTGCGATTATGTTGTTTAATGACTTATATGGTGGTATATAATTGTAGTACTACATCGATACTATAACATTAAAACGTTTAAACACTTTCGAAAACGTATGGATCAAAGTAATACAATCCCACAAACTAAGCCCTCAACCTCCGGCGTATGCTTAGCGGAAATTGCACAAGAACACCAAGAACACCTATAATGACGGTTCGCCAGCTAAAGGGCCCCTTTAGCGACAGCTTTATTATTATTTTCCGAAAATGATTAAAATTAGAAAAAATGGTTTTTAATTATTAAAAATACATAATAAATTACGAAAAATTATTTTAAAGTATGAAAAATAGTTTTTAACTATTTTGAATATATTTTGAAAATATTTAATATTTTTGGAATATAAAGGTATTTATTTATTTAATTATAATATTAAATAAATTATAAAAATAGTTTTAATTCATGAAAATCATGAAAAATAATATTATGGTAAAAGAAAATATTTTAAGTTATTTTTGATGACTTTTAATATTTTGTGATGAATTTCATTAATAATTTATTATTAATGGTAATTAGTTTATTTAATAAATATATTAAATAAATTAAGGAAAAATAGAATTAATGTTTTAAAAATCATATAAAAATGATTTTAAGTGTTATAAGAATATTTTAAGTTATAAAATATAACTTTTGATATTTTAAATGAAAATATTAATATTTTAATATTAATGTTAATTAGCGGATAATGGATTTAAGTGTTTAAAAATCAAATAATTATGATTTGAAGGTATTAAAATATTTTGAAATATTATAATTACATTATAATATTATATAATGATTTTCATTAATATTTTATATTAAATGAATATTATTGATTAAGGAATTATGTGGTATTTAATTCATTTAAATACGATATTAATGATTGAAAATCATGATAAATGGTAATAATTATTCAAAAAATTATTACGAGCCTAGGAAAAATGTTTTGATCGATAAGAAAATTATCTCGTGATAATTGTTAAGTGTTTAAAGAAGAGTTTAATTGAACTTAAACTCGATATTCGGTCTCGACTGCACCGTCGGGATGATAGAATTAGTGTTGTATTAAGTCGATTTCGAAATAGTTTGACTTGATACTAAGTTTTATATGTAGATGATAAGCTTATGTGTTATGTGTTTTTAGGTTATTCGTATATAAATATATAACAATATTATACCGTGATGATATTATTCTAATATTGGAGATCTATATTATTAATATTAGGTCTTCTGTAAAGCGATATAAATTGCGTTATGCGGTAATCATCAATTGCCTCAGCAAGTTTGTTCTTACTTAACTCTAATAAGAGTGTTTTATTCAAGCTTATGGTTAATCATTGCCGATTGCCATGAAAATTGTACTCAGACATCTTGCATGTATAAGTCGTGTATGAAAGGTCGATCACCTTCATTACCAGTTTTGTTCGTAAATGTTTGTTCATGTTTAAAACTTGTTCAACCAAAAGTTTGTTCTCGCTAGTTCTCAATTATATTGATGAATTATAGCCACTTATTATTCATACTCTTCAATCATGATATATCCTTATATTGTTGTATTTAAACTTGTCAAGCAACTTTCATGCTCACCCTTGCTATATCATGATAAAACATTACGCATATAAGGCGAATGCGTTTTGACATGAGGAAAAGGTTAATGCCAATGACTTGGGATAAATTATGCGGCTAGTTTGTAATAAGATAGGCATAATATATTATCTCATTAGATAGCTTATGAAATGTGTATAAGTTAAAGGTTACTCGACCTTGGGGAATAGTGTGTAATGTAATGTATAAACAATTTATGTTTATATCTTCCGCAAACAGCTTATAGAAAGATTAGCAAACCGAATCCGCATGATTTGGGGCCTGTTCGGGGACGCCAATTAGTATCAAAGTCATTGGTTATGAAGCTTAGGTAGAATACCGAGACCAATAACCGCAGATGATTAAGATAAGATCTAACTCACATAGAGTTAGTTGGTCTGTAAGATTCAAAGATGAATCTCTTAAGTTGTTAAGATACTGAGTTCCCTAACTCGGTAATAGTAGGTGAATGTATGGTGAACAAAAGTTCGTGGATAGGAGATCGTAAAACAAAACGATCATAGTCATAGAATTGAATCGTAATATATACGATGAGATCACCCCATGATCTGCTTAAAGTTATGACAACCGTAAAGAATCAATCGGATGATTGAAAAGTTTAAAGCATGATTGTTGTGGTGAATGGTACAGATTCGGAAAAAGGATTATGAATACGGATTAAATGAAATTCAGTATTTGAGAAGGGGTTAAGTATTAGGTGGGGATTTCAATGAGGACTCGTGTCAACAATCGAGTTGTATGATTTCTTGTATGGGCGGGAATTGTACTTGGTGTAAAAACTACTTAGTTGGTGGCATTGGTAATAATTGAAATGTTGTGTCACGCTAGTTGTTATATACGATAAATAGGTCATAGTAGAGAATATAGGATTAAGTACGAGTTCTTAGAACTCATACTTATGTGACATTCTTGACTCATAGTTATATGAAATGTTTATGAGCCCCTCAAATGAATCGGGACGCCAAAGGTCGACTAGGTAAGTTCAGAACTCATATAATTGTGGCAGTGTTATGAACTCATAAGTGTGGTTTTATGAACTGGGTATAGTTGTGTGAATGGAGTTTTAAGGATAATAGGAATAGATAGAATGTTTAAGCAAATGATCATTAGTGGAGATTTAGGTTTTCCTAAACCCCTAGCTTTGCTAAACTTCAATTTTGACATCAAGCTAAATCGCACTATGTGCCTTTTAAAAAAAAATCATTTTATTTATCACTTGTGTACCATTTGACCAATGCGAGAGATGATAAAAATGATGGAGTCATCAATCTTGATATTACTTAGTGTGAATTTGACTTAAAGTCACTATTCCATTATGGTATAATGTAGTATGACAAAAATCACCAAATGATGAAAATCCTCAACTGAATCGTTAAATACAAATGCAAGATCATGAAGTCATTCTCAAAAATGTTTTCAAAAACTCCAAGTGTTTATCGAAAGAAATTTCCCGAACCAAATTGTTTTGCTGCGGAATCAAATAAGACTGAACAGAATAACCTTTTATATAAAGGGAATATTTTAAATTTTAGTATCTTTGATAGATACCCGAGAAATTTGAGTATCTTTGATAGATACCCGAGAAAATAAGTTCATGATCTTATATGACCCCACAGCAAAATTTTAAACCTTTTACTCTTGTGAGTGGTGAATTGGGTAGTATGTGATATGTGTGAATGGTGTAAGCTATTTGGTATACTTGTATAGTGTAAGGTGAATTTCTGGGGGACTAAATTCTTAGAAGGAGGGGTGAATGTGATAACCCGAGAATTTGGACAATTTAGTAAAATCTTAAATGATTGATTTAAGGTCAAATATTGAACCTGAGACATAAAATTAGTGTATGCGTTTGATGTTATTAGGATGGAATTTTGAGGGTTTCAAAATTTCGTGAAGGCTTATAGGTGAATTATTCAGGATTAAGGATTTTTGTGATTAAGTTCTGTGAATATGGTTATGTTCTGTGTTCGTAATGTGGTTATGGTCAAGGTTGACCAGATAAATTATTATATCTCAGTAACAAACCCTAAGAATATATTAAGAACAACAACGTTCAGTTAGAAAACCCTAACGTCTGATAAGAAACCCTAGAAATCGGTTCTGAAAACCCTAGTTTCAGTTCCGGGAATCTGAAACCCTAAATCGGGAACTTAATGGCATAAGTGTAAATAACTATAAGATTAATTAGGGTTAATCTTAACAAATTGATTACAAAACCCTAATTCCAAATCTGAAACCCTAATACTTGATCCGAAAACCCTAGTTTCGATTCTACGATAAATCAAGCCCTAATCGGGAAATTAATGGAGAATTATAATGCTCTCATCGCTATTATTATAATATTAATTAGGGTAACGCTTAATTAATTAGCAAAACCCTAATTTCCAAATTATCGAACTTAAATTTTCCGTTAGGAACCCTAATGATGGATTTGAAAACCCTAATTTTGTAAATGGGGAAAATGAAACTGTTAATTTAGTAATTTAATGTTAATTAGGATATATTAATTCTAATTTAATGTTAAGTAATTAGAAAACCCTAATCTAATTACGAATATTTAAATTCTATTTTAGAAAATTTATTTTCTATTAGAAACCCTAATTAGTGGGTTGAAAACCCTAATGACCATTTTGAAACCTAATTGTACATTGGTGGATTTAATTGCTATAATTGCAATGTTAATTAGGAAATATAAATCCTAATTGTCAAGTTATTAGAAACCCTAATCTAATTGGGAAATCTAATTTCTAAAAATTGAAATATTATTTTTTATATTTAAAACCCTAATTTTTGGGTTATAAATTATAATGTACAAATTTGACCCTAAGTTCTTAATTAGCACTTTTAATTAGGATAAAATAGTCCTAATTAGCAGATAATGATTCATGATTAGGAAATTGTAAAATAATTAGGAAGCCCTAATTATAATTTAGAAATCAAAATTTTCTATTTTAAAATTTAATTAGAAAATTTTTGAAATCCAAGTTGCTAAATATTTGAGGGTTAAAAACCTAAACCCTAAATTTGTCCAAACCCTAAACCCTAGAATGCTCAAACCCTAAACCCTAAGGGTTTCATTAAATGGCAAATTCTAGAAATTTTTGGAAAAGACCAAAATGCCCTTATGTCACATTTTATATTAGGTGACTTGCAAATCTTGCCAAAACCTTGGTTGTTCAACAATCTCAACCACCCCTTGACTTTACAATCTCAGCAATCAGCCTATAATAGCAGCTAAGCAAGCCTAATGCAATGAATCAAGCATTATAAATTGATTTGGAGAGAGAAAGTGCACAAAAATTTAGCTTATTTCATTTTTGCTCTCACCAACTCCCATTCTCTCTCAAACCCACGAAATGTAGTGCTAGATCACCACAATATCAAGCCCCACGCTTACTAATAACATCATCATAATCGCATTCTAGAAATCAAGCATAAAGGTATATGAACCCTAATTTCAAAATCCTATGATTTTATGTTATTTGTTGTAATTTGTTGGCTAGATATGTGTTAGAGGTGTCATTTGATGATCCGGGTTGTTAAAACTCGAGATCCATATCATTTGATGCTCGAAATTAAAGTTTATAAAAATCGAAAAAGTGGAAAATTGAGGTCCGACAAACGAATGTCGTGGCCTCTAGATCTTTAATCTGTTAATGTTTAGGTGTGTTTAATGTTGTAGGTCCGTTCTTTCTTTCGTTAGCTCTTGGATCTCGAGACTTGAATCAAGTCCGGATCAAGTCTAGATCGTGAGTTACTAAGCGGTCGAAAGGTCGCCGACCGATCTCATTTTCTGGATTTCTGGGCAAAACCTGAAACTCGAGATCGTCTGACAAGCTTTTACGTCTTTTCGATCTTCCTATGTTTTACTTGCTTAGGCTAAGTTGTTGATTGTTTAGTGTAGTGCGACATATAGACTACATGTTAAAATAATTAGAACACCTAGATCATAACCGGAATGGCAGAAATTATGGTCAAAGTACCGTTGATTAAATCTTTTCGCTAACAATGAAAACCCATTTGTTCAAGAACGATTCTTGAAATCGTTGACCGGCTTGAATCTTGTTGATCCGTTGTTGTTGAACTCAGATCGTGTTAGGTAATTGTTCCTTGACATAGTGACTACACATTTGAACAATAATATTACATATAAAATTATCGGAACCTAGATTTAATCGAGCCATAAAATGGCCACTCGAACTGTCTGGAAATCTGAAACCCGTAAATCCTTGCGGTGCCTCCTCGACATCGACTTTGCGAGACTTGGATCTTGCGATTATGTTGCTTAATGACTTATATGGTGGTATATAATTGTAGTACTACATCGCATTTATAACATTAGAAACGCTTAAACACTCGAAACGTATGGGTCAAACTAAGCCCTCAACCTCCGGCACGCGTTTACGGAAATTGCACAAGAACACCAAGAACACCTATATATGACGGTTACCGCTTATAGGCCCCTTTAGCGACAGCTTTATTATTATTTTTTTCCTAAAATGATTAAAATTAGAAAAAATGGTTTTTAATTATTAAAATACATAATAAATTACGAAAATTATTTTAAAGTATGAAAAATAGTTTTTAACTATTTTGAATATATTTTGAAAATATTTAATATTTTTGGAATATAAAAGGTATTTATTTATTTAATTATAATATTAAATAAATTATAAAAATAGTTTTTAATTCATGAAAATCATGAAAAATAATATTATGGTAAAAGAAAATATTTTAAGTTATTTTTGATGACTTTTAATATTTTGTGATGAATTTCATTAATAATTTATTATTAATGGTAATTAGTTTATTTAATAAATATATTAAATAAATTAAGGAAAAATAGAATTAATGTTTTAAAAATCATATAAAAATGATTTAAGTGTTATAAGAATATTTTAAGTTATAAAATATAACTTTTGATATTTTGGCATGAAAATATTAATATTTTAATATTAATGTTAATTAGCGGATAATGGATTTAAGTGTTTAAAAATCAAATAATTATGATTTGAAGGTATTAAAAATATTTTGAAATATTATAATTACATTATAATATTATATAATGATTTTCATTAATATTTTATATTAAATGAATATTATTGATTAAGGAATTATGTGGTATTTAATTCATTTAAATACGATATTAATGATTGGAAAATCATGATAAATGGTAATAATTATTCAAAAATTATTACGAGCCTAGGAAAAATGTTTTGACTGATAAGAAAATTATCTGTGATAATTGTTAAGTGTTTAGGCAGAGTTTAATTGAACTTAAACTCGATATTAAATCAATTGTAATCATGGGATGATAGAATTGTGTCGGTATTAAGTCAGACTGAAATAGTTTGACTTGATACTAAGTTTTATATAGATTGATAAGCTTATGTGTTTAGGTTATTTTGTGTATATAAATATAACAGTATTATACTGTGATGATATTATTCTAATATTGAGATCTATATTATTAATATTAGGTCTTGGTGAAAGAGATACAAATTGCGCTACGGTAATCAAATCGGTTCGAGCAAGTTTGTTCTTACTTAACTCTAATAAGAGTGTTTTATTCAAGCTTATGGTTAATCATTGTTGATTGCCATGAAAATTGTACTCTGTCATCTTGCATGTATAAATCGGTATGAAAGGTGATCACCTTCATTACCAGGTTGGTTCGAAATGTTTGTTCATGTTTAAAACTTGTTCACCAAAAGTTTGCTCTCGCTAGTTCTCAATTATATTGATGAATTATAGCCACTTATTATTCATACTCTTCAATCATGATATATCCTTATATTGTTGTATTTAAACTTGTTGGGCAACTTTCATGCTCACCCTATATCATGATAAAACATTGCGAGATAAAGCGAATGCGTTCGGATCTGAGAAAAGGTTAATGCCAAGTGACTTGGGATAAATTGTCTTGACTAGTTTGTAATAGTATAGGCATAATATGTTATCTGTTAGATAGCTTATGAAATGTGTATAAGTTAATGGTTACTCGACCTTGGGAATAGTGTGTAATGTAATGTATAAACAATTTATGTTTATATCTTCCATAAAATGATTATAGAAAGATTAGCAAACCAAATCCATGGCGATTTGGGGCCGGGTTAGGGGACGCTTACATTAGAGAAACATACCACGAAAATTTCAGATTTTCTTTGAGCAAAACTCAATTTATTAAAAATGAAACAAGATCCAGAGTGTTTTGGGAACTTTAAAAATACTAGATCATTTTCTAAAATTCGAGAAAAATTTGGGGATCCTTGTGGGTTCATATTCTATCAAAATACGTGAAACTTACGATTTTTGGAATCATTCACTATTTTTCCTAAAAATGATTAAGTTATGAATAAAAGGAAATAAATAGTTAAATGATGTCTTTAATAAGAAAATGTGATTTTATGCTTGAATACTCATAATATATCATATCATGACTAACTTAGAACACTTTCGTAATTTACGATAAGAAATATTATTTATGACCTTTTATGGATATTAAATAAGAGGTTTAATAAAGGGTGAACAATTAGAATAAATTGTTTATTAATCCAATAAATTATTAAAATATTATTATGATATTAATAATATTAGAATATGATATTGATAAGTAAATAAAAATATTAAAATTAAAATTTCTTTATAATATTATTAAATGGTTAATAATATTTGATTTAAGCATTGATAAATGATTAAAGTATTATTAAATGATTAATAATATTAGTAATGGAATAAGATATTATTAAATGATTAATAATAATAGTAAATGAATAAAATATTACTAAATGATTAATAATATTAGTAAATGAATAAAATATTATTAAATGAGTAATAATATTAGTAAATGATTAAAAGTATTATTAAATGATTAATGATACTAAAGCATAAGTAAGATATCATCAAGGTAATAATATTAATGCATAATTAAAATATTATTAGGAGGATTAATAATATTAGTAAGGTATTAAAACATTATTAAGATACTAATAATATTAGTGAGCAAATGAATGTATTATTAGGGACTAATAATACTAAAAAGTGAATTAAATATTATCAAGATTAATAATATTATGTTGTTATTTAATAGTAACATTATCAAGACAAGATAATGTTTATAAGAACTAAATGTAATGTATAATATTTATGTGATTACATGTTATACTATGACTAATTGAAAGATTAACTATAGGTCTCTCAAAGGAAGATAATTTAAGCTGCATAGTGGATATAAATTAATTGTGTAGTAGTAATCTCATGAATGAGGCAAGTTTCCTAACTCAAACTCGAGTTATTATTTTCAAAGCATATTAGTGAATAATTATTGATGATTATTTACATCTATAATGATTATTGAAATTCGCACTTTGTGCAATTGGATTCCTGTTCTACTATTATTGAACTGTGAATTAAATTAAAGTTCTTCATTCATGAACTGTTTATGAGATAGATCTATGCTAATTGTATCAGCTAGATCAAGCATGTTTAAATTTGTTAAATTAAATGTATTTTAAAAAGTTGTTCTTATTAAATTGATATGATAAGAACTCTTGATTGAGAAAATGACGAATTTGATTAAGGCATGATATCAATGCCGGATTATTAAGTGTTTATGCATAAATCACGAGGTATGAAAGGCTGATCCCCTTGAATACCAAAATTTATTAAGAGGTTCAGTTTAAATGACTGAGAACCTTGGCAAATGTTCATGGTTATTTCAAAACCACTCAGTACACACTACAAAAAAATGGGGTTTCAGCAACAACCGATTTTCGTTGCTAAAGGTGTCAAATTTCGTTGCTAAAGGGTTTTGGCAACGACTTTACTGTCGTTGCGTCTTTCATTGCGCAATGAGCGTTGCTAATTGTTCCGCAACGAACGTATTTTTTCGTTGCCAAAAGTAATATATTTTGCAACGAAATTTGGCTTTCGTACAAAGACATCGATCCTTTAGCAACAAAATATATTGTTGCAGAATAATTAAAATTTCGTTGCTAAAAACCCCATTTCGTTGCAAAAGCCTACTAATTGGCAACGAAATGAACTCTTTTTTTTTTGCAACGACCATGCATTTTCATTGCAATTGACACCATTTTGCAACGACATTTTTCGTTGCAGTAAATTATGAAAATTGTTGCCAAAGCTTGCTTTCGTTGCGGAATGTAAATTTTTTAGCAACGATTTTCGTTGTTGATTATATTATTTGGCAATGACATTATGCTGAATCAGTAACGAAAATGTTTGTTGCTAGTTATTTTTCAATAGCAACGAAAGTCGTCGATTAGCAACGACATTATATGTTGTCGTTTCTTTATATATATGTGAAAGTTGATCTAATTTGCAACGATAAAAAATGTTGCATTTTATTTTAGTATTAGCAACAATATCCTCTCCGTTGTTATTAGGTTAATTTTTCGTTGCCAAATATTATATTTTTAATGTCATTAACAACGAAAATTTGTTACTAAATGTATAAAAAATTATTGCTATATTAAAACTTGTTCAATGCTTTGGTAACGAATTATATTGTTGTCAAATCAAAATTTGACATTCTTTTTGTGTGCCTGACTGGCTCAATGTCCCCATAACAAATAATGGCAAAAATACAAAAACTAAAATATTATTAACTTAATAAAATCATCCACTACATAATCATTTATTATCTTTACAATTAACCATCTAAAGCTACCACAGTTCTTCAATCAAAGTATATATCTACATATATAGAGAGTACACTTGAAATTTAGTCCTTGTCTTAAAATAAACGTGTACGAAAATTTGATACCATGATTGTAAGGCAAGGGTCGTAGTAAGCAATCTTTCTGCACATATTTAAAAATAATAACAAGTTAGATATTTATCAGATAATCCCAAGTTGTTATCATTTTTATATTTATCTAAAAAGAGTTCTCAATAATAACACCACCACCACCAACCCCAAAGAAAAAAAAAAAGAAAATGTTGGGGGAAGATTTTCATTTTCTAATAAAAAAGCTTAGAGAATCTAAGGTAAAATGTTGAGAGATTTAACATGCAACTAGCCACCAGAATTCCAAAATAATTAAAATATATATAATAATAATATAATAAATAAATAAAAGAAAAACTCCCAAACTTTTTTCTGGCAGAAGGAAACAATCATACAAAAAAAAACATTTGGTTTTATTCAAATGTAGTGGATTGAGATTTGATTAAAAAAATCTCCCTAATAAGTTCAAAGTCCCATACATAAAAAATTAAACACCTGTACCTAGTACCTGAATATAGGAATGAAAAATTTACCTGCAACAAAGCAACTTTGGGAAACCCAAAACTAAACCTGAGGAAGCACCAAATCTACTTACCCTCATCAGTACTCAAATAATTACTCCTGCCAAACACATACCCAGAAATTTAGCAGAGGGAAAGCTCAAATGCGATTGTATTTATCTCTTCACAATAAGACTGCAAATAACTTTTCTAATCAGCAAATCTTATAATAATGTTATGATAAATGATATTTTACTCCTTTTGTTCTTCATTTCTTTTTTTCTTTATAAATTTGAAAGTAGTTGACAATAGATGTAAATTTTATCTAACAAAGTCTGCTGCCAAGCATCTGATTGTGATACTATAATTCAAATTACAAGACAAACACGGCTTTGAACTCACCGTACTTGAAGGTACAACTGATGTGGTTGATGCCCCACTTGATGACACTTTAGTCTACAATGGTTACAGAATACATACAGAATCAATAATAGATTTAAATTCTTTCTTACATTAGGTAAAATATTTATATTACAAAAATGAAGGGTGTGACTGGTTATTGACGGCACCATGACATAAGATAAATGTACCTATAGAACTGAATAGTTCAACCCTTTCCCGGATCTAAACTAAATATAAGTTGCATTATAACTATTTCAATTTCGATGTTCCACCCAAACAATTACATTATCACCACTCATTCAAATACCACACCATACTTTGAGCATGACTGCTTTTCTTTCATGAGTAAAGCCATAGAGAGAAAAGATTAGGTTGGAGGATATAATCAAATTTACCTTAGAGAGCATAATGACAATAAAACTATTTTCAGCAACTTTGTTTTCCTCTAGTGTTGTTGCGTCCTTCAGAACTTTACCCTGATGGATGAGCATCTGCTGTGGGGCAGGGTAAACATTGGCAGGATGACATATCACTATTACCACTACGGAAACTCTTTGCTGCTAATGACGAGTTTCTTTGACCATCAGTAGTTGCAGGCACCTGGCCCTCCTCTGCTAGTTTTCTGAGAAGGTTCATGATAGTAGGAATGAACTTGGTGGATAAGGACAGAATTCCAGGAAGCTGTAAAAACACAGGCCAACAATTAGTCAATAACAAGATATCAATTTCTTACAATACAAACAACTATAACAATTGTATAAACTAACTATGAAGTACTACTAAAATATCATATTTGTTGTTTTCAACTTGAACCAAATTAAATCATTTTTAAATTTTAGGATTTCACAAATCGACTACAAAAGGTCAAAATGTAGCTGAGTATTTGGGAGTTGGGACCATGTTATAGAACACAATTATAGAATTTATCTAAGCAAAATGGACTATTGGAACTCCCTAATTGAACTCGCTTCAACCACTGGGGGAACCAAAAGTTTAAATAACTCAACACTCACAGCGCCATTGCAGAATTCACCCGAGATGTCTAGCTGCACCCACAGGGCTTTGGTAAGTAGATAACCAACAAAGATGATAAGAAGCCACAGAGGATTCCCGACATTAGGAAAAAAAATATTAGGTCAGTCCCGTAGCGATTGATGGAAAAAATACAACTGCAAATTCATCCAACAAAAAAAAACAGAAACAAATACCTCAAAAGTGTCATAAATTCATTGAACCTTAGCACTATTAAGGCAACAATAGCCCATGGAGGTGGTAACCAGTTGTTACTACGCCTGCTAGCTTCCTGAAAGTCAAGATATAGGAGAGATAAAATCATGAATTACTGACATTAGAAGGGGAAAGATGATCTTCAGAATAGTAGTGTGTATGAGATCATGCCTGAGCAGCAATAGCTTGAGTAACAGTGTACTCGGTCTCTGTCTTAAATTGCCTCCATAAAGATTTACACTGGACAGGAGTAATCAATGTATTTGACGCCGGAACCTGAGTTGGAAGAATTTAAGGCAAGAAGAAATTAGTGCAGAAGAATGAGGATAGGTCCTCATAAAATACCAAACTTACAAAGTACACACTGATATTTTGTTACTTGTGTGTGAGAGAGGGGGCAAGTACACTTATGCATGTTCATTTGCATGTAAAATGTAAATATGTGTGTGTATATGTGTGTGTGTGTGTGGTAAAAATAATGATGAGCTGATTCAGATCAATAACAAACCTGCATTGCCAAAAGAAAAAAGTAAAGAACATAATGATATTTTCCAAGTATAATGGCTTTCATATCAAGACAAGCGTGCAGCAAAGTTATAATTTCAGCTCAAGCTTACTCAAGCAAAGTTAAATGGAATGAGACCTTGCTCAAGCTTACAACTTCTAATCAATATAGGACCAGTAAGTTAGGATTTTAGACTGGCAGAACCACAGAGTAACGAGCTGAGACAAGTCTCTTAATATAGGTCAGGCTGGCAGAACCATAGAGTAACTAGCTGAGACAAGTAGCTTCAAATAGGCCATAATATATCCATTTTCACTCTACATCACTAAGCTTAACAATCAGTTGGTGAGTAGATAGTTATGCTAAAGATGTAATTGAAAGAAAGTCCTACTACTTCATCATTTCACCCACTTTGATTGATGAGGAGATAACTATTCATTCTGATGACAGTGAGATTAGTTTTGAATATATCAGTAAAAGAGAAATTGTGTTGCCTACATCTTTACAGATAATAAAATGCAATTAAAGTGAAGTTCAGACTACTTAAAAAGTAGACTTTGGCCTCAGTAAATTAGGATGTTCAGACTGCTTAAGTATACACTGCAGGTATCAACAAGTAAAAAGAAAAATACAAAAGAAAAAAGTACAAGATAGTGGGATAGATCTTCTAACAGGATAGTGTTCTTCTTTGCTTCTGCTTTGGGCCGCCAGGTACTCCTCATATGTCTGCATTAATGCAAAAAGAATTTAAAAAAATCATTAAAAAAGTCATCTTACTTTAATAAAAGGTAATTCCTAACCCATAGTTGAGGAAAAACAAATGAAGTAAGAAAAAGAAACTAAAAATATTCAGAGACTTGTACGTATATAAACCAACCAAACATAAAACTTCTCACAGACAAGCTAATGAGAGACATATGAAAGGGAGGCAGAAAGGATATGGGGAAATAATGTTCCATGCAGCTTCAAACCATTGGCATCAGAGACATGACTCCAACAAAATTTGAATATGAAGTACAAAAAAAGGATCCTTCTTTCCATGTAGTTTTTTTTTGGTGTTGAGGGGAGTGGGGCAGTCTTCTTTAAAAAGTAGACTGAGTTTCTTATTGTCTTATTGATCATCCCACTAGCAGGAATCTGGTAATGATTGAGATGTATAATTGAAAACAAGAGAACATAAATGACAAATCATATTCTACTCATCTCTGCTTTCTTAAAAAGTTCAACTGATATCTTTTGTATTCTCGCATATGTCAGGTGTCGCCAGCATCAGCTAATAAGATCTACAGGAGGATGGTGGTCTAAGGGCTCTAATTGTAATTCAGCTAATTCTCTCCATTACTAGTTGTTTTAAGTGCTCTTGGCTGAAAGGAAATGCACACAACTGGATTCTCAAGATTCCATACACTAGTTTATTTTTAAGTTTTCATTTGCAGAAATACACTTGATGCATACCAGAAATGTATTTTGAAGAATACAAAAATGATATATTTATTTTTTTGGACATCAGAACCATTATACAACAAATTCAGTTGATAGACCAAAGGTGATAGCAGGCCTCTCCCTAAGTATGCAAGATCAGAGATTTGAGCCAAAAAGCAAAAGTCAGAATCAATAGGCGCTATAGATTGGAGGTAAGTCTCCCAAAGTTCCCTCCATTACATGTTTATTAGGCATTCTTATAAAAGCCTTATTCTCAAGTCAATGGTGTGTTAAATTATAAATTTGCTCAACATGGATTATAGTATTGGCCAGCTTATCTTATTTTGGGACAAGAATATATTATTGACCAGTAAATCACACATTATTTAAATTTCGAACATATGATTTCCTAAGTTGGAGTATTAAGTTCTAATAATATTAGGTGCATATAAGAGTCCACCAATAGCCATGGTTATTGAGGCTTTAGTAGTTCCTACATAGTTTAAATTTTCTACAAAATCCATGATTTCTCAAGTTGGAGTTCACGCTCTGCCAGTATTAGGTATTATAAGAGAGCCCAACTCAGTCATGTAATGTTTTCATATATAATGATGCTCTCAAGGGAATGTGTTAGGAAAATTTATTTCTAATAGTGATGCATTCACGATTCTAATAGAAGTTAGAAGAAAACAAATTGGGGAAAATAATATTTCTATAACATATAATTGTACCAATAACAACTATAATGGCCATACTCAAGGGCCAAGAATATAACCAGAATATGAAAATATCATCAAAACTGTAAAATCATCAAGCACTACTAAAAAAAAGCCCTAAACAGTAAACACCCATATATAGAGAAATCCACATAAGTAGAGATAAATTCATTGACTAAAGCTCAAAATAAACTCAGTTTATATACCATCCGAGCCCAATTGGTAGAAAAATTACCTCAGAAATTTTTGGAGTCGGCGACTGGCGAGTGAAGAGACGACTGAATCCTTTGAAGAGAAACGAGAAACGAGAAAGTACTGAAGAGAAGTCAGAAGATGGATCAGTGACAGTGGCTGGTGGGAAAGGATGGATCGGAGATGGTTGGGATGCAGAGAATGGTTCGAGCTTTTGAGGATGGATCTGAGATCTATTTAGGGGAATAAACTAAAACTGTGAAAGGATAACAAAATTGAAATATTATTTATGGACTAAAAGACAATTTGCACCCCAAATTTTATATGGGTGTTGATTTTTATATCCCAAACTGAAAAAGGTATCTAAGTACACCCCAAATTTTATTATACGTAACAAAACGCACACTTTCTTCACTTAACGGGTCAAAAGTGACCGGCTAAGGCGGTAACAAAAGTTTGGGGTGCAAATTGTAACAGTATCTTGAAAATTAGCAAAAATAATTAATTTTAAATAAAATAAAATGATTTTAAATATAAGAATTTTTAAAAACAGAATTTTAAAATAGTTAACATACAATTACCATACAATTAAAAAACAAATTTTTTTTTAAACTGTTATAAATTTTTTTTTAAAACAAAATAAAATTTTTAACTGTTTTTAACAAATTTTTTAAAACTGTTTTTAACAAAAAAAATAACTTTTTTAACAATTTTTTTAAACTGTTATAAAAATTTTTTAAAACAGAATAATTTTTTTAGCTGTTTTTAACAAAAAAAATTTTAACTGTTATAAATATTTTTTAAACTGTTAAACCTTTTGTTTTAAAAACAAAATAAATTTTTTAACTGTTTTTAACAAAAAAATTTTAGACTGTTATAATTTTTTTAAAACTGTTATAATTTTTTTTAAAACAAAATAAATTTGTTTAACTGTTTTTAACAAAAAATTTTTAAAACTGTTAACTTTTTTTTTAAACAAAATAAATTTTTTAACAAAAAAATTTTAAAACTATTTTAAACAAATTTTTTTAAACTGTTATAAATTTTTTTAAACTGTTTTAACAAAAAAAATTTAAAACTGTTATAAAAAAAATTAAAACAAAATAAATTGTTTTAACTGTTTTTAGCAATTTTTTTTAAACTGTTTTTAACAAAAAAATTTTTTGGACTGTTATAATTTTTTTTTTTAAACTGTTATAAATTTTTTTTAAAACAAAATAAATTTTTTTAACTGTTTTTAGCAACAAATTTTAACTGTTTTTAACAAATTTTTTTTAAACTGTTAGAAACTTTTTTTTAACTGTTATAAATTTTTTTTTAAAACAAAACAATTTTTTTTAACTGCTTTTAGCAAAAAAAATTTAAACTGTTTTTAACAAAAAAAAATTTAGACTGTTATAAAAAACTTTTTAAACTGTTATAAATTTTAGTTTGTTTTAAAAAAAAATTGTTAAAAAAAGTTTAAATTTTTTTAAATCTATTACAATTTGCACCCCAAACTTTTTATTGTCTTGGTCTTGTAGAATTATTTTTGACCAAGTTAAGTAAAAAAAGTGTCTTGTTTTATTACGTATAATAAAATTTGGGGTGTACTTACTTAGACACCTTTTTCGGTTTGGGGTGCAAAAGTCAACACCGGTGTAAAGTTTGAGGTGCAAATTGTCTTTTAGTCTTATTTATGTAACCGGTCCTGGCTCGGTTGTATAACGATGTAAAATATTAATAAATGAAATTATGAGTGTGGATCTAGAAAATCAAACAATATTTAATGATTTAATATATATATATATATAGATAAAATATGCATTAAAATTTTAATAAAATTATAAAATCAACAATTATCTAAAAAATTATTTGTGATAAATTAATTTTGTAGAAAGTAAATATAAATTTTATATTTTATGATTTATATGCAAATAAATTTGTACAATATGATGAGTTACACTATATTTTGTATATAATGAGTTTTATGCTATTTACATATAGTCAAGTGTTATGTGTTGGTATATTTAAAAAATGTACATGTATAATTTTGAGTGCTTAAGTTAAATAATTTTATGAAATTTCAAAAAATAAGAGTTTGTTTTCTTATATGTGAGTGTTCTAAAAGATTTTTATGTTGAAACAATCATTATATGAATAACTAATATATAAAATTAATACATAAAATATACAAGAACTTTTTTTTTGTTCCGAGAACCGTTACTCAATATATAAACATTGTCACATAAAATGTTAATTAACTTATAATTTATTTTAAGTAGTGAGCATAATATTGTAAAATTACAATTGCAGAGCAACTTTTATTAAGTTATAAAATTTGCAATGCAGTTAATTCTGAAACTCCAACATAGTGCTATATACTTCATTATATTTACTCTAAAGGCTATTTACTCCTCATTTAGAGATTTATTATTTTTATAAATTTAAAAAAGGATATTAAATTAAAATTTTAAAATATCTCAAATCAATTTTCAAAAATCAATAATAATCGTATAATTTTGAATAAAGATATATTATAAATTATCTAAAAATTACTTACGATTTGGAAATTTATTATTTTCATAAATTTTAAAAATAATCTTATATTAAAGTTTTAAAATATCTCATATCAATCGTCAAAATTCAATAATAATCTTATAATTTGGAATAGAGATATATGATACATGCTTGAGATTAACTATTCAAAAGTCAAGAATAATATTATAATTTGGAATAAAGATATATTTTAAATTATCTAAAAATACTTCTCATTTGGAGATTTATTGTTTTTCATAAATTTTAAAAAATAATCTTATATTAAAGTTTAAAATATCTCAAATTAATGGTCAAAAGTTAATAATATCTTACATTAATAGTCTTGAATTTTTAATCTCATGAATTATAATAATTCATAAATTACAAATAAACATGGCTGAAAGACCATATTATTTTTCTCTCTTTTTTCGCAAGAATTTTCGCTCCAAATATATATTGTGTGGGTATTAAAATATGTATGATGTAATATATATATATATATATATATATATATATATATATATATATATGTTATTGAAATACGTATATGTTTTGAAATAAGGAATTAACATGTATGTTGAGTAAGGCTGTAAAATGAGCAAATAGTTCGGGCTCGATTCGTACTCGCTCAATTTTTAATATAATAAACTTTAAATTACAACGCATGTCCTCAATTTTAAATTTTCTATTCTTTTCTATTAAAAACTCAGAAACAACATAAAGAAAAACTTCAAATTTTTTATTCTTTTCTTTTCTGTTTTAATTTAAGTTTTCTATTTTTTTTTCTGTTCAAAAGTGAGAAACATAGTGTTAATGTGAGTCATTAAATTATTAAGCATGAGTGGGAGACTATTTAGGCATCATAAAGGATACTAAGCTAAGCCATTATCTGATAAGGGAAAGCTAAACCAAGAATATCTTCCTTGCTTATCTTCATTCCATGTCCATCCGTTCCAAACCATTTCCTCCTAACCTCTTCTACTCACATGCTACTAACATTAAAGTTCTACCAACTTTTACTAAAAATAGAACAAAAAGGAAAAGGGTGAACTCAACTAACCCAATACTTAGCCCACTTGATTAAGGGTATTGTAGACATTTGATTAATCAAAATTGGGCATTAAAATAAAAGAAAAATAGATGAGGTGATGGGGCTAGAATGACCGGCCATATTAGGCCTTTTAAGGCAATTAATTAAGCTAAGCAATGTCCATTTGTAGTAACTCTTACACAAAAGGACATGGTTGTCAAGCTCCCATTGGTTGCCACTTTATTAAGCATCTTTAATCATGATTAGACTAATTAAAGTGATAAGGCAAAGCTTCTATCCATGGGTTAAAGAAAGTATGGGGGATAATAGCTAGATACACTAAGTGTATCTATATATTTTTTTGTAAGTATCATTTTACTTCATCTTTTCATTTCATTTTCATTTCTTCTCTCATTCTTCCTCTTATAATTTCTCCCAAGCTAGCCACTTCTAGAGAGAGAAAGGAGAGAGAATTTCGGCCATATATATATAGAGAGAGAGGAGTGCTAATTTGTTCATGCATCCAAAGCTCATCACTTACTTTGGTAAATCAAGGAAGGTTGCCATTAAATCAAGGTATAACATAACCTTGATCTTCTTCTTCTACTTTATTTTTTTTTGTTTGAGTTTTGTTGGGGTTATGAACGAATACTCAAGATACCCTAGTCATACATATCATCATGTATGGAACAAATTATCTTGAGTGTTAGATCAAAGGCTTAGAGGAAGAATATGAGCATATGTTCTCCAAGGGTGAAAACTCTTGTTTTCTTCCACTAAATCTTGTGTAACTCAAGTTTTACTACTTAGATTTGTGATCCGTTGAAGGGGGGTACTAGATACATGAGTTATCTAGTAAACCCAAGTGATAGAACACAGATCTAGCAAGTTTTGAATCCTTTGGAGCTGATTTCCCCAAAATAGCCCACTTGGAATGTTAAGGGTTTAAAAACCCTAAAAGTAGCTTCTGTCCCATTTTTCTTGGGTGCTGTTTTGACGATTTCATGTCCCTTAAAATTACAGAAAATTCACGAGAGGTACCTTGAGAAGTTATCTACATGTAGGAAAAAGAACGGACACGTTTCGAGTTAAAGATTGTGCGTAATGACTATTTCCGTAAAGGACTCCTAAAACTTTACTGTCGAATATCTCACTGTGTATACACTGGAAAATTCCGAAATGTTTACAGTAGGTTCATATATGTTAGGAGAGCATACCCTGAAAATTTCAGATTTTGCTGAGCAAAACTCAATTTATTAAAAATGAAGAAAGATTCGAGTGTTTTGGGAACTTTAAAAATACTAGATCATTTTCTAAAATTCCAGAAAAATTTGGGGATCCTTGTGGGTTCATATTCTTCAAAATACGTGAAGCTGCGAATTTTTGGAATCAGTTTACTATTTTCCTAAAATGATTAAGTTATGAATAAAAGGAAATAAATAGTTAAATGATGTCTTTAATAAGAAAAATGTGATTTTTATGCTTAAATACTCATAATATATCATATCATGACAAACTTAGAACACTTTAAGTAATTTATGATAAGAAATATTATTTATGACCTTTATGGGTATTAAATAAGAGGTTTAATAAAGGGTGAACAATTAGAATAAATTGTTTATTAATCCAATAAATTATTAAAATATTATTATGATATTAATAATATTAGAATATGATATTGATAAGTAAATAAAAATATTAAAATTAAAATTTCTTTATAATATTATTAAATGGTTAATAATATTTGATTTAAGCATTGATAAATGATTAAAGTATTATTAAATGATTAATAATATTAGTAATGAAATAAGATATTATTAAATGATTAATAATATTAGTAAATGAATAAAATATTACTAAATGATTAATAATATTAGTAAATGAATAAAATATTATTAAATGAGTAATAATATTAGTAAATGATTAAAAGTATTATTAAATGATTAATGATACTAAAGCATAAGTAAAATATTATCAAGGTAATAATATTAATGCATAATTAAAATATTATTAAGAGGATTAATAATATTAGTAAGGTATTAAAACATTATTAAGATATTAATAATATTAGTGAGTAAATGAATGTATTATTAGGGGACTAATAATACTAAGAAGTGAATTAAATATTATCAAGATTAATAATATTATGTTGTTACTTAATAGTAACATTATCAAGACAAGATAATGTTTATAAGAACTAAATGTAATGTATAATATTTATGTGATTACATGTTATACTATGACTAATTGAAAGATTAACTATAGGTATCTCAAAGGAAGATAATTTAACTGCATAGTGGATATAAATTAATTGTGTAGCCGTAATCTACAGACGAGGCAAGTTTCCTAACTCAAACTCGAGTTATTATTTTCAAAGCATATTAGTGAATAATTATTGATGATTATTTACATCTATAATGATTATTGAAATTCGCACTTTGTGCAATTGGATTCCTGTTCTACTATTATTGAACTGTGAATTAAATTAAAGTTCTTCATTCATGAACTGTTTATGAGATAGATCTATGCTAATTGTATCAGCTAGATCAAGCATGTTTAAATTTGTTAAATCAAATGTGTTTTAAAAAGATGTTCTTATTAAATTGATATGATAAGAACTCTTGACTGAGAAAAGGACGAATTTGATTAAGGCATGATATCAATGCCGGATTATTAAGTGTTTATGAATAAATCATGAGGTATGAAAGGCTGATCCCCTTGAATACCAAAACTTATTAAGAGGTCCAGTTTAAATTACTGAGAACCTTTGCAAATGTTCATAGTTATTTCAAAACCACTCAGTACATGTTATTCAATTATTCATATATTCAGTTGTTGATTATTAATTCATGTTCCTTCACAATCTTATACTATTGATGAACATTGACAGCCAAACTTCTTTCTAGTCATGATATATCTCCCTTGTATATAACTTGCTAAGAAAATTAGTTGCTTACCCTTGCTATATCATGACATCTATTTCAGCTAAGCTCGAAGGATCCAACACGAAAGATAAGGGCAAGGGAAAGATCCAGGAGTAGCTTAGAATAATTGTTAATTTAATTATTATCTATTGGAATTTCTTATAAACCTTTTGTAATATGAATGGTGTGTTTAAAGTTAAGGTTATGAAAACCTTGGGATCATGTTATGGAACTTTATTATAATGAACAATGTATGTTTATTATTAGTAATAGTTATAGAATGCTTATGATGATGATAGATCGTGAGCACTTAAGATCTCGAGGTTAGAGAACTGGATTTGGGGCGTCATGAATAACTTCTTGAAGTCGCTAGTGATTTTCTTGCTGGAAGAGAGATTTGACTGAGCTTTCTTCTGATTTAGGGTTTCTGCTTTGAGAGTGGATGAGAGAGAGAGATAATCTTTTGAACCTCTGATTTCAAAAATATGATTTCAATTTGTACTTGCAACTTCCCTCTCTCCTTTGTGCTTAGTGGGACAGGTGTCGACTTTTGCCTGGCTCTACGATTTTGACTGATAAGGATTGTACTGATTTGCCCTTGGCTCCTGCAGAGCTGAGGTGTCCTTAGGGAGGACTACGATCGTTGAGGTAGTTTTGTGATCGTTGAGTGCTTTGCATTTGTCGAGTCTGATCTACGATCGTCGAGTCTGACCGAATTCTTGTGATAAATTTTTGACATAACATTCTTTTAAGGTAACTCAGGAAGGGCCAACCTCTTGGAGTGAGTCAAGGGTTAGGTTTGTTTCTGAGGCGCTTATCAGAGGTATTGCTGTGTTTTGAAGCTTATCATCACAGGATGCATTCTTTCTTTGTTGATGGGGCTTTTATCATCGTTGAGTCTGCACTACGATGGTTGAGTCTTTGCTACGATCGTTGAGGTAGTTTTATCTCTTCAACTCTACGATCGTGGACTTCCCTTGATCATGTCTACGATTTTGAGTTTAGCCTTTATATCTGTTATTGTTAGCACAATCTAGAGCATATATTTTATGGTTGTAGATTTAGCATGCCTAGCTCACTTATTAATGTAGACACTCGAAATTTTCTGTACTACTGTTACTAACATTACAGGAGGATAGATTCGTCTTTTAAGAGAGAACCACGAAAGACAATCCAAATCCACACACCGGATACTACCTAAGTTCAAAGATTAACCGGATCGCAATTTGGGAGTAATGATTTTAACCTCGGATTTAACCCCGAGACACTAACGATCTGATATCGAACACACACGGAGAAGACCGATTAATCTCGGAGATAACCCCGAGGTATCCGGTCTCGATCCCAACCATGGGAATAGCCACCAACCTTGGTGATAACCCCAAGGAATGCAGATTTGAGATAACCCAAAATTCTTGTTTCAAATGCCATCGACTTCAATCTCTAACTCCTCACAATGAAATACACCGTGCAACACGGAAATCACATTGGGAAGATAGGCACCCTCAAAGATGACAATGAGGATCTTAAACAAATCGGCAGTCCAATCTCAAAGAAGTCGATTAACGCGATCGCTTATCGGCCCAATCCGTGCATAACATCGGTGAGGGAAACATCGCCATCTCGTCCAACACGATGCCATGTCTGCGTCTCACGCAACAATGTCCCACAAAAGGCTAACCAATCCGAGTGACTATTATGCGGGTAACGGATGAAAGTTGAAGCTTGAAGACCGGAGGGTATCGTCCCATCTTCAAAGACTTCGTACAAACTCTAATCCGATGCCATCGTACAACTCTCGACAACGGCGGTCCGAAATAGGTCCTGAATACCTCAAAACGGATGCCCGGATTGCACTTCTCAAAATCTGAGTGGACATTACAGTGCTTGAGTGCACGTGCTTGAGACGACGACCTGACCACGAGGTCCAGGCCCGACCCGCCTCTGGTACACTTATAATGAGGCAGCAGTACACCTGCGGCATCTTTTGCCTATAAATAAGAGGCTTGGGGTGCTGATTTTTTTTTAAAAAAAAGACGGGGAAACCTGCACAATTTGCTCTGCTTTTCGCCATACTGATGTATTTTCCCACTTTCAAACACCTGTGAGCTCATATATAGCCTCTTTGTACCCACAAAAGCCAAGTGTTCACCACTCTAAAGATATAGAAGCCCTTTTTTATCGGTCCACCGTAAGCCTTCTCACACACTTTAGAGTCTTTCTCTTCATCTTTGCACACACCCTTCTACACGTTGAGAGTCGTGTTGCTTGCTTTTGCCTGGACTTGATCCGTGGTTTCCTTCGATCAGATATATATATATATATATATATATATATATATATATATATATATATATATTTATATATATATTGACTAACATTATCGAGTTATGCCTCGATTGAGCCTGAACTTGATGCCTCGAGGCGTTTCTTTTTATATATATATATATATATACTTATATATATTAATTGTGCATCGGACTTTGTTCGATGAGCCTGAACTTGATGCAGTGCGTTTATTCTCTTATATATATATATATATATATATATATATATATATATATATACTTATATATATCAATTGTGTGTCGAACTTTGTTCATGAGCCTGAACTTGATGCAGTGCGTTTACTCGCTTTATATATATATATATATATATATATATATATATATATATATATATATATATATATATACTATATATATGAATTGTATGGTCGAACTATGTTCGATGAGCCCAATTTTACATCCTATGCGTTTATTGCTTTCTTATATATATATATACATATATATATATATATATATATTTATTTTGTCCTGCCTGGAGTTCCCTTCGTGGCAGTTGATAGTTTTTACAGCTTTCTTTACATTTCATCCTCGCACAGTTTACTTACGTGGCGATTGACCGCATTCTGACTTTATTTACATTCTGTCACTTTGGAGTTTCCTTCGTGGCGGTTGGCCGTATCTATGACTTTATTTATATTTTCGATCCCCATGAAGGTGCTTCATGGTTGGTAATCTTGTCTGTATATATATTTACCACTTTTATATATATACCGCTTATTGCTTTTATACAAATTACAATATTACAGTATACTTAGGAATCATGTGATCACAGATTCATCTCATTGGATCTAGATTCGGTTCTGTGATGGACATTTTCAAATTTATGGCGACTTGTAAATTATTTTGCGATGTCTCAGTATTTCCTCGGATGGTTTCCATACCCACGAGGAAGTTGGCATTATTTTTTATATATATTATTTTTTTTGTGCGAATGCTTCGCGTTATTCAAAATAAAATCAATCAAGTGATCACTTAATAAAATGGGAGTGTAAAAGGTCTTAATTCCTATTGAAAGCGGCGAGGTTTGAAAAACCTCTTTTATAAAACATCATTGCCATATCTTGCTAAAAACCGATTTTTTACATAAATTCAAATCTCAATGTATATAGGTTCGGAAAGAGGCCTCTCACAACTTTCATATAACAACACATTGACCCACACACACACACACACACACTCAGATAATAGTTTCTTAAAAAGAGGCGGTCATCGTGGTAACACGGATGTCGGGGGGTGCCTAACACCTTCCCCCCGCATAACCAAGTCCCCGACCCTAAATGAATCTCTATTTGGCACGACCAGATATCGAATGTCACATCATTTGGGTCAATGTGCAAACCTTTTCTCGGTTGTGTTGGTACAACCATTTAAAAAACCAACTGGCGACTCTTAACAGTCCCATCGTCGACATTATACATGTCGGACCTTTTTCACTTGTTTTTTCAAACAAATCTCACCTAAAATGAGAACACCAAAGAACAAGTAACGGAAAGGGACATCCAAAAATCCCGACGTCAACAATTAATATATTAAATCTTGATTCATCTAGAGGTTTTGTGAAAACATCAGCAAGTTGATTTTCAGTAGGGATATATTGTAAAGATATAGTTCCATTTTGCACATGATCCCTAATGAAGTGATACCTTATTTCTATATGCTTAGTCTTAGAATGCATAACAGGATTATGAGTTATTGCTATGGCACTTATGTTATCACAGTGAATGGGAATAGATTTGAAATCAAACCCATAGTCAGCTAGCTGATTTTTCATCCATAGGATCTGAGCACAGCAGTTGCCAGCAGCAATGTATTTAGCTTCTGCAGTTGAAGTAGACACTGAGTTTTGCTTTTTGCTAAACCAGGACACAAGTCTGTTTCCTAGCAATTGACAGGTGCCACTAGTACTCTTTCTATCTATTTTGCATCCTGCAAAGTCAGCATCTCTGTATCCTGTTAGTTAAAATGAGGATTCCTTAGGGTACCAAAGCCCCAAATAAGGTGTACCCTTGAGATACCTGAAGATCCTCTTTATAACAGATAAATGTGACTCTTTAGGGTTAGCCTGAAATCTAGCACATATGCATGTTGCAAACATTATGTCTGGTCTACTGGCAGTTAGATATAAAAGAGAACCTATCATACCTCTATATTGAGTTATATCAATACTTTTACCTTTTTCATCTTTGTCAAGCTTGGTTGCAGGAGCAATTGGTGTTTTCATGGGAGAGGTTAATTCCATGCCATACTTCTTGAGTAAGTCTTTGATGTACTTGGCTTGGTTTATGAAAATTCCTTCATCGGTCTGCTTTACTTGCAGTCCAAGGAAGAAATTTAGCTCACCCATCATGCTCATTTCAAACTTGCTCTGCATCAGCTTAGAGAATCTCTTGCATAACTTTTCGTCAGTAGAACCAAAAATAATATCATCAACATATATTTGAACTAATAAGACTTTGTCTTTATGCTTTCTAAGAAACAGTATGGTATCTACTCTACCTCTAGTGAACCCATTTTCAATTAAGAAGTTAGTTAGTGTTTCATACCATGCTCTAGGTGCTTGTTTAAGTCCATATAAGGCTTTGTCTAATCTGTAAACATAATTGGAAAGAGATGGATTGATGAAACCTGGAGGTTGCTCTATATAGACTTCTTCTTGGAGTTCTCCATTTAGGAATGCACTTTTGACATCCATCTGAAAGACTTTGAACTTCATGTGAGCAGCGTGAAGGCAAGAAAGATTCGATGGCTTCTAGTCCGCAACAGTGCAAATGTCTCATCATAGTCAATGCCTTCTTCTTGAGAGTAGCCCTTTGCCACTAATCTTGCCTTGTTTCTGGTTATAACTCCATCTTCATCCATTTTGTTTCTAAAGACCCACTTGGTTCCAATGACAGGATGACTTTTTGGTTTTGGTACCAATCTCCATACTTTGCTTCGTTCAAATTGGTTGAGTTCTTCCTCCATGGCTTCTATCCAACTAGAGTCTTCCATAGCATCCTCTATCTTCTTTGGTTCTATTTGTGATAGAAATCTTAGATAAAAGCATTCATTTTGAGTGGCAGCTCTTGTTTTGACTCTAGCACTCAGATCTCCAATGATTAGATCCCGAGTGTGATCTCTGGACCATCTGTTGCCGGTTGGGACATATGTCCTGATGTCTTGTTGTCTTAAGTCTTCAAGATCTATTTCTTCTTCTTGATGTGGAGGTTCGTTGTCTTCCATAGACCTCTCTACGATCTCATTTTGTTGCTCAATGATTTCACTATCTGGCACTACGATCGTAGTGTTGAGCTCGACGACTTCATTCATAGTGTCTGTACTATCGGTCGTAGTGTCCTGAAGCACTGTGTTGACTAATTCTGTTTCATCAAAGATGATGTGAATTGAGACTTCAACACTCAGTGTCTTCTTGTTGAACACTCTGTAGGCCTTACTGTCTGTGGCATATCCAAGAAAGATTCCTTTCGTATGACTTGGGCTGAAATTTTGTCAGGTACTGCTTTCCATTGTTGAGAATGTAGCATGCACAGCCGAAAACATGAAAGTAGCTGACACTTGGCTTTCTTCCTTTCCACAGTTCGTAGGGCGTCTTTTTGATCGTAGAGTGTATTAGTGATCTGTTCTGCATGTAGGATGAAGTGTTGACAGCATCTACCCAGAAGTATTCAGGCAGATGAGCTGCTACTAGTAGAGTTATTCCAGCCTCTATCAAGGTTCTATTCTTTCTTTCAACTACTCCATTTTGTTCAGGAGTTCGTGGAGCTGAAAAGTTATGACTAATGCCATTGTCTGTGTAGAATTGGTCCATTTCTGAGAAGTCGAATTCTCTTCCATGATCACTCCTTATGGCCTTGATTTTCTCTCCTTTCTCGTTCAGCACCAACTTGAACATTTTGATTAAATGGGAGCTCGTTTCATCCTTTGAAGTTAGGAAGAATACCCATGTGAATCTGGTGTAGTCGTCGACTATAACTAGAGAGTATCTTTTTCCTCCAAGACTAGTTGTTGGAATTGGCCCAAATAGATCCATGTGGAGCAACTGCAGGGGTTTATCGATAGAGTTGGCAGTTTTGCTCTTGAATGAGCTTCTGGTTTGCTTTCCAAGCTGACAGGCATTGCATGGCCTTTCTTTTACGAAGTTAAACTTAGGTAGGCCAAAGAACGAGATCTTTTGATGCCGCTTTGGACATGCTTTTGAAGTTTAAGTGAGACAACCGCTCATGCCATAGCCACTCATTTCTTCGATTGCTTTTTGCGTAAAAACATATTGTCTCGTCTGAGCTTAGTTGACCAAGATTCACTATATAGACATTTCCTTCTCTTGTCCCGGTTAGCTTTACAGCAGATGTCTTCAAATCTCACTTGACATTGGTTGTTGAGGAATGTTACTTGATGACCCTTATCGCAGAGTTGACTGATGCTTAGAAGGTTGTGTTGGAGACCTTCCACATATGCTACTTTCTTTGAACGATCTCGCACTATTGCCAAAGCAGAGCCATATCCTCTTGTCTTGCCCGAGCCGTTGTCTCCTAAGATGACTGAGGGACCCTCCTTCTCTATGTAGTTAGATAGAAGGGCTTTGTTCCCGGTCATGTGCCTTGAGCAACCACTGTCCAGATACCATGTAGTGATCGTGGAGCTCTTTTCCTGTCAAAACATTGAACCTTCATTTTGGTACCCATATTTGTATGGGTCCTTCCTTGTTAGTGCCTTTGGGGACCCAAATCTGTTTAATCTTGGGTCTTACATGTATGGAATTATAATAACACTTGGCAGCCTTGTGACCATATTTATTGCATATAAAACATCTAGTATGATGCATGCCTGTGTGTATGATGATTCATCCTCCATTTGGACTTGTGTGGTTCTTCAGTTGTCCTTCTGTTAAACTGATTCTCAGCCTTCCATGTGTCCTTGGATTTCATAAATAGTGATAAGTGTGCCTTACCTCTACTGTACCTTCCCAGTTGATTCGTAGAGTTGGTCTTGCTTGACTTTACGATTCATCGAGGTTGGTGAGTAGAAGTTAGGTTACTCTTCTCTTTTATGAAGCCCAGGCCAGCATGAGATCCTTTACTCCTTTGAGTGTGAATGGAAACAGTAGAACAGGGTTGAACTGGTTCTTTCTTCTGTGAGGATTTCACAAAGGTAATGCTTCTACTAAAACTTGAGGCATTACTAGTGCTAGTTTCCTTTGTCTTTTCCACACATGGCTCTGAGATGGATTCCCCAAAGCCTAAGCCTTTTCTGTCAAATGTACTTCTCTAACTAGAGAGCAGGGAGTCCATGGATGATGAGGATTTGTTCCATGTAGAGATAGTCTTTTCTAAATCCTCAATTTTAGAGGTTAGATTAGACTCTCTTTGTTCATTGAGTTTATTTATCTATTTTAAGATCTCATTCTCAGCCTCAAGCTTGGAGAGAAGGTTAGTACTTAGAAGGGTTGTTTCAAGCTCTTCTTGAACTTTCTTCTTCTCCTCTTGAAGAAGTGAATGATCCTTAGACAAAACTCTGAACCAGTTCATGTATTGATGTAGATTAGTGGTTATGCCATGCAGTGCAGTTCTTAAATCATTTATGTCTACATCAGGTGAGTTGAAGTCAAATACCTCATCGAGACTTACATCATGTATGTTGAAGTTTTGTTTGTCCTTTGCATGTTTGGCCATTAGGCACAGATTAGCCATTTGTGGTTCTTCATCATCTCCGGAGTCAAGATTGGAGTCATTGTCTGAATCACTCCACGATCCTCCAGCTACCAGGCCTTTGTCTCTCTTCTGAGGCCTTTTGTTGTCTTTGTATTCCTTCTTTGCATGTGATTTCTTCTTTAGTTCTTCTCTGAGAGGTTTGTTGCAGTTGGCAATGAAGTGGCCAAGCTTCTTACAGTTGTAGCATAGATCATTCATTTGCTCCTGGCTGCTGTAATTGCTGACCTTCTTTGGCTTGCTGGGTTTGCCTTGACGCATGAACCTTCTTAGTCTTTTTACCAGCATAGCAAGGTCTGCATCATCGTCCTCATTATACTTAGAGTCAATCTCAGTGTTGACCTTTGATGCACCTTCAGTTGCCTTGAGAGCAACACCCTTATCCTTCCTTCTTCCTTCTGATAGGGTTTTAGCTCGTTGAGTCAGCTCCAGTTCGTATGTCAGGAGATTTCCATATAGTTGTTGAACTGTCATCTCATGAAGATTCTTTGACTCTCTTATAGTAGTGGTTTTGGCATCCCACCTGCTCGGTAGGGCTCTCATGAACTTTATGATCAGATCTTTGTTAGGATAGATCTTCCCATATGCTCCTAAAGAGTTGAGAAGAACGTTGAATCTCTCATAGGTGGCAGTTACGTTTTCTCCTTGAACATGAGCAAACATCTCATACTGCTGTGTCAGGAGTGATAGTTTGTTTTCTCTAACTTCTTTAGTTCCTTCGTGCATGATCAGTAGTGCTTCCCAAACCTCCTTAGTTGTTTTGTTGTTGACAATGTTTCTGAACAGATCGTCTTCTAAGGATTGGAACAGGATGTTCTTGGCCTTTTTGTCAAGTTGGACAGCTCTCTTCTCGTTGTCTGTCCACTCTTCTTTAACCTTGATTTGTATTCTGTTTGGATCGTCAGTGGTTGGTGCAAGCTTTTTTGGAACATAGGGCCCATTCTGAATAGTCTCAAATAGATCTTCATCTATTGAGTCCATGTATGCTTGCATCCTAACTTTCCAGTTTGCAAATTTATCCTTGTTGCACATTGGTGGCTTGCTGCCTCCTCCAGTTCTAGATTCGCTTTGTACGTGTGCCATTGGATCTACTAAAGCTTGTAAGCTGTATAATAGAACCTGCTCTGATACCAATTGTTAGTTCCTAGTAGGCACAATAGTTATCTAGAAGGGGGGGTTGAATAGATATTTAAAAATCTTTTCGTTTTAAACTTGTTAGTTAATGATGATTAAAACTTAGCGGAATTTATGTTTGTTTTAATCTCTTTTGCAAAGTAGTGGAGTTATGAGAGTGAGGCAGTTATAGCAGTTATGGCAGATATAGCAGTTATAGTATGAACGTAAAAGACACAGTCATTTTAAGTGGTTCAGAGCACTTAAAGCTCCTAGTCCACTCTTCTATTCAACGAGTAGGAAATCCACTAAGGATGCCTTTTACAACTTCTGAATCACACAGATTCCTTCTAGACCAGCAGTCTAGGAACTTCTTAGTTCACTCTTGAACTCTTCAAGTCCAGCAGACTTGGCTCTCTTACAGTTCACTTAGAACTCTTCAAGTCCAACAGACTTGGTACTCTTCTTCAGTTGATTGGTAGATGTTGAGTTCTTGATGGTTGCTACTCAGTTGTTGTTTAAGCACTTGTTCGAAAGAACTAAGTAGCTGAGCAAGCTTTACTATTTCTCAGATCGTAGAGTTGAGCTTTTAGAGTTGTTCACGTTGTTTGTTCAATGCTTGCTTTCTTCTCTCTCATCTGCTTGATTTGCATATATGTGATCTTGAAAACTATCCGTTGGATCTATCCGTTGAAGCATTAAATGTGTTTGACTTTTCTGTTCTTTGATGGAGACATTTCTGCACATCTTCTGAATTGCATTTTGGCCCACTGACACTGCAGACTACTTTCTCACCTAACACCTGAAAAGATGTTTTCCCGCTTACCAATGGTACTTTCCTTAGCTTCTTCAATATGCTTCTTTGTTGCATACTAAGGATATTTCTTATGACTTTGGGACTGGTGAGTACTGCAACGTTTAGAATTCATTCCTCTTATGTTAGAACCTATCTCCACACAAATCATGAGGCTCGACGTTTTCCAACACAAGACAGATGATCCTCTATGATATAGATCATGGTACTCTACGATTCAGATCGTGGTGACTTGTCGCCTTGGTGCCTGGTCTGATGCTATCAGCCGAGAGCACTACGATTTCTCTTTAAGTATTTGCACACTACGATCTTTGCTTGCTTGAGTTATAAACTCTACATTTTCGAGAGCACACTACGATCGTTGACTTGTAAACTCCACGTTTCCTACAACACTCTACGATCGTTGACTTGGCTCGGCAAACGTTGGGACCACTCTATGATTTCCGAAGAGGCCCTTCAAGGCAGTCACACTACGATCTTTGAAGCTCTACGTTTCTGCCTTGACTTCTGCAATGTTGATCAGATTTATACACTACGATTTCTTTGAAGCCTATCTATTACATCTCAAGATCAACCTAACAGCTTTCATCTTTCTATCTATACATTCTATTACAGAATGATACACGTTAAGAGCTTAGATCAACCTAACAAATTTGATCTATCACTAAGTCCTTGTACATATATTACTTGAAGGACTTTACAAATAATCATGAGCATATACATTAAAACATCAAATCATAATATGCATTCTGCCAACATTCTCATATGTTGAACTTGAGAAGTCTTGTCTATGTGCAAATGTGCGATATTTGTACAAGGTGGTAGAACGTATGAGGCCTTGCGCCACAATTTGAACACTTCGGTGTTTCTATGAGATGAAATATTCTGTGATTGAACTGTTCAATATGAGTATGTTCTATTTATACATGAACCGTTATTGTTAAGTCTGTGCTAATGATTCTTGCTAGACAGGATGTGTATGAAAAAGGTAGAAGAATGAAAGTATTTCAAAGTGAATGTGTCTATTGTTTTAAAATGATAAGAATCAAGATTATTCCTATTATTTAAGATGCTTCATAACCTTTGTTCGGTTATTGAAGTCTTAAAAGAATGTTCAAATTCTTGAAGTTGTTATTCAACTGCTATGACTTGCTGAGAAAATGAATTCTCACACTTGCTTTAAATAAAAACATTTTCAGCGAACGATGTTAGAAAGAACTTAAGGATCCCATAAAGATCAAGTCGATCGGTATCCAGATGAAGTGTCATTCAGTATATGAATGAGCGTGAAGATCAAGTGAAGACTTGTAATGTAGAATAGTTTAATTAAACTATAGATTAGTTTAATGAACTGTTATGTATCCTTGGTGGCGGATAAAAGTCACTCATGTAAGAAGTAAAGAATAATGTAATTATCATTATTTTTAATTAACGAGGTTATGAGGTATAAGAACCTGGGATTTGAGAATGTATGTTGTTATATTTAGCTATATAATGATGTTTGTTTGGAAGGAGATGGAATCGTAACGTATGGAATCCGGGTGTAAAAATAGACCGGATTTTGGGGCGTTACAGAAGGAATTGGCTTCGACTTCTTGGTACATCAATTCATGCATAAAATACATGAATCATAAAGCTTGTCCAAAAGGAACATAGACACGGGTTTAGAACACTTGCCTTCAGCGTCCTCTACAGTTAATTCACTTCTCGTTTGTGTCTTTATAGATTCTACAATACATGATTACATAACATACCACATTAGGTTATAAACAATCAACAAATATTGTCAACCTATCTTTCCCTTCTTCATAGTCTAATCATTCATTTGATTAACCAACATTCACTAGTTTAGTTAACGTTCGTTACGGTTTATCGTATTACTTTGTGTTTACATTCGAATAACCTTTCGTTGACTTTTAAATTGCTAAACGTAAAGTTTTAATCATCCTTAATGATATTACTTTAAGTTAATTAAGGTAATAATTTACCTTCAATCAACTTCCCTTCCTTTACATACATTACTATTCTTCATCGTCTTTGCTTAGTAATCTTGGCGCCACTGGTACCAAACTTCTAAATATGATCTGTATACACATGATTAGCAGAAGTTAGCAGCATGAATATGGAATTGATTCTGTTATTGCGGTGCTAAACTCTTGATAAGCCGCTACTTAAACGCGACTTGGCAATGTATGGGATCCAGAGATGGTGAAATGGTATTTCAACTTTATAAGCTTAAGCGACCACGGCGTCGTTTCTAAGCCTTTGATTTTTTTTAAAGTTTTTAAATTCCAATCCTTTCCGGGCTCGTAACTTAATCGTTATAAGTCAGAATTGGCTCGTTCAAAAGTCGTTAACTCACATATCTTTTATACTATGATTTATTAGGATAAATTACATTTTTGAATCTGTTAACACTGAATTCATATTTTAAGTTCCTTATTACACGTTCGTTAAACGTTTGTGAACGTTCATAGCTCGTTTCTTCATTTTAAGTTGGAATTCGACCATTCTTGAGTCTGCAACTCTCAAATGTAAAGTTCTACTATATGTCATCGATAACTAAGGTTTCCGAGTTAAACGACGCTTTTTGACTTTCATTCCGAGAATTTCACGATTTCGACGATTATCGTCTAATCTCATAAATTTCGCCATAACTTCATTACTTGAGATTTTTACTCCTTTCAAAAATGGATTCATTCCATTATTCTATCATACTAACCAAGTATATATCATCTAATCCTATACACGATGGTTTTAAAGTTGTCCATCAACAACATATGATAATTCTCATGCGTTCTTCATTAGTTCATATATCTATGATTATGATTCCACTTATGACATGGTTTATTAATGTTTAAGTCCACTAATAGACATCGTTGTTACTCCTTATGATACATACTCCACTAATAATCACTTCTCTATCAAACTACCAATGAAGAGATGCAGATTAGTGGTTAGAGGTTCATTACCTTTGATGTTCAAGCTTTCATCTTCTTGGATTAGCAAAACTAGTTCTCACTTCTCTTTCAATATATTTGTTCTAAGTGTTGGTGGAAATTAAATAACCAACATAAGACTAACCAAGCTTCCTATTTATAAGCCTTGCAAAGTGAGGGTAGAAAGGTCAAAAGCCATCCACCTCATTACTATTCCACCTCCTCAACCAAACTTCCAAAGGAAGTTATACCACCTCTTTATTTGGCCAGCCATGACTCACCATGGGGGGCCGACATAGGTTGCTCCATGGGATTTTCTCACCTGGTGTCCCATCGGTTCGATCCATGGGTCCGGTTTTTGGTTCGGGCTTTGGTTTAATTAACTTTGAGCCTAACATTGGGCTTGCATTACTTATCTTTGGGCCTTAACAATAATTCAATTGGGCTTTCCAAATACATGAGCAAATCCTATTAGTCCCTTATAAATGGCTTAAGCTTTTAACGTATAATTCTCGTATTCTCCTCGTATACTAGTTTGTATAACGTTCATCATATACGTTATGTCATCTTTCATATATACTTGTACAATACATTGTATCATACTCGTATTCATTACTTCGTATAATAACTTTCTTATTATACGATCGTTATTTATTCAAATCTTCACTTTCCTTAACATTCTCGAACTTAGTACATAGGCGAAAAACTGCGTTTGTCACAACTGAATTATTATTAAATAATCCATCCTTCTTTATCATTCTATCGTTACGTATTTTTCTGAAGTTCAAAAATAATTCCCGAGCAGAAATGGATGAATAGTATTTTTTGGAGAATTTCTCGGAAAGCTTTTATTTTCGTCTTGGAAATTCAAACACCTTAATTCTATCACGTACCCAGAATACTACGACATTATTCCACTTTTAGGTTATAGAATAACCTTCATCTTGCTTACTCATTATAAATAACATATATTATAATTTTATTCATTATTTATTCAAATAAAATTATTTTATAAATATTCTGATTTTCTCGGTTGTTACATATACACGGACCACCACAAGAGTTTGAAATATATCTTCACATAGAAGAAGTTGAACATGCGACAAAGGGGGTGGTTGGAATTAATCAAGGATTATGAATGTGAAATTCTTTATCACCCGGGAAAAGCAAACGTAGTTGCCGATGCATTGAGTAGAAAAGGAGGGGATAAATTATTTGTGCTAACATCTCAAGAGGAGTTAATAAGAGAAATGGAGAGATTGGAAATAGAGGTGAAGGAACCTTAAGAGTCTGAATAGAAGTTGTTTGTGATAGGAGCTCATCCGACGTTGCTGGATAGAATAAAGGAATCACAAAAGAAAGATGAAGAATGTGAGAAGATAAAGAAAAGAATAACAGAAGATGAAAAAGAAAAATTCAGAATGGATAAGGACGGTATATTGAGATTCGAAGATCGAGTGTGGGTACCGCCTGTAACAGAATTGAGAGATGAGATTCTGCATGAGGCACACAATACAGCATATTCAGTTCACCTAGGAAGCACAAAAATGTACCGGGATCTGTGACATTACTTTTGGTGGCCCAACTTGAAACATGAAGTTACAGAATACGTCAGTAGATGTCTTACTTGTCAACGAGTAAAAGCAGAGCATCAGAGGCCGACTGGTTTACTTCAACCATTGGAAATACCAGAGTGGGAATGGAAACACATTACGATGGACTTCGTGGTAGGACTTCTGATCACTTAGAAAGGTTATGATGTCATTTGAGCTATTGTGGATTGACTGACAAACACATCTCATTTTTTACCGATAAAGATTCGATTCAATTTAAATCAGTTAGCGAAATTGTACATAAAGGAAATCGTTTCGCGACATGTAGTGTCGATATCAATTATTTCTGATGAGATCCGCGCTTCACGTCAAATTTTTGGAAAAGCTTGCAAGAGAGGATGGAGACACAGTTGAGATTAAGTACTTCTTATCACCCTTAGACCGACGGCCAGAGTGAGCGAACAATACAAACATTGGAAGACATGCTTAGAGCTTACGTGATGATTTTAAAGGGAACTGGAATGATGACTTACCCTTATAGAATTTGCTTATAATAATAGTTATCATGCGAGCATCGGTATGCCACCGTATGAAGCTCTCTACGGAAGAAAATACAGAACACCGATGTGTTAGGATAAAGTCGGAAAATGAAGACTTTTAGGACCAGAAGTAGTTAAGCAGACGGTCGATGTGGTGATAACCAGATCCCGATTGGTAGTAGCTCAAGATTGCTAAAAGAAATACGCAGATTTGTATCATCAAAATCGAGACTTTAAAGTAGATAGTTTTGTGTTTTTAAAAGTGTCTCCCTAGAAAGGGAAGATACGATTCGACATGAAAGGAAAATTGAGTCTGAGGTTCATACAACCATTCGAGGTATTAAAGCGAGTAGGCAAAGTGGCGTACAAGGTAGCTTTATCACCTGAACTGGAACACATCCACATCATGTTTCATATTTTCGTGTTACATCCATATCAGCCCAACTATAAGCATGTATATCCTATGAGCCCATTTAAGTAGAGAAGAATCTGACATATGAAGAAATTCTCTTCCAGATAATAGATAGGAAAGAACAAACATTGAGGAATAAAGGTATATCTTCTGTAAAAGTAATTTGGCGAAACCACAACGTCGAGGATGCTACATGGGAATTAGAAAATAAGATGAAAAGGGACTATCCACATCTGTTTGTGTAACCTTGTACCAATTTCGAGGACATAATTTTTATAAGCGGGGAGGATCTAATATCCGTGAATTTTATGAATAATATTAATAATTAAATTTATAAAAGTTTGGGTATATATATATATATATATATATATATATCCTTGAAGTAGGAGATGTGATAATTTAATTGAATGATTATTGGATAATATTGTAGAAATGGTAACGAAGCTTATTTAAGCTTATGTGTTGTGCCTAGTGTGGCAAAGTAATGAAATAAGTAATTTATAAATTGAAATAATGAAGGGAGTAATTATACTATGTGATAGACTAATTATGATTATTTCATTTAATAGATTATTGTGTATGGATTTGGATTTTGCAAAAGTTAGCTAAAATTTGGTTTTGGGACTACCGGGGAGTAAGCGCATTGCTACCAATTCTCAGAAGCACAAACCCCATGAAGCTATGCTAGTGCTCAGTTTTGAAAAAATTACTATTTCTTTGCTTCATGCATTAAATATAATATAAGGCGTAACATTAATATGTGAATGATTATTAGATGAGACCATGTGAGATAAGTAAGTTGAATTATATAATTTACTAAGTTGAATAAAGAAGCTTATGTGACATTATGATGTATGGTGAAATAATTTAAATGTGATATTAGGAATAATATTATAATAAGAATGTTAGTTCCTGGTAGGCACAATAGATCTAGAGGGGGGGGGGGGTTGAATAGATCCTTTTTAATTTCAAATACTTTTCTGGTTTATTTTGTATTGCTAATTATTTAGCATATGACAAACATAAGAATCTTTTCAAGCACAGCGGAATAAGTAAAAGATCCCCTTCATTGATATATTCATAATCATACATACATTGTTCGTGGAGTTAGTTCAATGGTAAGCAGTTAAAACATACATAGCACTTATAGTGGTTAATGTACATAATGTAAATGACTTAAAGTAAAAGACACAAGGGGTTTTAAGTGGTTCAGAGACTCAAGCTCCTAATCCACTCTTCTACTTTCAACTAGCAGGATTTCCACTAAGGAAGGGCAGCACCCTGAATCACTAAGATTCCTTCAAGGCCAGCAGCCTTGGGACTTCAGTTCACTAAGAACTCTTCAAGGCCAGCAGGATTTCGTACGTCTCTAGTTCCCAAGGAACTCTTCAAGCCAAACAGGCTTGGAACTTCATTTAGTCCCTCTGGACAAGGACCCCTCAGGCCCTGGCTTCTTGTTGAGTTGTTTGTTTGTTTGTTGGAATTGGTGCTGAGCTGCTAAGATGTCATTATGCTTTGAACATCTTCTGTACTTAGCAGCTTGGCGTGATCATCCTTGAAGTGTAGTTGAGTGTTGCATGATGCTCAGCTTCTTTAGTTACTCAACATCCTCTGATGATCCCTTGATGAACTACCTTGAAGATCAATCCTCTTGATACGTGATGGTTGCACATGATGGGTTTCTAAGATGACTGTAAGCTCTTCTGTTAGGTATTTAGAAACTTTTTCATGCTTGCCACCATGATGGCGTTTGTGATTTCCCTTCTTGATACTTGATGCCTTCTCATGATGGACTTGCTAAGATGACTGTAAGCTCTTCTTTATGGTACTTAGATCTTCCCATGATGAACATCAAGATGACTTGACGTTCTTCTTTCTCTCGACAGTTTAGAACACTCTTCATGTAGTAGAGCTCTCACTTCTACATTGTAGAACTCTCACTTCTACTTTTTTCTTTGTCTGTCTCTAAGTGTTCTTGCTGGATCGTAGAGTGAGCCTTCAGACTCACTATCTCGCATGGTTTAGAACAGTCCACTGTTACTCCAAACTTGGCAACTCTAGCAACCCTAGATCTTTGAAGCTCTTCCTGATTTATACTCCTTCCGTTGGAAAGTATCCATTTAAGGCAATTCAAATATCTTCACAGATCTCGAGTTGACTGAGGTAGACTGCTGATGTGGCAAGTCATACTTTCTCTGACACTGCAGTCTACTGTTTCACCTACCCATCAGGGATGTCACTTTAATGTCTTGGGTAGGTTGAAGACTTTATTTCCTCCTTCTGATTTCTCGATCAGAGGTTGTCCTTTTGAATCGATGCTCTCAATAAGCACTTGTCCGAATATTACCCTTCAGATTGAACCGTTGCCAATGCTTCAGTCTTCAGTTATTCAAACTCTACAATTTTGATGCATGTCTTCAAGGACCTGATCGTAGTGTCATGTTGACTGGTAGAGACAACATTACGATCTGGAAGAGTGTTGATTGGATCTTCAATGTAGAACACTTCTTCCTTCTTTTGTACAGTGCTTCAATACTTCTGTTTGCCTCAACAGTTCTCAAGTATTGATGACTTGACTTCTTTGTTCTGGCCCCTTCTGAATAGCAAGACACTTCAGATTTGTGGCGTGTACAGCTCGCTTTCTCCTTGTGATCTCCGTTCACTTATCATCAATGGATTGACCCAATGCTTAATCACTTTAGCCTTGTTCTTCAGAAGCTGTCCAGTATCTCTGTATGAACTTCATCAGTTCTTTCTTTCTTTGGAAAACACTATGATCCTAGTTGCTTCCAAGATCGTTGTCTTCTGTCCGTTTGACAGCTACTGCATTTGCTGACTTTCCTTAGTTAGTTATTGAAGTCTTTTTCTGATCTCCTTGTGGAAGACTTCATCTCAAATGGCTTCACAACTCAATCTTGATGCTGATTGGGTTGGTGCTTAGATCTTCTGTTAGCTTGCAAGCCATTCGTTGAGTGATCTTTGGTTTCCTTTAGATGGGATGTATCTTTGCAGTGCTAACCAAAGGCTTCATTCCTTTGGATATTCTGGGAGTGCTCATTCGTTGAGAATCGTATTTACTCTACGATTCTTTCTTGGCATTGTGATCACAACAGTTGAGGTCGTAGTTCTGCACTCTACGATTCAGCTTCGGCTGTGCAAGCACTACGACTCCAAGATCAGATCTTGACACTCTACGATTTCTGTCTTTGTGCTCGATGTCTTCATCTGATCTTGCTCGACTACGATCTCTGCCCTTGGTATGATTAGTAGACTCTACGACTCTGAGTGTAGTCTACGATTCTTAACTTGGCTTTGGCAGATACTCAGTCGGCTCGTAGGCAGGCTGTCTCTACGATTCTGAACATGACTTCCTCAGCAGACTACGGTCCTGAGGAAGTTCCCCTCGACACACTACGATCCTCTCCTCGTCTCTCCAGGTAGTCTACGAACTCCAAGACTACTATCTTGCAGACTACGATTCTGCCTTGATAGCTCTCGAGTTTCCTCGACTCTCCCGGCAGACTACGATTTCTGGTGTAGTGCTCGACGATCAGACAAGCCTATCTATTACATCATAAGATCAACCTAACATGCTTGATCTTTCTATGTTTATAGTCCTTGTACATCATTTCTTTTTAAGGACTTTACAAAGTTGTTTTGCTTATGTAGGATCAACCTAACATACTTGATCAATTCATTCTAAGTCCTTGTACACATGTTTCTATTATCTATCAAAGGACTTTATAGCTTTTCTTAATGCAAGCATACTTACATATTCATTCATATATATCATAATCAAATCAGATGTAAATAGGAATAACATTCACATTATTCCTGACAAAGAATATTATTCCATGAGACTATATAATAAAAATCTTAACTTATGTAATTTTACTGAAATTGTATAAATAAACCTTGTGTGATATTATAATTCATGGCCGGCTAATAAAAGGTGTATTTTAAATGTATAAAAGAAAATAAATTTACTTAAATAAATGCTTGATATTTAATATTAATTTTGATATTTATGTATAAATGGGATAATAAAGTTTTATGAAGAATAATGGGTTGTTGGTACCCAACTAAATTATATTCTAACCTAATGTAAATATTATTTGGACTAACACAATGTACATGGACTATATGATATGTGTATGTAACCATAGCTAAAACCTAAGAAATAACATTTAGTCATCAAATGTAAACTTATAAGCCAAAGAGGAAATAAACTTGAGTATGCTAAAACTATTCTACTGATTAATAGATTTGTTTCAAAATCAGTGTCTTATTCTATTTCTCCAACCGTGTTATATCAAGAGCCTATCCCTTCACTGTTGGAAATCAAAAAGGCTAGATTAGTGGGAAATAATGGCTAGGAGGATGGCTGAGGATGGAATAGTAAAAACTATTCCACCAAATCTTGCTTACCCAATGATCATTTCTTCTTCCTCTTAGTTTAATTCATTGAGCAAAGCCCAATTTTGGTCAAAAGCTTCCCTATAAATGGAGGCTTTTCTCTTCTCAGTTAAGTTTCTAGAAATTCTCTATGAATCTAAATTAGAGTGTGAGTTGTTGAGTTGAGGAGCAATCAGAAGTTATGAAGCTAGAATTAGCTTTTACAAGCTCTAAGAAGGTAATATCCATGTTCTAGATTCATAATTTCAAGTGGGAAAATTCTAGAGTTTCCATGAATTACATATGAATTAGTTTGTAATTTGAAGCCAATGTGTTAATTGAGTTTATATGCATGTATGGAACTAATGTGACTGATTTTAAGCATGTTAAAGTGAAGAAATTCGTGTTTGGTTTTGAGTTCTGTAGGAGCAGAGCCTTTCCTAGTTCTTCCCAAAAAGGGCGCAACTGCACCCTGTGATCTGTCGTTCAAAATGGCTCAGTTGCGTTGTGCACCAGAAAAGAATTCTAACTTCTGCTATAATCTGATAGTTTTAACATGTTAGTATGACTTAAACATGCATAAAAATAGACCTGACTTATAATCTTAGGTTCCTTTGCATATTATGGGTGCTCTAGCTTGCTTTAGTATACATTCTAGGATTTTTGAAAACAAACTTTGATGAAACTTGTGTGTGTGAGTTCTGACTTCGTAACATATATATGGCCAGGTTATGTATATACATGAACATGAGATGTGATTCAAAGTCGCCTTGCAGATACTAAATTACTTTAAGCTTTGTTTAAAATGACTTTCAAAGCCAAACTCGAACATTTTGCAAAATAAGTTTATGAAACTTATGAAGTTATATTCTGAACATATAGGATGGCATGCTAGTACTCTTTATGCTCCTAAACATGACCTATATGTATAGTCACTTTGTTAGACACAATATAAGTTAATCAAGCATGCGTTTAAACACATTTTCAAGTGATGAACTATATGGACTATGCGTAAATGAAGTGAATACATGTGGGCATGCGTATTAAAGATTGTATAACATCCTTACATGGTTAAAGGGTCAATATGGTTAGCTATTTTATTTTGTGAACTTAGTTTGCCTTAATTTCATTGAAACTCCAATTAGTATCATAATGTGTAAATGTGAACTTAAAATAACCCTAAGAGAGGCCAAGACCTCTTAAGCTGTGTATTTTTTATGTGTTAACACCCATGCATGCTAAAAGGTAAATTAAAACTAAGAAATCAGAACTCAACTTTAGTCTGCGGTTAGAAGCAGCCAGCAATTCTTGCCGCTCCCAAGCTAACCTCAAATAAGAATCATCTTTGCAGGCGTGTTATTTGACCATTTTATTTGTAATATGAACCTTTTAGCAAGTGTATGATACTACTCTAAGTTATAATATACGATTATAATCATGTTTTAACTTTTTATTGGTGTGATGGTTATATAGAATCACAAAATCTTGAAGATTATAAATGAGTTATAAACTAGTTTTCGAAAACAAAGTCAAAGGTGACAATGTGGTTTGAGAAGATGCTACTGTGTGGTCTGATTGTGCAACTAAGATAGAACTCTACATGATCGAACATGTATGAGATTGTTGGCTTATATATAGAGTTTGAATAACTAACGAATACGTATATGTACATAACTACGATACAATAGGAATTCAAAGTGTTGATAAGCTAGATATTGGTAAACTACGCTAAAGGCATGTTCCCTAACTTCATTCTTATATTGAATGCAAGTATCTAAACCTTATCTCTTATTGCAAAAATTTGAATTGTAATCATCAATCATGTCTATATTGAGCAAATATTTACATTCGTATGAATAGTCATTCATATTCTGAAATTCGATTTAAACTATATATTGTAAGACCTCAATTTTTTTAAATAAAATTGAATTTCCTCTAATTATTATTTTGAATAATAAAGTGTTAATTTAATATAATACTTTGGTTATGGGTGAAATGTGAAAATTCTGCAAAATAAGCAAGTGGTTATAAAATATTAATTGTTATTGAAGAATATTCGCTTGGTCGTGGAATATTCTTGCTGTCGGGGAATATTCGTACGATGGTGCGAAATGCATTTAGGGGCCCCATTACGAAAACTACAATAGGATGAAGAAAACGATAAGTTTGAGTTTTTATAAATAATCTACAGTAATTGTTACCAAATTAACACTATTGAAATACCCCAGTGGTTAAAATACTGAATGTCTGGGTTGTTGTAGAATAACACCAGGTATTGCATGCATTATTTTGGATTATTGATTCTTATATAAGAAGGCACTACTCAATAATTCTTACAGTAATTACTTTTTAATATTTTATTTTATTGATCCAATAATTGTTACGTTGATATTTTATATTATTGTTGTTTCAATAATTGTCACTACACATTATTTCTCATTATCAGATCAACAATTCATATTATTTGAATAATATTATTAGATAGCATTATTGGTAATGTCTAAGAAATTTCTGTCTAGGAAAGGGGTTTAGTCACCTAATTGCGCGCCAATAAGGAGAAATCCTTATCTAAACCCCTCTTCCACGAGAACGCACATGGTTGTCATATTGTGATTTTGTAATATTATTTGTGAATAATTAATTATTAATTTATATGATAAGAAAATATTTATTTTATGTGGATATAGATAAAAGAATTAATATTGAGGTGTTTTATCAGTATTTTATCGGAATGGAGGTATTAAAAATAATCCGTATGTGGATTTCGGATATTTTCTGATTGGAATTTAGAAAAACTTTCTTCTACAAAGATGTAGAGAATTAAATCTCCTAAGGAATGGACATAAAATTCGTATTTTTATGATAAAAGGGCTATTTATTATAAATTATTGATGTTTCGGAAATAAATATTTTTATTAAAAACATGGTGGGCCCCACTTTTGGTTGGTGTGAAAATTGCTGAATTTTGGTGGGTCCTACTAGTGGTGTCGAATAATTTGGTCAAGAAGGTGTGCGTAGGAAATTTTTAAAGAATATTAATATTTTATTAATTTAGTCTGCTTTGGCGTTCTGGCATTTTCCTATAAATAGGATGGTTAGTTAGAATTGAAAATCACATCAGAATTATAAGTTTTATCTCTCTATATTATCGAGCGTATTTTGTGAGTATTTAGACACTTTGAGAGTTGCTATTCAGTGCAAGTTTCTTTCAGCGTTATATCTGATGTTTCAGGCAGAAGTACTATTCTTTTGAGGTAAGGGATGTTATTTTCTTCGTAAATGATGTTTTTCTTTCAATATCATTATGCCGAAATATTAGTATGTATTTTATTATAAAATTTTTCATGTTGAGATTACTATTCACGTATACGACACTATTCACGAATACGGTACTATTCACAAGTACTATTCACGAATTATGATTTTTCTTGTGGAACTTTTACCTTTTTGTGTCGGGGTTACTATTCATGTATACATCACTATTCACGTATACGACACTATTCACAAATACGGCACTATTCATAGAAAAATGATATTTTATCTTCTTTGTCTAAGTTGTCTATTATGGTTACTATCTTTGATTGTATCCATGTTTTGATCATAGAAAAATGAAATTTACTCTACTATGGTATATTATGGAGTATTTTTTAACTTGGATTATCTAAAGTACGAATCTCTAATCTTTGTCCTTTTATCTCATTGGACTAGTTTCTTTAAGATATTTTTCATCATCCTCAGTCTTAAATGATGATACTTGATGAATATCTATGGCCTGTAGTGCACAGATGAAAGATTACCTGATGAATATCTTTGGCCCGTAGTGCAAAGATGGACAGGTGTTGAGATGAACATGACCAACTGGTGATACAAATGAATTTCTTTGGCTCATAGTGCAAAGATGAATATTTTATTCAAGATGTATATTGCTTGATGTTACAGGGATAAAATATTGATGATGGACTTTTAAATCATAAAAGAAAGTAGATTTCATTCTCTACTTAACTCTTCTAATGAATTATTATTTCTGTTGCGAATATTGATCTAAAACTTAGTGTCCATTATATTTTATCTGATTTATTGAAGGCTAACGATATTTTGTTGTTCATTATCTTAGTTATAGTATTCTTTACTGGTCTAGTTGAGCTCACCCTTTTCCTTTTTGTTCCATTTTTCTTCTTAGGAGGCGAGAATATAGCGGGAACTAGTCGGGGTGTGGAGTGATGGGTCCAGACAGTTGTTTTAGCAGTCCTCACTATTTTGTAAAATAGTGTGATATTAATTATAATGAGGACTCCTTTTGAGTTTGAATACTGTCTATTAGACAATATTTGTATTTAAACTCACAGTATATGTGTTGTCGTATTTTGTACGACAATTGTAATAATGAAGTTGTAGTTATTTTCTGTACCATGTATTTGGCGACTCAAAATGGGTGATGTATACCTATTTTGGGGGCGTCACAGTTGGTATCAGAGCTTAGGGATATATGGTCTCTGGCAGAGATCGGGGAATAGAACTAGGAGTGGAGAGACGAGTAAATCCTTCGCTAATGTGTCCTACCTAAGCTTATTTGGTATTTAATTGGTCCGTCAGAATACAAGGATAATATGTGATATGTCAATTTCTTTAATTAACCCTTGTTTTATGACAGTATTTGAGAATGACAGCTGAAAATGTTTACAACGGAGTGAATGAGACCGTGGAGACACATTTAATCACCAACCAAGGGAACGTGCAACAGGAAGGCAATATTCCTCCTATAAATAACACTACCAAATAAACGATGAATGATGGGATGTTTAGAAGCTTTTTGCAGTTTATGAAAAATCAGACAAGGGAGACTCGTGTACAAAATACGGGTGGAAATGATAGCAACGCGCGGCTTGTCACAGCCAAGCAGTTCAAAGAGTTGGGACCACTAGAATTTTTGGGAAAACTAGATCCGATCAAGGCGGAAACGTGGGTTAAGCAAATTACCAAGATATTTGATGTCTTGGGATGCACTGAGGAGCAGAAGGTTCCATTCGCCACCTTTATGTTCCGTGGTGAGGCATATTACTGGTGGGAATTTATGAAGCGTACCCAGCCTGCCGCACTTAATGTGTCTTGGGAAGCATTTCAGAAACTGTTCAATGACAAGTACTTTCCTGAAAGTTTTCGTCATATGAAGGAGGTAGAGTTTATTACGCTAGAACATAACAACATGACTGTGTCCCAGTATGAGGCTAAGTTCGCAGAGTTATCCAGGTTTTCACCTCATTTGGTAGAGAATGAGGAATGTATGACGCGGATATTTCTGAGAGGTCTGAAACCCAAAATTCGTTAATACCTTATCTCTCACGAATTTTCTCTATATTCAGATGTTGTGAACATGGCTCAATTATTAGATCAAGATAATGAGTATGTTCAACCGAGGTACCACAATCAGGGTCATACTGGTGGTAGCAGTCATCGGAGCAATGACAACCAGCGGGGAAGAAAACATCCGGACAAAAGCGGTTACCACTCTGGTGGTAATCGTGGCCATGATAGTAGAAGAAGCGAGTCGGGGGGAGATTTCAAAAAGAGAAGGTACAATAATGATAACGTGAAAACGTCAGCACCAACATCAACTATTTCTAGGGGAGGAAAACAACCGCCGGTCGTATGTTATAAATGCGGGAAAGAGGGACACATCAGCCGAAACTGCTCATAACAATCGAAGGTGTGTTATAACTGTGGAAAAGAAAGTCATATAGCTAGAGATTGTCTTGTAGCAAAACCAAGTCCAACGGGGATGGTGACTCCAAAGGTTGTCCTGGACAAGTCAAAGTCGGTGGTTCTTGAAAGAGCGTTTGTCGTGACTGCCCAAAACGCAAGGAACCCGAACGAGGTGATCACGGGTAAGCTAATCATAAATTCTTACGAAGTTTATACCTTATTAGATACCGGTTCTACCCATTCTTTTATCTCTCCTTCTTGTGCTCAACATTTGAATTTGACTCCGGAGAAATTAGACTTTGACTTATCTGTTGAAACTCTGTTAGGAGAGACTTTCGTTACATCCACAGTTTATAAATCTTGCTTGATTCAAGTTGGGACCATCACATTACTTGTCGATATTATTTCTTTGAAAATACTTGCATTTGATGTGATTTTAGGGATTGATTGGTTAACCACTTATCATGCCAAAATTGATTATTTTCTTAAGGTTGTTAGTTTTCATATTCCTAACCAACCTGTTATGCGAATTCAAGCAACTAAACCACTAAAGTTAATAACTGTCATATCAAGCCATAAAGCCATTTGTTTATTGAAAAATGGATGTCAAGCTTTCTTAGCCCATGTCATGGACTTGAACAAAAATACGTCAAATTTGAATAATATTTCTTTTGTTAATGAATTTCCTGACGTATTTCTTGAAGAACTTCTCGGTCTACCCCCAGAACGTGAAGTTGAATTCTTTATTGACCTTGAACCTAGTACAAAACTAATTTCTAAAACCCCATATAGAATGGCTCCTATTGAAATTCAGGAGTTAAAGGTTCAACTACAGGAGTTGTTAGACATCAGTTTCATTCATCCTACTACATCTCCTTGGGGTGCCCCTGTTTTATTCGTAAAGAAGAACGACGGGAGTATGCGACTTTGTATTGACTACCGGGAATTGAACCATGTCACCATCAAGAATAGGTATCCGCTACCTTGCATTGATGACCTGTTCGACCAGTTGCAAGGAGCACAATTTTTCTCAAAAATCTATCTTTGATCTGGATATCATCAGTTAAAGATTAAAACTGAGGATATTCCGAAGACTGCCTTCAGAACTCGGTACGGGCATTATAAATTCTTAGTCATATCTTTTGGATTGACTAATGCTCCTGCTGCTTTCATGGATATGATGAACCATGTGTTCAAGGAATATTTGGATCAGTTCGTTGTTGTCTTTATTGATGACATCATCATCTATTCCAAAAGCCGTTAAGATCATGAGCGCCATTTGAAGATGGTACTTCAAAGGTTTCGTGAAAATAAGCTATATGCCAAGCTGAAGAAATGCGAGTTCTGGCTTGACGAAGTAGCATTCCTTGGGCACGTGGTGTCAAAACATGGAGTATCTATTGACTCAGTGAAGATTGAAGCAATACAAAGTTGGGAGCAACCGAAGTCGGTGACCAAAGTATGTAGCTTTATGGGCTTAGCTGGTTATTATCAGATATTCGTGGAAGGGTTTTCTCAAATTGCTACTCCGTTAACTCAGCTGACTCGGAAAGATACAAAATTCGTATGGAGGGAGGAATGCGAGAAGAGTTTCCAAGAACTTAAGAGGAGACTCATTTTGGCACCTATTCTGACAATACCATCTGGTTTAGATGGATTTGTTATCTACAACGATGCTTCAGGCAAAGGGTTAGGATGTGTTCTCATGCAACATGGGAAAGTCATAGCCTATGCCTCGTGACAACTCAAAGATATGAGAGGAATTATCCTACTCATGATCTGGAGTTGGCAGCAGTTGTTTTCGCATTGAAGATATGCAGACATTACCTGTATGGGGAGAAAGTGGAGATCTATACAGATCATAAAAGCCTCAAATATTTCTTCACCCAAAAGGAACTCAACATACGGCAATGACATTGGCTCGAGCTGTTGAAAGATTACGATCATACCATCCAATACCATCCTAGAAAAGAGAATGTAGTAGCTGACGCATTGAGTAGAAGATCGTATGTGGGTACGAGTGCGATGTTGTTAACGCAAAGACCCATTTTGTATGTGTCAAGAATAAACATATGAATGATATTCCTATTTACATATGATTTGATTATGATATATATGAATGAATATGCAAGTATGCGTGCATTAAGTAAAGTTGTACAGTCCTTTGATAGAAAATAGAAACATGTGTACAAGGGCTTAGAATGAATTGATGAAGTATGTTAGGTTGATCCTATATAAGCAAAACAGCTTTGTAAAGTCCTTAAAAAGAAATGATGTACAAGGACTATAAATATAGAAAGATAAAGCATGTTAGGTTGATCTTGTAATGTAATAGATAGGCATGTCTGATCGTCGAGCACTACACCAGAAATCGTAGTCTGTCAGGAGAGTCAAGGAGAACTCGAGAGCTGTCGAGGCAGAATCGTAGTCTGCAAGATAGTAGATCTCAGAGTTCGTAGACTACCAGGAGAGACGACGAAGGATCGTAGTGTGTCGAGTAGAACTTCTTCAGGATTGAAGTATGCTGAGGAAGTCATGTTCAGAATCGTAGAGACAGCTTGCCTACGAGCCGACCGAACATCCGCCGAAGCCAAGTCAAAAATGTAGACTACGCTTGGAGTCGTAGAGTCTACTGATGTCGAAGCCAAGTCAAGGATCGTAGACTACACTCTGAGTCGTAGAGTCTATTGCAAACATGCAGAGATCGTAGTCGAGCAATATCAGATGAAGACATCGAGCGCAAAGACAGAAATCATAGAGTGTCAAGATATGATCCCAAAGTCGTAGTGTCTGCACAGCCGAAGCTGAATCGTAGAGTGTAGAACTAAGACCTCAACAGAATGTGCTCACAATGCCAAGGCAGAATCATAGAGCAAATATGATTCTCAACTAATGAGCACTCCCAGAATATCCAAAGGCATAAAGCCTCTGGTTGGCACTGCAAAGATACATCTCACCTGAAGGGAACCAGAGAGCACTCAACGAATGGCATGCAAGCTAATAGAAGATCTAAGCACCAACCCAATCAGCATCAAGATTGATTTGTGAAGCCATTCAAGATGAAGTCTTCCACAAGATGATCATAAGAAGACTTCTTTAATTGACTTAGGAAAGTCAACAAGTGCAGTAGTTGTCAAGTCAACAGAAGACAACAATATTGGAAGCAACCGAGATCGTAGTGTTTGTCAAACAAAGAATGAACTGATGGAAAGTGAACCGAGATAGTGGTTAGTCTCTGAAGAACAAGGCTAAAGTGATTAAGCGTAGGTCAATCCATTACTGATAAGTGAACGGGAGATCACAAGGAGAAAGCGAGCTAGACGCTCCACAAATCTGAAGTGTCTTGCTATTCAGATGGAACCATAACAAGGAGTTAGGCCATCAGTCTTTGAGAACAGTCGAAGCAAACAGAAATGTTGAAGCACTACAAAATAGAAGGAAGAGGTGTTCTACATTGGACATCCAATCAACACTCTTCAAGATCGTAGTGTTAACTCTACCAGTCAATGAGCAACACTCAAACAAGACACTACGATCAGGTCCTCGAAGACATGCATCAGAATCGTAGAGTTCGAATAGCTGAAGATTGAAGCATTGGCAACGGTTCAATCTGAAGGGTAATATTCAGACAAGAGCTTATTGAGAGCATCGATGCAAAAGGACAACCTCTGATCGAGAAATCAGAAGGACGAAATAAAGTCTTCGACCTGCCCAAGACATTAAAGTGACAACTCTGATGGGGTAGGTGAAACAGTAGACTGCAATATCAAATAAAGTATGACATGTCACATCAGCTGTCTACCTCTGTCAACTTGATATCTGTGAAGATATTTGAATAGCCTTCAACGTCTACTTTCCAACGGAAGGATTGGGAAGGAGTATAAATCAGGAAGAGCTTCAAAGATCGAAGGTTGCTAGAGTTTCCAAGTTTGGAGTAACGGTGGATTGGTCTAAACCATGTGAAATAGTGAGTCTGAAGGCTCACTCTACGATCCACCAAGAACACTCAGATACATGCAAAGGAAGAAGTAGAAGTGAGAGTTCTACTACGTAGAAGTAAGAGTTCTACTACAAGAAGAGTGTTCTAAACTGCCGAGAGAAAGAAGTGCATCATGTCATCTTAGTGTCCATCATGGGAAGACTCTAAGTACAATAGAGAAGAGCTCATAGTCATCTTAGCAAATCCATCATGAGAAGACATCAAGTATAAAGAAGGGAGATCGCAAACGTCATTGTAAGACCCCAACTTTTTGAATAAAGATTAGATTTTCTCGAAATATATGGTGTGGATTTGATATAATTTTATAGTTGTGGGTAATATTTACAAATGTTGCAAAGTACGCAAGTTGTTATATAATATTCGATTGGTCGGGGAATAATCATTTTACAGGGAATATTCGTACAACGGCACAATCATTGGTGGACCCCCACAACGGAATTATTGTCGGATTGAGAAAATGGCAAAAATACTTTATGAAAATAACGGCGGAAGTTTTACCGTTAATTGTTGAACTACCCGGTAGTAAAAGTACAGTAATATGCGTGGTTGCATAGTAGCACACGGTATTAATTATTGATGCTTACGTGAGAAGTCACTCAATTATACTCAATTATTGCTACAGTAATTGCTGCATCATATCTATCATATTATTGATTCAATTATTGTCACAGTATCATCTGCATAAAATGTTTTTTTATTAAATCAATACTTGAGACGACAAAGTTATTCATATTATAAATTTCAATATTTACAATGTCTAGAAGTTCTGTCAAGGAGAGGTTTGGTCACCTAATTGCGCGCCAATAAGGAGAAATCCTTATTGGAAAGCCCCCCTCTTTCTTGGGAACGACCTGATTGATAAATATTGTGAGTTATAATGTTAATGATGAATGTTGTTCGGAGTTGAATTTGGAGACGCGAGCGTGATATTTGAGTCCGGAATGACGAAATTAGTAAAAATAGTCTATAAACACAAAATTTTCCCGGATTCACTATTTGGTCAAAAAGTCAACAATTGACTTTTTCGAGAAAAGTCAAACTTCAAAATTTCAAAATTTATATTTTTGATAGAAATAGTTTCATTATGTTGGAATTGTTTGTGTTAGTGAAAATCGACATTTATTCCGATGATAATTGATGTCTATGGGTTATATTGATAAATCGTGTAATTTATCGGATAAATGAGCAATTAATTGCTACTAATTCACATGCTTATATAACTATTTGTTCACATATGTGTACTATTGAATCACATTATTTACTATTAGGGGAGTTGGTGCAAGATTGATAATACTTGCATGACTAAGTTAAAAATGGAGGTATAGATGGAGGTACTATACTGTAATTCGTATTTTTCACATGATTATACTATTGATTCACATAATTGAACTATTGATTCACATTATTTACTATTAGGGAGTTGGTGCAAGATTGATAATACTTGCGGGACTAAATTAAAAATGAAAGAAAAGTTGGAGGTATTGTCTTTGTAATTTTTGAGCCCCAAAATGTGCAATTATCGAAACTATATTTTCCTATAAATAAGCTCATTCTTCCTTCATTTCTCACTAATTCACAAAAGCTTTAGAGCGATTATTATAGAGAGAAATTATAGAAAGAAGAAGAGAAGTCTCACTACCTCACTATTCCAAAGATCCGCTTTTTCTAAGGTAGGAGTATTATTTCTTTCTTATCTATGAAGAGAACTTCATTATTCCATTCTTTATTATTACGTTGGATTAACCTATATACGCTGGGCTACCCTATACTTGGTGAAATTCTTACATTGTTCCATTCTTTATCATTCTCGTAGAACATCATATTCATGCGTTTTCACGCGGACCGTTCCGTCATTATTATTCTGTTGGAATATCCTCCGTCATGCATCGTTCTATGCTTAATTCGATTCAGATTATTATTCTCGTTGGAATATCCTCAGATGTATGCGTTTTTTACGCCGAACCTTATTCCATTATTTATTATTCTCATTGGAATAACTCGCCTTGCATGCGGTCTATCGCATGCCTGGTGATTTCTTTTGTTATTCCATTCCTTATTATACTCAGTTGGTTAAAGTTTTGATTTCTATAATCCATGAAATTAGTGGAATATCCTTGATATTTGTGCTTCATCCAGTATCTTTTCATGGAAATATTCTTCTAAGCATTCTTGAATTTTACTCTAAAAAGCAGTATCATGTTGACAATTTGGACGTTATTAGTTCCTGGATAAAGTAATTCTTGAACTTATTTTATTGAATTCTTATATCATTGTCATCATCCTCATGTTTATATTTTGTTGAAAGTCATCTATGGCCTATAGTGCATAGATGGACTTGGTATGATTATTACGACCGTGGATTATTGATTGTAATCATGGTAGTAATGTTACAAATGATGTGGTAAAAGTCCTCATTGGTCCGTAGTGCATTGATGGACGTTGTTGGCATGATCATGACCATTATTGAATACACAAATATTCTTGGCCCGTAGTGTATGGATAATTGTGGTCGTGATACTAAAGAATATCCTCGCCGTAGTGCGGGGTGATTCGATGATGTGGATTATTTATTAAAATCGAGTCCCAAATGATAAAAGTGATGAAAAACCTTTTAAATCATAAAAGATAGTAGATTTTATTCTCTACTTGATTCTTTTAATGGATTGCTTGTTCACTGCAGCTTAAACTTGATGGTTGTTATATTGTATCGCTTTAACATCGTTGAAGGCTAACGATAATATATTCTGCATTATCTTAGTCATAATATTTCCTACTGGACTAGTTGAGCTCACCCTTTTACTTTTATTATTCTCTTCAAGAAATGAGAACGTAGCAGGGACTAGTCGGGGAACAGAGTGACGGACCAGATGATAGCATTAGTAGTCCTCACTATTCAGTGAAATAGTGGAAAATAAATGTATTAATATTGAATTTGAGTTTGAATATTGTCTAGACGACAATATTTGTATTAAAACTCACAGCTTATGTTTTGTCGTACTTCACACGACAGTTGTATAATTAAGTTGTATTTGTATTCTGTACTATGTATTTGAAGACTCAAAATAGGTGATGTATACCTATTTTGGGGGCGTCACAGTCATCATGGTGGAAATCATGAGAAAGTTTCTAAGTACCTAGCAGAAGAACTTACAGTCATCTTAGAAACATATCATGTGCAACCATCATGTATCAAGAGGAAAGATCTTCAAGGCAGTCATCAAGGGATTATCCGAAGTGGTTGAGTAACTGAAGAAGTTGAGCATCATGCAACACTCAACTGTACTTCAAGGATGATCACGCCAAGCTTCTAAGTACAGAAGATGTTCAGAGCATGAAGACATCTTAGCAAAATTTCAAAGACACCAACTCAATTAAACAAACAAACAAATAACTCGTAAGCCGATGCTTCGAGGGTCCTTGTCCTGGAGGGACTAAATGAAGTTCCAAGCGCTTTGGGCTTGAAGAGTTCCTAGGGAACTAGAGGAGTCCCAAGGTCACGGCCTTGAAGAGTTCTTAGTGAATCAAGTCCCAAGGTCACTGGGCCTTGAAGGAATCTTAGTGATTCGTGGTTCGCCTTTCCTTAGTTGAAATCCTCGCTAGTTGAAAAACAAGAAGAGTGGATTAGGAGCATGAGTCTCTGAACCACTTAAAACCCCTTGTGTCTTTTACATTATGTACTTTAACTGCTATAACCGCTATGTATGTTTAACTGCTTACAACCAAACTAGCTCTACGAACAATGTATGTTTGATTATAAATATATCAATGAAGGGGATCTTTTACTTATTTCGTTGTGCTTGAAAAGATTCTTATGTTTGTCATCTGCTAATGTAATAGCAATACAAAATAAAAGAGTAAAGTATTTGAAATAAAAAGGATCTATTCAACCCCCCCTTCTAGATCTATTGTGCCTATTGGGAACTAACAATTGGTATCAGAGCATGATCTCATTGTTCTAAACTTAGTTTTGTAGTAAGTAACTTGTTATATGCAGATGAGCTCATACGTTGGAAATATTGTGTATAGGTTAAATGTGTATATACACCTGAAGCTGCTCAGATTGGTCCATGTTCTTGACTCCTACATCAACAAGACCAATCCCTGCCTGCAGTCAATCTTGTAGTCTGAAGACCAGACGAGAAAGCTCAAGAGACATCAACGACAAAGAGTCAAGCATCCTCCAGCCTGAAAGATGAAAAGGCCATACGTGCTAAGAAATGCTTATCCAAAGAAGAAAGAAGATCATCTCTAACGTGTGTCTGGCCAACCAGCATCTAGGTGCAAACTTTGTGAACTAAAAGATGTCAAAGAACTAAAGATGCTGGGATTCTCTTAGCCTGTATCTGCAAGCACTACAAGAAAAAGGTCTATCAGCGACCAATTCTATCAGCGACCGCATATACGGTCGCTGATATTCCTAATAGTGATCGACTTCAGCGACCAATATATAATCCGGTCAAGAAAGTTATATCAATGACAGATCACGATCACCGACGGTCAGCTAGAATAAATTTCCCACCCAAAATTTGGTTTGAAATGTTGGTAGCCGTAGGTTTTTATGCACCACTTATAATCAATCACGCATGCGGTCGCTGATAAGTCCATGTCATTAAAAATCAATGACCGCATTTGGTCGCAGAGAATGGGTTCTTGATCAACCTAAATGAAATCGATGATCGAAGCTTTAATACGACCTACAGCAGAGAAGGAAAAAAAAGAGGGAGCTCCAAAATAGAGAGAAGAGAGAGAAAGGGGGGGAGAGGAAGAGGATTTCGGTCGTCGCCGCCACCACCTGCCACCTACCACCTACCACCTGCCACCGGCCACTTACCACCTGCCTAAGGAGAGAGACTGTTTTCAAACGAGTTTGATTGAATCTTCTAATTAAACATGTATTTATCTTCATTCATTGTAATTTCTTGATTCGTGTTTGAAATTGTATGTGAATTCTTTGGATTTGGCGATTGTGTGCATGAATACACTGTGTATTGGGTAATTCGTTTAGTCACCTATTGAATTGGGTAATTTGTTTTTATTTTAAAATAGGTTTTTGTCATCAAATCTGGTAACCCTAATCTGGGTATTGGGTAATTCGTTTAGGTTTTTGTTGTAATTTTTTTTAGTATCACAATTACTCCACACAAATAGAATTTGATTATTATTGTTTGCTTACCATTGTTCTTGCATAGAAAGGTTCTTGCATTTGACATAATCATATAAAGTCCATGAATATTTTGACTATTTTCTTTGGATATTGTTAGGTTGATTGAGCTACTAAGCAGCATTGTTTTCTTTTCAAAAATTGTTGTTGGTTCTTTGTTTAAAAAATTCCCCTTTTTCGTTCGTGTTTGTCTATAATATAGATAATTATGTGGCTGCACATAAACTTGCATCTTTAACCCTCAGTGTAATGCATTAAAACTTGATAGTAATTCTCCTAATCGACTACTTATCATTATAATGAACATTACACTTCAATCGTTATTGTTTTGGTCTTATTGTATTGGGAATTTGTATATTTCTCTTGGTTTGTGTCTTGGGTGCCTAGAAATGTCCATATATACATGCCGCGTGTATGTATAGTCCATATTAGGGGAGACTCAATGCTAAATTTTCTTAAGTATTATAATTATAAGTTTGTAGTTGAAATTTTTTACCTCTTTTTATTGTGAACAGCTTTTAGGTTTAAAATATATAATAGCTTTTGGTTCTAGGAAAGCTATGCCCATTATTGGTTATCAATTGGATATAAATATATTGGTGATCCACTAGAGCCTATTAAGGGACTGTTGGAGCTGATGGGTTGGACTTGGGGCCGCGAGGCCACATGAGGCCACGCCAAGCTTAGTCGAGCCTCACGGGGCCAAGCCAAGCTTGGTTGTCAGCATGGTAAGCTATTGAAATACATTAAGCCAAAATAAGCGATGATAGGAACCGTTAGTGCAATGTAGAAGGTAACTAGACACACTTGGACAATAAAGAGATTATTTTGGCTATAACAGAAAAACATGGATATTTAACACTTATGTATACAAGAATAAAGCTACAAAAATGTTATAGAAGCTATAAATTGCTCAACCAAGTTTTGACTATCCCAAAACATAAAAGATTATAGAAAGGGACCGTGAGGGGTATAATCTTAAAACATGTTAGCCGAGGCCTTAAATGGACTCTTCTATTCTTGGCGTGAATGTGATAACCCGGGATTTCGAATAATCCGAATTTTACGAATAATTTTTTTTTAATTAATATTAATATTAATTATCAATATTGTGTTGTGTAACTGTGATACGCGTTTAGAGAATGAGTCAATTTGTGTATTGACTAAGATATTTGAGTAGAGTTGTGCTTAACGGAGAATAGAAATCGTAACCCTAGTTACGGATAGGGATTCGATAGAAAATATAATTAAAATAATTATATAAATATGTATGTGTTTTGTACGGTATAGAATTTTTGATCAATGATTGATCGGATAAGGTTTAAAATTAGTAAACCCTAATAAGGGATTAAAAACCCTAATCTCAAATTTTGAAACCCTAACGCGAAGATAGAAACCCTAATCCTAATTAGTGAGCTTAATGTGTTTAGTAAATATTAAATTGATTAGGAAACCCTAATTTAATTAGGAAACCCTAATTGTAATTTAGAAATTTTAATTTTTCTAATTTAAAACTCGAATTAGGAAACCCTTATCCTAATTAGTAAGCCTAATATGATTAGTAAATGTTAATATAATTAGTAAACCCTAATTATACTTTAGAAATATTAATTTCTATTTAAAACCCTAATTTTTATTTTAGAAATTTTTATTTTATTTTTTAAACCCTAATTAGAAAATTCTAGAATTTGGAGTTTGTAAAACCTAAGGGTTAAACCCTAAGGGTTTGGACATTTGACCATCTTGCCATTAAATTTAAATTGCAAATGACAAAAGTGCCCTTTTTGGATTTTTAATTACATAACTTGTAATTTTTGCTAAAACTTTAGTTGGTAACCTAATGTCTTGACATTGTGACTCAAATATCTCAGCAAATCAGTCTAGCATTGCCAGCAACATCAGATCTAAGGCTATATATCATAATATATATAGATTAAGAAAGAGAAAGTTTATAAACTTTGCCATTTTTCTCTTTTGCTCTCACCAACTCCCTCTCTCACTAGAAGCTCCGAATTATACAAGTAGATCAGTCCTAAATACATTCCTTAGATCACCAAAATCAGATTGGAGAGTATAGATCAAGGATTGAAAAGCTAGAAGGTATAAACCAAAATTGATTTTTGATCTTTATTGCTAAGAAAAATTTTCTGTTTAAGTGTTTAAATCAGTGCTAGAGGATGTTATATGATGATCTATGATGATCTATCATAGATCCATAGCATCAAAGTTGGTAAAAATCGAAGTTTTTCAAAATTGTTCTTGAGTTTGAAATGAGGTCTGACAAGTAATGTCAGTCGCCACAGATCCTTGCTCGTATATGATATGTGTTGTTTTAATATTGTTATTGGTAGCTTGTAACGTTGTCTTCAATATGGAAGTGGAATCACAGTGATTGAATGTCTAGATTTCATTTTATTAACGGTCAAAACACGTTGACCGATGTTAACCAGAAGAATTATGGGTAACCCGGAATTCTAAAACCAGCGTCTGACAATTTCTTTTGGGCTTAAGATCTGTCAGTGTTTAAGTTGATTGTGGATGTTTTTTTATGCACGTTGTAGCCTGTAATATGTACTCCAAGTAAATGCCTTTATATTCCATAAACATCAAATGGATTTGATTTAATTGGTGGTCAAAATAGCCCATCTGATCATGAATCACTTTTCTGGAAATTCCAGAAAGTGTATGAACATGACTTCTGACCATGGTTGACCGGATTGTATCTGGTTATTTTCCTGTGTTTCAACTGATTTGGTGATTTATACTTGTTCCTTGACATGTTGACTATAGATATGAACCATAAACGCACATGAATCATGAACGGATCGTATAGAAAAGTTAACTGGAAAATGGTCACTCAGACTGCTGGGTTTCTAGGTAATCCCAGAAACCGTCTGACAATGAATTTAAAGGCATAGATCAGCTTGTTGTGTTGTTGTTTGATAAAGATAAGAATTGATAATTGTATTACTGTATACTAACTTCAAGATCATGATTATAAATTACCCAGAAACGATTTTAAACCGAGATTTTAATCTGGTCAAAGTAAGGACCTTGAACACTGACTTTGTCAGTGTTCTTGAGCCAAGAACACCTAAGGCTACAGAATGTGTCGCTAAAGGCCTATAGCGACGGTTTATTTAATTTTATTTTTCTAATTTCTGGAAAATGATTAAAAAAAGAAAATAAATTATAAAAATTATTAAAATGGTTTTAAAAATTATTTTAAATTATGAAAAATAATTTTTGACCAATTGGAATATTTTTTAATATTTATAATTATTTAAATATTAAAGGTATTTAATTTAATTAATTAGTGTATTAAATAAATTAGAGAAAAATGATTTAATATAATGAAAAATTATTTTAAATAAGAATAATGCATTTAAAAATATTTTGAGTTATAAAATGTAACTTTTAATATTTTTAGAGAATTTTCATTAATAATTTAATATTCATGATATTAGATTTATTTAATTATTAAATTAAATAAATAAGATAAAATGATTTTATTGATTTAAAAATCATTTTAAATAAGAATAAAGTGTTAGAAAATATTTTGAATTATGAAATATTATTTTCAATATTTTTGGAGAATTCTCATTAATAAATTAATATTAATGATATTAGATTTATTTAATTATTATATTAAATAAATGAATTAAAAATGGTTTTATGGATTTAAAATCATTTAATAATAAGAAAATGATTTAAAAATATTTTAAGTTATAATTAGAGACTTTTAATATTTTGATAATAATTTCATTAATATTTAGATATTAATGGTGATGGTTTAAAATGATTTTAATTATTTCAAAAATCATTTAAGTATAATATTAATGATTTAAAAATATTTGAAGTTATTAATAATAACTTTAATATTTTGACAAGTATGACATTAATATTTTTATATTATTAAATATTAATGATGATAAGATTATTTAATAATTAAATCATTTAAAAATGATTTAAGTGTTTGAAAAATTATTATAAATTATAATAATTGTTTATAAATTATCAAAAGCTTCCGGGAAATGTTATAAACGATATTTGACGTATCTAAATTAATATTGAAGCTTAGAAACCGAGTTTAATTGACAATAACTGTGTTAATTATCGGGTAAGGTGACCAGGACATCGAGAATGGACCGAAGTCCAATCAGACTAAACTAGTTAGACTTGATAAGTGTTTATATAGGATATAAACACTAATGTGGCTATGTGGTAATGTGCCTAGGAGAAGTTTGACTGTAAATTACAGTATTACGTGTTATGAAATATTATGCTAATTATGAGACCGATATTATTGGTTATATGTCTTACGAACGCAGTTAATTATATTGTGTAGTTGTAATCAACGCGGAAGGTAAGTTTCCTAACTCAGCCTTGAGTTATATTCATTCAATTATTATAATGGTTAATTATTGCAAATTATACCATGTCCAGGGAATTTATTGTTGATTATTCGTAGTTAGTGCATGATTAATATTTCAAATTGAATTACTGATTCGGAGAATATACATTTGTAGAATAACTGTTGTTGGATATTCATATTCGTAGAAGATAGAATTGACAATACAGATAATTACTGTTTATTGTCAAATTATGTTGAGAAATGTCTTAGCTAATTATTCTGGCTAGACGAACATTTGTTAGAACTTGATAAATTCGAAAAGAGAATTCAATTGTTATTGCTAGATCGATGCCAATTATTTTGGCTAGATCGATAAGTAAATAGAAATTGAAATCATTGCGTTTCGTTGTTAATTCAAAATCTTGATTCTGAAACTGAGAAGAATAACCTTTTTTATAAAGGGAACATTTTAGGTCGTATATTCAGCCATTGCGCACTGTTAAGTATTATGCATAATATAGGGTATAATAAAGCTAATCATTTTTTATACTTGTAGAGGGGTATGATTTAATCTTTATGGTTATCTGATACGCCTGTGTATGTATCAAAGTAAATCTTTGATAGATACCCGAGAAAATAAGTTCTAAGATCTGGTGAGATCACTCAGCATAAATCTGGAAAATATTCCACTTTGTTATTGCGTAGAATTGGTTCTTGTTTATTCAATAGAATATCGTAAAAACTTTGAAAGCGTTGTACTATTTCATTATCAAATTATTGCGTTCCCTAGAATATGAGAAGACTTGTTATTAATTAATGATTTGTTCAGCCATTTCAAAGTTCCCCGAACTTTGGTGTCATTCTATCATAATTGATAGTCTATTATTCTGATACTTATACATTCATTGTATATCTTAACTTGCGGGGCAAATTTGTTGCTCACCCTTTCTAAATAAAACTTTTCAAATTAGGGGACGAATTGGCGGGGAGGTCTTGTGAAGAACAAAGGCAAAGACATAGTGATTAATTAGTTATGAATAACATTATTATTATGTTGTATTTGTGAATCCTTTTTGTATAACTAAAGGGTATGTTTGTAATGTTAAGGTTAGAGAACCTGGGGTAATGTATTAACTATATCATTTAATGAAGTGTATGTTCCTATTTGTAAATAAATGGGTAGTTAAATATTATTTATATTGTGGATCGTGAACACCAAACTCGGGGGGTCAGGTAACCCGAATTTGGGGGTGTCACAGTGAAGCCTTAGATGGTGGTAGTCTTCAATTCTTGGCGTGAAGCCTTGTACAAATGAGATACTTTAACTCTGATATAAAGCTAGCATGAATGAAACACCTTACGTATTCACTTACGATAAACAATAAAAACAAATTGAAAACAAATTAAAATAAAATAACATGATATAATATAACTATTAAACTAAGTAGAATTTACTTAGTTTCTCATACTAAATTTAATAATATTTAAAGTTTCTCATATGCTTACAAGTATGCTCAAGTCATATGGTTACAAGTATACTCAAGTCATATGCTTACAAGTATGCTTAAATGTTAATCATATGCATGCTTACAAGTATGCTCAACTCATATGGTTACAAGTATATATGCTCAAGTTATATGTTAACATTTATAATGTTGTCAGTAGTAGGTACCGTGGAATCATGGACCTCTATTCAGACCGTAGTTGGATGGCACGACGAAAGTCAAGTGCCCGATAGTGCTTCTGTTTGAATTTAGAGTTGGTTGCCAAGTGTTTTTAGATTATGTGTATAGTCACCCGGAATGTATGAATGGTAAGTCGCAGATACGATGTCCATGTTTGAAGTGTAAGAATGTAAATTATATGGACAGAGACATAGTAAACTATCATTTACTGGTTTCTAGGTTAATGAAAAATTACGAAGAATGCTGGTGGGCACATGGGCAGAGAAGAGATGGTGGCATAACAGAAGTACACAATTCGGGTAGTAGTACTCATCGTATGAATGAAATGGTTCATGATATTGCAGGGCCAGATTTTGATTGGGAACAAGGCAGAGAGCAACCTATGAATTCTGATGCCAAAGACTTCTTTAAGTTGTTAGACGAGGGTAGCGAGCCATTGTGGCATGGTTGCACCAAACACACTACATTGTCTGCAGTGGCGACATTACTTAACATCAAGGCTGATCACAACATGAGCCATGAGTGTTTTGAGTCGCTCTTGAAGGCCATTAAGAGTATGTTGCCTGACGGTGAGAAATTGCTTGGTAACAATTACTTTTGTAAGAAAATGGTGAAGTTGGGTCTTGGATACCGAAAGATCGATGCATGTCCCAACGATTGTATGTTGTTTTATAAGGAAAATGAACAGATGACAAGGTGCACGTACGTCCCGCATATATCATTTATATATAAGCATTTAAGATTCAATTTATACAAGATATATAGAACTTAGATGTAAATTGCTTTAATATATCTACTTATTGTTGATATAAATTGATGTTAATATGCTAATTGATGTTATATGCTTATTGTATTGGGAATTTGTATATTTCTCTTGATTTGTGTCTTGGGTACCTAGAAATATCTATATATATGCATGACATCGTGCATATGTCTAGTCTATATTGTAGGGGAGACTCTGGCAATTTTTTTTAACTATTATAAGTATAAGTTTGAAAAATGCTCATAAGTATTATAACTTAGATGTAAATTTCTTTAATATATCTACTTATCACTGATGTAAATTGTTGTATATTATAGTGATTTTTCAGATAATAAGATCGTCAAGTGCATATCACAATTTGTGTTTACTGAAATTGGCGTCTGGTGTGATTACGTGGGTGAAACACCTATAAGCCCACAAAGATCTTTGTTTGAAATTTGAATTTCGGTATATTTTTTTAAATTATGATGTATAATATAATATTCAAAGGATAATTGTTTAGTAATGTTATTATTGTTGTTTTATTTGCAGAAACGGTATAGATGGGAGGACGTGCGAGCTTCAAGGATATGAGCACATTATTCTCGCGAGTCGGTGCGGTCCGCACCAAAGATAAATTGAACAAAGAAAGACAAAAAGCCCTTCACAATGTCGAGATAGACCGTCCAGGTCAGGGAGAGGATTATATGCACGAGCATAGCCCCTGGTGGTGCACCCAGTCCATATGGGCTGAGATGTATGCCCAATGGAGAGCTGAGAGCTGGGTGAAAAGACGAAAGACTACCTCCACCAATAGATCCTCGGGTGTACCCGATGGCGAAAAGGCGAAAGGGACATACAAGTGGCGGCGATATTTCACTGATTCTGACATATCAACGCTGTGGTAATGCGTATTTACAAGTTGTAATATGTTTACAATCATGAATTCTAGAAAATATATCACATTTTTACTTAGTAATATTGTGCTATTTTTTGTATAGGAGTCTCAGTCTCAAGGTACACATATCAATTAGCTGGATTTGTATGTGGCCACCCGTGATGGTCTGCCTGATGCTATACAGATAGCGGTAATAAGTTTTAACAACTTAATCTTGTTTATCAATGCTTATAGAATTTATTTTTAACTATTTAATTGTTAACATGATGACATAATACTTATAAGCGTTTATTGAATGAACGTTATCCTGAAGGCACTCCACGTCCGACTATTGATCAAGAGCTGTGGGAGAGGGCGTCTGTTGTGAAGAAGAACTACATTAAAGGTCAAGGACATTGACGACGCCCATCCTTCAGTGGCTCAGGCAGCTCTGCTACCCAGTCTTCACAGTCATCGAGTCATCTAGTTATTCATACTCTAGCTGACTGTGTGAGAGCTATATGTCGAGATCAAAATCTTTTAAAGATACTGGGCGGGCATATGGGGGCTCTTGATCTTGAGGAGTTAGCAGAAGTAGTAGCGACAGCAGCAGCATGACAGCATGGGGATGGCAACGAGGTATAAAATCAATTTGTTGTATATATTGTCGTAATATATATCAGTATCAACATAGTTACTATATTTGTAACTTTTTTTATTATTTTGTTAATTACAGGTGATCAAGCGGTGATGATGCTTGGACGACCGCTTTAGATCGCTTTTGTAGTTATAGTATAAGCTTGTACTTGTATATTCATTCTTTGGATGTCTGTATGTTACTTAAACATTAGATTTGTGGTTATTTATTCAATTTATAGCGGTTTTTAAAGGTTTATATATATAGTTTATATACTAGCTAGCTAGTTTGGTGGACGATGGATGTTTATATTGTTGTGCACATTGTTTATATTGTTGTGTATATGTGTTGGGATATAGCAGGTACAAAACAGGTATAGTTTTTTGGGAATTATGAAAAATAGCAAAAAGCTGTTTTTCAGTTTTTTAGAATCAGCGACCGCATGCGGTCGCTGATATCATTTAGCGACTGCTAAGCATTTGAGGGTATTAGCGATCGCCTATGATCGGCCGATAGCAGTCATGATTCGTGGACCATGTCAGCCTTTGGCCCTGAGCCATGTCGACTAAATTTCGGCGACCAAAATGATGAATTCGATCATTATTAGCGGTCATGCAGATATATCGATCGCTAATAGTGGTGACGATGTGCATCCCAATGACAGATTTTATATCGACGACTATCGGTAATCGCACTCGAATGCTAATATCCATCTCATGAACAAATGCGGTATGCTAATCTTGCGATCATTGATAGACCCTTTTCTTGTAGTGTTAATTACGACTGATTGATTAAAGGCCAACAAGAGCTACAAGTTGTCAGGAGCAAATGTGAAGCTATGCACATCAATGCCTAAACTCAGTATATCCAAGATAAATGACTGTTAAGAGACTAATAGTAAAAAGGTATGGTTCCTCACTATTATACATGTGTACATCATTAATGCACCTTCTTATGAACCATAACAGTATTCTGTCAAGAAGTCGTAATCTACCTAAAAAGGTGAAGAGAGAAAGTACCCTGAGGATGGAAACCCAAATGTCTATAAACTTTCACTCCATCCAAGTTTTAGGTTGAAGATGACACCTTGAAGGAAACCTGAAATGGGTCATAAGAGCATCATAGGCTAAATTAATTCTATGTGAAGTAATCCTTGCTGGTGGGTTAGTATGTATGTACAAATCCTAGCTCTAAGTGTTTGATAACACACCGAGTATGATAAGTTCTAAAAGAGTATCTTGATGATATGTAGAAACTGATCACCTCCATGAATCAACTAGATACTCCTAAATCGTAGAGTTGATTCTCACTCTGTGAACAATTAAACATTCTGAACATAACCCAGCAAATGATGAAACCATCATAGATAAAGAGTGTGTTATTAAATGTCAAACCTTACACACACTCACCTTCATGCATATCAAAATGTATTATCTAAAACTAGTTTTATGCATGAATATGTTGTTGGTGATAAATGTGATGATTATCCAAATATAAGAGGAACATGGGTTTAGAAAACTAACCTAGCAGGACCCATTTAATTATGGGTACCAAAAATAGAAATATATTTAAACCTCAAGTACACAGTCCAATAAACCACACTAAGGAATCTTGAGCGGAGACTTGGTCAAGAAGACTCAACCAGCAGAAGGCTAAGGACTGCTCAAAAGTGATTCTGATAAAATTTCTATATGTCCAAGCCTGTCCTTGAAGACCCATTGAGCTAACCTAAATAAAGCTCACATGGCTGCAAATTTGTATATGGGAGCAAGCCATGCAACCAAAGAAGAAGAGGGTCCTATATGCTCAAATCAAGAAAGGCATGCTATATGAGAAGAATGCTCAAGGGAGCTCACAACAGAGGATCATTGAGCTTAAGTCAAGAGGAACTCATTACGGGAGAAGAACTTCACACTCACAAGACTGACAAAGAAGACTACGTTTGTAGTGCTGTCAAAAGATCGTAGAGTGATCAGTCTTGAAAATATCCATGTCCACGATACAAGGAGATCTAAGTGATAATTGTGATTCCAGTCAGAAGGTGATATGTGAGGCTGCCTTCAAATGAACCTAAAGTAAAAGGAATCACATCTATTTGGAAAGACAACATCAACCATGGGAGCAGCGATCTATTGAGAAACAACAGCACTGAGTTATACTATGAAGAAATGTACCAGCTACAGAGTCCCAAAACTTTGTGGCTGATGAACCAAAATGAAGAACCATAGTCAGTAGGAACGTCTCAAAACGTACTACTAATAACCTTTTAGCCACCCAACTCAAAATCGTGGAGTACTTATGATCATACATCTGATCGCAGTATAGAAGCAGGAGGACACCACGATTACAGCAAATGCAATTGTCCAAAGTTGGTAGAGGACCTCCCCACCAGAAAAGGTCAAATGAGATATCATTGTAAATCACTTCTAAAGTATTTCATCTGGAAAACACCTCAGGGACAAACCTGGCCCTTAGCTCAGTCTAAGAGGTTGGCCCTTCCTGGGCTACCTTAACCCAGTAGAATTGCTTGATCAAATTCATCTCAAGGACTAAGTCAGTCAACGATCATAGAGTCAAGGTTGAAGAGAACTCCACCATCGCAGTGCAACCTCAGCGATCATAGAAGACAACTCGACGATCGTAGTCCTACCAAAGGGTACTCCAGTTCATAAGGAGCTTGGAAAATGAGACAATTTCTCAACCATTCAAAATGAGGAGATAAGTTCGAATATATCAGTGATCAAACTATGCTGCATCAAAATGAGGATAGAAGTCAAAACCATCCACTGTAGCATCTCTCAAAAGTTGATCGTTGAGTCAACAAAGGAAATCGTAGAGTTCATAACTGCCTTACCATGCTACTCTACGAATCAAAAGGTCAACGGTCAAAGCCACGTCGTTTAAACGTCTACTCTTCTAAAAGGAAATATCTAACTGAAAAGTTATGGGGAGTTACAACTCATTACTGGGCATCGTGCAACCAATGGTCAGTTGACACATCACTGGTTATGCAGAGTTAGAAGGAACTATCATAAAGATAATTTCAAATCTGCAGACAGTTATCAGAAGCTATCGAACCTTTCTCCTCCCATTTCCAAACCCTAAAATCCTCTCAAGAGCCGTAATGATTAACACTCGAGCTTTATCAAATCATAATCACCATCTCTCACAAACCTCTCTAAATCAAATACCCACATTCTTGAATATTTGAAATGGAAAACTCATGAGTTATCAACGGCATTCAAATTCGGAACCAAGTCGTTTGAGAACTCGAAAAGAAGTTCGAGATATTCTCGAACTTGTAAAGAAAGTCGGATTCTCGAGAATGCCTTGAGACTAAAGACTTTCAGTATCGTTGACTGGTTAAAGAGTTCTACTCAAATGCCTCCATAAACTCCAGAACCCTTTCTACCAAGGTCAAAGGTCAGTATCTAAAGCTGAAATCTTCTGACCTCAATCAATGCCTAGGTTTTCCAAACCAAGGACTGAAGAGCCTTGATGATGTCAATATGGAACAAGCAAAGGAGATCATGGGGTACCAAAGAAACCCTAGTCTAAAAGACATGAAGAAGAATGAGTTTCCTGAAGAGTACTAGTTCCTTGCTGAAATAGTTGGAAAATGTATACTGTGCAAGGACACTGCACATGACATACGATGCTTGACCAACAGTTGAAGATAATGTCAGCAATAGTTCTGAAGAAACAAATCAACTTTGGAGCTATCTTGTTCGATCAAATCTCCAAGTGGGTAGAAAAAGTTGAGCTGAAGAAGTCCACCGAAAAACCCCTGACTAAGGTGTTTCATAGTAGACTGGTGAGTATTGTGATGAAGAAGAAGTTAGGAGGGAAGATCAAGGATGATGAGGGAGAGCCTTTGAATGTCCACAAAGTGATGTCTCAACAATTATTTGTGAATTGGAAGAAGAACCCTAAGGAGAACCGACGGCTGACCACTGGGAATAGCAGCAGGGCCTCTACAAAGAAGAGGAAGACAGAAGAGGCAGAAAGCTCTGAATCTGATGATCCTGTACCAACAACAATCACACCAGCCAAAAAGAAATCCATAGGTGTGAAGAAAACCAAGGCCCCACCAAGGAGTCTCTCCTCCAAGGACAAAGATAAAGAAGAAAAAGTTATAACTGCTGAAACAACAAAAAGAAGAAATAACAGGTTACTTCATGGCCCATTCAGCAAGAAAGCTAAGGTGGAAAACAAACCAGCCTCAGCTTCACAAAACAGTACATCTAATGAAGAGAAAGACATAGAGTCAGCAGAAGAAAAGGAGACAGATATCAAGTCTGAGTCCTCACAGACCAAATCCAGCAGTGAAGGTGAAGCTGGATTAATGAATGAAAATTCAGCATCTGCTGATGAAGAGGAATGCTCAAGCCCTGTGGCTAATCCTCAGAGCATTCACTCTGATGATGAAAAAGAGATTCAAGATGCCCCAACAAGCCAAGATAATGGGTTAAATAATGTTGTTTCAAGTGAAGAAGGACATGTCCCCTCCAATCCTGAAAGTCCCAATGATGGCTCATAAGGTGATGAGTCCAGAGAAGAAGGGTCTACCCCTGCCAATGCAGAACCCCAAGGAAGTTTGTCTGTTAAACCAGAGGAGTCAGAGTCTGAAGAGGAAGGAGAGTCTGACTCTCCCATAGCTAAACCTCCAAGGAGAAGGAAGAGCTACCGACTACTTGTTCAATTTGCTTCCAAGAAGAAAAGTGATCACTCCAACGTTGTCATTGAACTAAGTGATGACGAGTTTGTATCAAAGGATGAAAGTGCTGAAAATGGAACCAACAATGAAGAAGATGAATCAGAGGATGATCTTGCTGAAGAAGGTTCTGGAAATAAAATACAGCAAGAAGGATTCATTGATGGAAATGATGAGATTGGTTCAGGTTCCGAAAGAGAAGAGATGGAAAAATATTCTGGTTCTGCACCACAGGAATCAGAAGAACAAGAAGATTATCCAGTTCTCTCTTGCAAGATTTAACAGAAGAATAGTGGTAGAAGTCTCAAATGAACTACCAGAAGCTCCACCAGAAAGATGGGTGAACTATGGAGATGAGCAACTCAAGGTAGTAAGAATGACGACATTTGACATAGCTAAAAACTGGAACAACATTGAGCTAGACTGCTCAACCATTTCCTGACGACTTGCTGATGAGATGGTTTTTCCAATGGATGTCATGGCTAAAGGCCCACACTGAAAGAGATGAAAGCTACTTTAGTTGGTGTTACAAGCAGTTTCCAAGCATGGAGCTGGTGGCCCAGAACTTCCCAAGGGTGAAGAAGTTTGCAACCAAAATGATCACAAACCTGCCCCATTTCAAAGTCTATCGACAGTCTAGCAATCACTACATTCCCTACGATCGTAGAGTGGACTCTCAAGGAAGCAGAAACATGATCGTAGAGTCTGGTCACTCTACTGCTGAGACTGTTCAAATTCAAAATCAGAAGCTTCCAACAGCCCAAACACTGCTATCTGACATTCCCTCATCCTCAACCAGCAATTGGAACTCAACGATTATTCAGATTCTCCAAGCTTTCGAAAATCTGTCCAAGAATGAAAATTGTAGAGTTCAATCTGATGCTCAACCCGAAGCTGCACAACCAGATAATCAAAATCTTATGGAGCAGGAACTAATGAAGAATTCAAATATACTGATTGAGAAGATATCTCAGATCAATGAAGAGTCTCAGAAAAAACTTCAAGCTATTATGGCTGATGTATCTCTCAAACTCCAAGAGAGAGATAACATCTATCAGAAGGCCATAAAAGATCAAAAGGCAGAAGCTCTACGAGTTCAGAAGGCCAATGAAGAGCAGATCCAAGCCCTCTCTGACAAGATTGACAACCTGAAGCAGTCTTTCTCAGTGCAACCTCAGCTAGGCCAACAGGAACTCAAGTTTGAAGTTGTCAACTCCTCCTACCTGATGGAGCAGCTTATGTCCAACATGGAGCAACTCTCCCAAATGATTAATGATAAAAAAGGGGGAGAAAAAGAGGCATAAAAAGAGGCAGAGCAAGAGGCACTCAAAGAAGAGCAAGAAGAGAAGAAGGATAGTAGAGAAGAAGTCAAAGAAGCTGACAACAAAGAAAGAGGCAGAGTCATCATCTAAGGGGGAACCAAAAGATGATGATCACATAATCGCAGAGTCTGAGGGGGAGCATGTTCAGAAAGATGCTGAAGGGGAGCTAAGCAAAGACAGAAGGTCATCCTCCAAGGGGGAGCAAGAGCAAGAAGAAAAAACAGATGAATAGCTGATCAATAGACATCCTAGAAACATAATGGAGCCAAAGAGGTACATCTCTAACTAGTTAGGTATGGTCTAGATCCAGGATGTAAAGTGTCTTAATGAATAATTTGCCATATCTTTATAAATGACATTCATGATTATTTGTTTTAGAAATACAGCTGCTCACTATATATAAGATTCATTCATATCATGCATATGCACTTATTGTTTTTGTCATAATCAAATAGGGGGAGATTGTCAGGACTAAACATATGAATGATATTCCTATTTACATATGATTTGATTATGATATATATGAATGAATATGCAAGTATGCTTGCATTAAGAAAAGATGTAAATTCCTTTGATAGAAAATAGAAACATGTGTACAAGGACTTAGAATGAATTGATCAAGTATGTTAGGTTGATCCTACATAAGCAAAACAACTTTGTAAAGTTATTAAAAAGAAATGATGTACAAGGACTATAAATATAGAAAGATCAAGCATGTTAGGATGATCTTGTGATGTAATAGATAAGCATGTCTGATCGTCGAGCACTACACCTGAAATCATAGTCTGCCAGGAGAGTTAAGGAGAGCTCGAGAGCTGTCGAGGCAGAATCGTAGTCTGCAAGATAGTAGATCTCCGAGTTCGTAGAGTGCCAGGAGAGACGAGGAAGGATCATAGTGTGTCGAGTAGAACTTCCTCAGGACCGAAGTCTACTGAGGAAGTCATGTTCAGAATTGTAGAGACAGCTTGCCTACGAGCCGATCGAACATCTGCCGAAGCCAAGTCAGAAATGTAGACTACACTCGGAGTCGTAGAGTCTACTGATGCCGAAGCCAAGTCAAGGATCGTAGACTACACTCTGAGTCGTAGAGTCTATTGATAACATGCAGAGATCGTAGTCGAGCAATATCAGATGAAGACATCGAGCACAAAGACAGAAATCGTACAATGTCAAGATCTGATCCCGAAGTCATAGTGTCTGCACAGCCGAAGCTGAATTGTAGAGTGCAGAACTACGACCTCAACAGAATGTGCTCACAATGCCAAGACATAATCGTAGAGCAAATACGATTCTCAACTAATGATCACTCCTAGAATATCCAAAGGAATAAAGCCTCTAGTTGGCACTGCAAAAGATACATCTCACCTGAAGGGAATAAGAGAGCACTCAACGAATGGCATGCAAGCTAACAAAAGATCTAAGCACCAACCCAATCAGCATCAAGATAGAGTTATGAAGCCATTCGAGATGAAGTCTTCCACAAGATGATCATAAGAAGACTTCAGTAACTGACTAAGGAAAGTTAGCAAGTGAAGTAGCTGTCAAGTGAACAGAAGACAACGATCTTGGAAGCAATCGAGATCGTAGTGTTTGCCAAACAAAGAAAGAATTGATGGAAAGTGAACTGAGATAGTGGTTAGTCTCTGAAGAACAAGGCTAAAGTGATTAAGCGTAGGGTCAGTCCATTAATGATAAGTGAATGAAAGATCACAAGGAGAAAGCGAGTTGGACGCGCCACAAATCTGAAGTGTCTTGCTATTCGAGAGGGACGAGCAAGCAGCAGTTAGGCCATCGGTCTCACGAGAACGATCAGAAATGTGAAGTGTTGAAGCATTGCACAATAGAAGGAAGAGGTGTTCTACATTGGATATCCAATCAACACTCTTCAAGATCATAGTGTTAACTCTTCCAGTCAATGAACAACACTCAAATTAGACACTACGATCAGGTCCTCGAAGACATGCATCAGAATCGTAGAGTTCGAATAGCTGAAGACTGAAGCATTGGCAACGGTTCAATCTGAAGGGTAATATTCGGACAAGAGCTTATTGAGAGCATCGATGCAAAAGGACAACCTCTGATTGAGAAATCAGAAGGAGGAAATAAAGTCTTCGACCTGCCCAAGAAATTAAAGTGACAACTCTGATGGGGTAGGTGAAACAGTAGACTGCAATGTCAGATAAAGTATGATATGTCACATCAGCAGTCTACCTCTGTCAACTCGAGATCTGTGAAGATATTTGAATAGCCTTCAACGGCTACTTTCCAATGAAAGGATTGGGAAGGAGTATAAATAAGGAAGAGCTTCAAAGATCGAAGGTTGCTGGAGTTGTCGACTTTGGAGTAACGGTGGACTGGTCTAAACCATGTGAAATAGTGAGTCCGAAGGCTCACTCTACGATCCACCAAGAACACTCAGATACATGCCAATGAAGAAGTAGAAGTGAGAGTTCTACTACAAGAAGAGTGTTCTGAACTACCGAGAGAAAGAAGTGAATCATGTCATCTTTGTGTCCATCATGGGAAGACTCTAAGAACAATAGAGAAGAGCTCACAGTCATCTTAGCAAGTCCATCATGAGAAGACATCATGTATCAAGAAGGGAGATCGCAAACGTCATCATGGTGGCAAGCATGAGAAAGTTTCGAAGTACCTAGCAGAAGAACTTACAGTCATCTTAGAAACCTATCATGTGTAGCCATCATGTATCAAGAGGAAAGATCTTCAAGGCAGTCATCAAGGGATCATCCAAAGTGGTTGAGTAACTGAAGAAGCTGAGCATCATGCAACACTTAACTGCACTTCAAGGATGATCACGCCAAGCTGCTAAGTACAGAAGATGTTCAGAGCATGAAGACATCTTAGTAGCTCAGCACCAACTCCAACAAATAAACAAACAAATAACTCAGAAGCCAGGGCCTGAGGAGTCCTTGTCCGGAGGGACTAAATGAAGTTCCAAGCCTGCTGGGCTTGAAGAGTTCCTAGGGAACTAGAGGAGTCCCAAGGTTGCTGGCCTTGAAGAGTTCTTAGTGAACTGAAGTCCCAAGGCTGCTGGCCTTGAATGAATCTTAGTGATTCAGGGTGCTGCCCTTCCTTAGTGGAAATCCTGCTAGTTGAAAGAAGAAGAGTGGATTAGGAGCATGAGTCTCTGAACCACTTAAAACCCCTTGTGTCTTTTACATTATGTTATTTACATTATGTGCTATAACTGCTATGTATGTTTTAACTGCTTACAACCAAACTAACTCTACGAACAATGTATGTTTGATTATGAATATATCAATGAAGGGGATCTTTTACTTATTCCGATGTGCTTGAAAAGATTCTTATGTTTGTCATCTGCTAATGTAATAGCAATACAAAATAAAAGAGAAAAGTATTTGAAATAAAAAGGATCTATTCAACCCCCCCCCCCCTTCTAGATCTATTGTGCCTATTGAAAACTAACAGTATGACTTGCAAAGGATGGAGATAGAGTTAAAGGCTCCAAGTACTCACGTGGTGATATCAAATATACGAGTAGTACCGACTTTAATCGATAAAGTTGAAGCTGATCAAGCTACATACCTGGAGTTGATGCGTATGAAGAAGAAAGTCCAAGAAGGTGTTATTTCAGAAGTAAGAATCGATGAAGAAGGAATACTTCGAGTCAACTCTAGACTTTGTGTTCCTAAGGAGTCTGACTTGAAGCATAGAATCATGATGGAGGCACACAACACACCGTTTGCAATCCATCCTGGGAGTACCAAAATGTATCATGATCTTTGACATACATTTTGGTGGAACAATATCAAGAGAGAGATCGCGGAGTTTATCTCAAGGTGTTTAACTTGTCAACTTGTAAAGGCGGAGCATCAAGTGCCAAAGGGTCCATTGCAACCACTTGAGATTCCGAAATGGAAGTGGGAACACATTACCTGTGACGCCCCCAAAATAGGTATACATCACCCATCTTGAGTCGCCAAATACATGGTACAAAATTCAAATATAATCTTTAATATACAACAAGTGAGCTGTGAGTTTTAATACAAATACTGTATTCTAGACAATATCCACTCTCAGAATAAGTCCTCATTACATTTATTTTCACACTGTTTAACAGAATAGTGAGGACTACTAGCTAATACTACCATCCGGACCATCACTCCGTTCCTTGACTCGTCCCAGCTACGTTTTCATTTCCTGAAGAGAACAATGAAATAAAGGGTGAGCTTAACTAGCCCAGTAAGAAATATTATAACTAAGATAAAGCAGAATAATTTATCCTTAGTCTTCAATAGTCTTAAACTGATACAATATAACAAACATCAAGTTTAACTGCAGCGGAAACAAGCAATCCATTAGAACAGTCAAGTAGAGAATAAAATCTACTATCTTCTATGATTTAAAAGATTTTTCATGACTTTTATCACTGAGACTCAGCTTAATAAATAATCCACATCATCGAATCACCCCCTTTTACTGACCAAGGATATTCTTTAGTATCACGACCACAATTATCCATGCACTACGGGCCAAGAATATTTGTGTATTCATTTAATGGTCATGATCATGCCAACAACTGTCCATCAATGCACTACGGGCCAATGAGGACTTTTTCCATATCATTTGTAACATTACGGTCATGATTACACCGAATAATCCCCGATCATAATCATACCAAGTCCATCTATGCACTATAGGCCACAGATGACTTTCAACAAAATATAAACATGAGGATGATGACAATGATATAAGAATTCAATAAAACAAGTTCAAGAATTAATTTATTCAGGAACCAATAACGTCCAAATTGTCAACATGATACTGCTTTGTAGAGTAAAATTCAAGAATGCTCGGAAGAATATTTTCATGAAAAGATCTTGGATGAAGCGCAAATATCAAGATATTCCACTAATTTCATGGAGTATAGAAGTCAAAACTTTAACCAACCGAGTATAATAAGGAATGGAATAACAAAAGAAATGGCCAGAATGCGATAGACCGCACATGCGAGTTATTCCAACAGAATAATAATTAATCTAACCAAGTCCCGTAAAATGCATGCAGACGGGATATTCCAACGGAATAATAAAAAGAGCGGAATCGAATCCCAAGCGTAAAAACGCATGCATGATGGGATATTCCAACAGAATAATAAATAATGGAATAACCGAAAAATTTCACCAAGTATAGGGTAGCCCGCGTATACAGGTTATTCCAACAGAATAATAAATAATTGAATAACAGAAGTTCTCTTCATGAATACAAAAGAAATAATACCCCTTACCGTAAAAGAAACTGGATATAAGAGTAGGGAAGTAGCAGAATACTTTTCTATAGTTTCTCTATAATTTCTCTCTCTAGAGTTTTTGTGAATTCGTAAGAAATAATGAAGGAATGAACTTCTATTTATAAGAGAATTGAAGGGGTACTGTTAAGAAAATCACAGACGCAACAGTGAGTTTTTAAAAGCGAATTAATTTGGGATTCACGGATGTATTAAGAAGAAACACGGACTGATTTTTCAATGCAATCCACTCATACCCATCACTTTCATACACTCACACATTACTAAATTCATACAAACATCTCCATATTATACCACTCACTCAATATTATATATATATACATCCAACACACACATGTTATATATATATATATTATATAAATATATACACCCTTTTTCCCAAGGCATCCTACCCCTCCCCCTTTTTTAATTCACACACACACACACACATTATATACACACATTTCTTCTTTCCTACGTCTCCTTCCCCCACTCCATTTTCATCAAACACACATACATCACTTTCACTCTACACCCATCACTTTCCACTCACACACACATCATATTATATATACACACACATCACATATATATAAATTCCCTTCCTTACAAGTCATCTATTCCCCACCCCCTTTTCTTCCTTTATTTTCATCCCACCATATAACACATTTCTCCCACCTTCAATTTTCTTCCCACATGTGGGCCCCACATGTGGTCCCACCTTTAATATACTGAATAACTTTCTACCGATTATTTTGAAAATTGGGTAAGTAGGAATCCAAATAATAAGCAAATTTATAACAACTACGTCACAAAAATCCTCTCAATATTTTTAACAACATTTATCATCATTGTTATAATTTGCAATATTAATCGACCAGGTCGTTCCCAGGAAAGAGGGGGCTTTCCAATAAGGATTTCATTGGCGCGCAATTAGGTGACTAAACCTCTCCTTGGCAGAAATTCTAGACATCGTTAATATTGCAAATAATAATATTAATAACTTTGTCATCTCAATTATTGATTTAATAATATATAAAATATTGACAATAATTGAATCAAACAACGTGAGATATTATGCAGCAATTACTGTAGCAATAATTGAACAAAACTGAGTGACTTCTTACGTAAGCATCAATAATCAATCACTGTATTGCTACTATGCAACCACAGCGTATTCATCATGCTTTTAACAAGAAATGTTTTCAACGATTTAACAGTAAAAACTTCCACCGTTATTTTCATAAAGTATTTTGTCATTTTCTCAATCCGACAATAATTCCGTTGTAGGGGTCCACCAATGATTGTCTTGGTTATACGAATATTCCTGTTAAAACGAATATTCCCCGACCAATCGAATATTATATAACAACTTGCCTACTTTGCAAAATTTATAAATATTTCCCACAACTATAACATTATATCAAATTCATCCCATAATATTCAAAAATGATATTTATAGAAAAATCATCTTTATTAAAAAGTTGGGGTCTTACATTACCATGGATTTCGTTACGGCTCTTCCCATTGTTTCTCAAGGCATAGATGCAATTTGGGTTATTGTTGATAAATTAACCAAGTCTGCTCATTTCTTGCCGATACGGGAGACTTATTCCCTTGAACGTCTTGCTCGTATGTACGTGAATGAGATTGTGAGATTGCATGGCATGCCGGTATCCATAGTTTCGGATCGTGACCCAATATTCACTTCACGATTTTGGGTTAGTTTGCGAAAAGCTATGGCGCAGGATTATGATTCGATTGACATACCATCCTCAAACAGAATTGAAATCAAAAGGATTATTCAAACTCTTGAAGATCTATTAAGACTCTGTGTCCTATATTTCAAATGGAGTTTGTAACAATCCAGAATTTTATTTATAATTTCAAATATTTATTGAATTAAATAAATATTTTTAATTGATGTGTTTGTTGTTTAGTAGATATTTGATGGATTATTTATTAGTAAGTAAATAATTCATGAGTTATATAAATTAACTTAATTAAGATAAAAGATTGATGAATTAAATTTGTGAGATAATACTCTAATTTAAGCTGAATAACTAAATTAGAGAGTTATTAAAGGATTATATGGTTTGTTATAATATTATTTAATTTGACTTTTTGTAATTAAAGTGATGTGTTAATTTAATAAATAAAATTATAATTATAATGAAAATTATAATTTTATTGTATTAGTTTATGTAGTAAATTGATTTAATAAGTTGTTATTAGATTTAATTTAATTTGAATATAGAATTTATTTAAATAAAGTTAGGACAATAAATATACCTTATGAAAATAAATTAAAAGAGTTTTAATTTAGTTTTACCAAACAAAGCCTTAGAGCTTTTGAAATTTTAATTTTAATCTTATTTTGCCAAACAAGGCTTAAGGAATGATTAAGTCATTATTTTAATAGGTTTTGCCAAACAAGGCCTTTTGGCTTTTAAGTTTAAAATAAAAAATAAACTGACGTATAATAATAAGGCTACTAAATACCTATAGGTTATTTTTTATTTTAAACTTAAAAGCCATATAAAACTTGTTTAAAACAAACAATGAAATATTCATTAAGGCAAATTTCAAAATTAAATAAAATTTCAAAACATAGCTCAAGGCTGTTCATTAAAATTATTTACCATAAAATAATTTCATGAATTTTCATAAATTTAGAATAATTGGATTATTAAACATTCTTCCAATTAAACTTATAATTATAATTAAATTTAAAATATATAAAGTTCAGTCCTCGAATCAGTGAAACCCTACCTTCCTCAGGTTTTTTTTATCAAATCTCTTCATTGAATAACTTCAACACATTACCTTAATATAGGTTTTATATTTCATACTCCCACCATTCTTCATAATAAATTATTGTAAGTTTTATTTCATAAATTTTCCTTGAACTCAATTATATTTTTGAGTATTATATATTCTTTAACCAATTCATTTCCTTTTCTAAGGATCGTTATCATAAACACTCGTGATATTACATTCACTCATTCTTCTAAGAATTTCGTCCTCGAAATTTTATTTATTAATCTTCAGTCATTCAATCTATCAAAATAGATTTTATGTTAATACTTTATTCATTCATTGGGTTCTATAACCACTTCTTTCCACAACGATCTTTCTATAATTATTAAACTTTTCTATTAAAAGTTTTACATTATTCTTTGATAACTCATCTCCTCCTCATTTAAAAATTTCTTTTCTCACTTATTCAATACATTCATCATTCAGTGTCGCATTCTACGACTTACTTCTTTCTAAGGAATATCATCCTTACCACATTCACCTTTTAGAATAACAAGAATCTTTCATAATTGCTCAATAATTGGGAAGCGATATGAATAACAGGAATTTAAAAGATTCCAAATCATGATGAGGGACATAAAACCTTCAACTTCGTCCACGGTTATTGTGACAACCCGAAAATTTGGACAATTTTATAAAATCTTAAAAGATTAAATAAAGGTTAAATAATAAACCTAGACATAAAATAAGTGTATGTATTTGACGTTTTTGTAAAGGAATTTTAAGGATTTCAAAATTTTTGGAGAAGAACTTGAATGATTTGATAGACTATAAGTGATAGTCTGATAATGAGGTATATGTTTAGTGTATGAGTTCATAAGATTATGTGTATGTAGTTCTAGTATTTTAATTATATACTAGTGACCTAATCTAAGAATTGTGGACCATGTCTCAATTTATTAAATTATTTTGTATGAATATGTGAGTAAGTGAATTAAGAATTAAGTTATGTAACCTAATATATATGTATTAGGTGTGATAACTAAATAACCTAAGAGGTTATAATATGGGAGAATATTATTATATAAATACATATACTAATTCTAAGAGATTTAATTTTTATATCTCAACTAATTAATTTTATAACCTAATTATAGCAAGTCTAATTGGGTTAAGAAAATAAATGTACATGAGTAAGGATTTATGTTATAATTGAGAAAATGAAAACCCTAATTAAATAATTAGGGAATGGTAAAATAAGAAGTGTTGGAAGATGTTATTTGTTGTAGCCCAAACATTGTTAATTTGAAAGCCTAGATGAATTATTGGATAGCCCAATTGTTGGCCCTATTAAGGAGGGGCATATTGGACATTTAATATGCTAAATAAGAATTAAAAAGAAATCAATTTTTAAGGATAATAATGCCATATGGCCAACCTATACAAGAGAGGAGAGAAGGGGAGATGAATGTGATGATGATTTACTTTAGTGGGTGACCAACTCTTCCATGTGTCACTCCTTTATTTAACCAACATTCTTAACCAAAGTTACAAGCAACCTTATAATGATGAAGAAAGAGAAAGCAAGAGGGAGTTGTTGGGAGATTAATATGAGATATACAAATATATCTACATATTTATTTTTACTAAATCACAAAAACAATTTCATTTCTCTCTCATCCTATTACTTCTTATTAGCTATTAAAAACAAAACTAGAGAGAGAGAGAGAGCCTAAGAGTTCGGCAGCCACAAGAGGTAGAGGAAGGGAGATTTTGATCTTCCATGCCATCCAAGATCCATCACATAGTTTGGAAGAAAAAGATATGTCATGAAATCAAAGGTATAAAACCAAACCTAAGTTATCCTTTTATTTAAGTTATTTTGATGGAATAAAGATCTAAGGTTTCAAAACTCAAAAATCTTAGATTTATATGATTTAGAGTGTTTTATGTATAGATCTACCCATATTGGGTGTTGATTTGGTTGGAATAAAAAAGAATAGAAAAATAGAATTTTTCGGAAAGCTTAAACTTGAAAGTGTTATCTAGCTTTTGATTTTTTGAAATCTATGATGGATATTTGTGATTTATCTTTTTGGGATGTTAGATCTATGTATTAAGGATAAAATCCCTTTGGAATCACTCAATTAGGTTGAAAAATGAGCAAGTTATGGAAGTTATCCCAAACTACTCAAAGCTAAGAAAACTGTTAGAACAACAGTTTTTACCAGCCACTTCTGAGCTAAATTCTGGGAGCTTAACATGTCCAAATATGGATTTTGATAGATGAAAATTGTATATCGGAAAGATACGAATTCAACAAAATTGACGGATCGTTAATTGGAGTTATAGATCTCATTTTATTTAAGTTTTACCAAAGGACTCCAAAACTGTAAAACGCCAAATAAATTAACATGAAAGAATTTTCCAGGGGCTGTTTCGGCAATTTAAATTGTGAGAAAAATTTCGGCCTTTTGGGACATGAAAATATATGGTATTAAGTACCTCCTGTCCAAAAATGAGCTCATTCCGACTTAAAATGACAAAGTTATGACCATTTCAATTTCTGTGATTTTCCGACAAAACGGCTATAACTGGAGTTCTATAACTCCGATGGCCATGAAATTTAAACTGGAGTGTCACGTTAACACGTATAAGATTGTGTCAAAAGATGGGAATTTCTGGAGTTAAGCGTGATGGGGCTAATTTCTTAAGGAATTAACTAAAAGTGATTTTTGGAAAAATATTTTTTGTGTATGAAATTTATGTATATGTGTTTGGTCAAAGGATAGAAAAATAATAAGTTGTTTTAGTATTTTCGTAAAAAGGATATGGAATCCAGCTTGCTGGATTGGAAAATCTGATGAATCCAGCTTGCTGGATTGAAAAGAAGTTTACTGAATTGAAAATTTGTTTGATCTAGCTTGCTGGATTGCAATCTAGTTGCTGGATATGGAATCCAGTTTGCTGGATTACAATTGGGTTTAGGGGATTGACCATCTAGGTTAATGGATTTGGAATCCAGCTTGCTGGATTTGAAATCTAGGTTGTTGATTTGGTATTTGACTTATTAAAGTGTTAAATCATAATGTATATGATATAGTGATTAAATAATTATCAAATGATGATAATAATACTAATGTTGTAAGGTGTTATCTAATATTTGATTAAGTGTTAGATAATCTATGTATAAAGTAATAGTATTATGAGCTAACAGGTATGCTATGCTAATTAAAAGATCAATCTTATAATTGATAGGTCTTTCATAAGAGATTACATTATATTGCTTAGCGGTAATCAGCGGTTCAGGCAAGTTTCTCTAACTCAAACTTGAGTTGTATGTTCAAAGCATGTTAGTGAATAGTTGTTGTTGATTATTCACGTCTATATTGATTATTGATTCGCACGTTGTGCATGTTGTAAATGTTAATCAGGAATGAAAGGTTGATCACCTTCATTACCATTTGGTTCAGTTAATCTATTCATGTTCATTATGGACCATTCATTTTTATTGACTTGGTCGTTCAGCTAAGAAAATTTGTTCATGCTCTTTCACAATGTTTATATTGTTGAAAGTTAGCTAGCTTATTGTTCAATTTTTTCAATCATGATATATCCTCAAATAAAATTATGCTTGCTGGGCAAATTTGTTGCTCACCCTTGCTATATCATGATAAAATTTTTAGATTTAGAGGAAAGCTCGAGTAAAGACAGAAGTAAAGGCAAAGTGCAAGATTAAATTATGGTGCAGTTAGATTTATTAAATCTTCTGACGTAAATAGTATTGTAAACATTTAAGATATTGAATGTATGTATTAAGTTAAGGTTGTAGACCTTGGGAATGATGTGTAAAAGTTTAATGTATAAACAATTTATGTTTATATCTTCCGCAATAAGTATAGAATTAGTATACCAGATTCGTGGTAAAAAGTACCCGGATTTGGGGATGCTACAGTTATAAGTACTCTTTCAACATAAACTTTAACAGTCATTAGACTATAGGGACTCCCGTACTTAGGGTGTTTAGCCCTTCATACGATGTATTGTGCACAAACATTTAAACGATATGCGTATGTCCATAGTTATAAGTAATCTTTCAACTTAAACTTTAACAGTCATAAGACTATAGGGACTCCTCGTACTTAGGGTGATTAGCCCTTCGTTTAATGTATTGTGTACAAACATCTAAATGCCTCCGCGTAATCCCCTATAAAAGGGTTGTTCATCTCAGCTTTTCAACATCTGAATCCGCACCAAAACAATTTGGCTTGGCATAACTTTTCAAGAAACGCTTGAATTTCTTGAACATCTTTCAATAATCGTCTAGCTTAATCAAATAGCATAGACTTTTTACAATAATTCGGACATCAATCGAAATATACATATACATATATGTATATATATATATATATATATATATTCTCATATCTTAAAGGAATCTCAAAATCTTTTTACGACGTTATGATACCGCACTGTATTTACAGTCCATTTGAGGATTCCGTCATTTGGTGATTTTATCATACTACATCATACCATAGTGGGCTGACGATCCTTAGATCACATCCAACACTAAGTAATACTACATTGATGACTCCATCATTTTTATGATCTCTGCACCAGGTTCCATGATACATTGATGATATAAAAATATATTTTGATATATTTCAAATCATTTTTGTCTAGCCGAAGCAATTTGCATAGACATACGAATAACGGTATTGTTTTTAAAACTCATTAGTTTCATCATTTGATCCAATGTTTTTCAAGAAAATAAAAGTGCAAACATCAGCACGAAGTCAATAAATTTTGAAAGTCTAGCATAGCTAGTAGATTTAGAATATCCAGGTATCCATCAACTACAATCATTACTCCATTACTTCAATGCTTAACCATTCTATCAATCTTCAACTTCATCAATGCTCTCTATACTATAACCTTTTTCTACCCAATATAGTTCATCAATGTTACCACATATTGAAAGTTTAGGAACTTGCCACAATAATATGAGTTTAAGAACTTATCCTAGTCAGACCATAGGCGTCCATTCGCTGAGGGGTTCAAAACATACCATATTATTGTGAGTCACGAACTTACCATATGCATCAGTTTTAAGAACCGCACCTAATCTTAATAATATCTGACTAATCTTAATATTTTCTAACTATTAAATATACACATGAGAAAAGAATCACCTTTTCGCCACATATACATTGATAGCGTGACACCAACATTCCAATGATTATCAATGTGATAAACTGAGTGCAAGCACAAAACCCTCGCTCATACAAAGGTTTGTACAACTCAGCCATCACATGAGTCCTCAATTGAAATCACACCTAACTCTATCTTACTTATAACTTGCTCTTTACTCGATACAAATTCCTCGTATCACATTATCTATAACTCCTCGTGAGTTTATCTCGTACAATATCGTAGTACATTACTTCATAGCATCAAGCTATAATTATTCAAACATTACAAACCATCTTTCTCTTATAACTTAAACAGATCACGTCGTGATCTTATTCTATAACCATCTCGCTTAAAATTATTTTCATAACTCGTGATCATTTTGTTTTGTGATCCCCTTTTTTTTCATGATTTATGATTTGATTTATGCTTTTAATCTTACAGACTTTGTCTATTCATCATTATTCGTTATCTTGGCTATTGGAGTTAGGTAACTCCCATTTCTTATCTTTATATCACCTCAAAATTCTTCTTTGAATTTTCTTGTTTATATAACAAGTCTTCCTTTAAGAATATCTAACTTCATTTATATTGCTCCACATTTCATTCGAGTTCCACATTTTCATCATACGTATCCACTTTCTATACTTGGTACACATCGAGTCTCTAATAGTTTCAATATGTAGTGCAAGTGGTTTCCCACAAACAACCAACAAACTAGGTTCCGAGTTGCTAGTTCGTATGTACCTCCGCTATATGAAGGAATCATTTAGCCCAGATACCACACATCAACTATTAAAGAGTACAATTATACCATACTTAAATATAATTTTTTTTATTCTTAACTTCTTTATCACTCTCTCCTTATAGACATTGTCTATTTATTATCACCTTACATTCTTATTATTGGAGTTGGGTAACCCCACATTCATATTTCTTATAACTCTGCGAGATTCTTCTTTGAATCCTTTCACACATGTTTTAATCCCTTCTTATAAATTTCTTAAATTACTTCTTATTATACAAACTATATATGAGCTTATTCTTTCATTATCTTCATCTTCCTTCTCTAAGGTTATAGCCTACGGTACTCCTACCTAAGGTTTATAACCTACGGCTTTGATACCAACTGTAACGCCCCCACATTTCATACAATTTAATTCTCGACTTCGGTCATTAATAATACATTCAACATCTAATTTTTACATCATTAAACCATAATACAGCCATTGAAATTTGTGGAATAATTAAAATTTTCCATTACAAACTGTTCTCATTCCCAAAACCTTAAACCTTTACATCTAAATATCTCATAATCATTTTAATACTACAATAGTTTACATCGCAAAACGATATTACAATTCAACATTAATACATTATTCGGAACCTTAAACATGGTTCAAATAATAATAACACAACCAAAGTGTATAAATCTTCAAGTATCACATTTGATTCATGTCTTTCAAGTAACAGTAACACATACTTTACCTTGAATCTTGAACCTGCAAAAGTGGCTATTTGCAAGGTTGAGCTCGACAGCCTAGCAAAATCTAACAGTTTTCATGCATCGCGTAACATATAATAACATGCTCAACATATAACTCATAAACAATGGACTAACATAACATACATGTTACAGTTCATACAAAAAGTATAAAAATTGAGTTCATTACTCAATCAGCATGCTTTACTCAATCAACGTAGTCATAAGTTGACTTTAACATTTCATACATTCAACATATATATAACATATCATGCTCTTTGAAATAAAGATTTAAAACAATCAAATTCACATAACAAATAGGAACTGAAAGACTTGCCTTGATCGTTGTTTACCAATAACAGTTTAACAGCTTACAACTATCTGCACTTCACGTGCCCTACACAATTATATAATCATTCACATTAACTATTATTCACATAGCAATGCATAGAAGTTGTAATGTAAACTTTACTCTACATCTCATAACCCTTCCTATCATAGATACACAATGTTCAATTTGATTGTGTTAACTTTTAACTTATATCTCATTGTATTTTATATTCAAAATTCATTCAAGTTTTTAAGTCTTGCTAGGACTACTTATTAGTTTTATATTAATACTATTCAATATCTTATAATATTCATTTCGTTTGATTTAAAACACTTTTTACGTTCATTATCACTTATCACGGCGTTTCGACGTTTATTCGTCACACGCCCAATTTGTCTCTCTTGTGTGCTTAGTATGCGTATTCAACTTATCTAATATATCATTTATTAATGTTAAGCATCATTGTACTTCATAATATTCATGTTCTATAACTTAGAATAATATTTATTATCGTCGACATCACTATACTTGTGTATGTGCATGTCCGACACCCTCTGATTGCCTCCGAATACGCATCAGTCACAAAGATGACCATTTTGACTACTATTCCCAACCTCAAAATGAAACCCTTAAAGAATAAAAGTTGTAGGTCTATTCGTCCTCGTTCCGGATAATCTTCAATCACATCAATCAGAGTTCGTATGAAAATATTATGTCTATTTTACTAAAATAGTCAAAGCAAATCACACTGACATACTTTGGTAGCAATTGCTTCCCAATTAAGCTTTAGGCATAGCCATTCGCCCTACAGTGTGTGTTATGTCCCCAAATAACTTAGGCACACAATATGAATCGAACCATGAAGCGTAAACGGACACAAGCTACCGTTTTCTTGCGATTTTTGACCATTTTTCTCCTACTAATCTTCATAACTTGAGTTATACACATCCAAATTAGTCCATTTTCGATTCTATGGATTCGTAATTCATAGAACTACAACATACTAGAAATCTAATAATTTATAAAAACATTAACCAACCTAAAATTTCACCCAAAACACATGTTCATACTGTATTTTCATGTTTTAACACATTTAGCGAAATCGAACGCCACGAATTTGTTTCTTTACCATTTTGATTCATTCAACTTGCGTTCTTTTCATTTTTCGACGTACTAATCACATCTATCAATTTCAGATTATATACATGATCTAACCATCAATTTAAGCCTTAAAATAGACCAAAATACATATATTAAGCCATAAACCAAATTTCTTCATCTAACACTTGTTTCCACGAATTTGATTACATGAAAACCTGTTATAGATTATGTATAACAAATTATACATACTAATTAACATATATGATCAATCTCTTAACAATCTAACCATAGAAATCCAACTTTCAAAGAAAACTCATGAAGTATAATACTAAAAACTCAAAGTTAGATTATTACATTTGATTAGCTATAAAATTTTGAACAATCTTCTTGTTTCTTCCTTCCATAACCCTCACAAATTCCTTCTCTCAATTTACAGAGAACTTCTTATCTTCCTCTCTTCTTTCTTCTCTCTTCTTTCTTCCTTATGTTCTTTCTTAGGCTTAAGCCAACGTAAAACTAAAACAGACGCTAACATAAAAAAAATAAAAACATATGTTCATACTGTATTTCCATGTTTTAACACATTTAGCGAAATCGAACACCACGAATTTGTTTTTTAACCATTTTGATTCATTCAACTTGCGTTCTTTTCGTTTTTCGACGTACTAATCACATCTATTATCAATTTCAGAATATATACATGATCTAACCATCAATTTAAGCCTAAAAATAGACCAAAATACATATACTAAGCCATAAACCAAATTTCTTCATCTAACACTTGTTTCCACGAATTTGATTACATGAAAACCTGTTATAGATTACGTATAACAAATTATACATACTAATTAACATATATCATCAATCTCTTAACAATCTAACCATAGAAATCCAATTTTTCAAAGAAAACTCATAAAGTATAATACAAAAACTCAAAGTTAGATTATTACCTTTGATTAGCTATAAAATTTGGAACAATCTTCTTGTTTCTTCTTTCCATAACCCTCACAAATTCTTTCTCTCAATTTACAGAGAACTTCTTCTCTTCCTCTCTTCTTTCTTCTCTCTTCTCTCTTCTCTCTTTCTTCTGTTCTTTCTTAGGCTTAAGCCAATGTAAAACTAAAACAGACGCTAACATAAAAAAAATAAACTGACGTATAATAATAAGGCTACTAAATACCTATCAGTTATTTTTTATTTTAAACTTAAAAAAGCCTGGCCTTGTTTGGCAAAACCTATTAAAATAATGACTGAATCATTCCTTAAGCCTTGATTTGCAAAATAAGATTAAAATTAGAATTTTAAAAGCTCTAAGGCTTTGTTTGGTAAAACCAAATTAAAACTCTTTTAATTTATTTTCATAAGTCATATTTATTGTCACACTTTATTTAAATAAATTCCCATATTCAAATTAAATTAAATCTAATAACAATTTATTAAATCTATTTACCACATAAACCAATACTGATAAAATTATAATTTTTATTATAATTATAATTTTATTTATTAAATTAACACATCACTTTAATTACAAAAATCAAATTAAATAACATTATAACAAACCATATAATCCTTAATAACTCTCTAATTTAGTTATTGAGTTAAATTAGAGTATTATCTCATAAATTTAATTCATCACTCTTTTATCTTAATTAAGTTAATTTCTATAACTCATAGATTATTTAATTACTAATAAATAATCCATCAAATATCTACTAAACAAAAAACAAATCAATTAAAAATATTTATTTAATTCAATAAATATTTGAAATTATAAATAAAATTCTGGATTGTTACAGAATTGAGATAAGTACCTACCATTGGTGGAATTCTCCTACAACAACAGTTATCATGCAAGTATAGGCATGGCTCCATTCGAAGCGTTGTATGGACAAAAGTTTCACTCTACAGTATGTTGGGATGAGGTGGGAGAAGCAATGTTGTTGGGACCAGAGTTGTTACGAATGACTACAGAGAAGATCCAAATGATCCGACAACGTATACAAACGACACATGATCGACAAAATAGTTATTCAGATCTTTATCAAAAGGACGTGGAATTTAATATTGGGGATCATGTATTGTTACGTATTGATCCATGGAAGAGAGTTACAAGATTCGGGAAGAGAGGAAAGCTCAATCCACGATTTGTTGGTTCATTTGAGATTCTTGACCGAGTAGGAAATGTGGCTTATAGACTCGCATTACCTCCAAGCATGTCTCGTGTTCATAATGTTTTTCACATATATGTGCTTCGTAAATATGTGAAAGACCCAAACCACATTATTGAGTTAGAATCAGACGAGATAGCCGAAGATTTAACGTACGAGGAGGTACCTGTCAAGATCTTGGATAGGAAGGAGCATGTCCTACGCACAAAGGTTATACCACAAGTGTAAGACCCCAACTTATTATAAATAAAATCGAATTTCCTTTATTTATTATTGTGAATAATAAGGTGTTAAAATGATATAATATTTTGGTTATGGGTGAAATGTGCAAATTTTGCAAAATAAGCAAGTGGTGATAAAATAATCATTGTTGTCGGGGAATATTCATTTGGTCGTAGAATATTCTTGTTGTCGAGGAATATTAAATTTACGACGACGCGATCATTAGTGGGCCCCATAATGTAATAACTGCTTCGGATGAAGAAAAACGACAAGTTTGAGTTTTTATAAATAATGGCGTAGTAGTTGTTACCAATTAACAATTGTTGGAATATCCGGTGGTTAAAATACGATGTCTACGCGTGGATGCACAAGATTGATGAATTATTGATCCTTACGTGAAGGCACTACTCGATAATTGTTCACGATAATTATCTTGTTCAATATTTTATTTTATTGATTCAATAATTCTTTGCGTTGATATTTTATATTATTGTTATTTCAATAATTATCACTACACGATTTCCCATTATCGGATCAATAATTCATATTATTTGAATAATATTATTAGATAGCATTATTGGCAATGTCTAGAAAGTTCATCAAGGAGAGGTTTGGTCACCTAATTGCGCGCTTGATGAAGGAGAAATTCTTATTGAAAGCCCCTTTTCACAGGAACGGCTTTGGTTGTCATAAATGTGATTCTGTAATATTATTTGTGAATAATTAATTATTGATTCATATGATAAGGAAATATTTATTTTATGTGGATATAAATGATGGATATATTTATTTTTATGTGGATAAAAATGAAGGAGTTAATGCTGAGGTGTTTTATCAGTATTTTGTCGGTGTAGAGGTATTAAAAATCATCCGTTTGTGGATTTCGGATATTTTATATTTGAAATTTGGAAAAACTCAAAGCTACAAAGTTGTAGAGAATTCGATTTCAGGCAGAATGGACATAAAATTCGTATTTTTCTGATAAACGAGTTATTTTCTATGAATTGTTAAAGTTTCGAAAAAATAAAATATTTTTTATTAAATTTATGGGGGGACCCACTTTTGGTTGGTGGAATACACATAATGGGTCAATTGAATTCTTCCAACATGGTGCCCAAAATTCAAAGCACGCGTAGGAATTGTAATTAATAATAATATATTTTATTATTTTAGTCTCCTATGGCGTTCTAATATTTTTCTATAAATGGAGGGCTAAGTTAGAATTCAAAATCACACCAGAAATAAGTTTTCTTTCTCTCTATATTGTCGAGCATATTTTAGTGAGTATTTATATACTTTGAGAGTTGCTGTTCGGTACAAGTTTCCTTTGGCTTTCTATCCGATATTCCGATCAAAAGTAGCGTTATTTTGAGGTAAGAGATGTTATTTTCTTCTTAAATGATATTATTTTCTTCAATATCATTATGCCGAAATATTGGTGAACGTTTTTATCAAATTTGGAACTTTTTGTGTCGGGGTTACTATTCACGTATACGGCACTATTCACAAATACGACACTATTCACGAATACGGCACTAGTCACCGAAAAATGAAATTTTCTTCTTTTTGTCCAAGATGTCTATTATGGTTACTATCTTTGATTGTATCCATGTTTTGGTCTTTATTTTTGAATTCGACTTCAAAATTAATTATTATGGAGTATTATTGATCTTGGATAAACTGTTATACGAATCCTTAATATTTGTTCTTTTGCTTCATTAGATTCGTTTTCTTTAAAATATTTTTAATCATCCTCAGTCCTAAATGATGATATTACTGAATATCTTTGGCCTGTAGTGCAAGAATGAATGATTAACTGATGAATATCTTTGGCCCGTAGTGCAAAGATGAACAGGTGTTGAGATGAACATGACCAACTGGTGATACAAATGAATATCTTTGGCCTGTAGTGCAAAGATGAATATTTGATTAAAGATATATATTGATTGTTGTTACAGGGATAAAATATTGATGATGGACTTTTAAATCTTAGAAGATAGTAGAACTCATTCTCTACTTGACTCTTCTAATGGATTGCTGTTTCCGCTACAGTTGTTGATCTAAAACTTGTTAGCTATTATATTTTATCAGATTTTTCCCTGTTGAAGACTAACGATAATTTGTTGTATATTATCTTAGTCATAATATTCTTTACTGGGCTAGTTGAGCTCACCCTTTTCCTTTTTGTTCCATTTTTCTCAGGAGGTGAGAACATAGCAGGAACTAGTCGGGGTACGGAGTGATGGTTCTAGAAAAATGTTTTAGCAGTCCTCACTATTCTGTAAAATAGTGTTTGAATAATTGTAATGAGGACTTATTTGAGTGTGGATATTGTCTAGGAGACAATATTTGTATTTAAACTCACAGTATGTGTTGTCGTATTTTGCACGATAATTGTATTATTGAAGTTGTAGTTTGCTTTATGTACCATGTATTTGGCGACTCAGAATGGGTGTTGTATACCTATTTTGGGGGCGTCACAACAAGTTAAAGTTTTGTGGAGGAACCAAGCTATTGAGGAAATGACCTTGGAGTTGGAATCGAAAATGAAAATGAAGTATCCTCACATTTTCAAAACACCAGGTACGTACGTCAATTTCGAGGACGAAATTTTATAAGGAGGGGAGGTTGTAGGACCCCAACTTTTTATAAAGAAAATTGAATTTTCTCTAATTATTATTTTGAATAATAAGGTATTAATTTGATATAATGCTTTGGTTATGGGTGAAATGTGCAAATTTTGCAAAATAAGCAAGTAGTTATAAAATATTCATTGTTGTCGAAGAATATTCATTTGGTCGTGGAATATTCTTATTATCGGGGAATATTCTTAGGATGGAGAAGCCATTTGTGGGCCCCATAATAGAAAACGGTTGGATGAAGAAAACGACAAGTTTGAGTTTTTATAAATAACGGCGTAGTTGTTACCGTTAACACTGTTGAAATACCCAGTGGTTAAAATACAGTAATACGTGTGGTTACATAGTAGCACATAGAAGGCACTATGCTGGTGTTGACTCCAATGGTTTGGCATTTAATCGCTGATGATTGTTTGATGAAGATAAGTGGAGATGCTTTCCACATCTCTGATGGGGATGACGTTCTGAAATCACCAAACCCTCCCGATGTATTCGCTGGTAGTTTACAACAGCAGTTTATCATCTTGATCGCTGGACTTTTTGATTCCCACTCGAATCTGGTCAGATCACGAGGCTTTTATCATTGAATCTGCTCTTGATGTTACTCTGGATGCCAATGGTTTAGAATACCAGATCTTCTGCTACCTTCGATGAAGTAATATTCCACGGATTACTTCACTAGATTTCGCCTGATGTTACGCTCACCCTTTTTGAGGTGATTTGGAATTTCCTTTCGCTGTTGGGGTAGGTGCCCCATTTCATTGAGCGTTTTGATTCGCAACCCTACCGAATCGATGACTTGAATGTCACCAAATCCTCGGCGTAGCAACTCATTCTTTTTTCGGCCGTGATTGGAACTTCACTGTAGAGGCCTCAACTGATGAGGACTTGACGCTGATTGGCACATTTGATGATGAGGATTTATCTCGCTATACCTCCTTCCCTTTCCGGGAATCGAAAAATGCCCAAGTCCTTTCGAATGTTGTTGTCGGGGATTCATCGCGAGTGAATAATATCTGAATCGCCATTGAGATGATGATAGACCATGCTGATGGCGCTAACTGGTGCATTTTCCACTTTAGTTTGGTTGATAAATGCCCTAGTGTTGAGTTGTCGTTGCTTCTGAGATTACCCCAATCTTGTTGTAAGGGATCCAATATCCGATTGTCACAAATTTTGAAATTGCCCCAGCCTTGCTTGTTGTCTGGGATAGTTGCTTTGACAAATGAGCTGATAAGACGCCGAGATCGCAAGAGGCTTTTACTTCTGTACCATCTGGTGAACAGGTAGTGGATGTGGGCTTTGATGTTGATAGCTCTTTTCGGTAGAGATATAGCTTTGTTAGAGATATAATGCTCTGACTCATAGGGATATCGTTGTTGCTGAGCGGGATGACGCTATATCTACCCGAGATATCGCATGTAGTTAGTGGTGGATCTGTTGGCTCATGTAGAAACCCTTAGGCAGGAGATCACATCGTTACCTCCTTCTTCTGAGAGGGAATCCATGTTGGACTTGATAGCCCGCATATACACTGATTTGTAGATGGGCTTGGTATTTTCCTACACAGACTAGCTTAGCCATTTTGTCATGTATAGTACACATTGTATATATCAAACAACATTATATGTGGCAGGGAAATATATGTTGATTCACTTACCTTTTAGTTGTGCCTTGTTATTTGCTTGATATTTGCTTGTTTCTCCAGGACTTTGTGATCTGGATGTATTCTGAACTCCTCCTTGATAGATGGACAGTGAGATGTCTCAGGATTTTTAGAATGGATCATCGATCTGTGTGTATTTCCTACCATCTTTGGTGTCTTGGGACTTGTTTCTGTATGTGGCTATGGATAAGAGTGAGTTTGTTTTTTCTATGGTGAGACCGGACCATATAACATAGCTGCCTACGTACTCCCATGTATTGGGGAGATCAGGTCGACGTAGTTCGCCCTGCAGGGCGAGTTAAAAAATGTGATCCCATAAACAGTGTCGATCATGGAAGAGAGAAAGTTTGATCCTAGGTTGAGGATAAACTGGAGGTGTGAAAAGTTTGATCCCATGTATGGGTAGACAAACTGCAAACGTAAGAGGTTCAATTCGCGGTGGGATGACCTAAGTGGTATGATCGTAGTGAAGCCAGGCTGATGGCTTGAAAGGATGTTTCCCTGAGGGGCAAAGCGTGGAAAGGAGTTGTATGTGATAAAGGGTTAAAGAACCAAAATGACTAGTGATCTGATGATCCAAAACAAGGATGTTCGCGTTATGGTAACCTTAGACATAGTACCGTTTCACGGTGTCCGAATTGATGAGTTACGGAAATTCATCACCGTCTATTTCCTGTAATCTGAAAGTGCCTCCTGTCAATACCTCCTTGACAATAAATGGGCCTTCCCAATTTGGAGCAAATTTTCCTTTAGGCTGAGCTTGGTTGTCAATGATCTTCTTCAAAACCAAGTCGTATTGTTTTGAACTGTCGTAGTTGGACTTCTCTGTTGTAGGATCTTCTTTACAAGTAGAGGGCCGCTCATGTCTGGGCCACATACTAGACCATGGATCTCATCCATGAGTTTATGAGCTTGGTCTTGGTCCAGACATCTGAGGAGACCTAGTCTTGCATCTTTTTTGTAGAGTGCATCTTCGCTCAGGTAGAATTTCATAGCAAGTCGATGGATCCGCCTTTTCCTAGTCGGGCTTTCCTTAACGGGTGTAGATCTATCTTGTGAGTGCTCATTGATATATTGATATCAACGGTGTTCGATGGGAGGTAACACATCCGATACTTCTCCAATGTAATTCCCATAGGCTGGAGCCTTTTGTTGGGCAAATGTGCGGGTTGGCATGTCTTCCTTGTCATGTATGTTGATCAAGGAGGCCCAGGTTGCTAGAGCATCAGCAAAATCATTCCTATTCCAAGGAATATGGAGGAAAGATTTTTCTTCAAACTCCAAAGCCATCTATAGAACTTGCCGATGCTAAGGCAGCAACTGTAGGTCCCGTTGAAGAGATTTTTTTCTTTTTCTTTTCTTTTTATTCTCTTTTTTTTATTTTTCTTTTTTTTATTATTATTTTTTTTATCTATTAGATCGCGGAAAAGAGCCATATGGCTCACTGATAGGTAGCTCCGGCATTGATGAGGTCGAATGATAATCGTTTGTAGCAAAGGGCTCCCTAAGGCGTGATGAATGAAGTTTTCTCATGATCATCTTCAGCAACCATGATTTGATGGTACCCAGCGAACAATCAAAGAAAAAGGAGCACATGTCGATCGAAATTTTATTGTCAATGAGTATATGGATGAACCAGACGCGTGAAAGCTATCTTTGAGGCAAGCTTTATTCAAATCTCTGTAATCCATACAAACTCGCACCTCCCTTCCCGATTTCGGCACGGGGACTATGTTGGATAGACATTCAGGTTATGTTGACACCATGATGATGCCGGCTTGAAATTGTTTCACAATTTCTTCTTTAACTTTTAACTTCCACTCAGGTTTTAATCGCCTGAGCTTCTGCCTGAGTGGCTTGAATCCCCCTTTGATGGGAAGGCGATGAATGATAATGTCCATGTATAAACCGACCATGTCTTTGTGAGACCATGCAAACACATCCTGGAATAGGGTTTATAGAGTAACCATGTCATTCCTTTGGTTTTGAGTGAGGTTTGTACCAATTTGGATTTGTTTGGGGTTTTCTAAGGTTTCAAGGTTTGAAAGAGGTGGTTTGATCAAGACTTTGCTTGGGTTTGTCTTCGACCCATTCTTTGATCCCCTGAGGTATCTCATAGTCCTCTTGTATTTCCATCAAGTCTGAGTCCAACTTTACATCAAAGTTACAGTCCTTGTGGAGAATAGGCACCTCATCGCAATACCCAAGACATCTAAATTGAGTCCTCAAACAAAATATGCTTTCACATAATATATTACATCGTTCAATCACACAAAAGTGTTAGCTCAGAATGACAAAAGTAATCGCTAATACTATACGTAAAAAATGTAAGCGATTATTGCTATCTACAAGGCAGAGAGAGTTTCTTCCCTTTTTACCCTCATCGGCAAATGCAAGGAGTGCTGCTTCAATTATTGAGGGCAAAGTCTAGGTGGACTGTAGTGATGGAGGGGCTATCATCAACCTCCTTTTGCCGAATGATGACCATTACGTCTGGGTAATCATCGTCTGGGGTGTAAGTGTTTGAGAAGTGTTTGTTTGGGTTTTATTTGGTTTGTGCTTTCCATTGATGGTACCCTCGTTTCTTATTGAAGAGGAGATCGGTCTTTAAATAGTTCAAGCCTTGGTTTGAAAAGGTTCAAAGGGGTAAGTGGTGAGAAGAGTGTAGAGATGTTTTTTTTTCTTTTTTTATTTATTTATATGCATGGAAAATAAAAGGCATACTACGAAGAAAGTGATACAGTTCCAACATTTTTTGGAACTTGCAACTTCATCCCCTGGATCTACATCTTCTCGTCTAGTTGAGGACTGATAGTCGAGTTGTCAGTGGTTATATCGCCTTCAGGGCTCGTGATAGAGGTTACCCCTTGATTCTAAATGTCTTTGCTTGTGGCTATAACTTGATTGCTTCCTGATTCAGTACATTCCCCAGGGACGCTTGAAATGGACACATTGCAAAAAGGGATGAACTCTGGATTCTTTAATGGGTTGGATTCCCCGATAATCTCACCACCTTTTTCTTCATCTATTCCTTCGCCTTCTTCATGGGTTTCAAAGGATTCAACCATGAAATCTCCCTCAAACTGTTGTTGCATTTCTTGCAAAGAACTTTCCCTTTTGGTTTTTTCTTCCTTGGAAAGGATTAGTATTTCCTCCGCATCATCCAAGGTGATAAGATCAGGAACGTGGTTGATATCTTGGAACCATATGACGTTTGATGTTGGCGGGGGAATCTCCTTTGGGAATGCCTTTGTCTCTTCTGTCATTTTTTGCATTAGGATCAGTCCACCTTGTGTTCTGGCAGAATTGTCGCTCATAGCCTTCACCTCATTTGAACTGCCTGTCTCGAATGGACATCTTAAGCTTTTTATTTCCTTTTCGCCTTTTTTGGTCATGGGAAGTTCTATCTCCAGCTCTCCATTTTCAATGAGATCGTGGATTTTATGTCACAAAGACCAGTATTCTTCAGTCGTATGTCCAAGTGAGTTAGAATGGTAGAGACATATCTTGGTGGAATCATAACTCTTTATCTTGGGATTTATAGGAGGCAGCAACCCAGTAATCATTCCTTCGCTTATCAGAAAATGTAGCATTTCTTCATTGGATTTGCTCATAGGGGTGAATTTTCGTACTCTTTTAGAGGTTGTTTGATCTTTCATCTTTGAGAATTCGCATTCCCTCAATCGATTCTTCCGTTGGCGAGATCTTCTAGCAATTTTATCATCCACATTTTCTTGTGTTTCGACTTTTCTTTGATCTTCTTCATTTAGGCGGCTCATCGTTGGAGTCCTTTTCTCTTGGCTTTCGATAGTTGAGTGAAAAATTGCCTTGTTTCTGATGTTGGCGCCTTTCGCCTTAGCCAGCGGAGGTTTACTTGATTACGGATCGCATCCAATTTTTGCATTCTTGGCATACCCTCTCCGGTTTTCCCACTCTAGGACATTTGTTATGTGTTTTTGGGGTATTCCTCCATCCTTCGTATGTACTTACAAATTGGATACATTTCGGTAGCTTCTGACCCGATCATGTTTACTTCTTCCGTATCATGTCATAGCGGAAGGTTGGTGTTGATATTTTGTTGGTCGGGGTTGTTCGACCACAATCTCGCCACTTTCGATCGATTTTGAATCTTATGTTTTAAGGACCAACAATCCACGTGTATCGTGTCCTGGAGACCCTGAGTGGTAAGCACATCTCTGGCTTGGATTGTATCTTTTGCTCCCTGGTTCCAGAGGTGGAGCTAGTTCGGTAATTTTCTTATGATCCATTAATAACGCTAATACATTTTCAAGGGAATCGCCTAGTGGAGTGAACACCTGATTTTCCGATCTTTCGAATTTTCTATTTCTATCCTAGCATTCGTTGAATGTGGCCTATTGTTGAGATGGCAGATTGTCTTGCATTTTCCAAATAGGGGGACTGTAGTTTGGTCTCCTAGCTTGCCCCTGTACAATAAGGGATACATCTTTATTGCCTTTATCGGGTACCCCCTTGGGATCACTCGTATACTTGCCAGTCTGTATATGTTTGGCGACTGCTTCCAAGGCAGTGAAGTCTTTAATCTTTCCTGCCTTCAGGGCCATCTCTGCCATTTCGCCGTGTTTGATCATTTCCGCAAATGGCTTTCCTATTCCTGCTAGGATTCTCTCATAGTAAAGAGCCTCTTGGATATCAATAAATGTCATTACCATCTCAGTTTCTGTCATTGATGGAATGACTTGTGCTGCTAGATGTCTCCACCTTTGGGCATATTCTCGGAAAGATTCAGTACTTTGCTTTTTTACTTTAGTCACTTGATATCGATCTGGTGCTATTTGTGACTAAAAATTGTACTGATTTAGAAAGGCGTGGGCCACTTCTTCCCAGTTATGGATTTTGGCATTGTCAAGTCGGGCATACTAGGCTTTAGCTTCTCCAGTGAGACTCTTTTAAAAAAGTTGCATTCTGAGGCTTTCATTTTCAGCATAAGACCCCAGTTTTAGGTGCGTATAGGGATCGCCTACCCCATTATACTTTTTCAAACTCTGGGACTTTAAATTTGGTAGGATATTGAGCCCCTGGGAATATACAGAGATCTGAATAGGTGACACTCCCATAATTTCCAGTCCCTTTAATTGACCGGATGGTATCCTCCATTTGTTGGACTTTCTTTCTTATATCCCCAATTTCTCGATCATCCCTGAGATTTGTGATTTCTTTATTGGAACAAGGTTTAGGTAGCTGGGTTTCCATCTTTTTACCAATGCCCTGACTGCACCCTAGTGTGAAGGACTCTGGTTGAGTAGGCATTATCTGGCCCTTCGTATTTTTACTTTGTTCTTTTAGAAAGACAACCAATTCTGCTATCTGATTCCTTAATCCTTCAAACTCTTCTCGGGAAACAGGAGTAGGATCAGGCTGGCCTGGTGTAGCCATGCCTAACGGTGGGATCAGTTCCTTCTTGGACTTTAAACGGGTAACAGGACCGATTGCTTCCCTGCGAAAGACTTGCATAGTTTAGTCCTTAGGGAATGTAAATTAACATGCTATTTGATGTGTCCATTTTAAGAATTTTATCCTGCAAAACGGATGTCAGCTGTTTGTAGCATGTTAATATGTATGTGTACACATTTCTTCATATTTCTCATTACATGGAGATAGATATGGAATGTAAGTACAAGTATTTTGAAATGAGAGCATGAAGAGACTTTCCTCCGTTTTGGGTTTATCAGAGGCTGACCTATCTTAGGTTACTCTCGTGGCTTTTAGGCATGAAGGTTCCCAAATCATCGTAATCTACTAGACGAGAAGTTAATCCGGTCTTTCAACTGGAGCGAATTTGGGTGTTGCCTTTCCTGAGCCTCGGAGAATCAGGCTTCTCACGAGTCCAGTAATCAAACATCGACGGGATAGCCTCCTGGTGGAGGGACCACACAACATACATTCACATACATCGCGTCTCACCGTATGAAATGCTGACATGTGTGAAGCACTAATATCACAAGCAGTTTATAGTGCGAAGCACTAATATCACAAGCAATTATGGTGCGAAGCACTAAGTGCAATAAGGAAATGAATTCGTACGCATTCATCAAATATAAATGCAACATCCACACACAAGCAGATAACAGTTTTGAAAAGATTGTAATAGCGGCTTAAGTCCTTTCTTGGAGTCCCCAGCAGAAGCCGCCACCGTCATTGCCTTTCGGGATTTTTGGATGTCCTTTCAGTTACTTGTTCTTTGGTGTTCTCATTTTAGGTGAGATTTGTTTGAAAAAAACAAGTGAAAAAGGTCTCGACATGTATAATGTCGACGATGGACCGTTAAGAGTCGCCATTGGTTTTTTTTTAATGGTTGTACCAATACAACCGAGTAAAGGTTTGCACATTGACCCGGTGATGTGACATTTGCTAAACAAAGTCGGTGGAAAAAGCAGAGATTCATTTGGTCTGGGGACTTAGTTATCTTAGGGGAAGGTGTTAGGCACCCCACATCCGTGTTACCACGGTGACCGCCTCTTTTCAAGAAATCTGTGTCTGAATGTGTGTGTGTATGTGTAGGTCAATGTGTTGTTATTTGAAAGTAGTACGAGGCCTCGTTCAACCTATAGACCACGTGGTTTGAATTTATGTAAAAATTCAGTTTTAATAAGATATGGCGGTGATGTTTTATAAAGAGGTTTTTTTCAAACCACGATGCTCAATAGGAATTGAGACCTTTACACTCCCATTTTTATTAAGTGGCGGTGAATTGATTTTATTTGATCGAATGCGAGGCATCCGTCTGAAAATAATATACAAAATAATAATGCCGAACTTCCTTGTGGGTATGGAAACCATCGAGGAAATTCGAAACCATAAAATAATTTACAAGTCACTTCAAATTTGAAAAATGTCCATCACGGAACCGAATCTAGATCCAATGGGATGAATCTGTGATTACATGATTCTGAGGCTCACGAAATCTGCGGTTTGTATGAAAGTAGTAAGCGAGATATATATATATATATAAAGCGGTAATATATATATATATATATATATATATATATATATATATATATATACGCACAAGACCACCAACCACGAAGCACCTCCATGGGGAATCAAAAATGTAAATAAAGTCATTAAAATCTATCAACCACCACAGAGGAAAATCCAAAGTGAATGAAATATAAATAAAGTCAGAATATGGGTCAACCGCCATGGAGGAAACTCCAAAGGGGATGAGAATGTAAATAAAGTCAGAATATACGGTCAACCGCCATAAAGTAAACTCAAAGCGGACTTAAATGTAAAGAAAAGTTGTAAAAGTGATCAACCACCACGAAGTAAACTCAGTGGGACAATATATATATATATATATATATATATATATATATATAAAGCAATAAATGCACCGGATGTAAAATCCAAGCTCATCGAATGCAGAGTCGACCCACGATTCATATATATAAGTATATATATATATATGTATAAAAGCGAATAAACGCATTCTGATATAAAATCCAGGCTCATCGAACAAAGTCCGACACACAGTTGATTTATATATATATATATATATATAAAAGCGAGTAAACGCACTTGCATCAAGTCTAGGCTCATCGAACAAAGTCCACACACAGGTTGATATATATAAATATATATATATATATATATATATATATATATATATATATATATATATATATATATTAAAGCGATGAAACGCCCGCATCAAGTCTAGGCTAAATCGAGGCATAACTCGATAATGTTAGTCAATATATATATATATACAGGCTGAAATGAAACCACAGACCGAAGTCCGGGCAAAAGCAAGCAACACGTCTATTAACTTGTAGAAGGGTGTGTGCAAAGATGAAGAGAAAGACTCTAAAGTGTGTGAGAAGGCTTACAGCTAACTGATAAAGAAGGCTTTTATATCTTTAGAGTGGGTAAACACTGGCTTTTGTGGGTACAAAAGAGGCTATATATGAGCTCACAGGTGTTTAAAAGTGGGAAAATACATTGTATGGGCGAGTGCGGAGCGAATTGTGCAGGGTTTTCCCGTCTTTTCTCTTGGCAAAATGGGCACCCCAAGCCCCATATTTATAGAGGGGGGAGCCGCAGGTCTACCTGCGGCACCTAGTAGCAGTGTGGACATGGTTGCGCCCGAGGTGCCCCCAGGCGATGTGGAATCCCAGCCAGTGTCAAAATACGTCTGTGATGTTCGCTTCGCTTGCTCATAACTTTCAATCCGGGAGTCCGATGGAAGCGTGCCATACCATTTCGGAAAGCTCTTTCCGAGAGCTACACAATGATATATTATTTGACCTTTTCTGATATTAGGAAGATGGGTCCATGACCGAAATGGTATTCCTGGGTTTCCGTAAGGCAGACCATTGAGCCATTTTGCGTAGTTTGCGCTCGGAAGTTAAGATATGATTCTTGTGGGACTTTATATTGATTCTTTTTGAGTTGACATGAGTGTATTTGATTTGAAGTGAAGTTGAGTTTGTAAAATGACTATTTTGCCCCTCCTGGGGTTATCTCTGGTTTTCGCGCAGTTGTAGCAGTCTTTTCTCAGGGTTATCTCTGAGGTTGGCTTGTTGTTGACTTTGACTATCCTCAGGGTTATCTTTGAGGTTGGTTTGACCTCCTGGGGCTACCTCCAGGCTTTGATCTTGATCCCCCGGGGCTATCTCCGGGGTTGAAATTGATTTTCCCGAGGTTATCTCCGGGGTTGGAAACTGTTTTCCCGGGGTTATCTCTGGGGTTGGAAATTGGATCTCCCGTGGCTATCTTCGGGGTTAAAATTGATGTTGTGGTCCTCCAGGGTTATCTCTAGAGTGTGAAAAAGACGCTTTTGCCCTCCTGTATGGTTAGTAACAGGCAAAAAAAATTTTGAGTGTCTATACAAGATATACAAGCCTGGTATGAGCTCCAACGAACTAACAAACGAATAACATCTTTCGGGGTGGACTAACATTTTCCAAAACGGATCACTTCCTTCGGGACGGACCATTGTCCTCCCGAATGGATTACTTCCTTCGGGACGGACCATCGTTCTCCCGAATGGACAACATCCTTCAGGATGGACCATCGTCTTCCTGAGTGGATCACTTCCTTCGGGACGGACCATCTTTAGGTTTGTAATATTCATGAACGCAATTAACTTGCACAAATAAAGCGGAAACGTGATAAAATAGAGTTTTTAAAATTTTACAAACCATATACCCGGATCATCCTTTATGCACAATTATTAATTAAACGAACATGTGACGCCCCCAAAACAGGAATACATCACCTATTCTGAGTCGCCAAATACATGGTACAGAATACAAATACAATCTTAAATATACAACATGAAATTTGTGAGTTTGAATACAAATATTGTTTACTAGAGAGTATACAAACTCAAAAGGAGTCCTCATTACTATTATTATCACACTATTTCACGTAATAGTGAGGACTACTAATGCAAACATCTAGGACCATCACTCTGTTCCCATTGAGTCCCAATTTACGTTCTCATATCCTGAAGAGAATAGTGAAAGAAAGGGTGAGCACAACTAGCCCAGTAAGAAATATTATGACTAAGATAATGCAAAATAAATTATCATTAGCCTTCAACAGTATAACAACTTATAGAATATAATAGACAACAAGTTTTAGATCAAAAACTGCAGCAGAATAAACAATCCATTAGAAGAGTCAAGTAAAATATAAAATCTACTATCTTCTATGATTTAAAAAGTTTTTCACCAACTTTATCGCTGAGACTCAGCTTAATAAATAATCCACATCATTAACTCATCCCTGCACTACAGGCCAATGATAATTTTAGTATCATGACCACGAATTATCCATGCACAACGGGCCAAAGATAATCGTGTTTTCTTCAACGGTCCTGATCATGCCATAAAACAATTCATCTTTGCACCCTTGGCCGAAGAGAATCCATAGCCATAATCATACCAAAAACTCTCCATCAATGCACTACGGGCCAATGAGGACTTTTACCACATCATTTGTAACATTACGGTCATGATTACACTAAATAATCCCTGGTCATAATCATACCAAGTCCATCTATGCACTACAGGACACAGATGACTTTCAACAAAATATAAACATGAGGATGATGACAATGATATAAGAATTCAATAAAACAAGTTCAAGAATTAATTTGTCCAGGAACCAATAACGTCCAAATTGTCAACATGTTATTTCTTTGTGGAGTAAAATTTAAGAATGCTCAGAAGAATATTTCTATGAAAAGATACTGGATGAAGCACAAATATCAAGGATATTCCACTAATTTCATGGATTATAGAAGTCAAAACTTTAACCAACTGAGTATAATAAAGAATAAAATAACAAAAGAAATCACCATGCATGCGATAGACCGCACAGGCAGGTTATTCCAACAGAATAATAAATAACGGAATCAGGTCCGGCGTAAAACGCAGAGACAGGATATTCCAACAGAATAATAAAGATGGAACCCGGTCCGTGCGTGAGAACGCATGCATGTGATATTCCAACGAGTAATAATAAAGATTTAACCGGTCCCATAGAAACGCATGAACAAGATATTCCAATAGAATAATAAAGAATAAAATATTAGAAGAATTTCACCATGTATGCAGTACTTTGCATAGATAGGTTATTCCAACATAATAATAAAGAATGGAATAACAGAAGTTCTCTTCATGAATACAAAAGAAATAATACCCCTTACGAGTACAATAAATAATATCCCTTACCTTAGAAGAAACTGGATATAGAAGTAGTGAAGTAGCAGAATACTTTTCTTCTTTCTCTCTATAATTTCTCTTTATAATAATTGCTCTATAGCTTTAGTGAATTGGTGAGAAATGAAGGAAGAATGAGCTTCTATTTATAGGAAAATATAGTTTCGATAATTTACACGCGTTTGGGGCTCAAAAAATTACAATACAATAATTGAGCCCCAGTTACAACATCCTAATATAAAGAAAATTTATGAGATATAAGATATTGCCAATCTCTAACTTTAGACCTCTCGTAAACATCCTCGTCATTCATTCCTCATTTTCGACCAAATGAGGTGCAAACCTGGATAACTCTGCAAACTTTGCCTCATACTGGGACACCATAATGTTGTTTTGTTCTAGTTTGATAAACTCCACCTCCTTCATATGATGAAGACTTTCGTGAAAGTACTTGTCATTGAATAGTTTCAAACGCTTCCCAAGACATCTTTGAGAAGTGCGGTTGGTACGCGCTTCACAGATCTCCCACCAATGAGTCTCCACCTCACCGCTGAACATAAAGGTGGGGAATGGAACCTTTGTTCCTCTCTGCATGCATCCCAAGACATCGAATATCTTGGTAATTTGCTTGACCCACGCTTCCGCCATGATCGATCCGACTTTCCTTAAATTCGTCGTCCCCAACTCCTTGAATCGCTTGGTTGTGACAAGTCAGCGCATTGCTATCATTTCCACCAGATTTTGTGCACGAGTCTCCTCGTCTGGGTTTTGCATGAACCGCAAAAAGCTCCTAAACATTCCATCATTCATCGCTTGCTCGGTAGAGTGTTGTTTACAGAGGAATATTGCCTACTTGTTGCATCGCTTCTCCGGTTTTGTAACTAAAGGTTGTTCCACGCCTCATACACTCCATTGTTAACGCTCTCGGTGGCCATTCTTAAATATCGCCATAGAACAAGGGGTAATTAAACAAATTAACATATCACATAATATCCCTATATTATGACCGACCAACAAATAAGCTTAGATAAGACACACTAGCGAAGGATTTACTCATCTCTCCCTCACTAGTTCTATTCCCCGATCTCCGCCAGAGACCATATCCCTAAGCTTTGATACCAAGCGTAACGCCCCCAAAATAGGTATACAACACCCATTCTCGAGTCGCCAAATACATGGCATACGTAAAGCAAACTACAACTTCAATAATACAATTGTCGTGCAAAATCACACAACACATACTGTGAGTTTAAATACAAATATTGTCTTCTAGACAATATCCACACTCAAATAAGTCCTCGTTATAATTATTCAATCACTATTTTACGTAAATAGTGAGGATCGCTAAAACATTTTTCTAGAACCATCACTCCGCACTCCCGACTAGTTCCTCGCTTTATGTTCTCACCTCCCGAGAAAAATGGAACAAAAAGGAAAAGGGTGAGCTCAACTAGCCCAAGAAGAATATTATGACTAAGATAATATACAACAAATTATCGTTAGTCTTCAACAGGAAAAATCGATAAAATATAATAGCTAACAAGTTTTAGATCAACAACTCATGGCGGAAATAAAGAATCCATTAGAAGAGTCAAGTAGAGAATGAGTTCTACTATCTTCTAAGATTTAAAAGTCCATCATCAATATTTTATCCTCAGAATAAAAATCAATATACATCTTTAATCAAATATTCATCTTTGCACTACAGCCAAAGATATTCATTTGTATCACCAATGGTCATGTTCATCTCAACACTGCTCATCTTTGCACTACGGCCAAAGATATTCATCGCTTAATCATTTATCTTTGCACTACAGTCAAGATATTTAGTAATATCATCATTTAGGACCGAGGATGATGAAAATATTTTAAAGAAAATGGATCCAAAGAAACGGAAGGACAAATAGTTGGGATTCAGATAATGTTTTATCCAAGATCAATAATACTATAAATACCAATTTTGAAGTAGAATTCAAAAATAAAGATCAAAACATGGATACAATTAAAGATAGTAACCATAATTGACATCTTGGACAAAAAGAAGAAAATTTCATTTTCTATGAATAGAATAGATTCAGATTCGTGAATAAAGTGAATAAAGTGCGTATACGTGAATAGTAACCTCGACACAAAAAGTTCCAAATTTGATAAAATTCAGATCAATACTTTTATAATGATATTGAAGAAATAATATCATATATGAAGAAAATAACATCCCTTACCTCAAAATATCAGTACTTCTGATCGGAATATCTGTATAAGGCTGAAGGAAACTTGAACTAATGAATAGAAACTCACAAAGTATCTAAATACTCACAAAATACACTCAATAATCTAGAGAGAGAAAGAGAGAAAACTTGTTTCTGGTTTGATTTTCAATTCTAACTTAGCCCTCTATTTATAGGAAAATGTTAGCAGACTTGACCCAAGAACCTTATGGCTTTACTCCGCTACTATTCCCACCCACCACATTTGAAATAAATTCAAAGACATTTCTTCACCAACCACAAGTGGGGCCCACTCAATTCTAGAATTTTCCACCAAAATCATTTATAAACCTAATTTCAATCACCACCTCTTAAAATTCATAACAAATCATACGCTCATTTTTGACGGTTCAAAATTTGTGGACATATACTCAACTTATATATGTATAATATATCCAAAAATTACAACGATCCAACGGTCGGATTAAAAATTATAACTCACACAATATATCTCAAAAACACTTTGTTTAATTTTTAATACCTTCATTCCGACAAAAAAATACCGATAAAACACCTCAACATTAACTCCTTCATTTTTAACCACAATAAATATATCCAACATTTATATCCACATAAAATAAATATTTTCTTATCATATGAATCAATAATTAATTATTCACAAATAATATTACGTAATCACATTTATGACAACCAGCCGCTCCTGTGAAAGAGGGGGGCTTTTTCCAATAAGAATTTCTCCTTATTAAGCGCCATAATTAGGTGACCAAACCTCTCCTCGATGTAACTTTCTAGACATTGCCAATAATGCTATCTAATAATATTATTCAAATAATATGAATTATTGATCCGATAATGGGAAATATCGTGCAAAGGATAATTATCAAAACAACAATAATATAAAATATCAACGCAAAGAATTATTGAATCAATAAAATAAAATATTGAACAAAGAATTTCCGTAAATAATTATTCAAGAGAGTGCCTTCTTACGTAAGGATCAATAATTCATCAATACTGCATGCATCCACGCCATTCATCGTATTTTAACCAATTTGTATTCCAACAAAGGTTAATTCAGAATAACTATCGCCGTTATTTATAAAAAAATCTCAAACTTGTCGCTTTTCTTCATCCGATAGCTTATTCTCATATGGGGCCCAAAAATGACTCATACGTCGTCGCATTTAATATTCCCTCAATGTAAGAATATTCCACGACCAAACGAATATTCCCCACAACAATGATTATTTTATAACCACTGGATATTTTGCAAAATTTGCACATTTCACCCATAACCGTAGAATTATATCAAATTAATACCTTATTATTCACAAATATAATTAGAGAAAATTCAATTTTATTTATAATAAGTTGGGGTCTTACAACCTCCCTCCTTATGAAATTTCGTCCCTCGAAATCGACATACGCACTGGTGTTCAAAAGGTGAGGATACCTCGCTTTCATTTCGATTCCAACTCCCGTGTCATTTCTTCAATAAAGATGGTTTCTCCATAAAACCTTAACTTGTGGTATAACCTTGGTGCGTAGGATATGCTCTTTCCTATCCAAGATCTTAACAGTACTTCTTCGTGACGTTAAATCTTCTACTATCTCGTCTGGTTCTAACGCAATAATATGGTTCGGGTCTTTCACATATTTACGAAGCATGGATATGTGAAAACATTATGAACACGAGACATACTTGGAGGTAATGCGAGTCTATAGCCACATTTCCTATTCTTGTTAAGAATCTCAAATGGACCAACAAATCGTGGATCGAGCTTTCCTCTCTTCCCAAATCTTGTAACTCCCTTCCATGGTGCAACACATAACAATACATGATCCCCAATATTAAATTTCACGTCGTTTTTTCGATGAAGATCCGCATAACTCTTTTGTCGATCTTACGCCATTTGTATCGCTATCGAATCATTTGGATCTTTTCTCGTAGTCATGCGCATTTAATTCTCGTCCCAACAACGTTGCTTCTCCCACCTCGTCCCCAAAGATAATGGAGAACGACACTTTCGGCCCATACAACGCCTCAAATGGAGCCATGCCTATACTTGTTTGATAATCATTATCAGAGGAGAATTCCACCAAAGGGCAAGTACTTATCCCAACTTCCTTTAAAATCTAGGACACAAAGTCTTAATAGATCTTCAAGGGTTTGAATAGTCCTCTCCGATTGTCCATCCGCTTAAGGATGATATGCCGAATCAATCAGAAATCCGGGCCCATAGCTTTCTGCAAGCTAACCCAAAATCATGAAGTGAATCTTGGGTCATGATCCGAAACTATGGATACTGGCATGCCATGAAATCTCACAATCTCATTCACGTACATGCGATCAAGACTTTCAAGGGAATAAGTCTCACGTATCGGTAAGAAATGGGCAGACTTGGTTAATCTATCAACAATAACCCAAATCGCATCTATGCCTTGAGAAACTTTGGGAAGACCTGTAACGAAATCCATAGTAATGTGTTCCCACTTCCATTTTGAAATCTCAAGTGGTTATAATGGACCCTTTGGCACTTGATGCTCCACCTTTACACATTGACAAGTTAAACACCTCGAGATAAACTCCGCGATTTCTCTCTTCATATTGTTCCACCAAAATGTATGCCGAATATCATCATACATTTTGGTACTCCCAGGATGGATTGCAAACGGTGTGTTGTGTGCCTCTATCATGATTCTATGCTTCAAGTCAGAATCGTTAGGAACACAAAGTCTGGAGTTGAATCTAAGTATTCCTTCTTCATCGATTCTCGCTTTTGGAATAGCTCCTTCTTGCACTTTCTTCTTCATACGCCCTCACCTCCAGTCCGTAGCTTGAAAGCAAATTTTAACTATCGATTAAAGTCGATTCTACTCAGATATTCGCCATCATCATGTGGGTCCCCGAGTCTTTAATTCTACCTCCATCCTTTGCAAAGTCATACAAAATGGGCCTTTGCATTAACAATATCGCACTCAGACTCGCGATATGATCTTCTACTCAATGCGCCGCCTACTACGCTCGCTTTTCGAGGATGATATTGAATAGTGTGATCGTAATCTTCAATAGTTCAAGCCAATGTCGCTGCCTCATGTTGAGTTTTTTTGGGTGAAGAAATATTTGAGGCTTTTATGGTCCGTATAAATCTCCACTTTCTCCCATACAAGTAGTGTCTCCAAATTTTCAACGCTGAATACGATCACGCAACTCTCTAGATCATGAGTAGGATAATTCCTCTCATATTCTTTGAGTTGTTGTGAGGCATAGGCTATGACTTTCCCATGTTGCATGAGAACGCATCCTAACCCTTTGCCTAAAGCATCACTGTATATAACAAATCCATCCGTACCAGATGGTATTGCCAGAATAGGTGCCGAAATGAGTCTCCTCTTGAGCTCTTGGAAACTCTTCTCGCATTCCTCGCTCCATAAAAATTTTGTATCTTTCCAAGTCAACTGAGTTAACGGAGTAGCGATTCATGAAAATCCTTCCATGAATCTCCGATAATAACTAGCTAAGCCCAGAAAGCTACGCACTTCGGTCACCGACTTTGGTTGCTCCTAACTTTGTACTGCTTCAATCTACGCCGGGTCGACAGATACTCCATGTTTTGACACCACGTGCCCAAGGAATGCTACTTCCTCAAGCCAGAACTCGCATTTCTTCAGCATGGTATAAAGTTTGTTTTCACGGGCCTTTCAAGTATCACTTTTCAAATGGTGCTCATGATCTTCACGGCTTTTGGAATAGATGAGGATATCATCAATAAAGACAACAACAAACTGATCCAAATATTCCTTGAATACACGGTTCATCATATCCATGAAAGCAACAGGAGCATTAGTCAATCTAAAAGACATGACTAAGAATTCATAATGCCCGTACCGAGTTATGAAGGCAATCTTTGGAATATCCTCAGTTTTAATCTTCAGCTGATGATATCCAGAACAAAGATCGATCTTTGAAAAGAATTATGCTCCTTGCAACTAGTCGAACAGGTCATCAATGCGAGGTAGCGGATACCTATTCTTGATGGTGACATGGTTTAATTCTCGGTAGTCAATACAAAGTCGCATACTCCCGTCTTTCTTTTTTACGAATAAAACAGGAGCACCCCAAGGAGATGTACTAGGACGAATGAAACATATGTCTAACAATTCCTGTAGTAAGATTTTTAACTCCTGAAGTTCAATAGGAGCCATTCGATATGGGGTTTTAGAAATGAGTTTTGTACCCGTCTCAAGGTCAATAAAGAATTCAACATCACATTCTGGGGGTAGACCGGGAAGTTCTTCAGGAAATACATCAGAAAATTCTCTAACAACAGAAATATTATTCAAATCTGACTTGTCTTTGTTCAAATCCATAACATGGGCTAAGAAAGCTTGACATCCATTTTTCAATAAATGAATAGCTTTATGGCTTGATATGATAGTGACTAATTTTAGTGGTTTAGTTGTTTGAATTTGTATGACAGGTTGGTTAGGAATATGAAAACTAACAACCTTACGAAAATAATCAATTTTGGCATGATGAGTGGTTAACCAATCAATTCCTAAAATCACATCAAAAGCAAGTATCTTTAAAGATATAAGATCAACAGGTAATGTGATAGTGCCAACTTGGATCATGCAAGATTTATAAACTGTAGATGTAATGAAGGTTTCACCCAACGGAGTTTCAACAGATAAGTCAAAGTCCAATTTCTCCGGAGTCAAGTTTAAACGTTGAGCACAAGAAGGAGAGATAAAAGAATGGGTAGAACCGGTATCTAGTAAGGTATAAACTTCGCAAGAGTTCAAGATTAGCTTACCCGTAATCACCTCGTTTGGGTTCCTCGCGTTTTGGCAAGTCACGACAAACGCTCTTCCAGGAACCGCTGATTTCGACTTATCCGGGACAGCCCTTGGAGTCATCATCCCCGTTGAACTTGGTTTTGCTACAGAACAATCCCGAGCTATGTGGCCTTCCTTTCCACAGTTGTAACATACCTTGGATTGTTGTGGACAGTTTGGGCTAATATGTCCCTCTTTCCCGCATTTGTAACATCTAACTGGCGGTCGTTCTCCTCCCCTAGAATTTATTTTTGGTGATGGTGCTGCTATTGATGTCTTCCCGTCATTGTTGAATATCCTCTTTCTGAAATTTCCACTTGACACACCTCTCCTATTATCATGGCCACAATGACCACCCAAGTGGTTACCGCCTTTGTTCATATTTTTCCCTCCTCGTTGGTTATCATCGCTCTGATGATTGCTGTCACCGGTATGACCTCTGTTGAACATACTCATTATCTGGCTCTAATAATTGAGCCCTGATTACAACATCTGAATATAAAGAAAATTTATGAGATATAAGATATTTCCGAATCTCGGGCTTTAGACATCTCAGAAACATCCTCGTCATTCGCTCCTCATTTTGACCAAATGAGGTGCAAACCCGATAACTCTACAAACTTCGCCTGCATTTAAGACACCATCATGTTGTTTTGTTCCAACCGATAAACTCCACCTCCTTCATATGACGCGAATACTTTCGTGAAAGTACTTGTCATTGAATAGTTTCAAACGCTTCCCAAGACATACTTGAGTGCAATTTAGTTGGTACGCTTCACGAGACTCCCACCAGGTGAGTCCGCCTCACCGCTGAACATAAAGGTGGCGAATGGAACCTTCATTCTCCGTGCATCCCAAGACATCGAATATCTTGGTAATTTGTTTCACCCACATTTCCGCCATGATCGGATCCGCTTTTCCTTAAATTCGTGGTCCTAACTTCTTGAATCGCTTGGGCAGGATAAGTCGCAGATTACTATCATTTCCACCCGTATTTTGTGCACGAGTCTCCCTCGTCTGGTTTTGCATGAACTGCAAAAAGCTCCTAAACATTCCATCATTCATCATTTGCTCGGTAGTGTTGTTTACAAGAGGAATATTGCCTTCCTGTTGCACGTTCTCCTGGTTTGTAACTAAAGGTTGTTCCACAGTCTCATACACTCCATTGTTAACATTCTCAGCGGCCATTCTTAAATACTGCCATAAAACAAGGGTTAATTAAACAAATTAACATATCACATAATATCCCTATATTACGACCCACCAACAAATAAGCTAGATAAGACACACTAGCTAAGGATTTACTCATCTCTCCCCTACTAGTTCTATTCCCCGATCTCCGCCAGAGACCATATCCCTAAGCTTTGATACCAACTGTAACGCCCCCAAAATAGGTATACAACACCCATTCTCGAGTCGCCAAATACATGGTACGTAAAGCAAACTACAACTTCAATAATACAATTGTCGTGGTAAAATACGACAACACATATTTGTGAGTTTAAATACAAATATTGTCTTCTAGACAATATCCACACTCAAATAAGTCCTCGTTATAATTATTCAAACACTATTTTATAGAAATAGTGAGGATCGCTAAAACATTTTTCTAGAACCATCACTCCGCACTCCGACTTAGTTCTCGCTATGTTCTCACCTCCCCGAGAAAAATGGAACAAAAAGAAAAAGGGTGAGCTCAACTAGCCCAAGAAAGAATATTATGACTAAGATAATATACAACAAATTATCGTTAGTCTTCAACAGGAAAAAAATCTGATAAAATATAATAGCTAACAAGTTTTAGATCAACAACCGTAGGCGAAATAAAGAATCCATTAGAAGAGTCAAGTAGAGAATGAGTTCTACTATCTTCTAAGATTTAAAAGTCCATCATCAATATTTTATCCCTGTAACAAAAATCAACATACATCTTAATCAAATATTCATCTTTGCACTACAGGCCAAAGATATTCATTTGTATCACCAGTTGGTCATGTTCATCTCAACACCTGTTCATCTTTGCACTACGGGCCAAAGATATTCATCAGTTAATCATTTATCTTTGCACTACAGACCGAAGATATTTAGTAATATCATCATTTAGGACTGAGAATGATGAAAAATATTTTAAAGAAAATGGATCCAGTGAAACGGAAGGACAAATAGTAGGGATTCGTATAACAGTTTATCCAAGATCAATAATACTTCATAAATACTAATTTTGAAGCAGAATTCAAAACTAAAGATCAAAACATGGATACAATCAAAGCTAGTAACCATAATAGAAATCCTGGACAAAAAGAAGAAAATTTCATTTTTTTGAATAAATAGTCGTATAATGTCGTAATAGTAACCCTACACACAAAAAGTTCCAAATTTGATAAAATTCGTGATCAATACTTCCTAAGATAATGATATTGAAGAAATAATATCATATTTGAAGAAAATAACATCCCTTACCTTAAAATATCAGTACTTCTGATCGGAATATCATTATAAGGCTGAAGGAACCTTGCACTGATGAATAAAAACTCACAAAGTATCTAAATACTCACAAAATACACTCAATAATCTAGAGAGAGAAAGAGAGAAAACTTGTTTCTGGTTTGATTTTCAATTCTAACTTAGCCATCTATTTATAGGAAAATGTTAGCAGACTTGACCTGCAACCTTATGGCTTTACCTGCTACTATTCCCACCCACCACATTTGAAATAAATTCAGCACATTTCTTCACCAACCACAAGTGGGGCCCACTCAATTCTAGAATTTTCCACCAAAATCATTTATAAACCTAATTTCCAATCAACACCTCTTAAAATTCATAACAAATCATACGCTCATTTTAACGCTTCAAAATTTGTGGACATATACTCAACTTATATATGTATAACATATCCAAAAATTACAATGATCCAACTATTTACTTAAAAATTATAACTCACACAATATATCTAAAAACACTAGTTTAATTTTTAATACCTTTATTCCGACAAAAATACCGATAAAATACCTCAACATTAACTCCTTCATTTTTAACCACAATAAATATATCCAACATTTATATCCACATAAAATAAATATTTTCTTATCATATAAATCAATAATTAATTATTCACAAATAATATTACGTAATCACATTTATGACAACCAATGCCGCCCTCTGAAAGAGGGGCTTTCAATAAGAATTTCTCCTTATCATGCGCAAGAATTAGGTGACCAAACCTCTCTTGATGTAACTTTCTAGACATTGCCAATAATGCTATCTAATAATATTATTCAAATAATATGAATTATTGATCCGATAATGGAAAATATCAGGCAAAGGACAATTTATTGAAACAACAATAATATAAAATATCAATGCAAAGAATTATTGAATCAATAAAATAAAATATTGAACAATAACTCTACCGTAACAATTATCGAGTAGTGCCTTCTTACGTAAGGATCAATAATTCATCAATACTATGCATCCACGCCAGACATCGTATTTTTTAACCACCGGGTATTCCAATAGTGTTAATTCGTAATAACTACGCCGTTATTTATAAAAACTCAAACTTGTCGTTTTCTTCATCCGATAGTTATTCTGTTATGGGGCCCATAAATGATTGCGTCGTCGCATTTAATATTCCCGACAACAAGAATATTCCACGACCAAACGAATATTCCCCGACAACAATGATTATTTTATAACCACTTGCATACTTTGCAAAATTTGCACATTTCACCCATAACCAGAGAATTATATCAAATTAATACCTTATTATTCACAAATATAATTATAAGAAATTCGATTTTATTTATAATAAGTTGGGGTCTTACATCGCATAGTTTGACTTTTGATGTGTCCTCCCCGTCTGCATTTGAAACATACGACCAGGTGGTCGTTCTTCTTCCTTTGAAACGGGTCTTTGCCGGTGTCATTGTCTTTCCATCATTATTGAACCTTCTCTTCTTGAAATTTCCACTTCTATTATCTTGGCTATGATTACCATTCTTGGCATGATAATTTCCCCCACAATGGTTATCATTGTCCCAATGGCCGTTGCCACTGGTACGATTATTATCGTGTTGTTGGTCGTTGCCTTTTGGTTGTCTTTTTCATTATCGCTGTTCCAATAATCGAGCCCTATTCACAACATCCTAATATAAACAAAGTTTGTGAGAAATGAGGTATTATGCGTATATTGGGTTTCAAACCTCTTAAAAACATTCGCGTCATTCGCTCCTCATTATCTACCAAATGGGATGCAACCGAGACAACTCGTGAAACTTAGCCTCGTCTTCGCGACACGGTCATATTGTTTTGCTCCAACTTGATGAACTCCACCTCCTTCATATGACGAATACTTTCGGGAAAGTACTTGTCATTGAAAAGCTCTTGAACTTCTCCTAAGACATCTTGAAAAGGTCGATGCAATGAGTGCGTTTACTGATTCCCACCAATGTCTGCCTCTTCACGCATAACATAAAGGTGGCAAAGGGAACCTTTTGCTCCTCTGAGCATCCCAAGACATCAAATATCTTGGTGATCTGCTTTAACCATGTCTCCGCCTTAAGTGGTTCTGGCTTTCCCAAAAACTCCGGTGGTCTCAGCTCCTTGAACTGCTTAGCGGTGACCAACCGTGGGTTGCCATTGTTTCCTCCTGCATTATGAATAGGAGTCTCTCTCGTCTGTTGTTGCATGAATTCTAAAAAGCTCTTAAACGTACCGTCGTTCGTCATTTGGTCAATGTGGTTATTTACAAGAGGATTATCGTCATCCTGTTGCACATTGTCCTGATTATTGATATGTGGATACTCAACGGTCTCCTGTGCTCCATTGCTATTCTAAACATTCTCGGATGTCATTTTCAAATATTGCCACAAAACAAGGGTTAATTAACATATCACATATTATCCCTATACTCTGACCGACCAATTAAATATCAAATAAACTTAGGTAAGTCATACTAGCGAATAAATTCCTCGTCTCTCCCCTCCTAGTTCTATTCTCACATCTTAGCCAGGGATCATATCCCTAAGCTTTGATACCAACTGTGACACCCCCAAAACAGGAATACATCACCTATTCTGAGTCGCCAAATACATGGTACAGAATACAAATACAATCTTAAATATACAACATGAGCTGTGAGTTTGAATATAAATATTGTTTACTAGAGAGTATACAAACTCAAAAGGAGTCCTCATTACTATTATTATCACACTATTTCACAGAATAGTGAGGACTACTAATGAAAACATCTAGGACCATCACTCTGTTCCCTGACTAGTCCCAGCTACGTTCTCATATCCTGAAGAGAACAGTGAAAGAAAGGGTGAGCTCAACTAGCCCAATAAGAAGTATTATGACTAAGATAATGCAGAATAAATTATCATTAGCCTTCAACAGTATAACAACTGATAGAATATAATAGACAACAAGTTTTAGATCAAAAAGCTGCAAATGAAATAAACAATCCATTAGAAGAGTCAAGTAAAATATAAAATCTACTATCTTCTATGATTTAAAAAGTTTTTCACCAACTTTATCACTGAGACTCAGGTTAATAAATAATCCACATCATTAACTCATCCCTGCACTACAAGCCAAGGATATTTTTAAGATCACGACCACGAATTATCCATGCACTACAAAAGCCAAAGATAATCGTGTTTTCATCAACTATCCCGATCATGCCATAAAACAATTCATCTTTGTACCCTCGGGCAAGAGAATCCATAGCCATAATCATACCAAAAAGCTGGTCCATCAATGCACTACGGGCCAATGAGGACTTTTACCACATCATTTGTAACATTACTACCATGATTACACTCAATAATCCTCGGTCATAATCATACCAAGTCCATCTATGCACTACAGAGCCACGAGATGACTTTCAACAAAATATAAAACATGAGGATGATGACAATGATATAAGAATTCAATAAAACAAGTTCAAGAATTAATTTGTCCGAGAACCAATAACGTCCAAATTGTCAACATGATATTTCTTTTTGCGAGTAAAATTTAAGAATGCTCGGAAGAATATTTCCATGAAAAGATCTTCGGATGAAGCGCAAATATCAAGGATATTCCACTAATTTCATGGATTATAGAAGTCAAAACTTTAACCAACTAAGTATAATAAAGAATGGAATAACAAAAAATCAATCATCATGCATGCGATATAGGACCGCACAGGTAGAGTTATTCCAATGAATAATAAATAACGGAATCAAATCCTACTTAAAACGCATGAGATAGGATATTCCAATGAATAATAAAGATTTTAATCGTCCTGCAGAAAACGCATGCATGTGGATATTCCAACAGAATAATAAAGATTTTAACCAAGTCCGTAGAGAACGCATGAACATGATATTCCAACAAAATAATAAAGAATGAAATATTAGAAGAATTTCACCATGTATACAGTACTTTGCATAGACAGGTTATTACAACATAATAATAAAGAATGGAATAATAGAAGTTCTCTTCATGAATACAAAAGAAATAATACCCCTTACGAGTACAACAAATAATATCTCTTACCTTAGAAAAAACTGGATATATAGAAGTAGTGAAGTAGCAGAATACTTTTCTTCTTTCTCTCTATAATTTCTCTCTATAATAATTGCTCTATAGCTTTAGTGAATTGGTGAGAAATGAAGGAAGAATGAGCTTCTATTTATAGGAAAATAAAGTTTCGATAATTGCACGTTTTGGGGGTCAAAAAATTACAGTACAATACCTCCAACTTTTCTTTCATTTTTAATTTAGTCCTGTAAGTATTATCAATCTTGCACCAACTCCCCTAATAGTAAATGAATGTGAATCAATAGTACCCCGTGAATAATAACTCGTGAATAGTAACTCGTGAATAGTAACTCATGAATAGTAGTCTGACACAAAAAGTGCTCTGAATACCCGAATGAACAATATAACCTCCAAACATTAATTATAATTGAAATAAATGTCAATTTCCACTAACACTAATAATCCCAATACAATGGAACAATCAATTTCATCTTTAATCAACACAACTTATTCATCATTAATATTATAACTCACAATATTTAACAACCGTGTCGCTCCTGTGAAAGAGGGGCTTCGATAAGGATTTCTCCTTATTAGGCGTATAATTAGGTGACCAAACCTCTCCTTGATGAACTTCTAGACATTGTCAATATTGCAAATAATAATATGAATAATTTTGTCGCCTCAATTATTGATTTAATAATAATAAATATTATACTGATGATAATCTTTGTAAAAATAACTCAATCAATAATATGAGAGATATGATGCGTAAGAACTCATCGTAGTAATAATTGAGTATAACCGAGTGACTTCTCACGTAAGCATTAATAATCAATACCGCAGTGCTACTATGCAACCACGCCAGACATCGTACTTTTAACACCGTGTGTTTCAACAATTAACGAGTAAAACTTCCGCCGTTATTTTCATAAAGTATTTTTGTCGCTTTTCTCAATCGAATGATAATTCCGTTAAGGGTCCACTTAATGATTGTACTGTCAGTATGGATATTCCCCAATAAAAAGAATATTCCCCAATTAATCGAATATTATATAACAACTTGCGTGACTTTGCAAAATTTATAAATAATACCCACAACTATAACATTATATCAAATCCACACCATAATATTTAAAAAAATTATTTCGAGAAAATTAAATCTTTATTCATAAAATCTGGGGTCTCACAGAAAAGATATGAAGAACAAGAATCATACCCTTGAAGATTCAAGCTTCCTCAGGTACAAGTTCACCTCCAATCCTTTTCACGTTCAACTTGAATCCACCGGGTTTGGTTCCTTCATTTGATCAACGTTAACCACCCAAGTGTTTGGCCTCTAGAGGTGATCCACCAAGAAAGAATAAAGATTCAAGAAGATGGGTGTTTGGCAAACCCTAGTTTTCTATTTCTCATAGAAAAGGAGCGTACTCTCCAACAATTGGAATCACGCATGTTGTGAAAAAATCAACAACTGCTCTATACCTATAATAAGACTCCTCTTATTTGTAGATGTAGGCAACCCTCCTTAACAATTAAGCAATTGGGTTTTATTAATTAATTAAACTCCTTTAATTAATTAAGCTCCCTAATCTTATTAGAGATAATTAATTAAACTCTTTTAATTAATTAGCCTCTAATCTAATTAGGATATATGAGAGTACTTTTATTAATTAATTCTCAAACTCTTTTAGGAATTAAATAATAATAATAGTAATAATAATAATAAGACTTTTCTTATTAATTTATATTTAATATTTCCAAAATATTAAATAATAAATATTAAGCTATTTAATTTATTCTATCACCATAGATTAAATTAAATATACTTAACTTATTATTATGATTATGCCATTAACTATAATTATTCTTTCTTTTATGGTGTGACCCTTTAGGTTCTCCATATTAAACCGGTTGTGAATAAATCAATTAGAACAATTCTAATCTTATTTAAATAAATAAATTAAAATATTAATTTATTTAAATAAATAATATTTATTCTACAATAGGAATAAGCCTCCCAAGTGATCAACGACTTTCCAGATAATATAGATTTCAACATTAATCATAAAAGAACCTTTGAATAAATAGTTACCGTACAATTCAATCCTTCCACCATACAATGTCCCAATTAAATATAAAACATGGAATTATTGTCAAGTCATATTTTATTTAATTATATGTATTTCGACTCTTAAATGCACAACTCCAAATAATGCAAATTAGAAACTCCTTTCTAATTTCATTCTGCCTTGGCCAAGGACTACTGGGATGTCATTTATCGAATCACATAAGACATTTCTCTTCTTTTACTTGAAGCGGTAGATTCTTTATTGATCATACATTATCTCTATGTACAACTTATTATACCCAAGCATACCCTTTGATATACCCTAAGGGTCTTAAGGAATAAGTCAAAGTATAACTCATCATACACAAGATACTATGATGATCTCAAGTCTAAGGATCACTTATAGTACTATCACTACTGAGAATTCCTATTGATGAAAAAGTAAAACTCCATTAGGTATTCCTTAGCGAGCCACGCTCAAAGGAACTTATTCTCTAATAAGCACCTACATACTTGCTTTAGTGTCTCCACAAAATGATCATGAGATCAATCATCCTCATCTAATGAGCAAGCAACGATGTACCAATCTATCCAATTCACTAATCCCCAATTTAGTAATCCAATGATTGGGAACTATTTTAGTTTTAAGCTTTCTAAGAATTTAGATCTCATTAGAATGATCATCATCATTATTCTAAAAGCATTGCTTAAAACTATGGGTTTATCACATATTATAAAACAGCATCATGTAGATAATTAAAAGCCTTTGATAAATTAATACTTTTTATTAATAAATGAATAAGATTGTTACAAAGTATATGTTTTATCATCAAACATGATTGGCTTGTGTACATACTACTTTAAATCTTCCACTTGCACTAAAGCCAATTATCATGGTATCTCATACCCTTCTTCTCTAAGTGACGATTATCCTACTGTTAGATAAGTTGTAGTTAATGGATATGTAATGTTGTTCTTGAAAGTCCACTATCTCTATAGTGATTTTCCATCTTTCAATGATTCCTATAATCAAGTGAAAGTGCCACAACACATGTTTAGATCCAAGATGAGACTTAGGAACTATTCCTAATTTTGTAATGAACTTTTTATCCAAATAATCAACTTGTAGCTTCATTTATAGTTATATACTTTGTCTTTATCACTAAACTAGCAACTTTTTGTTGTTTGAAACCTTTTCAATTCACTGCACCACCGTTCAAGGTAACGCTTTACCTTAAAGTGGATTTTTTGTCGTCTTGGTCTGTCTGAAAAACTTGAGTCTGTTATGCCCTCGAGTTTTAATTTAGACCCACCATGAATATGATCACATCCTTAGTGTTGGTTAAGTACTTTAAGATTTTTTTTCACTGACTCTTAGTGAACTTCTCCAGAATATGACTGATCAACATCAAGTCTCGTATATTTCATTGCATACATGATAGTTACTCATGCGATATCTCTTTTAGGAGTCTATGGGGACTATTAAGAGAGATACACTCCAGGGCTCATCAACATGAGACATCACATAGAGTTTGTCATGTTAAACGACTTTAGCATCAAATGAATATATGTTCCTTGGGTTAAATCGAGCATCCTCTTAAATCTATATATATATATATATATATATATATATATATATTTGCATCCCCAATTACGATACTCTTCCCAAATCATTCATGGAGGAATGTTTAAACAACTTTATCTTTACTGATTGTAGCATTGGTATGTTATTACTTATCCATAGTATATCAACATATAATATTAGGAATGTCACCATGCTCTCCACTTCGACCCTTTTGTACACACTAAAACTCTTACCTCATCGTATGTAACTCTGGATCATCATCTTCTATGATGTGTACCTCATCATCATCATCTATGATGAATCCATACCTCAAAGGTATATTTGGTACTATTCCAGATTTAAGATTCGGTTATGGTACAATAGGTCTATCTACAGGTTCCTCTTATTTGACTTATAGTATTTTGCGGTTCTTGAACTCTTCAAGATGTATTATCCTCCCACTAGCCCCTTCAATGATAAACACCTTTATCTTAGAAGGCAGCGTGTTTTGCAATAAACACCTTTTTGCTAAGTAGGATTATAGAACATATACCCTAAACTTACTTTAGGATGTCCCACAAATCTACACTTGGACAACCCCTTATCTTCACATACTTAAGATTAGGAATCCTCCTTGTCCATAACTTTTATGGAGTCTTGGGGCCAGATTTTGAGGTTACCTTTTCGTAGATATGCAGCCATTTCTAGGATATGACCCTAGAAGGATACTGAAATATTGGTAAAATCATTATGGACAACACCATGTCCAACAAGGTACGATTTTTCCTATCAGATACAACAATCAATTATTGCGTATCCGGAGGTGTCCGTTGTGAGAAAATCATTTGAGATGATCTAGAAACTTATTGCACAAGTATTTATTCCTTGATCTAATCAAATAATCTTAATAATTTTCCAATTTGTTTCACTTATGAATTCTTTGAACCTTTCAAATAATTCATACATGTATTTCAATAAATACACATATTCAACTCTTTGAATGATCATCTCCTTTTCTTATACTAGTTTGTTCAATTTGCAAAATATATTTTACATCGTAAAGTCAAGTACACAAAATCCATTAAGTAATATTTCAGGTTCTATACTGAAACATTATTATTATAAATAGAACAACAATTGTTCTTAAATATAATACCAAATATTTCATTGTCCAACAATAAAATGGAAATAATATTTCTAACAAGAACTGGAATACAATAACAACTTATCGACTTAATAGATTTGCTCGTAGGCATTGCTAAACTATAAGTTCCTAAGGCTAATGCAAAAACCCTTTGCTTTATTTACCCGGATATATGATTACTTATATTTGTTTAGCTTTCTCTTACCGCTTGGTCTCTTCATAAATCTATACTTATGATAATCAAAGTCGGTATCCAATACCCAAGTAGAAGCATAAATTAAAGAAAATATATTTTAAATCATGAACAAAATTGTATTTATGGCGAAACTTCACTAAGCTTCTTCGGTTAGCTCGAAAATGCTTCTCGTAGTTTCTTTCCAAAGGTCCAAGCTTATTGCGATGGAAGCAAACTCCTTTGCTTTATCCGTGACGCTTTTTTGTTCTTATTATCCTTTGTTTTTGCCTTTCTATTTACCTTCTTTGAATCTTTCTTCTTTTGTAAGATCCTTTGGCCCCTACCCGATGAAGACATGGTCCTTTTTAGTTGGAAAGTGACTCTCAACATTTTCAACATGTTAAGCAAATCAAATGAGGTCATATCTAGCTTATTCATATGAGAAATTCCTGACAGATTGTGAAAGGAGTCCGAGGAGTGAGTGCAAGATCAAATCTTGGCTCAACTCTCCATCCATGACAAAACTCGTTGTCCTAATCAAATTGATTATGTTAAGGACTTGTATCTGTACTGTAGTGTCATCGGTTATTCTAGATCGGAAGAGCTCCTTAGATATCTGATATCTATCACCCCTACTTTCCTCACCATCAACTACTTGATGTGCGGGAGTATAGTAGAGCATCCATAGTTTCATCTTGTGACGCCGAAGCTCAAGTACTCATGGACGCGAGCATGATGCATTGAGCCAACTGTGCATCATCTTGCCACTTTCTAAAAGTAACAATCTCTTTCTCAGAGGCATTGTCTGCATCCATTGCAAGGATAGGCATATTAAGTACATAAGATAACTTTTCAGCCATGAGAACTATTCTCAAATTCCTTAACCAATCCATTTAATTCGGTCAGGTTAAATAGCATCTAATATGCTTCACAGTGATAGTAATTTTAGACATTGTAAAATTATGTAAATGAATTTGTAATTAACAACGTTTTAGCATACATTCTTTTATTAATTACCAAAATAAATTAGGCCTTGTTTTAAATTGGTATCTCCCACTATTTTCTTCAAACTATAATACCCTCACTTATATAGTTTGGCAAAATCTAATTAAAGATTTACTAGTGAGAATAAGGATCCCATTTCAAATGTATATAGCCTTGTGGTGAGACAACAAACTATATATAAATAAATAGGTAGACAACTCTTGTCAATTACATCAACTATGCAACTCCTTCTATTTTGCCTCTTAGATTATTTTGATCAAGTGGTGGCACATCCGAATCAAAATTATCCAAGTTAAGTCCAACCTAGCACTCCATATATTCAAAAAAGAAAAATATTGTCCTTGTAGTGACACAACAAAACAATATTGTTCAATTTTCTTTATAAGCATCAAATGTGATAAATTAACATCTTAAATACTTAATACTTGCCTTGTGGTGACACAACAAGCTCATATTAAATATGTAATACTCTATTAATTTTTATCATGCTAGAAGGCGACGTTCGATATTCCAAATATCTTTGAACGCTTAGGACTTAAAAAAAATAATTGAGGGATTTTGTTATTAATTTGTCTCATCTTGTTTAACGCGCATGCACATATATATATAAAATATGCGTCATATTAATGAACATGCGAAGCATGTTTGCATAATATACAATATATATAGTATAAGCATGCACATATAGAATACTATATTCTACCCGGATTGATTATGGACTTTTATTCTAGTTTGGTTCACTAGAGCCACCAAGTGAATCAAAAGGTCAAACCCTAAGGGTGCAAGAATTAATATTTAAATATAACTGTTACATTTAAACCCGGGCTCCATTACAAACGAGTCTTCAAGCGCTCCTTGCTCCTTGATATCCAATTCTTCAAAAATTAATTCTAACTATTCCTATTACAAAACTATTTAAAATAAATAGAAACCTTGATCAGCAGTCAAGGGGAAGTACATAGGAGGGAGTTAGAATTTATATTAAGAAAATTTAGAGAAGACAAGGTACGCAGACCTCATTTAATAAACTCATACATTCATGCATCCAACTAAAATAAAATTCAATCACATTGGTCAATAGTCCATAATCAATCTCATTTATTATCATACACATCACCATATGCATCAATAAATAGGATCAAGGGGCGGTCCGGTGACTTAATGACCGGTAATGACCGGTGCACTATGATTTTAATTTTTTTTTATTTTTTTTTGGTTTTTTAACCACAATAATGAGAAAAATAAATAAAAAATAATAGAGCAAGTTTGAACAAAAAACTGTAAAAGATATAATTTATTTTACAGTATTTTTTTAATAAAAAATATACTTTCTTTTATAATTTTTTGTTCAAACTTGCTCTATTATTTTTTATTTATTTTTCTCATTATTGTAAAAAAAAAAAAAGGGGAAGCACCACATTCTGGGTCATTAAAGCTACTTGACCCCCCCAATTCCAATAAATAACATTCATCTCATGAATAATAAACATTCAATATATATATTGATATCATTTAATGGGCAAATTTAGTTAGTATAAAATCTAATTTTGAATCGAAATAAACTCCTTTATTTTAATCCAAATTTAAATTAAAATAAACCCTTTTATTTTAATTTATCTAATTTTGAATAAAATAAACTATTTTATTTTAATCAAATCTTTAATCAAAATAAACTCATTTAATTTAATTAATTATGGAATCCAATTCCAAGAAAAAAATAAAACTTCTTTATTAAAGGAAACACGGATTCTTTTTCCTATTCACAAATAAACTCTTTTATTTTAAATAATATGAAATCTTATTCCATATCTAAATAAACTCTTTTATTTAAGGAAATACGGATTCTCTTTTCTATTCACAAATAAACTCCTTTATTTTGAATAATATGAAATCTTATATCATATCTAAATAAACTCCTTTATTTAAGAAAATACGGATTCTCTTTCCTATTCACAAGTAAACTCCTTTATTTTGAATAATATGAAATATTATTTCATATATAAATAAACTCTTTTATTTAAGGAAACATGGAATCCTTTTTCAACTCTAATTAGTTATCATGAAATCCAATTTCAACTCTAATTAGTTATCATGAAATCAATTTTAAAATTAAAATAAACTTTTTGTTTTAATTATAAAATTATTAATATATATATATATATATATATATATATATATATATATATATATATATATAATCACTTGAATCACCACATGAATCACTTTACTCCAGTAAATATGAACGTTATATATATATATATATATATAACATACAAACGTTTTATATATATATATATAACTAATTCACGTGACTAATATATATATATATATAACCAAAACAAGAATCTCCTGTTAACTCCATGAAGCATCATGCCACCACGCGAAACACGAAAAAGGCACAACGAATTCAGTTCGCGAATAAGCTTTGCGAATTGACCTTTTTTTTCTTTCTTTTTTTAAAATCTTATATAATAAAATTATGCCCAATTAAATTATTCTAAACACATATTAATATGCATATCAAATTTAATAATTAATAATTCGTATAAAGGTTTGACTCTGATACCACTGTTAGGTTTGTAATATTCATGAACGCAATCAAATTGCACAAATAAAGCGGAAACGTGATAAAATAGAGTTTTTAAAATTTTACAAACCATATACCGGGATCATCCTTTATGCACAATTATTAATTTAACAAAAAGATATGAAGAACAAGAATCATACCCTTGAAGATTCGAGCTTCCTCAGGTACAAGTTCACCTCCAATCCTTTTCGCGTTCAACTTGAATCCACCGGGTTTGGTTTCTTCCTTTGATCAACGTTAACCACCCAAGTGTTTGGCCTCTAGAGGTGATCCACCAAGAAAGAATAAAGATTCAAGAAGATGGGTGTTTGGCAAAACCCTAGTTTTCTATTTCTCATAAAAAAAGAGCGTACTCTCCAACAATTGGAATCACGTATGTTGTGAAAAAGTCAACAACTGCTCTACACCCATAATAAGACTCCTCTTATTTATAGATGAAGGCAACCCTCCTTAACAATTAAGCAATTGAGTTTTATTAATTAATTAAACTCTTTTAATTAATTAAGCTCCCTAATCTTATTAGAGATAATTAATTAAACTCTTTTAATTAATTAGCCTCATAATCTAATTAGGATATATGAGAGTACTTTTATTAATTAATTCTCAAACTCCTTTAGGAATTAAATAATAATAATAGTAATAATAATAATAAGACTACTCTTATTAATTTATATTTAATATTTCCAAAATATTAAATAATAAATATTAAGCTATTTAATTTATTCTATCACCATAGATTAAATTAAATATACATAACTTATTATTACGATTATGCCATTAACTTTTTAAATAATTATTCTTCCTTTTATGGTGCGACCTTTAGGTTCTCCATATTAAACCTATTGTGAATAAATCAATTAGAATAATTCTAATCTTATTTAAATAAATAAATTAAACTATTAATTTATTTAAATAAATAATATTTATTCTACAATAGGCCTAAGCCTCCCCTAAATATCATCAACGACTTTCCGGATAATATAGATTTCAACATTAATCATAAAAGAACCTTTGAATAAATAGTTCTGCACAATTCAATCATTCCACCATACAATGTCCCAATTAAATATAAGACATGGAATTCTTCACAAGTCTTATTTTATTTAATTATATGTATTTCGACTCTTAAATGCACAACTCCAAATAATGCAAATTAGAAACTCCTTTTTAATTTCATTCTGCCTTTGCCAAAGACTACTGAGATGTCATTTATCGAATCACATAGGACATTTCTCTTCTTTTACTAGAAGCGGTAGATTCTTTATTGATTATATATTATCTCCATGTATAACTTATTATACCCAAGCATACCCTTTGATATACCCTAAGGGTCTTAAGGAATAAGTCAAAGTATAACTCATCATACACAAGATACTATGATGATCTCAAGTCTAAGGATCACTTGTACTACTATCACTACAGGAATTCCTATTGACAGGCAAGTAAAACTCCATTAGGTATTCCTTAGCGAGCCACGTTTAGTGAACTTATTCTCTAATAAGCACCTACACACTTGCTTTAGTGTCTCCACACAAATGATCATGAGATCAATCATCCTCATCTAATGAAAGCCAGTTAACGTATGTACCAATCTATCCTGTTCACTAATCCCCAATTTAGTAATCCAATGATTGGGAACTATTTTAGTTTTAAGCTTTCTAAGAATTTAGATCTCATTAGAATGATCATCATCATTATTCTAAAAGCATTGCTTAAAACTATGGGTTTATCACATATTATAAAACAGCATCATGTAGATAATTAAAAGCCTTTAATAAATTAATACTTTTTATTAATAAATGAATAAGATTGTTACAAAGTATATGCTTTATCATCAAACATGATTGGCTTGTGTGCATACTACTTTCCCCATCGTAGTCCCGAACGGACAGCATCCTTCGGGAGGGACTATCGCCCTCCCAAACGGATCATTACCTTCAGGACGAACCATCGTCCTCCTGAACGGATCACTTCCTTTGGGACGGACCGACGTCCTTCTGAATGGATAACATCTTTTGGGACGAATCATCGTCCTCCCGAATGGATCACTTCTTTCGGGACGGACCATCGTCCTCCCGAAAAGACACCTTCCTTCGGGACGGACCATCGTCCTCCTGAACAGACAATATTGTGACGCCCCCAAAATAGGTCCACAACCCATTCGGAGTCGTCAAATACATGGTACATAATTCAAATACAAACTTTATTTATACAACTATTAATTGTCGTGTAAAATACGACAAAACGTAAGTTGTGAGTTTCAATACAAATATTGTCTCGTAGACAATATCAAAACTCAAATAAAGTCTTCATTACAGTTATTGTCACACTATTTTACAAAATTATGAGGACTGCTATAATAACCATCTTGGACCTAAACTCCACTCCCCGACTAGTCCCAGCTACATTCTCGCCTCTTGAGAAGAACAATGGAACCTGTAACAATCCAGAATTTGAAATTGTAATTCCAAATATTTATTGAATATAAATATTTTAATTATTGTGTTTATTATTGAATAAATATTTGTTTAATGTGATTTGATTATTTATTTGTTAAATAAATAATTTATGAGTTAAGGAGATTAATTATTATGAGATAATATTCTAAATTAAATTAATAATTAAATTAGAGAGTTTATAATGATTAAATGAATTATTATAATGTTATTTAATTTGGTTTTGTAATTAAAGTGATGTGTTAATTTATTAAATAAAATTATAATTATAAGGAAAATTATAATTTTATTGTATTGGTTTATGTGGTAAATTGATTTATTAAATTGTTATTAGATTTAATTAAATTGAATATTAGAATTTGTTTAAATAAATTGTGACAATAAAACTATATGATAAATGAGTTATTAACATAAATTAAAAGAGTTTTAAATTTGGTTTTACTAAACAAAGACTTAGAGCTTTTGAAATTCTTATTTTAATCTTGTTTTGCCAAACAAGGCTTAAGGAATGATTCAGTCATTATTTTAATTAGTTTTGACAAACAAGGCCTTATGGCTTTTAAATTTAAAATAAAAATAACTGATATGTTTTTAGTAGCCTTATTATTATATGTCAGTTTTATTTTTATGTTAACGTCTGTTTTAGTTTTACGTTAAGTGTTGGCTTAAGCCTAAGAAAGAACAAAAAGAGAGAAAGAACAAAGAAGAAGAGAAAGAAGAGAAAATAGAGAAGAAAGAAAGAAAGAGAAGAAAGAAGAAAGAAAGAAAGAGAAGAGAGAAGGAAGAGGAGAAAATTCTCTGTGAGTTGAGAATTTAGAAGAAGTAGTAGTTGTAATCATCTTCTAGCAAAGGTATAACCCTACTTTTCTTATTTCTAGTTTTCTTCTAAAGTTCTAGTTTTTATATACATGAAAAGTTCTCTGTAAAATTGGTGTGAATGATTAATTGTCTATTATGTGATTTTATATGATAATTGTTGATATAAATTATTTTCATGTGGTTTATAGATGATTTAGAGTAAATTAATTCATGTAATATATTTTATTATGGAGGAAATCATATTACAGTAAGTTTACATGGACATATGTTGAATATGGCTTAAATTAGAATTAAAATTGGTACTCAATTCATAGTATAAGTGTAAATTGTTGATTGATTGTGAAAATATATGAAGAAACGAAAATAAAGTAATTGAAACTAAGTGTTTTGGTTGTAAAATGAATTTACTGTGAAAAATTTCGCTATGAATGTCAAAAGAAGAGGAAATAAGAGAAATAGTAAAATTAAAGGTTGTAATCTTGATGTTTATGTTGTTAAAAACGTATTAGAAACATAATTTTATGTTTATGTAATCATATCACACCTTGGGTAGGTTGATATGGTTGTTAGAAAGAAGTTTTTAGGCCTAATTTGGCTTTTCTGTAGTGTTCGTGATGTTCATTCGTGAAATCGCGAAAATTTTCCCCTTACGTGCTATCCTAAGTACAAAAACCCCGACTCATTGAAGTAGTCTCTGTCTTGCCAAATTTTGAAAAAAAAACTAACCGGATATGTTTTAGTAAAATGAGCATTACTTTTTCATACGAACTCCGATTGATGCAATTCAAGATGATCCGGAACGAGGACTGTTGTGCATTTGGAGGTCATCGGAGGGCGTCGGGATGCACAAATACAAGTGCAGTCCTTTGTGTGTTAGTATAACCTAATCTAAAGAGAATGATAACATGTTGGACATGTAATAGGATGTTGTATCAAGTTGTTAATGTGTATATAGTGCAATGACATGATAATTTAATTAGTTGTAATAGAGCTAAAATGTGATGCTCATGAAAAGATGTAATGTTGTTTAAACTTAAACTTAGTTAGTGAGCTATACTAAAAGTGGGAAAGAAACTCGTGAAGCTAATATTAGTGTAACTAATGAGTATTGTCAATACATATGGTATGTGTAGGACATGGGGTGAACGTGAGCAGTGATTGTTTAACCTACGCACGAGGCAAGTTCTCTAACTCTACTTTTACGATTGTGCAAGTGCTTAAACCTTATTGATGCATTGAGAAAGTTCCTAAACCTATTTATATATCTATTCTAACTTGATTATGTTCATGAAAACTCTTCAACCTAACTCTTACTTTGAGAAGGGTTCCTATCTTTAATTTGGTTTCTTATTACGCAAGTTCCTAAATTCTATTTTTCTTATGTTGAGCAAGTTTTATTCCTCAACTTGTTATTAACCATGCACGTTCATTAACTCACTTCTTTTGTTGAGTAAGACTAATAGCCTTAGCTTATTATTATTCAAGCAAGGTTTGTTACAATATTCAATGCCTATGCTTTCTAGTTCATTTCTAAATCATGATTTTGATGTATAATGTTGATTCATTTATAATTCATGACTATTTCATATCATATTATTATCGAGCACTTGAAGTGATATTAAACTATATTGATTCAACTAATCCTTAGTTGATGTTCATTGAACTCTAAATTACCTTAAAGCTTATCCAAACCAAATTTCCTTTGGTGCGGACTCGTATATTAAAACTGAGATGAACAACCATATTACAGGGGATTATTTACGTGTAAGCGTTTAGATGTTTGTGCACAATACATTGTACGAAGGGTTGATCCCCCTAAGTACGAGAAGTCCCTGATCTTATATTGCTTAGGTTTAAGTTGAAAGAATACTTATAACTTTGGACATAGTTAGTAGTCTTGTGACCCTCAGATACATATATTTCAAATTATGTTCCTGATTATCATTGATAGAGAATATTATTCAGTTTTATTGAGCCTATTCATTTGGCAGTTGTTATGATATTTTTATTCATTGTCATTTCAAATAAGCATTTGTTTGCTCACTTTTGCTTATATAACATTTACGGCTAAAGTTGAGAAGGTCGATGAACCTACCACCAGTAAAGGAAAAAGTAAGATGAACAAGTGTTGAAGACTTGTAAATCTGTTGATTTCTATATTATCAAACTTTGTTTTAATTGTTGAGATGTAATTATTTAATTTTTCGTACTTGATGTTTATATTTAAAGGTTAGATAACCTGGGAGATTTTATTGAACTTATTGATGTAATCCTTTAATGGGAAGGTTTATTGTTAAACTTTATTTTATTTTGGTGGTTAGAAATAAATATTTTTATCAAGTGAACACTAAATCTTGTGGGAAATGAAGTGCCCAGATTTGGGGGTGTCACAGAACCAAAAGGAAAAAGGTGAGCTCAACCAGCCCAGTAAAGAATATTATGACTAAGATAATGTAGAATAAATTATCCTTAGTCCTCAATAGGGAAAAATCTGATAGAATACAATAGAAACAAGTTTTAGATCAACAACTGCATGATGTCTACTATCTTCTATGATTTAAAAGTCCATCATAAATATTTTATCCATGTAACACCAATCAATAAATATTTCTAATCAACGAATTATCTATGCACTACGGGCTAAAGATAATCGTTTGCATCACCAGTGGTCATGATCATGTCACACATCTGTCCATCTATGCATTATGGGCCAAAGAGAACTTTCACCATAAACCTTTATCTGTAACATTAAAGGTTATGATTATACCAATACACAATTTCTGGTCATAATCATACCAATCAACAGTCCATCTTTGCACTACGGGCCAAAGATGACTTTCACCACAATATAAGCATGAGGATGATGACAATGATATAAGAATCAATCAAGTGAGATCAATGATAAATATTATAGATTTATAATTCATTTTATCCCGAGTTCAAGAATATCCAAATTGTCAACATGATAACTAATTGTGGAGTAAAATTCAAGAATGATATTCATGTATCAAAAATAATTTGGACATAAAAGAAAATTAAATTCTGTTGTGAATAGTACTAATGAATAGTACCGTATGAATAGTATCGTATGAATACTACCCATGAATAGTACTGTATGAATAGTACCCATGATAAGTACCCCGAAATAAAAAGATTAAATTTTAATAAGAATGTTCATATCAATATTCCAGTGAAATGATATTAGAAGAAGCGCAATTCTTAAGGAATTTTTAATTATTTTAGGAATTATAGAAGCAACACTTACCATAGTAAGTTTAAATTTATGAATATAAAATGAAATACTATCACTTACATAATATGGACTATGAAAGAAAATGATATTTCTTACGAGTATTGAAATAAAATAATATCTTTTACCATAGTAGAAAACTAGATTTGACTGGAATAGCGGATATTATCTTGCTAAAATTTTGCACTAAAAGCTACACTCAAAGTATTCTTATACTCAAAAGAAATACTCACAATATTGCAATAGGAATGCTTGAGATTTTTGGTGTGTTTAGGAAGGAGGTTGCCTCCCCTTTTATAGTGCAACCTCGAAGGAAAATCAAATAAATATGCCTAACTCTGCCAAACTTTTTTCTCCGCCTAACTTCCTGCACATGTCTAACTTTTCTCTTTCTTTTTATTGGTTGAAGGCCGATACTTTGGAAATGAATGCAGGAGAAAATTTCAACCAATCAACTTAGGAAAAAAAAAGGACAATGCTATACTACTTTTGAAAACAAAGCATTCAAATACAATTTTCTCACTTCCGTCCCTTTAATCACATGCTTATATATTTATTATAATAATATTATTATTTAAACAATTATAATATATTATAATAATATATTTGAAATAATATTTTAGAAGATAATTGTGATTCCATAGAAAAATATGACAACCTTTCAACAAATGTTTCATGTTGAATTCCTTCATTTATATCAAAATTGACCAATATCCACCACATAATTATTATTCACAATTAATATTATAAGCTCACAATGTGACGCCCCCAAAATAGGTATATGTCACCTATTCTGAGTCGTCAAATACATGGTACAGAATACAAATACAACTTAATTATACAATTGTCGTAAAAATACGACAAAACATAAGTCGTGTGTTTTAATACAAATATTGTAAATGCAGACGATATTCAAACTCAAATTCAATATTATTACATTTATTTTCCACTATTTCACTGAATAGTGAAGACTACTAATGCTATCATCTGGTCCGTCACTCTGTTCCCCGACTAGTCCTTGCTACGTTCTCATTTCTGAAGAGAACAATAAAAGTAAAAGGTTCACTTCAACTAGCCCAATGAAGAAATATTATGACTAAGATAATGCGAAATATATTATCGTTAGCCTTCAACGATGTTAAACCGATACAATATAACAACCATCAAGTTTAACTGCAGCGGAACAAGCAATCCATTAAAAGAGTCAAGTAGAAAATAAAATCTACTATCTTTTATGATTTAAAAGGTGTTTCATCACTTTTATCGCTGGAACTCAGCTTAATAAATAATCCACATCATCGAATCATCCCTGAACTACGGCCAAAGATATTCTTTAGTATCACGACCATAATTATCCATACACTACAGGCCAAGAATATTTGTGTATTCAATAATGGTCATGATCATGCCAACAACTGTCCATCAATGCACTACGGGCCAATGAGGACTTTTACCACATCATTTCTCACATTACGGTCATGATTACACAAGAATAATCCACGGTCATAATCATACCAAGTCCATCTACATGCACTATAGGCCACAGATGACTTTCAAAGAAATATAAACATGAGGATGATGACAATGATATAATAATTCAATAGTTCAAGAATTATTTTATCCGAGAACTAATAACGTCCAAATTGTCGACATGATCTTTGCTTTGTAGAGTAAAATTCAAGAATGCTCGGAAAGAATATTTCCATGAAAAGATCTTGGATGAAGCACAAATATCAAGGATATTCCACTAATTTCATGGAGTATAGAAGTCAAAACTTTAACCAACCTGAGTATAATAAGGAATGGGATAACAAAAGAAATCACCGGGCATGCGATAGATACGCACGCAGACGGAGTTATTCCAATAGAATAATAAATAACGAGAATCGAATCGGTGTAAAAACGCACAAAGCGAGATATATTCAATAGAATAATAAAGACGTAATCGGTCGGCGTAAAATGCAACGACAGGATATTCCAATGAATAATAAAAGAGCGGAATCGGTCCCATGTAGAACGCATGAACAAGATATTCCAACGAGAATAATAAAGAAGCGGAATCGAGTGCGGGGTAAAATGCACAGACGGGATATTCCAACGAATAATAAAAGATGGAACCGGTCCGTGAGAACGCATGCATAACAAGATGTTCCAACAGAATGATAAAGAATGGAACAACAGAAGAATTTCACCAAGTATAGGGTAGCCCGCGTATACAGGTTATTCCAATAGAATAATAAAGAATGGAATAACAGAAGTTCTCTTCATAGATAAGAAAGAAATAATACTCCCTACAGGTACAACAAATAATATTCCCTACCTTTAGAAAAACTGGATACTGGAATAGTGAGGTAGCAGACTTCTCTTCTTCTTTCTGTATTTTCTCTCTATAATAATCACTCTAAAGCTTTTGTGAATTGGTGAGAAATGAAGGAAGAATGAGCTTCTATTTATAGAAAAATATAATTTCGATAATTGCACGCTTTGGGGCTCGAAAAATTTCAGTACATTACCTCCAACTTTTCCTTTATTTTTAATTTAGTCATGGAAGTATTATCAAACTTGCACCACCTCCCCTAATAGTAAATAATGTGATTCAATAGTAAATTATGTGAATCAATAGTTCTAGACATGTGAAAATATGAATTACAGTATAGTACCTCCATCTATACCTTCATTTTTAACTTAGTCATGCAAGCATTATCAATCTTGAACCAACTCCCCTAATAGTAACAAGAATGTGAAACAGTAGTATACACATGTGAACAAATAGTTATAATCATATGAAATAATAGCAATCAATTGCTCATTTATCTGGTTAAATACCCGATTGGTCAATATAACCTCCAGACATCAATTATTATCGAAATAATTGTCGATTTTCACTAACACAAATAATTCCAACACAATGAAACCATTTTTATCAAAAATATAAATTTTGAAATTTTGAAGTTTGACTTTTCCTGAAAAGGTCAACTGTTGACTTTTTGACCAAATAGTGAAGTCCGAAAAATTTGTGTTTATAGACTATTTTTACTAATTTCATCGTTCCGGACTCAAATATCACGCCCGCGTCTCCAAATTCTACTCCGAACACAACTTCAATTTTAATAACATTCATCATTAATATTATAACTCACAATATTTATCAACTAGATCGTTCCGGAGGAAGAGGGGCTTTCCAATACAGATTCTCCTATTGGCGCGCAATTAGGTGACCAAACCTCTCCTCAGCGAGAACTTCTAGACATTGTAAATATTGCAATTTAATAATATGAATAACTTTGTCGTCTCAATTATTGATTTAATAAAATAACATATTATGCGAGATGATACTATGACAATAATCGAATCAATAATATGAGAGATATGATCAAGAATTCTTTAGCAATAATTGAGTATAAGCGAGTGACTTCTCACGTAAGCATCAATAATCAATATCGTGTGCTACTTATACAACCACACGTATTCTTCATACTTTTACTACCGGGTAGTTCAACAGATTAACAGTAAAACTTCCTACATTATTTTCATAAAGTATCTTTGTCATTTTCTCAATCAAACAATAATTCCGTTGTGGGGGTCCACCAATGATTGTCTTAGTTATCGAATATTACTGTTAAAAGCGAATATTTCCGACCAATCGAATATTATATAACAACTTGAGTACTTTGCAAAATTTGTAAATATTACTCACAACTATAACATTATATCAAATCCACACCATAATATTCAAAAATATATTTCGAGAAAATTTTATATTTATTCAAAAAGTTGGAGTCTTACAACCTCCTCTTCTTATGAAATTTCGTCCTCGAAATTAGGGTGCGTACCTGGTATGTCAAAGAGGTGAGGATACTTTGATTTCATTTAAGATTCTAACTCCCAGGTCATTTCCTCAACATCGTGGTTTCTCCACAAAACTTTGACTTGAGGTATAATCTTAGAGTGTAGAATATGTTCCTTCTTATCCAAGATTTTAACAGGAACCTCTTCATACGTTAAATCTTCCTCTATTTTGTCCGGTTCTAACTCAATAATGTGGTTCGGGTCTTTCACATATTTACGTAACATGGATATGTGGAAAACGTTATGAACACGAGACATACTTGGCGGTAACGCAAGTCTATAGGCCACAATTCCTACTCGATCGAGGATTAAAAATGGGCCAATGAATCAAGGATTGAGCTTTCCTCTCTTTCCAAATCTTGTAACTCCTTTCAATGGAGCAACACGTAACAACACATGATCTCCAATATCGAATTCTACGTCCTTTCAATGAAGATCAGCATAACTCTTTTGTCGATCTTGTGAGATTTTTATACGTTGTCGGATCATTTAAATCTTTTCCGTAGTCATACGTACCAACTCTGGTCCCAACAACGTTGCTTCATCCACCTCATCCCAGCATACTGGAGAACGACACTTTCTTCCATACAACGCCTCGAATGGAGCCATGCCAATACTTGCTTGATAACTGTTGTTGTAGGAAAACTCCACCAATGGTAAGAACTTATCCCAACTTCCCTTGAAGTCAAGTACACAGAGTCTTAATAGATCTTCAAGAGTTTGAATCGTCCTCTCCAACTGTCCATCCGTCTGAGGATGATATGTCGAGCTAAATCATAAATCTGTGCCCATAGCTTTTTGCAAACTAACCCAAAATCTTGAAGTGAATCTTGGGTCTCGATCGAAAACTATGGATCTTGGCATACCATACAATCTTACAACCTCTTTTATGTATACATCCCGAAAAGGCGTTCAAGTGTATAAGTTTCTCGTGTCATGTAAGAAATGAGTAGACTTGGTCAATCTATCAACAATGACCCAAATCGTATCTATGCCTTGAGAAACTTTGGGAAGACCGATAACGAAATCCATGGTAATGTGCTCCCACTTCCATTCTGGAATTTCAAGTGGTTTCAATGGACCTTTTGGTACTTGATGCTCCGCTTTAACTCGTTGACAAATTAGACACTTTGAGATAAATAGCGCTATCTCTCTCTTCATATTGCTCCACCAAAATGTATGACGAAGATCATGATACATTTTGGTACTCCCAGGATGGATTGCAAAGCGTTGTGTTGTGCGCCTCCATCATGATTTTATACTTTAAATCGAGGTCGTTAGGAACACAAAATCCGGAGTTGACTTCAAGTATTCTTTCTTCATGGATTCTTGCTTAAGCATAGCACCTTCTTGCACTTTCTTCCTCATACGCATCATTTCTGGATCTCAGAACTTGAGCAACTTTAACTTTATCAATTAAAGTCGGTTCTACTCGTATATTCGCCATCATCATCACATGGGTCCTGGAGTCTTTAACTCTATCTGCATCCTTTGCAAGTCACACAAAATGGGCTTTTGTGTTATGAATATTGCACTCGTACCCGCATATGATCTTCTACTCAATCGTCGCCTACTACATTCGCTTTTCCAAGATGGTATTAGATGGTATGATCATAATCTTTCAGCATGTTCAAGCCAACGTCGTTGTCGCATGTTGAGTTCCTTTTGAGTGAAGAAATATTTGAGGCTTTTATGATCCGTAAAGATCTCCACTTTCTCTCCATACAAGTAATGCCTCCAAATTTTAAGTGCGAAGACAACAGCTGCCAACTCTAGATCATGAGTAGGATAATTCCTCTCATATTCTTTGAGTTTTCTTGAGGCATAGGCTATGACTTTCCCATGTTGCATGAGAACACATCCTAACCCTTTGCCCGAAGCATCACTGTAGATGACAAATCCCTCCGAACCAGATGGTATTGTCAGAACAGGTGCTGAAATGAGTCTCCTTTTGAGTTCTTGAAAACTCTTCTCACATTCCTCGCTCCAATCGAACTTTGTATCTTTCCCGAAGTCACCGAGTTAATGGAGTAGCGATTAGAAAATCCTTCCACGAATCTCCGATAATAACCAACTAAATCGAGAAAGCTACGTACTTGATCATCGATTTGGGTTTCTCCCAGCTTTGAATAGCTTCAATCTTTGCCGGGTCAACGGATATTCCATGACTTGATACTACGTGCCCAAGGAATGCTACTTCCTCAAGCCAGAACTCGCATTTCTTTAAATTGGCATAAAACTTATATTCACGAAGCTTTTGGAGTATCACCCTCAAGTGTTGCTCATGATCTTCACGTCTTTTGGAATAAATAAGGATGTCATCAATAAAGACGACCACAAAGTGATCCAAATATTCCTTGAATACTCGGTTCATCATATCCATGAAGGCAGCAGGAGCATTAGTCAATCCAAAAGACATGACTAAGAATTCATAATGCCCGTCTGCAAAGTTTTGAAGGCGATCTTGAATATCCTCGCTTTTAACCTTCAAATGATGATATCCGAATCGAAGATCGATCTTTGAAAAAATTGTGCTCCTTAATCGATCAAACAGGTCATCAATACGTGGCAATGGGTACCTATTTTTGATGGTGACATGATTTACCTCCCGATAATCAATACAAAGTCGCATACTCCCATCTTTCTTCTTCACGAATAGAACAGGAGCACCCTAAGGAGACGTACTAGGACGAATGAAACCAATTTCTAACAATTCCTGCAATTGGGTCTTTAACTTCTGAAGTTCAATAGGAGCCATTCAATATGGGGCTTTGGAAATGGGTTTTGTACCGTGTTCAAGGTTGACAAAATTCAACTTCACGCTCTTGGGGTAGGCCAGGAAGTTCTTCAGGGAATACGTCAGGAAATTTATTAACAATAGAAATATCCTTCAAATCTGACGTATTTTTGTCTAAATCCGTGACATGAGCTAAGAAAGCTTGACATCCGTTTTTCAATAAACGAATAGCTTTATGGCTTGAGATGACCATGATTGATTTTAATGGTTTGGTCGCTTGAATTCGCATAATAGGTTTATTAGGAATATGAAAGCTAATAACCTTACGAAAACAATCAATTTTAGCATGATGAGTAGTTAACCAATCAATCCCTAGAATCACGTCAAATGCAAGTATTTTTAAGGAGATAAGATCGATAGGTAACGTGCGATTACAGATTTGAATCAAACAAGACTTATAAACAGTGGATGTAATGAAGGTTTCTCCTAATGGAGTTTCAACAGATAAGTCAAAGTCTAATTTCTCCGGAGTCAAATTTAAACGTTGAGCGCAAGTAGGAGAAATAAAAAATGGGTAGAACCGGTATCAAATAAGGTATAGACTTCACTAGAGTTTATGATAAGCTTACGTGTGATAACCTCGTTAGGGTTCCTTGCTTTCTACGGGAGGTCACAAAACGCTCTCCTTACACTCTAACTTTGACTTTTTCGGGCGACCTTTTGTGCCTCCATCCTAGCGAATTTATCTTGATGAATGACAAAATCGAGCTAAGTGACCTTCTCTTCCACAATTATAACATGCTTTGGATGGCATCGCGCAGTTTGAACTTATGTGTCCCCCCCCTCCGCATTTGAAGCATATGATAGGTGGTCGTTCTCCTTCCTTAACAACGGTCTTTGTCTTGGCGCCTTTCCATCATTGTTGAATCTCCTTTTCTTGAAATGTCCCTTTTTATTGTCTTGGCTATGATTACCACCGAAGTGGTTACCATTTCTGGCATGTTGATTCCTTCCACATTTGTTGTCACCGTTAAGCTTCATGGTTGTTACCACTTGGTATTTTCATTCTCGGTTTGCTTTCTCTTGGTTGCGTTGACTTCGTTATCGGCGCTCCAATAATTGAGCCCTATTTACAACATCTGAATACAAACACAGTTTATGAGAAATAAGATATTATCGTATCTCCGGTTTCAAACCTCTTAAAAACATTCGTGTCATTCGCTCCTCATTATCAACCAAATGGGATACAAACCGGGATAACTCCGCAAATTTAGCCTCGTATTGCGACACGGTTATATTATTATGTTCCAACTTGATAAACTCCACCTCCTTCATATGACGAATACTTTTGGGAAAGTACTTGTCGTTGAACAGCTCTTGGAACTTCTCCACATCTTGAGTGCGTCAGGCTGGGTACGTTTTACATATTCCCACCAGTAATCTGCCTCTTCACGCAACATAAAGGTGGCGAAGGGAACCTTTTGTTCCTCGGAGCATCCCAAGACATCAAATATCTTGGTTATCTGCTTTATGCATGCTTTCGCCTTAAGTGGTTTTGGCTCTCCAATAAACTCCGGTGGTCCCAGCTCCTTGAACTGTTTGGCGGTGACCGTCCGAGAGTTGCCAGTGTTTCCACCTGCATTTTGGACAGGAGCCGCTCTCGCCTGATGTTACATGAATTGCATGAAGCCTCGGAACATTCCATCGTTCATCATTTGGTCAGTGTTGTTGTTTGTATGAGGATTGTCGCCTTCTGATGCATATTGTCACGGTTATTGATCCGTGGAGACTCAACGCCTCACATGCTCCATTGATGTTCTCAACATTCTCGGATGCCATTTTCAAATACTACCACAAAACAAGGGTTAATTGACATGAAACATATTATCCCTACACTCATTTGCCAATTAAATACCAAATAAACTTAGGTAGGTCATAGTAGCGAAGAAATTCCGAATCTTTCCCTCTAGTTCTAGTCTCACATCTTAGCCAGGATCATATTCTAAGCTTTGATACCAATTGTGTGCCCCCCAAAATAGGTATCGTCACCTATTACGAAGTCGTCCAAATACATGATACGTATACAAATACAACTTAAATATACAAGCTGTCGATAAAGTACGACAAAACATAAGTTGTGAGTTTTAATACAAATATTGTCGTCTAGACAATATTCAAACTCAAATTCAATATTATTACATTTATTTTCCACTATTTCACTTTGAATAGTGAGGACTACTAATGCTATCATCCAATTAAAATCACTTACGTTCCTGACTAGTCCTCGCTACGTTCTCATTTCTGAAGAGAACAATAAAAGTAAAAGGTGAGCTCAACTAGCCCGATGAAAATATTATGACTACGATAATGCGAATATATTATCGTTAGCCTTCAACGATGTTAAACCGATACAATATAACAACCATCAAGTTTAAGCTGCGGTGAACAAGAAATCCATTAAAAGAGTCAGTAGAGAATAAAATCTACTATCTTTTATGATTTAAAAGGTTTTTCATCACTTTTATCGGCTGAACTCGACAAATAAATAATCCACATCATCGAATCACTTTCACACTTTTCTGACCAACGATATTCTTTAGTATCACGACCACAATTATCCATGCACTACGGGCCAAGAATATTTGTGTATTCAATAATGGTCATGATCATGCCAACAACTTTCCATCAATGCACTACGGGCCATTGAGGACTTTTACCACATCATTTGTAACATTACGATCATGATTACACCGAATAATCCCTGGTCATAATCAAACCAAGTCCATCTATGCACTATAAGCCACAGATGACTATCAACAAAATATAAACATGAGGATGATGACAATGATATAAGAATTCAATAAAACAAGTTCAAGAATTATTTTATCCGAGGAACTAATAACGTCCAAATTGTCAACATGATCTTGCTTTGTAGAGTAAAATTCAAGAATGCTCGTAAGAATATTTCCATGAAGCGATCTTTGGATGAAGCGCAAATATCAAGGATATTCCACTAATTTCATAGAGTATAGAAGTCAAAACTTTAACCAATTGAGTATAATAAGGAATGGAATAACAAAAGAAATCGCTTGAACATGCGATAGACCGCCAGAGCGAGTTATTCCAACGAAATAATAAATAATGGAATCGGTCCCGTAAAAACGCATGCAGACGATATATTCAACGAAATAATAAAGACGGAATCGGTCCAGACATAAAATGCATGAACGAGGATATTCCAATAGAATAATAAAGACGGAATCGAGTCCAACAGTAGAACGCATGACGGATATTCCAACGAGAATAATAAAGACGGAATCGTGTCCGGGGGTAAAAGCGCATGATGGATATTCCAAATGAGAATAATAAAGACGAAACCAGTCCCATGTAGAATGCATGAGCGGGATGTACCAACAGAATGATAAAGAATGGAACAACAGAAGAATTTCACCAAGTATAGGGTAGCCCGCGTATACAGGTTATTCCAACAAAATAATAAAGAATGGAATAACATAAGTTCTCTTCATAGATAAAAAAGAAATAATACTCCCTACAGGTACAACAAATAATATTCCCTACCTTTAGAAAAACTGGATACTGGAATAGTGAGGTAGCAGACTTCTCTTCTTCTTTCTATAATTTCTCTCTATAATAATCGCTCTAAAGATTTTGTGAATTGGTGAGAAATGAATGAAGAATGAGCTTCTATTTATAGAAAAATATAGTTTCGATAATTGCACATTTTGGGGCTCGAAAAATTTCAGTACAATACCTCCAACTTTTCCTTTATTTTTAATTTAGTTATGGAAGTATTATCAAACTTGCACCACCTCCCCTAATAGTAAATAATGTGATTCAATAGTAAATTATGTGAATCAAAAGTTCTAGACATGTGAAAGGAATTACAGTATAGTACCTCCATCTATACCTCCATTTTTAACTTAGTCATGCAAGTATTATCAATCTTGCACCAACTCCCCTAATAGTAATAAGAATGTGAAACAATAGTATACACATGTGAACAAATAGTTATAATCATGTGAAATAATAACAATTAATTGCTCATTTATCCGGTTAAATACCCGATTGGTCAATATAACCTCCAGACATCAATTATTATCGAAATAATTGTCGATTTTCACTAACACAAATAATTCCAACACAATGAAACCATTTTTATCAAAAATATAAATTTTGAAATTTTGAAGTTTGACTTTTCTCAAAAAAGTCAACTATTGACTTTTTGACCAAAGAGTGAAGTCCGAAAAATTTTGTGTTTATAGACTATTTTTAGTAATTTCATCGTTCCGGACTCAAATATCACGTCCGCGTCTCCAAATTCTACTCCGAACACAACTTCAATTTTAATAACATTCATCATTAATATTATAACTCACAATATTTATCAACCGTGTCGTTCCTGAGAAAGAGGGCTTTCCAATAAGGATTTCTCCTATTGGCGCACAATTAGGTGACCAAACCTCTCGATGTAAACTTCTAGACATTGTAAATATTATAATTTAATAATATGAATAACTTTGTTTTCTCAATTATTGATTTAATAAAATAACATATTATGCAGATGATACTATGACAATAATCGAATCAATAATATGAGAGATATGATCACGAAGAATTCATCGTAGCAATAATTGAGTATAACCGAGTGACTTCTCGATGTAAGCATCAATAATCAATACCGTGTGTCTACTATGCAACCACGCGTACATCGTACTTTACTACTACGGGTAGTTCAACAGCTTAACTGTAAAACTTCCGCCGCTATTTTCATAAAAGTATCTTTGTCGTTTTCTCAATCGACAATAATTTACATTGTGGGGGTCCACCAATGATTGTGCCGTTATATGAATATTTTCTGTTAAAACGAATATTTCCCGACCAATCGAATATTATATAACAACTTGAGTACTTTGCAAAATTTGTAAATATTACCCACAACTATAACATTATATCATATCCACACCATAATATTCAAAAATATATTTCGAGAAAATTTAATCTTTATTCAAAAAGTTGGGGTCTTACACACAATATTAACAATCAGATCATTCCCAAGAAAGAGGGGGCTTTCTGATTAGGATTTATCCTTATTGGCGTGCAATTATATAACTTAACCCCTTTCCTCGACATAACTTTCTAGACATTGTCAATAATGCTAACTAATAATAATATTCAAATAATATAAAATATTGTGTAGATGTTACTGTAACAATTATTGAATCAATGATATGAGATAGTATGCATCAACTACTGTGGCAATTATTGAGTACTGAGTGACTTCTTGCGTAAGAATCAATAATCAGAGATATTGTGCAATACCGTGTGCTACTGTGCAACAACGTGTATTATTGTACTTTTATCATCGGGTATTTCAACAGTTAACAGTAAAAGTTTTACCGTTATTTTTTATAAAAAAGTTATTTCTGTAGCTTTCTATATCCGACAAATATTCCGTTATGTGGTCCACCATTGATTACGCCGTCATACAAATATTCCAAGACAAAAAGAATATTCCCCGACAAAACGAATATTTTATGACAACTTGCTTACTTTGAAAAATTTGCACATATCACCCGTAACCATAACATTATATCAAATCAACACCTTATTATTCAAAATAATAATTAGAGAAATTAAATCTTTATTCATAAAAAGTTGGGGTCTTACTACCTCCCGTCCTTATGAAATTTCGTCCTCAAAATTGATGTACGTATCTAGTATGTCGAAGAGGTGAGGATACCTTGTTTTCATTTCAGATTCAGACTCCCATGTCATTTCCTCAAATCATGGTTTCTCCATAAAACTTTGACTTAAGGTATAACCTTTGAGCATAGAATATGTTCCTTCTTATCCAAGATTTTGACAGGTACCTCCTCATACATTAAATCTTCCTGCTATCTCATCTGGTTCAAATTTAATAATGTGGTTTTGGTCTTCCACGTATTTACGTAGCATGGATATATGAAAAACGTTATGAACACGAGACATACTTGGTGGTAAGGAGAATCTATAAACCACAGTTCCTACGAGGATTTCAAATGGACCAATAAATTGAGGGTTGAGCTTTCCACTCTTTCCAAATCTTGTAACTCCTTTCCATGGAGCAACACGTAATAATACATGATCTCCAACATTGAACTCTACGTCCCTTCGATGAAGATCAACATAAATCTTTTGTCGATCTTGTGAGGTTTGTATACATTGTCGGATCATTTGAATCTTTTCCGTAGTCATGCGTACCATTTCTGGTCCCAACAACATTGCTTCACCCACCTCGTCCCAACATACTGGAGAACGACACTTTCGTACATACAACGCCTCGAATAGAGCCATGCCTATACTCGCTTGATAGTTGTTGTTGTAAGATCATTCCACCAATAATAAGTACTTGTCCTAAGTTCCTTTGAAGTCTAGTACGCAAAGTCTCAATAGATCTTCAAGAGTTTGAATAGTCCTTTTCCGATTTGCCTCGTCCAGTCGAGGATGATATGCATAATCAATCAGAATCGGTTCCATAGCTTTAAGCAAGTGACCCAAAATTGTGAAGTGAATCTTGGGTCTTGATCAGAAACTATGGATACTGGCATACCATGAAATCTCACAATCTCATTTATGTACATAAGAGCAAGACGTTCAAGTAATAAGTTTCTCGTATATGTAAAAATGAGCAGATGTGGTTAATCTATCGACAATGACCCAAATTGCATCTATGCCTTGCGAAACCTTTGGAAGACCAGTAATGAAATCCATGTTGATGTGTTCCCACTTCCATTCAGGAATTTCAAGTGGTTGCAATGAACCTTTTGGAACTTGATGCTCCACCTTGACACGTTGACAAGTTAAACACCTTGAGATAAACTCTGCAATTTCTCTCTTCATATTGCTCTACCAAAATGTATGTCGAAGATCATAATACATATTGTAAACGGTGTGTTGTGTGCCTCCATCATGATTTTATACTTCAATTTAGAGTCTTTAGGAACACAAAGTTTGGAGTTGACTTAAAGTATTCCTTCTTCGTCGATTCTTCCCTCTGGAATAGCATATTCTTGTACTTTCTTCTTCATACGCATCAGCTCCGGGTCTGTAGCTTGAGTAACTTTAACTTTATCGATTAAAGTCGGTTCTACTCATATATTTTCCATCTTCACGTGGGTCCCTGGAGTTTTTAACTTTATCTCTATCCTTTGTAAGTCATACAAAATGGGTCTTTGTGTTAACAACATCGCACTCGTACCCGCATATGATCTTCTACTCAACGCGTCGGCTACCATGTTCGCTTTTCTCAGATGGTATTGAATGGTATGGTCGTAATCTTTCAACAGCTCGAGCCAACATCGTTGCCTCATGTTGATTTCATTTTTGGTGAAGAAGTATTTGAGGCTTTTATGATCTGTATATATCTCCATTTTCTCCCCATACAGGTAGTGTCTCCAGATCTTTAGCGCAAAAATGACTGCTGCCAACTCTAGATCATGAGTAGGATAATTCCTCTCATATTCTTTGAGTTGTCGTGAGGCATAGGCTATGACTTTCTCATGTTGTATGAGAACATATCCTAAACCTCTACCTGAAGCATCGTTGTAGGTGACAAATCCCTCTGAACCTGATGGTATTGTAAGAACATGTGCTGAAATGAGTCTCCTCTTGAGTTCTTGGAAGCTCTTCTCACATTCCTCGCTCCATCTGAATTTTGTATCTTTTCGAGTCAACTGAGTTAATGGAGTGGCGATTCGAGAAAATCCTTCCATGAATCTCCGATAATAACCAGCTAAGCCTAGAAAGCTACGTATTTCAGTTACTGACTTAGGTTGCTCCCAACTTTGTATTGCTTTAATCTTTGCTGAGTCAACTGATATTTCATGATTCGATGTCATGTGCCCAAGGAATGCTACTTCCTCATGCCAGAACTCGCATTTCTTCAACTTGGCATATAACTTATTTTTGCGAAGCTTTTGGAGTATCAGCCTTAAGTGTTGCTCATGATCTTCACGGCTTTTGAAGTAAATGAGGATGTCATCAATAAAGACAACCACCAAATGATCCAAATATTCCTTGAATACTCGGTTCATCATATCCATGAAGGCAGCAGGAGCATTAGTCAATCCAAAAGACATGACTGGAAATTCGTAATGCCCGTACCGAGTTCTGAAAGCATTCTTTAGAATGTCATCAATTTTAATCTTTAACTGATGATATCCGGAACTAAGATCGATCTTTGAGAAGAATTTAACACCTTGCAACTGGTCAAACAGGTCATCAATGCGAGGTAATGGGTACCTATTTTTGATGGTGACATGGTTCAACTCCCGATAGTCAATGCAAAGTCGTATACTCCCATCTTTCTTCTTTATGAATAAAATAGAAGCTCCCCAAGGAGATGTACTAGGACGAATGAAACCAATATCTAACAACTCCTGTAGTTGGGTTTATAACTCCTGAAGTTCAATAGGAGCCATTCGATATGGGGTTTTAGAAATGGGTTTTGTACCGAGTTTAAGGTCAATATAAAACTCAATTTTATGCTCTGGGGGTAGGCCAGGAAGTTTTTTAGGAAATTCATCAGGAAATTCATTAAAAATAGAAATATCATTCAAATCGACGTATTTTTATTTAAATCCATGACATGGGCTAAGAAAGCTTGACATCTGTTTTTCAATAAATGAATGGCTTTATGGCTTGATATGACAATGATTGACTTTAGTGGTTTGGTTGCTTGAATTTGCATAACAGGTTGGTTAGGAATATGAAAACTAACAACCTTACGAAAATAATCGATTTTAGCATGATGAGAAGTTAGCCAATCAATCCCTAAAATCACATCAAATGCAAGTATTTTCAAAGACATGAGATCAACAGGTAATGTGAGGGTGTCGATTTGAATCAAACAAGATTTATAAACAGTGGATGTAATGAAGGTTTCTCCTAACGGAGGTTCAACAGATAAGTCAAAGTTTAATTTCTCAGGGGTCAAGTTCAAACGTTGAGCACAAGCAGGTGAAATAAAAGAACGGGTAGAACTGGTATCTAATAAGGTATAGACTTTGCAAGAGTTTATGATTAGCTTACCCGTGATAACTTCATTCGGGTTCCTCACTTTTTGAGAAGTCAAGACAAACGCTCTTCCTTGAACCATCGACTTTGACTTGTCCGGGACAGCCTTTGGTGCCACCGTCCCAGCTGGAATTGACTTCACTACAGGACAAATCGAGCTATGTGATCGTCCTTTCCACAACTGAAACACACCTTAGAAGGCTGTGTACAGTTTGGACTGATGTGTCTCTCCTCTCTATATCTGTAGCATCTAACTGGTGGTCGTTTTCCTCCCCTAGAAACGGTTGTTGGTGCTGGTGCTGCTGCCGATGTCTTTTTGTCATTGTTGAATCTTCTCTTTTTGAAATTTTTGCTTGACTCGTTTCTTCTATTATCTTGGCCAGGATTACCACCGAAGTGGTTACCATTTCCAGCATGATAATTTCTTCCACGTTGGTTATCACTACTTCGATGACTGTTGCCACTGGTATGACTATTATCGTGTTGCCGGTTGTTGTCTTTTGGTTGAACTATCTCATTATCTCGCTCCAATAATTGAGCCCTATTCACAATATCTGAATATAGACAAAGTTTATGAGAAATAAAGTATTGGAGAATTTTAGGTTTCAAACCTCTCAAAAATATTCGTGTCATTCTCTCCTCATTATCCACCAAATGGGATGCAAACTGGGATAACTCCATAAGCTTGGCCTCGTATTGTGATACAATCATATTGTTCTGTTCCAGTTTGATGAATTCCACCTCCTTCATATGACGAATACTTTCTGAAAAGTACTTATCATTGAACAATTCCTAGAACTTCTCCCAAGACATCTTAAGTGCGGACAGATGAGTACGTTTTATAAATTCCCACCAGTAATCTTCCTCTCCACGCAACATAAAAGTGGTGAAGGGAACCTTTTGCTCTTCTATACATCCCAAGACATCAAATATCTTGGTGATATGCTTAATACATGCTTCTGCCTTAAGTGGCTCTGGCTTTCCCAAAAACTCTAGCGGTCCCAACTCCTTGAATTTCTTAGCAGTGACCAGTCGTGAGTTACTATTGTTTCCACCTGCATTTTGAACATGATTCTCTCTCGTTTGGTGTTCCATGAATTGTAGAAAGCTCCTGAACATCCCATCGTTTATCATTTGGTCGGTGTTGTTATTTACAGGAGAATTATTGCCTTCCTGATGCACATTATCCATGTTATTGATTGGCGGTGTCTCAACGGTCTCATGTGCTCCATTGTTTATCTCAAAATTTTCATATGTCATTCTCAAATACTGCCACAAAAAAAGGGTTAATTAAAGAAATTGACATGCCACATATTATCCCTATATTCTGACCGACCAATTAAATAACAAATAAGCTTAGGTAGGACACACTAGTAAAGGATTTACTCGTCTCTCCCCTCCCAGTTCTAATCCCAGATCTCCACCAGAGATCATATCCCTAAGCTCTAATACCAACTGTGACGCACCCAAAATAGGTCCACACAACCCATTCTGAGTCGCCAAATACATGGTACAAAATTCAAATACAAACTTTATTTATACAACTATTAATTGTCGTGTAAAATACGACAAAACGTAAGCTGTGAGTTTCAATACAAATATTGTCTCATAGACAATATCCAAACTCAAAAAAAGTTTTCATTACAATTATTGTCACACTATTTTACAAAATAGTGAGGATTACTATAATAACCATCTTGGACCATTACTCCACTCCCCGACTAGTCCCAGCTACATTCTCGCCTCCTGAGAAGAACAATGGAACCAAAATGAAAAAGGTTGAGCTCAACTAGGCCAGTAAAGAATATTATGACTAAGATAATGTAGAACAAATTATCCTTAGTCCTCAACATGGAAAAATTTGATAGAATACAGTAGACAACCAGATTTAGATCAACAACTGCAGTGGAAATAACAATTCATTAGAAGAGTCAAGTAGAGCATGATGTCTACTATCACTACTAGAAAATTGACCTATAGCTACGGTCGCCGACCGTCACTATAGGCCAAAAGACCGTCGCTCTAGGCTATAGCGACGATCGCCGACCGTCGTTGTAGAAGCCGTCGCTAAAACCTATAGTGACGGTCCTTTGATTTATAGCGATGATCGGCGACCGTCGCTATAGGTCATGCCAAAATCGTGTTTAGATGTCTATAGCTACGGTCGATGACCGTCGCTATAGACTTTTTATATTTTAAAAAAAATTAATTAATAATGCAAATTTATTCAACAAATACAAATACAATATAAAATAAAATATAAAAAAATATTATATACATCATTTAAAATCATTCACATTTCAACATTACAATTAGTACAAAAGATATCGATTACATTAATTATACCCTCTATAACTCGGTTTTGTGCTTTTCCAATTGGTCCTGTAATTCCTTCCTCCATCCTTGGATCAGTCTTTCCTGCTTCTTGATAAGTTCAGTCTTTATCTTCCCATCATAGCAATATCCTATGAAGATATCATGTACAAGGCCAAAGAAACATACTTGGTTAGAGCAAGGAAAAAAATATCTAAAACTGTTACATTCATAAAATACAATCACAATTTAAGAAAAAAAGTAAAATTTTGTCCTCTCGCACTCCAGCCTGCACCATACTCCTAGAGTTGAAAATATGCTCCATACCATCAATGGTAGACCCATCAACAGCCACAACCTACTTCTATAAATGTGGTACATGGCTCTTCTCTTCATACATATAAATTATCAATCTCCATTATTTTTATTAATGCCCAGAAAATTTAGCTATCACTTACATGACGTAGAGGAAGAGATACACCAGCAGGCAACAAGTCTAACTGTTGCAACCCAAATCTTTCCCCAACCATTGCCAAGATCATTAGTTCCTCATTTGAAGAAGATGATTCGGTGCAACATTACAAATAAACACCATTTGATAGCTTCTTCCCTAGCTTTTCCGCACTACATAACGTATCTATAGAATGACACTATCTTCCCGGACCAAATTTCACAATAGGACAATTATCTTTACTGGATCAAATCGGCGACAAAAGTTATGCGGATCTAATTTTTTAAGACCCTCTTTGCCATCCTGTGACATTTTGTACAAGTGAATGGGGCTCTTTTACAATTACTAAAAATAGTCATTACAAATGATGAAACTGAAGTTTGTTGTATTGAACTCGGGTTTTTAAATTAGCATTCTTACCGAAAGAATGATCACAGATTCTTCTTGGGCCACTTGAAATAGAAGTCAATATCATCACTAATATCTTTCGACTTGGAAAGATTCAACTTCACCTAAATATCAAAAAATAATTAGTTAAAGAAGTGAGCAATGTCATCCTCTAGGTACCATAAGTTTCAAAACTTTGATTCCTTACCATTAAAGCCATGGATCCTTGCGATTTTTGTGGACAAATTATGCAAGGGATTTCCTTTATCTTGTTGCAACATAAATCATGGCCCGCCTTGACATGCTAATAATTCTCTTATAGAATGTCTCTTCAGTTTGCTCAAGAATGTGAGGGACTGCCGCCTAAGATAAAGATAAGTGATTATTGCAGGGAAAGGGAGTGAATTTTAGTCGGCTTCCTGATGATAAGTGAAAGATAAGTGATTATTGCAGGGAAAGGGAGTGATAAAGATAAGTGATTGGCCTCCTTCATTCGACGAGCACGAGAACGGGAATGAATTTTAGTCGGCTTCCTGATGATAAAACCATCCTTGACCCGACTTCCCTTATGTTCGACCTTCACTCCAAAAAAAAAAGAAAATTAAAACAAAGGAATCAAACTTGGCTCCTACATAAGATAAACGTCGAAGGCAAATAAGAAATACCTAATTAACATAGTACTTCTATTATAAAAAGCAGTGTAAACAAAGAGGTTATGTTAATCACAATGATTGATATTTTCAAATTGAAATAATAAATTAAATAACAAAGAATACTTTTACAAGTTCAAAGCTTGAGAAGCTAAAAAATACTATAATCTTTTCAAAGCAAATGAATATGGCAAAAAAATTAATATCAAAGCTAAAGTTAGACATCTAATTTCAGAATATAAATTTTAAAACTCTATCAGCATCTACAACAACATACAATCATTTTACATTAAAAAAAGTGATTATTAGAATCTCAAAATGTTATATTATTATAACACAAGCATAGTGTAGATGTGTATATAAAACAAGTAGTTAAATGAATCATAATGTAAATGCATCGAGCTAATTGATATAATATCAACCTAACAAAATCCAGTAAATGCAAGGTGCACTGTTGTTTCAAGTGGAAGCTAATTGTAAATTTCACCATGAAGCCACCAATATAAGTGAGTCAGATATCAACATCTCAGATCGGACTTGTATATATTCCCCTTCGTTATTACAAAGAAAGTAGAATATCTGGATTCACTTATATTTTAATGGAATCTTTACTACAATTGGCTGCAAAGAAAATGAGTAGAACACATACTTCATATGTCACTATTTTCTCAATCATACATACATAAACACACACACACACACACTTACGCATATTGTTATGCCCAAGTCTCAAAGAAAAACGAAATTATTAAAAACTCATAATCAGGCAAATTGTGAGTTTAACTTTGAAATAATTAAAATCAACAAATTAAGATGAAAATAGTTTATAATATGGGCTCCAGTTTTTTTATCAATTGATCGATTCTGTCAACAACCAAACCACGAAATCATAAGGGAAAATTACTAAAACCCTAATTAGAAGCCAAATTTACTACTCACCTCTGAAAGAAGCCGATTCTTAGGGAGTAACTTGGCAACTTCAGGAGGAAGAACTACATGCCTGTATTCATCAGTCAAACAATTCCTTAATATAAAAAAGAAAGGAACAAAGAACAATTAAGCAATTCAATAAAAATAGAAGAAGAAAAACATTTGAATACATGTACTCGTAGGTATCAACAAAGTACTTTTCGAAGTACTAGATCTGACCCATCGCTTACCGTTCCTTAGTTTCAATTTCAAAGAAAGCGCGAGAAGGTAAGTATATGATCTGGTTAGAGAGGACTGTAGAGGAAGAGTAACGAGAGAGAAAGGGTTAGAAAGGAGGGAGATGATGAAGATAATTTGGGGGGAAAAATTGGAGTGAAGTATTGAAATGATCTGGGGCAAGATGGGAGGGGTTTTTCATTAAAAAACCTCTATACCGATGGTTCCGTGTCGACCGTCGCTATATATACCCTATAGCGACGGTTCCGTGCTGACCGTCGCTATAACTCGTCGCTATATATTGAATTTCTAGTAGTGTATCTTCTATGATTTAAAAGTCTATCATCAATATTTTATCTCTGTAACACCGATCAATAAATATTTCTATCAAAGAATTATCTATGCACTACGGGCCAAAGATAATCGTTTGCATCACCAGTGGTCATGATCATGTCATAACATTTGTCCATCTATGCAGTACGGGCCAAAGAAGACTTTGACCACAAACTTTTATCTGTAACATTAAAGGTTATGATTATACCAATACACAATTCATGGTCATAATCAAACCAATCAAGAGTCCATCTTTGCACTACGGGCCAAAGATGACTTTCACCACAATATAAGCATGAGGATGATGATAATAATATAAGAATCAATCAAGTGAGATCAATGATACATATTATAGATTTATAATTCAAATTATCCCGAGTTCAAGAATGTCTAAATTGTCAACATGATAACTAATTGTGGAGTAAAATTCAAGAATGATATTCATGTATCAAAAATAATTTGGACAGAAAAGAAAATTAAATTATGTTGTGAATAATACTCATGAATAGTACCGTATGAATAGTATCGTATGAATAGTATCCATGAATAGTACCGTATAAATAGTGCCCATGAATAGTACCATATAAATAGTACCCATGAATAGTACACCGAAATGAAAAGATTAAAATTTAATAAGAAAGTTCAGACTAATATTCTAGTGAAATGATATTAGACGAAACACAATTCTTAAGGAATTTCTAATCATTTCAAGAATTATAGAAGCAATACTTACCATAGTAAGTTTAAATTTAGGAATATGAAATAAAATAATATCACTTACATAATATGGAGTAAAAAAGAAAATTATATTTCTTATGAGTATTGAAATAAAATAATATCCTTTACCTTAGTAGAAAACTAGATTTGACTGAAAATCGGATATTATCTTGCGAAAATCTTGCACTAAAAGCTACACTCAAAGTATTCTTATACTCAAAAGAAATACTCACAATATTGCAGTAGGAATTCTTGAGATTTTTAGTGTGTTTAGGAAGGAGGTTGCCTCCCCTTTTATAGTGCAACCTCGGAGGAAAATCAAATAAATATGCCCAACTCTGCCAAACTTTTTTCTCCGCCTAACTTCCTGCATATGCTTATTGGTTGAAGGCCCACACTTTGGAAATGAATGCAGGAGAAAATTTCAACCAATCAAGTTAGGAAAAAAAAGGACAATGCTACACTGCTTTTGAAAACAAAGCATTCAAATACAATTTGCTCACTTCCGTCCTTTTAATCACATGCTTATATATATAATATTATTATTTAAACAATTATAATATATTATAATAATATATTTGAATGAATATTTTTGAAGGTAATTGTGATTTCATAGAAAAATATGCCAAACTTTCAACAAATATTTCATGTTGAATCCTTCATTTATATCAAAATTGACCAATATCCACCATATAATAATTATTCACAATTAATATTATAAGCTCATAATATTAACAACCAGATCATTACCAGGAAAGAGGGGGCTTTTCGATAAGGATTTATCATTATTGGCGCGCAATTATATAACCTAACCCTTTTCTCGACAGAACTTTCTAGACATTGCCAATAATGCTAACTAATAATATTATTCAAATAATATAAAATATTGTGCAGATGTTACTGTAATAATTATTGAATCAATGATATGAGATACTATGCAGCAACTACTGTGGCAGTTATTGAATATTGAGTGACTTCTTACGTAAGAATCAATAATTAGAGATATTATACAATACTGTGTACTACTGTGCAATAACGCGTATTACTGTACTTTTATCACCGGGTATTTCAAAAGTTAACGGTAAAAATTTTGCCGTTATTTTTTATTAAAAAGTTATTGTTGTCGCTATATATATCCGACAGTAATTCCGTTATGTGGTCCACCAATGATTGCGTCGTCGTACGAATATTTCCTGACAAAAAGAATATTCCCCAACCAAAACAAATATTCCTCGACAAAACGAATATTTTATGACAACTTGCTTACTTTGCAAACTTTGCACATATTACCTGTAACTATAGCATTATATCAAATCAACACCTTATTATTCAAAATAATAATTAGAGAAATTAACTCTTTATTCATAAAAAGTTGGGGTCTTACAAATATCCTTCGGGGTGGACCACCATCCTCCCGAATGGTCAACACAAACATTTATATAGTTCTTCGGAATGAATACGTCTAGTTTCTCGGAACGAACTTTATAATTGGTGTTCGATTGGATGTTCAGTTCTTTGGAACAGAATTTATTGGTGTTTTGTGGGTTATTTATCTATCTTCGGTTATAATAAGGTTAACTCGATTTTCTGTATATTCGGCTGTGATAAGGTTGGTTCTCTATATATTCGGTTGTGATAAGGTTGTTTGTTTATATCTTCGGTTGTGATAAGGTTGATTATCTACATCTTCGGTTTTGATAAGTATGGTTATCTATATCTTCGGTTGTGATAAGTATGGTGATGTAAAATTACTTGTAATTCTTGAACCTGAGTGATAACTGCTTTAGAATCTACCATTTTATAATCAAGAAATCTACCGACTATGAATTTCTTCATGCCAACATCTTCAGTTTTATATTTCTTATCTAAAGATTCCCAAAGTTCTTTTGCAGTTTGAATTGTACAATATACATTATATAATGTATTATCTAAACCATTCATAACATAGTTCCTGCAAAGGAAATCTGCATGTTTCCATGCATCAACTGCAACCACCTTTTCCTTGTCAGTTTCTCCTTCAACAAGAGTAGGACAGTCCTCTTATAGAAATCGTGCCAAATTCAATGTTGTTAGATAGAATAGCATTTTTTGTTGCCAATGCTTGAAATCCGTTCCATTGAATCTTTCAGGCTTCTCTCCATGAGACATACTCACGGCAGGAATGGTACTAGTTGATGTCATTTCTGTTATACAAAGAAGACAATTGTCAATAAACAGAAACAAATTTCTGTTTGTACAAGATGTAACAAATTTTTGTTTCCAAATTTGTTTTGCAGAATATTCTATATGTTAACACAATAGTATATATTAACGTGTAAACAAAATAAACTATTATATTAATATGCAAACAATAACAGAATATTATGTATATTAACATGCAAACTAAATAAACTCATTAAAGGCAAACAATAACGAAATATATATAAATCGCTTAATATGTAATATATATAATAACAAAATATATAAATTAATAACATGTAATATATGTAATATTTACGTAATATATCTAATAACGAGAATACTTTATATTAACATGTATTAACATGCACTAAATTTCCGTAATACTATGTATTAAAATATATACATGAATTAACATGCAAAGATGTATGTTAATAATTTTACGAATGTTATATATATACAAAAACTTATTTTCTGTTCATATAAAATAATACTTTAATTACGTAAAATGTAAATTTGCTTTAAGATTATTATCTATAATATAAAGTATTATTTAATATATATAGATATAAAAATTAAATAAAACAGAAACCAATTATACAATGAAAATCATATAAATCTGAGTCCTTTGAATTCTCAAAGTCTCCTTAAAGAAAATTTATTCCCTCACAAGTGCTAAGGATTAATTGAATAATTGCTTCCCAAGATAAAACGGATTTCAAGTTCTTAATTAGAAGCACTTCACAATTAAGAACACATTGAACTAATTTCTATGTTATGTACTGAACTTTATAAATGAAGCATGAAAATGGTGCACGAATATACTTACAAATGAAACGGAAAGCGATTGAGTGCGAATCGGAACGGAAAAATATTGAAGTCTTGAACGGAAAGTATAATTGCGAGCAATCGGACGGGATGTAAATTTTGCGAACGAGAGTGAAAATTTTCATACTGTTTTAGTGCGCCCAGATAGATTAATTTATACACCAAATAGGCAGTTTATTACCGTTGGCACGCATTAAAACTACGTAGTATTGATAATAACTTAAACAAAATCTGATAAGAACCAAACCCGAATCCGTAATTTAAGCGGATGAATTACATGACGACGCGGCGTGTGGGTTTGAACCAAGCCTTGGCTAGGTCCTCTCCCTTCCACAAAAGTGGTGTGCCCCTTGGGGCCCTTCCCATTGAGAAAACATCCCATATATAAAGTGTAAGACCCCGAATTTTATGAAATAAAAGTATTCAATTTTTCTATTCAGTAAATGGTTAAATTGATAAAAAGCAAAGTTAAGGGTGATATATGAAATTTTTTTCAAAATACGCAAGTGGTTATAAAATATTCATTGTTGTCCGAATATATTCGTTTGGTCGTGGAATATTCTTTCCTCGCTTGGGAATATTCGCATTTACGGTGTAACCATTTGTGGGCCCCATAATGTAATAATAAGCATCGGATGAAGAAAATGACAAAATTGAGTTTTTATAAATAACGGCGTAATCGTTACCGTTAACACTATTGGAATACCCCGTTGGTAAAATAAAGTAATCTGGCATCGTTCTTGGCGAAGACACCAGATTGCACAAAGATCTCCATTATCGATCAATAATTCATATTATTTGAATAATATTATTAGATAGCATTATTGGCAATGTCTAGAAAGTTCTTTCAAGGAGAGGTTTGGTCACCTAATTGCATGCCAAAGAAGGAGAAAATCCTTATCGGAAAGCCCCTCTTTCTTGGGAACCCGCACTCGTTGTCATTATTGTGATTCCGTAATTTTATTTGTGAATAATTAATTATTGATTTATATGATAAGGAAATATTTATTTGATGTGGATATAAATGATGGATTTATTTATGTGGTTATAAATGAAGGAATTAATGTTGAGGTATTTTATCAGTATTTTGTTGGATTGGAGGTATTAAAAGATTAAATCGGTGTTCTTACAGCTTTATTGTGTGAGTTATAATATTTAATCCGACCATTGGATCGTTGTAATTTTTGGATATGTTATACATATATAAGTTGAGTATATGTCCACAAATTTTGAACCGTAAAAAATAGCGTATAATTTGTTATGAATTTTAAGAGGTAACTGATTCAGAAATTAGGTTTTGGTGGAAAATTCTAGAATTGAGTGGGCCCCACTCTTGGTTGTTGGGGGAGATGGCTGATTTTTGGTGGATGAAATAGTAACAGGTAAAGCCATCAGGTAGCAGGTCAAGTCTGCTTCGGCGTGCTAACATTTTCCTATAAATAGAGGGCTAAGTTATAATTGAAAATCAAACCAGAATTCATAAGTTTTCTCTCTTTTTCTCTCTAGATTATTGAGTGTATTTTGTGAGTATTTAGATACTTATTGAGTTGATATTCATCAGTGCAAGTTTCCTTCAGCGTCATATCCGATATCCAGTCAGAAGTGTTGTTCTTTTGAGGTAAGGGATAGTAAGGGATTTTAAGGGTTGTTATGTTTTTCAGTTCCGTAATTTTTCTGAACTTCAGAAAATTCTCAAAAAATTTGAAATGATAAATTGATGAGTTTTCTTGATTGTGTCCAAAAATGGCGATTTTTGGATGTATAGATTAAGAGTTGTGAATTTTATGAGAAAAGACTATTTTAAAAGTAACCACTTATAACTCTTTGTGGTTAACTCCAAAATTAATGAAATTTGTATTGGGAGTACATCTATATAATATCAGTGTACTCTTTGAATTTCGGAATTTTTGGATAAAAGTACAATTTATGATAAATGTCTAAATATTCGGTGGTTTTGGCCATATGAAAAATAGTAAATGAATTTTAAAAATTCTGAGAAAAATATATGTTCAATATGGGACTATATTCTGCTAAATTCCAAAAAAGAAATATTTTTAGAACTGATTTGGTATTTTTTATGAAAATGGACTAGTTATGAATGAATGAATTAAATATGTTATGTGAAGGGAGAAAATTGGAAAATATGATTTTATGGCTTGAGAATCATATATGTGGTATATGCAAATTTTTGATGAGGGTTTTGGTTATTGGTGATGAAATCTTATGAGTTTGACATTTTATGATGATTAAATGCATTAATTAGTAAAGTGTAAACAATTTAAATAAATTATTTATAAGTTTAAGAAAGTATTAAATATTGTTGTAATATTAATAATATTAAGATTTTGATATTATTAAGTAATTTATAACATTTGGATTAAGGTGTTATAAATATTGATATGAATTTTATTGTGAAACTTTACCTTTTTGTGTCGGGGTTACTATTCACGAATACAGCACTATTCACCGAAAAATAAAATTTTCCTTTTGTCCAAGATGTCTATTATGGTTATTATCTTTGATTGAATGTATGTTTTGATAATATTGTTTTTATTATCATATATAACATTTTTATAATCCTGGTGATGAAATTTCTCTTTTGACTTGAGTATAAAGATGGGTAGATTATTGGTATGATCATGACTATGGGTTCTCTTTGGCCAGTAGTGCAAAGTTGAATCGTTGACTAGTATGATCATGACCATTGAATTTACAATTGAATATTTTTAGTTTAAGTGCAAAGGTGAATTGATCAACATGGTTATAATTATGGTTTATATAGATTTTGAAATGATTATATATTTCTTTGAGATATTAATATATTTGGCCTGTAGTGCAAATATGAACTGTTGATGAATATCTTTGGCATGTATTGCAAAGATGAATCTGCTGATGAATATCTTTGGCTCAGTAGTAAAAGATGATCTGTTGTCTCAGTGGTCAAAGATGATCTGTTGTTGAATATCTTTGGCCCGTAGTGCAAAGATGAACTGTTATTGAATATCTTTGGCCTGTAGTGCAAAGATGATCTGTTGTTGAATATCTTTGGCCCGTAGTGCAAAGATGAACTATTATTGAATATCTTTGGCCTGTAGTGCAAAGATGAATTGTTGATGAATATCTTTGGCCCGTAGTGCAAAGATGACCTGTTGTTGAATATCTTTGGCCTGTAGTGCAAAGATGGTCTGTTGATGAATATCTTTGGCCGTAGTGTAAAGATGAAATTGTTAGTATGATTATAAACATGAACTGTGATTTGGTATAACCATGATCTTTGATGTTTCAGGTAAAGACATGTGATGAAAATTATCTTCGCCCTGGATGTGAAGAGGAAATTTAGAATTACAATTATGATTATGAGTTATTCATATAATTGTGGAAAGGAACTGTTGATTAATGTTACAGGGATAAAACATTATTGGTGGACTTTTAACATGGAGAAGATAATAGACTTTATGGTCTATTTGACTCTTCTAATGGATTGCTCGTTTCGCTGCAACTATGGTTGAAAAGTTTTATCATCTACCATATGTTCTAAATCTCTGATTTATTACTGATAAAGGCTATTGATAATTTAATTATCTTTAGTCATGATATTCTTTACTGGGCTAGTTGTGCTCACCCTTTTGCTTCACAATTCCTTTCAGGTAATAAGAGTGTAGTTGGGTTGAAAGGGTAACAAGGAATAGAATCTGTGGTCTCTAGCTGTGGAGTTCTCCCTAAACAGTATAGACAAGTGTGTTGTATACATCTTTTAGTAGTTATATTTGGTGAATCATATAGGGTGAGGCGAACCCAACGTTGAAAGGGTGTTTTGCCACTATCATACAAGATGTCTAATGACATACAACCTCGTGTCATCATAAGACAAGGTTGTGCACATCCACTTACTGAGTATATCTACGCGCACTACCTATATGATCTTGGTGTTTGTTTGAAGTATAATTCTCAATTAGAGACAGTGGAGATAATGATATGTCAAGAGAAGACTCACCATTACAAAGAATATGATAGTAATCTTCTCGCTTTTTCTTAGGGGTCTATTAGTCAACCAAGGATAATTCTGTGGCCATATGATATCTATCATAACCTGTATTTATTTGGCCTCCCATGCATACGAAGGTTTCCTTGAGCACTTCCCAAAGATTTTAATTTCTAAAACAGCTTTTTGACTATACCTTTATGTAAGATGTCATGGTGACGTCTACCCAAGTTGGTGTTAAGAGTCACAATTGATATATATATTTGTATCAAAACTCACAATACATGAGTTGTTGTATTTTGCATTTACAATTGTTGTAATAAAGTTGTAGTTGTTTTCTCGTATCATGTATTTGACGACTCGTAAATGGGTTGGATGGAATGTACATATTTTGGGGTTGTCACATAAAGACTTCATTTTTCCCACTAAAGCCCCATGTGGGACTTTTACAATTTAAAACATTTCAAGTATGTGACTTTGGAGTCAATTTTCTCATTCAATTCTTAATGAATTTGAACACATAAATATACCATGTTATACTCCTCGTTGAGGAGAACGTATTTGTGCAAAAACCCGACATTTTCGGAATGTGGGTCCTACAATAAATTAAGCCTCAAAATGATTTAATATTTATTTTGTCAAACCTATTTCTAACAAGTATTACTCTTAATTTGTAGCGTCTATATTGAAGTAGATTTAAACATGTGAACTTGCACAATTAAAAACGAGAACGTTACAATAGTCACTACCAATTTTAGGCGATGTTTGATAAAGTTGAGCAATTAAGATATAAATGATTAATATATCTTAATAAATTAAATTATTTAAGTAAAATAATATATGAACTTAAAAAACTATTTGGTAACTAAAAAGTATAAAACATCTGAATGACTTTTAAATTTAAAAATATCTCAAATTGACTTTTCAAAACTCAATAATGATCTTAAAATTTGGAATGGAGAGAATAAAATATTTATAAAAACTCCACGTATTTAAATTTTTCATTAAATTAAAAGACAACTCTTAATAGTTTAGATTTATATATTTATCTTACGATTAAAAGACGATCAAAGATAAATAAAATTTTATCAAATAACTTTATTTTCTTATCAAATCAAATATGAAACTATTAAAAAACATAAAAAGATAAACAAACACTACCATAATTTAGAGAAACACGGTTCTTGTACTTGTTTCAAACCTTGGAGGAGGTCAGGAGGGATTGGACCTATTCAAATGTGCACAAGTTTTTGATGTTTTCAGAAAATCCTTCCTTTTTCCTTTTGTCCTTTTTCCTTTTTGTCCTTTTTTTTTCTGGTCAAGGTCTAATGATGGGGGATTTGATTTTATGCCCTTTGGTATGACCATCTTTATCATGAATTCATGACCATATTGAGCGTTCTAAATGGTAGTACTATTTTGTTCACACAATGAGTTGTTTTTCTTTTTATTTATTTTTTATTTTTAACTTTGTAAAACACTTCATCCATCCCAAATTAATTGCTCAGTTTTGACTTTTTAAAGTTAAATTGATCATTTTCAAAACTAATCTTTTTACTATTTTTGCTAAAATATAGGTGAAGAGATTATAACCAAAAGAAAGTATATACAATTTATTACTAATCCCAATTTTTATAATTTTAGAAATATATTTATATATGCTTAATTATTAATTTTAAAAATAGTTAATTTGACTTAAAAAAGTCAAAACTGAGCAATTAATTTAGGACGGAGGGAGTATATATTAAGATTTGCTATAGACAAATTTAAATATAATTTTACATATATTTTGCTTAACATTAAATCCTGAATTTGAAATATAATCTATATATAAAGTGGGAGCACTCGCTTGGTCTCTTTGGTCTGACTATATTTATTTCTAAAATTCAGTTCCTAAATTTAAAATTTTCCATATTTCAACCTATAATTTTAGCAATACTTTTATTTTATTCTTAAAATTAAAATTTAATTATAAATAAAATATGAATTACACATGCAACGCGTGTGTCCCAACAAGTAGTATTTATAAAGTCATACAAGAAAATAAGAGATGAATAATGGCATTTCACTTTTCACCGTTCCACTCATTTGCAAGGCTCAAATAACTATATTTTCTTCGGAACTGATTAGCATTAAGTTTATTTTTGAGTAAGTTGGTCAATTGACCAATATAGTATTGACACGTAGGAGAGACTCTATGTGTGTCGTCATTCTATTGGACAAGTGACCAACTTACCAAAAATATAAACTTCATACTAACCGGATCCATTTTCTTCTATAATAATAGCCGGATAAAAAAAATAAGTGCTCCTATATATTATGAAAGATTTTTACCAATTGTGATATATATTAATACTTTGAATTATATAAAATTATAAAATTAGCTCACTATATTAAATATATCGTAAAAATATTATCATCTATAGTTATCTATGCAATTCGCACTAAAAAAAAATTATCATATAAAATCGTAATATATATTATTTTCTAAAAATATAGGATGAGTTTTACCTTCTCTCTGTAACTCTTTTCGATGAAAAGAGTCCTATTTGTGCCAATTTTTGTTTTATAAAAAGAATCTTTTTTTATTAATAATAATATAAAATAATAAAATGTTTTTAAGTTAGTCATCACAATTTATTATTATGTCAAAACTACTAAACTAATAATTTAATATTTTTATAAATAAATATAGAACAAAAATATGTCATTAATATTTGTAATTTTATAAATGCGATATTTTATGTGGAGTGAATGGTTTTTAGTAAACTATGGTTTTATGTTTGTCCAAAATAAACATACTAGGAGAAGAAAAAACAATTTAAAAATCAAATGAGATTCTTATATTTCCAGATAAAGGGAGAATACAGCTTTTGAAAATGGATTCCACAATAAGAAAAAAAGGAACGATTAAATCCACAACAGAAAATATTATTTTCACAATAAAAGTGTCGCTATAGATCCTATAGCTACCGTTTTCACCATCGCTATACATCTACAGCGACACTTTTATTGTAGAGATAACAAAAAATGTTATGGATTTAACAATTCCCTAAAAAAAAGCTAAAGAATTCGCTTGATAACTGTTTGTACTTTCATGTTTCTTTTATATTTTTGTTGACTGTGTTTTTGTTATTAATGATTTCATTAGTGAAAACAAAATTAAATAATATTTTTTTTAATAACAATATTTTAAAGTTAATTTTAGTGTATTTTATGAAGAGTTATAATTTCAAAATTTGTTATAAGATTCCATGCATTAACCTTGGAATGACTTTTATTGTTGTCAAAATTAAATAAGTAATTTTATTTATTTATGTTATTTTATTTATTTTTTTACTGCTAAAATTAATTTTACTTTCGACATTTTTCAAAGCAAAAACATTTACCAAACATCATTTCCGCTATCAATTTTAAAAAAGTAGAAATAGAAAAAAAAATTAGAAAGAGAAACAGTCACCAGAATACTTTACTATAGTTAGCATGCGCATAAATATCAATCATATCAAATCTGCCATGATTTCAAGGGCCTCACCGCCACCTCCCACCAGGTCCACCACCACCACCCCAACCCCCACCTTTATCTCCCTTGATTCTTATTCTTCCTTCTTAAACTTGCTAAACCATGTTCACACAAGGCATAGCCAAAAGAAAGAAAATAAGCCTCCAGCCCCCTCCCCCCCCCCCAACCCCTCCCCTCCCCTCCCCTCCCTCCACACATCTTCTTCTTTTCTTTCTTTTTCCCTCCATTTTCTTCTAATAAGTGGAAGATGTGTGAATGGGGGGTTATTGATTAATGATTACTTTAAAAGATTTAAATGTTCCAATTGGTAATTAAGTAATTAATTAAAAAAAGTAGATACTTGAAGCATGAACTTTGTAGGAAGCTTTTTGTTCTTACTATAGTAGATAAGGAATCAATTGCATTTGAAAGCTAGAAAGCTATATGGCAAGTATTAGCTTTTATAGGAGCATTGAAAATTTCAGCCTGTTCGATGGCTTAAATTATATTTGCCAATAATCAACTATTAACTACTACTATTTTTGATTGACAACAAAAGATTAAGTTTCTAAATGACCACAAAATACATAAGTAGAATTAATTTTGACATTTTTTTAATGAACAAGATTTATTGCACTCGTAGGCATACTTTTGGAGTACAAGTTTTTTTAGTCTTGTAGTTCCAAAGACATAAATAATTACTCTCATCGTTCTCAAAATAAAGTTTTCAAGATAACATGCACAACATGTCAGCCTGGTTTGGCCTGAGCCAACTAAATTTTGATCAGGTTAGGCTAGTTCATGTCGTTGACTTAAGCTTGTCAGATCAGACCATGCCTTGACCGTTGAATTGTGATTTGATTAGGCTTGCATGTTGGATATTTTCAAATATATAATAAATATATTACATGCTTTTTATATACCTAACAAATGAATTGGTTCAATTAGTTATGAGAAAAGAATCTTAATGTTAAGTAATGGCAACAACATTCTAACAATTTTATTTTTAAAGATGCCAACCAACATTTTATTTTTTAAAGATTCCAACTAACATTGTAATAGTTAGAAAAGAGTCATTCTACTGCGACATTGAGTAGCGACATTTTGTTTTTGGTTTTTTTTTTGTAGTACTTTCTCAAAAAATGTATAGAATTTATTCTAACTGATTTTTTTTTATATAAAAAATAGTGTTTTAGGTGTAATTTGGATACATACAAGAAACAAGGTCTGTACAGACTGTACAACCCTATTTTTTATATGTATCCAAATTATACCTAAAATACTGATTTTTACAAAAATTTCAGTTGGAATAAATATTATATATTTTTAAGAGGTACTACAAAAAAACCCCAAAAAAAAATATTGTCGCTAGAAATGTCGCTACTTCAATGTCCCCCTAGAATTATTGGTTAGAAAAATGCCAACGAACTAACATTTTATTTTTTAAAGATGTCAACTAACATTGCAACAGTTAGAAAAATGCCAACGGATTAAAAATGTTAAACGGTTAGAAAGAAACAAGTAACACCATTAAATTAAGGGGTGAACCAATTCAAAGGGATATTTGGAATTCAACATCCCTCTTCAAAGGGGTATTTGGAAACCTATAAATATGTTTTAAATCTACCCAAAACAAGTAGTTCAATTATTCCAAATCCTTCTCAAGTTCTTAGAAAAAATATTATTATTTTTCTTGCTATAATTTTCTTCTCTCTCATTTATAATTTTGCACTAAATTTGTTTCTACACAATAAATTCTAGTACAGAGTAAAATCTGGGTCTGTCTTATCTTGGGAGACTAATTTCGCAATAACCCTATCTAACAAAAGTTAGGAGTGAATATAGTATTAAGGAAAAAACGGTCAACCATTCGATTCAGGTGGTAATATTGTTGTTCTACATCAAACTACAAAGCGGGTTACAATAATTTTAAGACTATAATAACAATGAAGGATAACAATGCAAAAAATAACTAGCTTGAATCAAATTAACAAACTCGAGAAATTTGATGAATTATTCCTTTGACGTTGGAAGAACAAAATGTATTTTTGCTTAACGACATTAAAACTCTCTCATGTGCTAAATGAATAGAAAATGGAAGAAAAAGAAAATGAGACACCGACAAAAATGCAGAATCAAATAAAATGAGAATAAGATGACTTCTTGTGAAATGGTACATTTTAAATGCGTTATCCAATTCATTGTATGATGTGTATGTGTAATGATCGCAATGATCAAACATCTTTATAAATAAGATTTATAAGAAATTATCTAACAAAATGAGATTTTTACGGACAATTTGTGTTTTATGTAACTTATGGTCGTATTATGACCTCGATGTGTTTTGTGAGTGTTTTTGAGTGTTTGAAGGTTGTACGTGGAAAATAATTTTTCCCGAGAAAAGACTTAAAAACACTATTCAAACTAAAAATGCCTCTTCTTTTATTTTGACCTTTTGAATTACGACATAGCGTTTATTAGGGAAATGAGGACGAGTGGTGAAGTAGAATTTTCAAAAATCGAAAAAATTGGGTTTTCAGCTAACCGAGCGGATTATGAGACGTAATCAAAAAAGTTAGAAAAACCTAATTAGAAAAGAAAATATCTAACTTGGTTTAATTGGACTAACTAAGCTTAGGGTTTGTATGGCTTGGTTAAGAATTGAAAGGCTTCGCTAAGTGTGAGCCAAGGGTTGAGTCAAGGGTTGAGCCAAGGTTTAGAGTGGCTTGGCTAGGGTTGAGCCATGACTTGAGCTTAGGGTTATACCCTAAATACTTAGAGCCAAAGTGTTGGGATTGTAATTATCATGTGGGATAAAGGAAGATAAAAAGAAAAAAGTGGATAGACTAAGGGGAAGGAACCGGCCACTAGAGGTGGATGGGGCAAAATGGTGACTCACTTTCCATTTATAGTAAGTTTTGAGCTTGAGCAAGCAAAAAATTTTATGCTTGTTCCCTCCATTAAGTTGTTTTTGTGACGCCCCCAAATTCAGACACTCATATCTCGAATTTAGTTTGTCAAGTACTAATTCTAATATCATACTAAAATCATCAACAACGAAAATAATAGAATATTTTACATTGATATAATACAAATATTCGCGTCCCAAGGTACCGTAACCATTACTACAACAATCCAGGGATTAAACTTAAACATATCTTAATCATCCTTAATACATCATCATAAGCATACCAATAATAATAATACTTCTACACTTAAAGGACTAAGCTAAACTGTAGCCTTGCCATTTTCCTTGTCCTTTCCCGATGTACTGCCTTACTCTGCCTTAACTGTAATGTTTTTAGGGAAGCAAGAATGAGCAACAAATTTTCCCAGCAGGAAATGTAGCAATAAGAATAAGCAGTTATAACGTTTGAATCTTCCAAGGTATAACAGTAATTGATAGTTTAAGGATAACAAGAAATATCAAGAGTGTTCAATAAGTGTTGCTATAGACTGGAGGATATCAACCAAATTTCAAGGTTTATTCATTTCAAGGTTTAATAAGAATGAACACTGAGCAGTCACTAAGGACTAAGAACTCTTACTAGAATTAACAGTATTATACTGCAAACCCAATATAAACGAGTACAATAGGTGATCAGCCTAAAGTACCCTACGTTATGCATAACATTTAATCATACTCATGTGCGCACGTCGGTTCCCCGATAATATAAAATTTCCCCTTTTTAAGAGGGTTATTCATCTCAGTAGATTTACAAGAGTCCGCACCAAGTCAATTGGTTTGGATAGATTTCTAACATATGATAATAGTCTAACCGAATCAAAGGCTTAGATAACTTTTATAATGCATTTAAGAACAATAAGTCCGATGCTCGCAATAATGTCAAGGTATATAATTGATTTAAGAGAAATTCTTATAATTGCAGATTGTATAAGCTCAACAACACTCACACTCCTATTAGAAATTCTTAGAGAAATCAACAATTCACATTTAAGAGGGGAACTTCTATTTATAGAGGGAGTATTGTCCATTTGGAGATTTAACTCTAAGGATTGTTCCCATGGAAGATTGAAGGAACCATTGTGCAACAAGAGGTTGGTGAAAAAGCTTCACCAACTCCATTTTTTCCCCTTCCCATAGTCATCATTTCCCTCTTGGTTTTCAACAAGTATAGTGCCCTAGGCTTTTAGCCACACACGACTGAAACTTTTTGGAATGGGACTATGATTTTGGGACATTACTAATACTCAACACTTCATATTACTATTCGCATACATAGGTTTATTTTACACTTTGTCCACAAATGAGCATACATATACACCCACTCATACATTACACTTAAAATTATATAATTCATGTACATTGATTTATTTCAAATAATATTTACATTAGACTAGTATATACATTAGTTGGGTACCAATATAACTTTCCATAACATTCATTATTCCAATTTTACATAGATATTAAAATAATCATTTAATATTGTTTATTTGTTTAATCAAAGTCATTTTCTCTCATAGGTTTAAAATACCCATTTAACTACTCCCACACACATCTTGATGTCACATAAGACTTTTTCATACAACTTGGTTAATTACTTAAGTCAAGCTTACTTTTGTCATATAGTGTTTATATAATAATTATTTACATTCCAATTGTCACACCTCATTTTATATTGAATGAAAAATCTTATATATAAGATTTCTCCTTACATACTATTATCCATTATAATTAATGAATAGTAATAGAAACTAGTCAATCACATTATGAAATTATTTATTTGTTAATAGTACTAATTAATTTCATCACTAATTAAAGTAGTACTTTCTCATATCACCACCTTGCCACACTAGGCATAATTCCACAAGCTTAAACTAAGCTTCTCATCACTTTTGCTTCATTGCTTAATTATCACCTGTTTAATCAATTACACTACTTATCATAACACATGCCAATACTATATATATTTATATTCAAATAAATATGCAAACAATCTTTATTCTTAATATTATAATTTATTAAAATTCGCGGGTATTACAGTTTTAACCAAACAAGTCCTTTAGACATTATTTTGTTTACTTGAGTTAGCTTAATTGTGGATGGTTAGTTAACCATTAGTGACATGGTTAAATTAGTAAGAGATGTCATATGAAAATTATACTCCCCAACTTTTGGTTTTCTTTAAATGGCCAAGACAATTAAGCTAGCCATCGTGTAGACACTCAAAATTTTATTTCCTTTTACTAACCTTGCATGAGGGTAATAACGTAATTTCACCCCGGAGATAACCCCGCTAGAGGGAAAATGCATAATTTTACCCTGAAGACAACCCCGTACATAGCATGGTTCAAACGAGGACTGTAAAGCTGAGGATGAGGTCATAAGAAGCCACCACAGCAATCTCCGAATTGCGAACTACCCAAGACGAGCCAGCTGACCACCCTCGAGAACCGGAAGATACCTCTCGGCTAATTGTTTCATCTTCCTAGACTCAAACTCAGTTAGACTCAAATTCATTTCGCAGCAATAGATAAAAGCTTTCTGGAATATTTGGGTACATATCTAAACTTTTCCCAGATTGAAAGATACAGACGAAAGAGGGAACAAACTTCAAGACTACAGGTCCCACGGGGTCCAGCCGCATGAATACAAATGAACTATAAACTAGTAAAAGTATCATCATAGGGTAGAGGTGAACGACTTCGCCTCGTGTATAGAAATCGCTGTCGTCTCCGCTGCTTCATCATCGCCAAATCACCGCCATCATCATCCTGTTGCAAAAATATAAATCATTAGTCCATATATATATATATATATATATACGTGTGTGTGTGAGAATTAACAAGCTAGCCTTAATTGAAAAAAAAACATAAATAATAAGAATACTTGAGTAGGCGGGGACGGACGAAAAGCCTCCTCCAAGAGGGTAATCACCATCAGGAACATCTCGCCACTGAAAGCGTCAAACTGCTCCCGCGGTAATCACGTACTCTCTACGGAGGCCCCTGCTATACTATCATGAGCAATCTGGTGAAGACGAGAACTGGTAGGAAACTGCTGATGCCGAAAGACCGGATCGATACAGAACCTATCCGACACGGCCCCTATCAGCCGCCGGAAGATATCGTCATCCAAGCCAGCGCCCGTATGAGATGGTCCGACATGTGCTCTCGGACGATGGCGCTGGCTGGAACCAAAAAAAAATACAAATTCGATTACTAATAATAATTTATATAATGTGATAAGTTCGTGAAACATAAAAAATATTACCTCCAGGAAGGGTATATGCGGGTATCCTCGGCAGACCCAACACTCGATATCTACCAGTACTGCTAGTAGGGTGATCCTGAGACGCGACCCATAGTCTCAGCTCCCCACCCCGATCTAATACAATATCGAGAAGAGGGATGGCAGAATCTAACGGCTCAGAACCCCTCCTAATAGCCTCCAGCTCAACTATACGCTCATCCCGAAGCCTCTAAAATTGATTCTATAATTTATTTTGTATACGTATGTTAATTATATTATTTTATTTATGATTAAAACTAAAAGCTAAATAGTAAGATGAGTTTTACCTGTATAGCTAAAGTTACCTGAGACAAAACACGCTTGGCCTTAGGCGTGTGGGCTCGATCCCAAAACTCTAAAATGGTAGGATCTCGGCCTAAGATCCTCCTCAAGGCCTAATAAAAATATTCATAAAACAGGTATTAAGTATTTGTGTGAGAATTTGACAACTAAATAACTAAATACAACGCATTTACCATCTTCGCCTCCTTGAACAACTAAGAACTAGTTGTGTGTACTATCTGGAGCTGAACACGGTTCTTCTTCGTTTGCTCAGACTTTTTCTTGAAGTCATCAGCATCCCAATGCCCACACATAGCCTCCCAGGCTAAATCAGAGACTATGCGAGGCTGGTGATCTCTGATGGTGGTCCTGGGCTGGTCCTCAACTGCCCGGGCTGCCCTCTGTCGCATCTCATACTGCCAGCCAAAGTAATTTATAATGACATGTGAAACAATCACATTATCGCCAGCTGACTGAGAGATGCTCGGGTCAAATCTATAATAAACCTATAACAAAAGTTTAAAAATTAGGAACAATTGATTTTGTCATCCTAATACAACTATATAGTAATTAATATAATATTCTTAACTTACGTGAAACTCCTGCAAGACGGTCTGCATAAAGGTGGCATCGTATCGCGCATATTAGCTGAACCGCATGCCCCCTCTCGGGAGATGCGTCAAACAGATCATGTGTAGGGTGTGCTTAGCCACCGGGTCTAGTATACTACAGAAAAATATAACAATATGTGTTATGTGAATTGTGTTTGCAATAAGTGACAAAAATATTAACAATATATTAACACTTACTGTTCAGATGCGACATCCACCAGTACTATAAGTGGCAAGGCCGGCGGACGACCAAATATATCGAGGTTCGTCCCTCGGTGTCATCGACGAGGTGCATCTGTAATAATTGTATTTAACTAAGTCAATAAACATAAACTAATGCAGCTTGAGAGATATTTAAATCTTATTTAAGATAACTTACTAGCGCTTGAAGAAGAGCCTCCATTGTGGCTACCGTCTCCAGTGTCGGATCGCCCACCACCTCGACGACCTCCACCGCTATGTCTAGCCATGAATATCCTATTGCAATAACCAAAATGGTAGATTATGAATGTGACGCCCCCAAAATCGTTATACATCACCCATTCCGAGTCGCCAAATACATGGTGCAGAAACAAATACAACCTCAACAATACAATTATCATGCAAAATACGACAACACATATATTATGAGTTTGAATACAAATATTGTCTAATAGAGAGTATACAAACTCAAAAGGAGTCCTCATTACAATTATTGATACACTATTTTATAAAATAGTGAGGACTACTAAAACAACTATCATGAACCATCACTCCATACCCCGGCTAGTTCCTGCTATGTTCTCACCTTCTGAGAAGAAAAATGGAACAAAAAGGAAAAGGGTGAGCTCAACTAGCCCAAAGAAAGAATATTATGACTAAGATAATATACAACAATTTATCATTAGTCTTCAACAGGAAAAATCGATAAAATATAATAGACAACAAGTTTTAGATCAACAACTCGCAATGAAAACAACAATCCATTAGAAGAGCCAAGTAGAGAAAGAATTCCACTATCTTCTAAGATTTAAAAGTCCATCATCAATATTTTATCCATGTAACATCAATCAATATACATCTTGAATCAAATAATCATCTTTGCACCTGTGCCAAAGATATTCATTTGTATCACCAATTGGTCATGTTCATCTCAACACTGCTCATCTTCGCATTACGGCCAAAGATATTCATCGCTTAATCATTCATCTTTGCACTACAGTGCCAATGATATTCAAAGAATATCATCATTTAGGATCGAGGATGATGAAAATATCTTAAAGAAAAACGAATCGAGTGAGATAAAAATCAAAGATTAGGGGATTCGTACTTTAGTTTATCCAAGTTCAAAAATACCTTATAATAATCAATTGTGGAGCAAAATTCAAGAATAAAGATCAAAACATGGATACAATCAAAGATAGTAACCATAATAGACAACTTGGACAAAAAGGAGAAAATTTTATTTTTCAAAGGAATAGTGTCAGATTCGTGAATAAAGTGTCGATACGTGAATAGTAACCCCGACACAAAAAGGTAAAAATTCCACAATAAAATTTATACCAATATTTCGGTATAATGATATTGAAAGAATAACATCAATATGAAGAAAATAACATCCATTACCTCAAAATAACAGTACTTCTGATTGAAATATAGGTATAAGGCTGAAGGAAACTTGCACTGATGAATAGCAACTCACAAAGTATCTAAATACTCACAAAATACGCTCGATAATATAGAGAGAGAAAGAGAGAAAACTTATTTCAAAAGATCTTCAATTCTAACTAAAGACCCTACTTATATAAAAAATGCTTAAAACGCCTATAGCAGACTAACTCGCTACCCGATGACTTTACTCACATTATTCAAGCCACCACTTTTGAAAATAAATTCCAAAGACATTTTATTTCTCACCAACCAAAAGTGGGGCCCGCCATATTTTTAATAAAAACATTTATTTCTGGAACTTCAATAATTCATAATAAATAGCCCTTTTATTAGAAAAATTCGAATCTCATGTCTATTCCATAGGAAATTAAATTCTCTACAAATTTGTAAGTTTAAGTTTTTCCAAATTCCAAACGAAAAATGATCGAAATCCACATACGGACGATTTTCAAAACCTCTATTCCGACAAAATACCGATAAAACACCTCAGCATTAATTCCTTCATTTATAACCACAATACATATATTCATCATTTATATCCACATAAAATAAATATTTTCTTATCATATAAATCAATAATTAATTATTCACAAATAATATTACAGAATCACAATTATGACAACCAGGTCGTTCCCAGGAAAGAGGGGATTTCCGAAAAGGATTTCTCCTTATTGGCGCGCAATTAGGTGACCAAACCCCTTTCATAGACAGAACTTCCTAACACATTGCCAATAATGCTATCTAATAATATTATTCAAATAATATGAATTATTGATCTGATAATGGAGATACTGTGCAATGACAATTATTGAACAACAAAAATATAAAATATCAACGCAAAGAATTATTGAATCAATAAAATAAAATATTGAACAATAATTATCAGAATAATTATCGAGTAGTGCCTTCTTACGTAAGAATCAATAATTCAAAAATACCGCAATACCACGTAAGCTTCGTGGAAACCACGCGACATCGTATTTTAACCAATTTGTATTCCAACAAAGTTGTTAACCATAACAACTACGCCGTTATTTATAAAAACTCAAACTTGTCGTTTTCTTCATCCGACCGTTTTCCATTATGGGGCCCACAAATGGTCGCTACACATTGCAAATGCATTTAATATTCCCTACGTAAAAGAATATTCCACGACCAAACGAATATTCCCCGATACAATGAATATTTTTTAACCACTTGCTTATTTTGCAAAATTTGCACATTTCACCCATAACCAAAGTATTATATCAAATTAACACATTATTATTCACAATAATAAATAGAGGAAATTCGATATTTATAAATAAAAAGTTGGGGTCTTACAATGAATATGTAAGGTTTAATAATATGTGGTATGTACTAATATGAATGCTCATTTTCAATTACGTACGTCATCAAACCCATCCGAATCAACGTGTATATCATTCTCGGATTCAGTATCTTCCTCATCCTCAGTTTCGAGATCAGTTTTGTCATCATTATCATCCTCAACGACTACATAATCATTCATGTGTACGTTTTCCTCGACATCCTCATCATCAGGTACGTCAATGACATAAGTACTCATCACATCTTCAACATGGAACACTACGGCCAAAGGGTTGCTAACATCTTCTTGAAGCGCCTCATCTATACCAAACATGTTCTCAACATTAAATGAACGTGTTTTAGTTGTGACTACTGTGTACCACGGGCTTCGAGTATTTACGACATTAGGAGCGTAATACACTTGAGTCGCTTGACTTGCTAACACGAACACGTCATCAGACTTTAACACCGACTTGATATCTACGGTTGTGATTCTATTACGATAAACTTTAACCCCCTTTTCAGTATACCACCAGCTACACTTAAACGTAACTACCTTTTTACCCCCGTGATAATTAAGCACAACCACATCCTGTAAACGACCATAGTAATTGGACTCAGAATCTTGGTAGCAACTTCCTAACACCACAACCCCAGAATTGACTGATGTGAGTTCATTCAAGTCATCGATGTGACGCCCCCAAAATAGGTATACAACACCCATTCTGAGTCGCCAAATACATGGTACATAAAGCAAACTACAACTTCAATAATATAATTGTCGTGCAAAATACGACAACACATACTGTGAGTTTAAATACAAATATTGTCTTCTAGATAATATCCACACTCAAATAAGTCCTCATTACAATTATTAAAACACTATTTTACAGAATAGTGAGGACTGCTAAAACATCTTTCTAGAACCATCACTCCATACCCCGACTAGATCCTGCTATGTTCTCACCTCCCGAGAAGAAAAATGGAACAAAAAGGAAAAAAGGGTGAGCTCAACTTGCCCAAGAAGAATATTATGACTAAGATAATATACAATAAATTATCATTAGTCTTCAACATGGAAAAATCTGATAAAATATAATAGACAACAAGTTTTAGATCAACAATCTAATGAAACATCAATCCATTAGAAGAGTCAAGTAGAGAAAGAATTCCACTATCTTCTAAGATTTAAAAGTCCATCATCAATATTTTATCCTCAGAATAACAATCAATATATATCTTTAATCAAATATTCATCTTTGCACTACATGTGCCAAAGATATACATTTGTATCACCAAATGGGTCATGTTCATCTCAACACTGCTCATCTTTGCACTACGCCAAAGATATTCATCGCTTAATCATTCATCTTTGCACTACGGGCCAAAGATATTCAGTAATATCATCATTTAGACTGAGGGTGATGAAAAATATTTTAAAGAAAACGAATCCAGTGAAGCAAAAGAAGAAATATTAAGGATTCGTATAACAGTTTATCCAAGATCAATAATACTCCATAATAACTAATTTTGAAGCCGAATTCAAAAATAAAGACCAAAACATGGATAAAATCAAAGATAGTAACCATAATAGACATCTTGGATAAAAAGAAGAAAAATTCATTTTTCTATGAATAAGGTCAGATTCTCTTGAAAGGTCAGATACGTGAATAGTAAACCTCGACACAAAAAGTTCCAAATTTGATAAAAACGTTCACCAATATTTCGATATAATGATATTGAAGAAAATAATATCATTTAAGAAGAAAATAACATCCCTTACCTCAAAATAACGCTACTTTTGATCGGAATATCGGATAGAAAGCCGAAGGAAACTTGTACCGAACAACAACTCTCAAAGTATATAAATACTCACTAAAATACGCTCGACAATATAGAGAGAAAGAAAACGTGTTTCTGGTGTGATTTTCAATTCTAACTTAGCCCTCTATTTATAGGAAAATGTTAGAACGCCATAGGAGACTAAAATAATAAAATATATTATTATTAATTACAATTCCTACGCATGCTTTGAATTTTTGGACAGCCATGTTGGAAGAATTCAGCAGCCCATGTGTGTATTCCACCAACCAAAAGTGGGTCCCCCCATAAATTTAATAAAAATTATTTTATTTTTCCGAAACTTCAATAATTCATAGAAAATAACCCGCTTATCGTAAAAATACTAATTTTTATGTCCATTCCGCTTCAAATCGAATTGCATACAACTTTTAGCTTTGAGTTTTTCCAAATTCCAAATATAAAATATTCGAAATGCACAAACGGATGATTTTTAATACCTCTACACCGACAAAATACTGATAAAACACCTCAGCATTAACTCTTCATTTTTATCCACATAAAAATAAATATATCCATCATTTATATCCACATAAAATAAATATTTCCTTATCATATGAATCAATAATTAATTATTCGCAAATAATATTACAGAATCACATATATGACAACCAGGCCATTCCCAGGAAAGAGGGGGATTTCCAATAAGAATTTCTCCTTACTGACGCGCAATTAGGTGACCAAACCTCTCCTTAACAGAACTTTCTAGACATTGGCAATAATGGTATCTAATAATATTATTCAAATAATATGAATTATTGATCTGATAATGAGAAATACTGTGCATTGATAATTATTGAAACAACAATAATATAAAATATCAACGCAGCAATTATTGAATCAATAAAATAAAATATTGATAAAGAATTATCGTAACAATTATTGAGTAAAGGCTTCTTAAGTAAGGATCAATAATTCATCAATACCGCGCATCCACGCCAGACATCGATTTTAACCACCGGGTATTCCAACAAAGTTGTTAATTGTAATAACTACTGTAATTATTTATAAAAACTCAAACTTGTCGCTTTCTTTCATCCGACGCTTATTCTATTATGGGGCCCACTAATGATCGTGTCATTGCATTTAATATTCCCCACAACAAGAATATTCCACGACCAAACGAATATTCCCCGACAACAATGATTATTTTATCACCACTTGCTTATTTTGTAAAATTTGCACATTTCACCCATAACCAAAATATTATATCATTTTAACACCTTATTATTCACAATAATAAATAGAAGATATTCGATTTTATTTATAATTAGTTGGGGTCTTACAACCTCCCCTCCTTATGAAATTTCGTCCTCGAAATTGACGTACGTACCTGGTGTTTCAAAAAGGTGAGGATACCTCGCTTTCATTTCTGATTGCAACTCCCAGGTCATTTCTTCAATAGCATGGTTTCTCCACAAAACCTTAACTTGTGGTATAACCTTCGTGCGTAGGACATGCTCTTTCCTATCCAAGATCTTAACAGGTACTTCTTCGTACGTTAAATCTTCGGCTATCTTGTCTGGTTCTAAAGCAATAATATGGTTCGGGTCTTTCACATATTTACAAAGCATAGATATGTGAAAAACATTATGAACACGAGACATGTTTGGAGGTAATGCGAGTCTATAGGCCACATTTCCTATTCGGTCAAGAATCTCAAATGGACCAACAAATCGTGGATTGAGTTTTCCTCTCTTTCCAAATCTTGTAACTCCCTTCCATGGAGCAACACGTAAAAGTACATGATCTCCAATATTAAACTCCACGTCCTTTCTATGAAGATCAGCATAACTCTTTTGTCGATCTTGTGAGGTTTGAATACGTTGTCGAATCATTTGGATCTTTTCTGTAGTCATGTGTACTAATTCGGTCCCCAACAATGTTGCTTCTCCCACCTCGTCCCAAAGATAATTGGAGAACGACACTTTCGCCCATACAACGCCTCAAATGGAGCCATGCCTATACTTGCTTGAAAACCGTTGTTGTAGGAGAATTCCACCAAAGGGCAAGTACTTATCCCAACTTCCTTTAAAATCTAGGACACAAAGTCTTAATAGATCTTCAAGGGTTTGAATAGTCCTCTCGATTGTCCGTCTGCTTGAGGATGGTATGCTTAAATCAATCAGAATCTGCGCCCATAGATTTCTCGCAAGCTAACCCAAAATCTTGAAGTGAATCTTGGGTCACGTTTCAAACTATGGATACCGGCATGCCATGCAATCTCACAATCTCATTCACGTATATACGAGCAAGACGCTCAAGGAATAAGTCTCACGATTTAAGAAGAAATGGGCAAACTTGGTTAATCTATCAACAATAACCCAAATCGTATCTATGCCTTGAGAAACTTTGGGAAGACTCAGAATCTAAATCCATAGTAATGTGTTCCCACTTCTATTTCGGAATCTCAAGTGGTTGTAATGGACCCTTTGGCACTTGATGCTCGCCTTTACACGCTGACAAGTTAAACACCTCGAGATAAACTCCACGATCTCTCTGCTTTCATATTGTTCCACCAAAATGTATGTCGAATATCATGATACATTTTGGTACTCCTGTGATGGATCGCAAAACGATGTGTTGTGTGCCTCCATCATGATTCTATGCTTCAAGTCGAAATCGTTAGGAACACAAAGTCCGGAGTTGAATCTAAGTATTCCTTCTTCATCGATTCTCGCTCGAATAGCCCTTCTTGCACTTTCTTCTTCATACGTGTCGCCTCGAGTCCGTAGCTTGAAAGGTGTTTAACTTTATCGATTAAATTCGGCTCTACTTGTATATTCGCCATCATCACGTGGGTCCCTGGAGTCTTTAACTCAATCTCCATCCTTTGTAAATCGTACAAAATGGACCTTTGTGTTAACAACATTGCACTCATACCCGCATACGATCTTCTACTCAATGCGCTACGCATACTACGCTCGCTTTTTTTCCAGATGGTATTGAATGGTATGATCGTAATCTTTCAACAACTTTCGAGCCAACGCCGCTGCCGCATGTTGAGTTCCTTTTGGGTGAAGAAATATTTGAGGCTTTTATGATCCGTATAGATCTCCACTTTCTCCCCATACAGGTAGTGTCTCCAGATTTTCAACGCTGAAACGATCACGCTAACTCTAGATCATGAGTAAGATAATTCCTCTCATATTCTTTGAGTTGTCGTGAGGGATAGGCTATGACTTTCCCATGTTGCATGAGAAGACATCCTAACCCTTTTCCTGAAGCATCGCTATATATAACAAATCCATCCGAACCCGATGGTATTTCCGCAATCAGTGCGAAATTAGTCTCCTCTTGAGCTCTTGAAACTCTTCTTCTGCATTCCTCGCTCCATATAAATTTTGTATCTTTACTGGTCACCGAGTTAACGAAGAAGTAGCGATTGAGAAAATCCTTCCACGAATCTCCGATAATAACCAAATTTGCCCGTAAAGCTACGCACTTCTGGCCACCGACTTTTTTGCTCCCAACTTTTTACTGCTTCAATCTTCGCCGGGTCAACAGATACTCCATGTTTTGACACCACATGCCCAAGGAATGCTACTTCCTCAAGCCAGAACTCGCATTTCTTCAGCTTGACATAAAGTTTGTTTTCACGAAGCCTTTCAAGTATCAGCTTCAAATAGTGCTCATGATCTTTACGGCTTTTGGAATAGATGAGGATGTCATTAATAAAGACAACAACAAACTGATCCAAATATTCCTTGAATACACGATTCATCATATCCATGAAAGCAGCAGGAGCATTAGTCAATCCAAAAGACATGACTAAGAATTCATAATGCCCGTACCGAGTTCTGAAGGCAGTCTTTGGAATATCCTTAGTTTTAATCTTCAGCTGATGATATCCAGAACGAAGATCGATCTTTGAAAAGAATTGTGCTCCTTGCAACTGGTCGAACATGTCATCAATGCGAGGTAGCGGATACCTATTCTTGATGGTGACATGGTTTAATTCTCGGTAGTCAATACAAAGTCGCATACTCCGCTTCTTTCTTCTTTACGAATAAAAACAGAGCACCCCAAGGAGATGTACTAGGACGAATGAAACCGGCGTCTAACAATTCCCTCGTAGTTGGACTTTTAACTCCTCGAAGTTCAATAGAGCCATTCGATATAGGCTTTTTAGAAATGGGCTTTGTACCCGGCTCAAGGTCAATAAAGATTTCAACATCACGCTCGGGGTAGACCGAAGCTCTTCAGGAAATACATCAGGAAATTCTCTAACAACAGAAATATTATTCAAATCTGACTTGTCTTTGTTCAAATCCATAACATGGGCTAAGAAAGCTTGACATCCATTTTTCAATAAACGAATAGCTTTGTGGCTTGATATGATGTTGGTCGATTTTAGTGGTTTAGTAGTTTGAATTTGTATGACAAGTTGGTTAGGAATATGAAAACTAACAACCTTACGAAAATAATCAATTTTAGCATGATGAGTGGTTAACCAATCAATTCCTAAAATCACATAAAAAACAAGTATCTTTAAAGAGATAAGATCAACAGGTAATGTGATAGTGCCAACTTGGATCATGCAAGATTTATAAACTGTAGATGTAACAAAGGTTTCACCCAACGGAGTTTCAACAGATAAGTCTAAGTCCAATTTCTCCGGAGTCAAGTTTAAACGTTGAGCACAAGAAGGAGAGATAAAAGAATGGGTAGAACCGGTATCTAGTAATGTATAAACTTCGCAGGAGTTCAAGATTAGCTTACCCGTGATCACCTCATTCGGGTTCCTCACGTTTTGGCCACCACGACAAACGCTCTTCCAGAAACTCACCGATTTCAACTTATCCGGATGACCCTTGGAATCACCATCCCCCCAAACTTGGTTTCGCTTATAGTACAATCTCGAGCGATATGTCCTTCCTTTCCACAATTGTAACATAACTTGGATCGTTGTGGGCGCCAATGATGATATGTCCCTCTTTCCGCATTTGTAACATCTAACTGGCGGTCGTTCTCCTCCCCTAGAATTTGTTGTTGGTCTTTGGTCTTTCTTTGCTAATGTCTTCCGTCATTATTGAATCTCCTCTTTCTAAAATTTCCACTTGACTCACCTCTCCTATTATCATGGCCACGATGACCACCCGAGAGTGGTTACCGCCAGTTGTTCGTATTTTTCCTCTTCGTTGGTTATCATCGCCTCGATGACCGGGCATCACCAGTATGACCCTCGTCAGGGTCCCTTAGTTGAACATACTCACTATCTCGCTTCTAATAATTGAGCCCCACTGACAACATCCGAATACGAGAGAAAATTTATGAGAGATAAGGTATTGACGAATCTCGGGTTTTAGACCTCTCGAAAACATCCTTGTCATTCGCTCCTCATTCTCTACCAAATGAGGTACAAACCTCGATAACTCAAAGAAACTTAGCCTCGTCGGGACACCGTCGCCATGTTGTTTTGTTCCAAATGATAAACTCCACCTCCTTCATATGACGAATACTTTCGTAAAAGTACTTGTCATTGAATAGTTTCAAATGTTTCCCAAGACATGCTTTGAGTCTGGCAAAGAGGTCGGGTACGCTTCACGACTCCCCACCAAAGAGTCCCGCCACCGCAGAACATAAAAGGTGGCGAATGGAACCTTCTGTTCCTCCGTGCATCCCAAGACATCGAATATCTTGGTAATTTGCTTGACCCACGTTTTCGCCTTGATTGGATCCGGCTTTCCAATAAATTCTGGTGGTCCCAACTCCTTGAACTACTTGGCTGTGATAGACCGCACGTTGGTATCACTTCTACCCGTATTTTGTACACGAGTCTCCCTCGTCTAATTTTGCATGAACTGCAAAAAGCTCCTAAACATTCCATCATTCATTGTTTGCTCGGTAGTGTTGTTTACAGGAGGAATATTGCCTTCCTGTTGCACGTTCTCCTGGTTTGTAACTAGAGATTGTTTCACAGTCTCATACACTCCATTGTTAACGTTCTCAGCAGCCATTCTTAAATACTACCATAAAACAAGGGTTAATTAAACAAATTAACATATCACATAATATCCCTATATTATGACTGACCAACAAATAAGCTTAGATAGGACACACTAGCGAATGATTTACTCATCTCTCCCCTCCTAGTTCTATTCCCCGATCTCCGCTAGAGACCATATCCCTAAGCTCTGATACCAACTGTGATGCCCCCAAAATAGGTATATAACACCCATTCTGAGTCGCCAAATACATGGTACATAAAGCAAACTACAACTTCAATAATAAAATTGTCGTGCAAAATATGACAACACATACTATGAGTTTAAATACAAATATTGTCTTCTAGACAATATTCACACTCAAATAAGTCCTCATTACAATTATTCAAACACTATTTTACAGAATAGTGAGGACTGCTAAAACATCTTTCTAGAACCATCACTCCATACCCCGACTAGATCTTGCTATGTTCTCACCTCCTAAGAAGAAAAATGGAACAAAAAGGAAAAGGGTGAGCTCAACTAGCCCAGTAAAGAATATTATGACTAAGATAATATACAACAAATTATCATTAGTCTTCAACAGGGAAAAATCTGATAAAATATAATAGACAACAAGTTTTAGATCAACAACTGCAGCGGAACAGCAATCCATTAGAAGAGTAGAGAAAGAATTCCACTATCTTCTAAGATTTAAAAGTCTATCATCAATATTTTATCCCTGTAACAACAATCAATATATATCTTTAATCAAATATTCATCTTTGCACTACAGGCCAAAGATATTCATTTGTATCACTAGTTAGTCATGTTCATCTCAACACCTGTTCATCTTTGCACTACGGGCCAAAGATATTCATCAGTTAATAATTCATCTTTGCAATATAGGCCAAAGATATTCAGTAATATCATCATTTAGGACTGTGGATGATGAAAAATATTTTAAAGAAAATGAATCCAGTGAAGCAAAAGAACAAATATTAAGGATTCGTATAACAGTTTATCCAAGATCAATAATACTCCATAATAACTAATTTTGAAGCCGAATTCAAAAATAAAGACCAAAACATGGATACAATCAAAGATAGTAACCATAATAGACATCTTGGACAAAAAGAAGAAAATTTCATTTTTCGGTGAATAGTGTCGTATTCGTGAATAGTGCCGTATACGTGAATAGTAACCCCGACACAAAAAGTTCCAAATTTGATAAAAACGTTCACCAATATTTCGGCATAATGATATTGAAGAAAATAATATCATTTAAGAAGAAAATAACATCCCTTACCTCAAAATAACGCTACTTTTGATAGGAATATCGGATTGAAAGCCGAAGGAAACTTGTACCAAACAGCAACTCTCAAAGTATATAAATACTCACTAAAATACGCTCGACAATATAGAGAGAAAGAAAACTTGTTTCTGGTGTGATTTTCAATTCTAACTTAGCCCTCTATTTATAGGAAAATGTTAGAACGCCATAGGAGACTAAAATAATAAAATATATTATTATTAATTACAATTCCTACGGATGCTTTGAATTTTTGAGCAGTCATGTTAGAAGAATTCAGCAGCCCATGTGTGTATTCCACCAACCAAAAGTGGGTCCCCCCATAAATTTAATAAAAATCATTTTATCTTTCCGAAACTTCAATAATCCATAGAAAATAGTCCGTTTATCAGAAAAATACGAATTTTATGTCCATTCTGCCTGAAATCGAATTCTCTACAACTTTGTAGCTTTGCGTTTTTCCAAATTCCAAATATAAATATCCGAAATCCACAAACTGATGATTTTTAATACCTTTACACCAACAAAATACTGATAAAACACCTCAGCATTAACTCCTTCATTTTTATCCACATAAAAATAAATATATCCACCATTTATATCCACATAAAATAAATATTTCCTTATCATATGAATCAATAATTAATTATTCAAAAATAATATTACAGAATCACATTTATGACAACCAGTGCCGCTTCTTGGAAAGAGGGGCTTTCCAATAAGAATTTTTCCTTCTCGGGCAAGCGCAATTAGGTGACCAAACCTCTCCTCGATGTAACTTTCTAGACATTGTCAATAATGCTATCTAATAATATTATTCAAATAATATGAATTATTGATCCGATAATGGGAAATATCATGCGATGATAATTATTGAAACAACAATAATATAAAATATCAACGCAACAATTATTGAATCAATAAAATAAAATATTGAACAGTAATTACTGTAACAATTATTGAGTAGTGCCTTCTTACGTAAGGATCAATAATTCATCAATACTGCGCATCCACGCGTATTATTGTATTTTAACCACCGAGTATTCCAACAGTGTGAACGGTAACAACTACGCCGTTATTTATAAAAACTCAAACTTATCATTTTCTTCATCCGACAGTTATTCTGTTATGGGGCCCACTAATGACTGTGCCGTCGTACGAATATTCCACGACCAAACGAATATTCCCCGACAACAATGATTATTTTATCACCACTTGCTTATTTTGCAAAATTTGCACATTTCACCCATAACCAAAATATTATATCATTTTAACACCTTATTATTCACAATAATAAATAGAGGAAATTCGATTTTATTTATAATAAGTTGGGGTCTTACAATCGACCCTAAATCTATACCCATTCACGTGCAACCGGGAAAAGAACTAATATCTTTGTAATGTCCTTGGATGACATCTATAAAACGCTCAGAAATGTTCTCCGCTTCAAATATTTTCTTAAACCACTGTTGGAAATTAGCATTAGTGAATGTTTTCAACTCTGCTGCAGTAAAAGTTGGGTTAGAAGCATACGCTTCCTCTTCGAATGAACTGCGAAAATAGTAAAATGTCTTTAACATATATAGATGACTACACTTATAAATTGCACTAAATACCGCAAATAATTATTCATACCTGATGTATGATGATACTTCGGGCATATTTAGAATCATGTATGTAGATACAATGTAATAACCCGATATTTTTTATATAATTAAATCAAAAATTTTGCGTATAATTTTTTTTTTATGTTAAGGGTGAGAATGCGTGCAAGGTAATGTGTATATATTTATGTGATAAAAATAAAACATATTTATTACATGAATAATTACAAATAATTTTAGAATTATTGATCATTATAAACTATATTCTTATAATAATTAATTTTATAGTAGAAATGTTTTTATTATTTTTTCTATGAAAATATAATTATATTATTTAAATAATATATGAAATGATTATTAGAATTATAAAAATAAATATTTTATTATATGTATTTGTTCAGCGTATTTAAGTTATTTATTTTAACTTAATTATTAATGTTATATATGAAAAATAAATCAGATATGGAATCCAAACCTTAATTTTGGATTTTGATCAAGGGATGAGAATAATAATATTTTTTTATTTCAGTGCTATAAATATGTACAATATATGTGTGGACTGTTAGTTGTTGGTCAATTATATTGAATCATGACCAAACCCTAGCATTAATTTATTTAACCCTATTTTTTGAAATGGGAAATTCAAGACTGTGTTGTAATTGTGTTAAATGAATTATGTCGCGTATTATAGAATTTAAAGTTAATAAGAAACCCTAATTTATTATTTAGATAACCATAATTATAAATTTATAACTCTAATTGACAAATTAGTAACCCTAATTTGCTAGTTACGAACCCTAATCGCCAACTTAGTCATCTTAATGTTAATTAGTGAACCTTAAACCTAATTTTCATGTTTTATATTATTAGAAATCTAAACTAATTTAGAAACCCTATATTTGTAATTTAGAAAACCTAATTTCTAATTTAGTCCTATTGTCAAATTGAAAACCCTAAATTGCTAATTCTAGTACTAATGATAATTAGTGAATCTATAATCTAATGTTTATGTTATATGTAATTAGGAACTAAGTATGATTAAGAAACCCCTAATTTCCATTTTAGAAACTAAATTTTTGTACAAATCCTAATTAAAAATCCTACTAATTTATTATGCTAAACCTTAGGGTTAAACCCTAACGGTTTGCCAAATGATCAAATTGCCATTAAAATCACAAATCAATTGTCCAAAATGCCCTTTTGTATTCTTTTATTAAGCTTACTTGTTTATCTAGCCAAATATGGAGTTGGTGACCTAACATATTGACCTTGTGATATTAAATCTCAGCAGTCCAGCCTTGTATGGACACATATACCAGCATTATTCATTGCATCTAAGTTGTATAAATAGATTGGGAGAGAGAAAATAACATTTGTTAGCTCATTTTGCACAAACACTCAACCAAAATCCTCTCAACTCCAAACCTCCGAAATTAACTTGCTAGATCAGTCATAAATTGAGCTCCACCACCTTCATTAACAACTCAAAAACTTAGAATTAAAATTGTTCAAAGTGAGGTATAAAGCTAATCCTAGAATCTGATCTTGGTAGATGTGTTAGATGTTAGTTTTTTTGTGTTAAACATGATGAATATAGTGTTATTGTAAGACCCCAATTTTTTTAATAAAAATGAATTTTCTATAAATATCATTTTTGAATATTATGGAGTAAATTTGATATAATGTTATAGTTGTGGGTAATATTTATAACTTTTGCAAAGTTCGCAAGTTGTTATATAATATTCGTTTGGTCGGGGAATATTCGTTTAACAGAGAATATTCGCATAACCAAGACAATCATTGGTGGACCCTATTAAAGGAATTATTATTTGATTAAGAAAACGACAAAATACTTTATGAAAATAACGGCGGAAGTTTTACCGTTAACTGTTGAAACACACGGTGTTAAAAAATACGATAATATGCATGGTTGCATAGTAGCAACCAGTATTGATTATTGATGCTTACGTTGAAGTTACTCGGCTTTTGATCAATTATTGCTACAATAATTGTCTTTGCATTGTATCTCACGTTATTTGATTCAATTATTGTCAATATTTTATATATTATTAAATCAATAATTGAGATGACAAAGTTATTAATATTATCATTTGCAATATTAACGATGTCTAGAAATTATGTCAAGGAGAGGTTTGGTCACCTAATTGCGCGCCAATGGGGAGAAATCCTTATTGGAAATCCCCCTCTTTCCTGGGAACGACCTGGTCGATTAATATTGTGAATTATAATAAAGGTGATAAATGTTGTTAAAATTATTAAGGTGATTTTTATGAAGTATTGCTTATTATTTGAACCCCCACTTATCAATTTTTCAAAATAGTGGGGAGAAGTTATCTCAGTTTTGTGTTATATATAATATATATATATATATATAAGTATTATATATATATATATGTTAAATTATGTTTTGGTGGGATTGTATGGGAAAGGGGAACACGGGGATACTAGTTGTATTATTATTATTATTATTATTATATTATATATGTATTATATATATAGGTTATATGATTATTGTGAATGAACAAGCTGGTTCACGGGAGTAATCACGGGTTACTTATATATATATATATAATATATATTTTATTTAAAGTTTTTATTTTATTAGAATATTTTATTGCATAGTATCATTTTCATTCTCCTATAAATAGAAGCTCATTCCTTCATTATTTCTTACGAATTCACTGAAACTCTAGAGAGAGAAATTATAGAGAAACTATAAAAAAGTATTCTGCTACTTCCCTACTCTTATATCCAGCTTTTTTTACTATGAGGGGTATTATTTCTTTTGTATTTATGAAGAGAACTTCATTATTCCATTATTTATTATTCATTAGAATAACTCAGATACGCTACCCTATACTTGGTGAAATTCTTACATTATTCCATTCGTTATTATTACATTGGAATATCTCGTCATGCGCTTTCTGTGGGACCGATTCCGCTCTTTATTATTCTATTGGAATATTCACATGCATGCATTTTACTGGGACCGATTTCGTTAATTATTATTCATTTGGAATAACTCGCTGTCTTGCAATCTATCGCATGCCTGGTGATTTCTTTTGTTATTCCATTCCTTATTATACTCAGTTGGTTAAAGTTTTGACTTCTATACTCTATGAAATTAGTGGAATATTCTTGATATTTGCGCTTCATCTAGTATCTTTTCATGGAAATATTCTTCTAAGCATTCTTGAATTTTACTGCATAAAGCAGTATCATGTTGACAATTTGGACGTTATTAGTTCCTGAATAAATTAATTCTTGAACTTGTTTTATTGAATTCTTATATCATTGTCATCATCCTCATGTTTATATTTTTTGAAAGTCATCTGTGGCCTGTGGTGCATAGATGGGCTTGATATGATTATAACCAAGGATTATTCGGTATAATCATGACCGTAATGTTACAAATGATGTGGTAAAAGTCCTCATTGGCCCGTAGTGCATTGATGGATAGTTGTTGGCATGATCACGACCATTGATGAATACACGAATATCCTTGGCCCGTAGTGCATGGATAATTTGTTGTCGTGATACTAAAGAATATCCATGGCCGTAGTGCAGGGGTGATTTAATGATGTGGATTATTTATTTA